>JAOYRR010000016.1:0-636632 GCA_038994665.1 Podotricha telesiphe | reverse complement strand
ACATGACCTTCCGAATTCGTCCCATGCAGGTCCTTTAATAACTCGGCAGTTTCGAAGGCTTGCTCGATCCCATAATCCGAACTCATGAAATTCTCTTCCAAAATTACGTAGACACTTGATTATAATGTAATGCACATTTGTCGTTATATTTAATTCTGTCTCGAGACACGATTGTAGTTGTAATATTTATATTAAAATTTAAAAGATTTTTATATATTTTTTTCTTATTATGTGATTTCTTAATATGAGTATACAATTTCTACTAAAAAAGTTTGTCGTCACATTTATTCGTCGTAACTTTAAAAGTTTTTTTTATTCGGAAATTCAAAAAGTTATTTTTTCCTTACTTAATATATAATAATAAATATATATTTATATATACAGTACATATATCTAGAAATAATTGAAACTATTTTTGAAGTGCCATTAATCAAAATATTTTAACTCGTTTTGCAGCATACTATTGTATTTGAAATAAATTACAAATAAAATAAAACTTAAATTTTTAATAGACTTTTAGCATAGTGTCAGTTTAGCCTTGATGCGTTGTGCACTCATAGTGCGGCTTCAGTTGGCGGAACTACGGTAGTACAATTAACATGGAATGTGTAATTGAGATGATCTCTTCATAGATATGTAGTTTGACTTGAAATTAATGTATAAATTTGTTTGTATTTCTAATGTATATTGCAATGAAATCCACTCCGCTAAATATGTTTGTTTTAATGTGTAAAGGTAATATTGCAACACTTAACTTGTGTGAGTTCACTTGTGTGTCAAGTGTAAACTTGGAACTCAATCACACGCTAAGAAGTCAACTGATCGTGCGAAGAGTATATCAATTAACTTTGTATGGCAACAATCGTACCAGTTTGTCTAGAAATCGGATCGTCCGTACAAAATAAATACAGTGTGTAAAAACAAATACTTTTATATTAATTAAAAAAAAAAACTTTGGTTGTGGGTTCGATTCCTACTCGAGGAAAGTGATTATATTTAAATTATTTTTATTTCTTCACTCTGTAATGTAAGATACATGTTAAGTATATTTTTTAATATGAAATAAATTGTGTTCAATGATCACTTATATAGCATTTACAGCCAGACGCATCCCACTGCGTTGATCCCACGGTGCCCTTTTCTTCATATTTTAAATATTTATTTTGTATCAATCTGGGTAAGGTGCGAGGTTTGGTTGGTAAAAAATGGAGTAAACACTACTTATCTAAGGAACTTATCCTTACTGCACAGTAAGTTAAGTTATGGAAAAAATACATTATGGGACTAAAATATGTACTCCGGTAATAATATACTTCCGGTAATAATATTTATGAATTTATTTAATCTTACGAAATTTATAAAAGCTTAAGCTTACAGCTTGAGTTAGCAATTTGACTAGTAAGTAACTACACCAAGTTGGTTAAGTTCCTGTGTACATAAACTAGAAGTAATACTACAACGTATATACTTTTATACACAATAAAAAATGATATATGTATTGTGGCACAGCTGTTTTGGAAAAAATATCTAATCTATTTTGTTTAAAATATAAAATAAGAAGTTCTACGTATGTATATAATTATATTATGTACTTAAGCTTACATACAAGATAATTTATAAAAGTCAATAAAAACTAAACTGAAACTAAGATAAAAAGCATTTGCACTCGTATATGTCTCACTTAAAAAGAAGCCTAGAAGAATACACTAGCGACTAAATTATAACAGTCTAATAATAATTTAATTCTACTAAGTAGAAATTAATAAGATATGAAGATAAGCTTCCCGAGCATTGACCAAGTTTTGCAATGTTAACTTGCATTTACCCACTGTTCTTGAGACTAATCGTCTGGTTGGTTAAATATATTGTACAGTAATATAATTTGCTTAAACTATATTTATTGTACTGTTTTTAAATACCGTAATGGAAGAAATGGCAGTGGGTTCACATCTTGTTTCATTTTTTTTTACAGCCTAATGCTGCTTCGTCCTCCATTCTCCATTGCGTCGGCGGTAGGCTGAACTCAATGAACGCAGTATTGGTTCTACCAGACTAAAGAAATGAAAATAGATTCAATATATAAATATGAGATCCCGAATGGAATTCGAACCTTTAAATCGTGTTTATAGTCAGACACTATTACACTGTGCCATAACGGCCTCTCCTACAGTTAGAATCAAGAGAGAGTATGTATTTTATTTACTATTAATGGTTAGAAACTTTTTATTTAATAAATATCAATAACATATTATAAGTTTATTACTGAAAGGAAAAATATCAAGTCATATTATTCCAATATAGATTATCCCTCAAGTAGCCACTTCGTACTAAATGAAAACTTTTTCCACCTCATTAATCTTTGCACTAATTATAGTATGCTGTTTAGTTCTTAGTTACTGATTAATTGTGTTTATTCCTTTAAGAATGAATGAAAGCAAAGGTAAGCGGTAAAAGAGGCAGGGGAGACATCGATAGAACTTAGATAACACATTATTGATGAAACTAGGGGGAAGGTCACGAAAAAGCATGAGGACCACCGAGAGGGCGATGAGGTATGAAGAGGTTGATAATAGTCTTGAGTGCATACTTCTTTACTTATTGTATGCAGGGACCGTAGCGTTTGGCGCTCTGACATAAAGTAAAGCTAATATATATAACATACATACTTATGTACATACTTATGTAACAGGAATTTTCAAAATCTGTCAAAACTAATCTTGTCTCTACCTATTGCATAAAAGATAAACTAGTTTTTAGAAAATTGGTTCATTGAAAATTTAAAACCTTTTACTAAAATTGAATGTTTGACGGCATCCTTAATGATAAACATAGTTTGTGAAGGCACTTTACGTTGTTTAATTGATTCAAGATAGAATTTATTAAAGGAGGTTACCCCTTCTGTCCCCCTCCTGTCCTTCACACATTCATTGTCCTTGAAGATGATAAAAATATTATATAATTATTTTGTACCTTTTCATTGTTTTATCCTGTTATTTATTATTTTTATCAAAAAGTGATTACCACTAAAGGAAAATGTTCAATTTCTATTCTCAAAAACTAATGTATGTTTATACTTTGAAAATTTATAAAAATATTAATATTATATAATTTTAATTTAAAAAAAACGCAATAAATTTATTTTTTTTGCAATAAAACTACAATCGTGAATGCGATAGCTATCGAGCTATCGCATTCATTGCGTATAATCATAACCCAGTTTTACACTGGCGGTGCAGAGCCAAAAAGTCTTTTTTAAGTTATTTATGTTTGAAGCTTATACATAAGATGTTGGAGGTGATATATTACTTTCCACTCATAAATCTAGTTACAACAACTGAATATATATAATAATGTATTCTCATTTAGTAGTTTGGCGATTTACCAATATATATATATATATATATATAACTACAGATATTGCAAAAAAAATTGGTTTTTGGTAACTAATAATTAATATGATATACTTAACTTGTTGCATTGTAATTAGTATTGGTAAAGGCATTATGACGGTAAAATACTTAGAGGCTACAGGCCTTCTCATCAAGGAAGTTTTAACACAAGTAGAGAACGGGGTGTCACGAAAGCAGCTTGCCAGCTAATCTACTAGGTTTTACTAGACACGGGCATGACCTTCAGCAATGAAGAAGTCAAAATTGAATAAAATATTGTTTTAAAATGCTTTATTCTCATTATAGCAATTTTTCAACGTCTTCGAACTTGTTACTACTCATAAAATATTACAACTAAACAGTATTTTTCTATAAAGACTTAAAAAGACGAACAAATTGAACACTACTGGGCGTAAACATGAAAACGGATGTAAAAAGTGATTGTTTCCGGTTGCCAGTTACACTATTATTTTTCATTTTCAATTTCGTTTAATACAAATTGTAAATTTCCTAAACCTAACTTGACCAATTACATGAACAGGACCGCAAAAATAATATGTTACTATTTTCAATTTGAACTATTTTCATTTATAATATATTCATAGCTTATTTATCATCGTGCATCACCCACACAGTATGTAGAGAGAACCAAATGTCAAGAGTCCGTTCTCGTCTCTCTGTCTTTTTTATGGCATTCGCATGAAAAAGGCATGTTTTCCGCTGCGCTTGAAAATATTCTACTGAGAAAGAATTGAATTTGTGAGAATCACGTGTACAATAAGACACAATCCAAAATTAACATCAATATATTATTTATTCGAATAGACTACTAGAAGCACTTCCTATTCGTCGATTAACAATTTTAAACTGTAAATATGTTTTTTTTACCTACATTTAAACAATATTTTTTAAATCGTTTCGGTAAATGTATTTGAATTATACATAATAGTGTAAGGTAATTCAAAAGACTATTAGATAATATCGTTATACATGAGTTAATTGCATTGAACGCCGATTGCTCTAGAGTTTTGGCAGTGAGGTCATAGAGGAGCCATTTACGTAGATTGGATATCGGAAAACAAGCAAATATGCACGTATAATTGACCTGTTTGATTGATCAGTTCTTTACAAACAAACGATTTAGAAGTGCTTCGTTCGTTGTACTCAATTTTGCCACTTTCAACGGTTGAAAATTTGATATTTTATATCAATACCGCGAGTAGCTTGTATTTTTTATTTTCTGAAGAGTTTAAAATGTATATTTGAAAATTGTATATATATGATAATATAATATATGTAGTGATAATTTATGTTGTAATATTTGCAAGTAGGAAATCCATACTGATATTATAAATGAGAAAGTGTGTTCGTTTGTCTTAATTTCACGTTGCAAAGAAGCAATGTAATGTTTTGATTTTCTTTAGTGGAGATAATCAAGCGACTAGGGAGTGGATATAGGCTACTTTTTACCGCAGTAAAACATCTCATGCCCATGGGGATGTTCATAATGATGCTTATGTGAATCACTCCATACTAAAAGTCCAACAGAGCTATTCCGCACTAATAAGTAATCAATTAAGTTGTGTTTTGTTAAAATTTTTTAAAGTGTTATTCCCACACTTAGGAAATTGAAAAAGACATATTTAGAAAACGTATAAAAATTTGAACGCAGCGGGATTTGAACCCGCGCCTCTTGAAAACCGTTCAAGTGCTCTGACCGCTAAGCCATGCGTCCCACCTCCAGCTACGTTGAAATTCTTATACGCTTATTACAACTTATACTAACAGCAAATATAAGTAAACGCAGTCGGTTGTAAGTTCAATGCCCCACGTGGAGAAATTATTACATATATGTATATATTATATTCTTCCTTTCTAACAATCTGGCTGTCGTTCTTGGTATTTAGGTTGCTGTTTCTCGATATGTATTTGATGTTTAGATTAATTAATATTTCTTGATTTACAAGAAACAAGTGATATATTTTGGTTTTCCTGTAGTTTTGTTACGTCAATTATTTTGGTATATTGGTTTTAAAATATTATAGTTAAGAAATACTGGTTTGCTTAATATATTTAATACGTTATTATAAGAAAGATAACATATTATGTCATATTTGTTCAAAAAGAGTTTTATTTTCTTTTTAATATTTTTGACAGATTTCCTCTGTTCGTAGCCTCGCAAACGTAGGTCCAGCCTTGCAAGAGTATATTCTTAAGCTCAAGCTAAGAAATTATCTGAATCGCTGGAAAGTGCTGAACTGAGAAGGTAAGAACAAGCAGAACGTCACGCTGCTTTGAGAGATGCTGAAACGCTCAAACTGAGCAAAGGCTACTTGAACAAGTCGGATGACAGGCCGCTTTGAGAGACGCTAAAACACCCACTCAAGCTGAGCAAAGGCAGGAAATATATTAATAAACTACAGTATACCAACTTTGCAGTAGTAAGCAGCCGAAACCTCAATTATAGCCCGACAAAAACAAGAAACAAAAGTAATACGAGAATGGTGCACTTTTCGTTCTAGCCGCCCCTGAAGGCCCTGGAATGAAAGTACTATAGCTCAAAAAAAGAAAAGGATGTTTGTTTTGCTGGCTGGTGACTTTCATCAAACGCTACCAGTGGTGCAGAAGGGTATGGAACATGATGAACTTGAAACGAAATAAATTTAGAAATATTTATATCATATGAAGTTTCTAAATTCAGTTCAGCTGCTAGATGTACACACATTAGCTCCAATTAAAATTTGGCTTCTTAGTCATGCTTATGCAAAATTTATATGCCTCTCGATTATGTAGCGGCACGAGACTTGGTGTCACGCAACTTGGACAGAACATGATTAGTGCCATCATCAAAATCAAAATATTATTTATTCATATTATTATAAGCATATCGTCAGTTAACATAAAATGCCAGACTGTCAGTCCTACCGGAAGCTACCGACGGCTCGGATGGCAGTTCTGCTGAGATGAGCGGGCGAGAAACTCAAAAGTTGCTCTTTTCAAATATAACTTTACAATAACGTCATATTTATTATCAGCCTACGTAGTGAGCATCAAAGTATTTAATTCTATACATTACCATTAGAATGGTATTCCTGGTTATAATAATATACGTTTCTCAATAATACGTTTTCAATCTTGATTTGAGATTGTTCACATAAATCTGCGATTGCATTCTGTGATGTCTCCCAAGTATTATAGATGTACTTAGGTAACGCAATGTTCATCTGCAGTAGGTCTGCTGCTAGTAAAACCATACTACGCCTTGTGAAACATTTATTATGAGTAAAATGTGCTGTGTATGATGAAATTATCATTTCCCATTGACAACGCAAGCGAAGCCGCGGGTGACGGCTAGTCTAATATATTATAATAAACACTGGCTTTGGTAAACAGAGTAACTATTAAAAAAAAATTGTTTATAACATTTTAAATTATGGAAACATTTTATACTAAAAATGATTTCCATGAAAAACCTGTGTTCCCTAAGTTATCCGAGCTTTTCTGTGTAAGTACTTAGTATAACTTACTTAGTGGTTATACTAAGTAACCATTATTTTAAAACTATCGAGAAAGGCAAAATCAAAAGAAAGTAATATATCCTATATTGAAAAAAAGTGTTTTTTTTTTCAGCTTCACGCTTTATCACGTATAGCAGGGTAGGGCGAGGGGACCTAATGTCATATCACTTTTTAAATAACTTACTACTAACGTTCTCCGTTTCCCGCCCAAATTTAAGACACTTAGCAAAGAAACTACCCCAAGTGGGGATCGAACCTACAACTATCACGTTTACAGCTACACGCTGTCCCACAGTGCCACGATTGCCACGATGAAATGGTTTTAGTTTGCTCATAAAACATTTTCATATCTTTAATTATTATTAAACTAATTATAAAATGTAAAGTATAATGCCTTGATATGATCCCAAAGTAATAATCAATCAACAGTTCCACACAAACAGATCTACTCTTTAACGTATCTATATATAATTGCATTTAGAAGACTGCTCAGAATTTTTTTGTTTCTATACATATGCATACATATAAGTATTTTTACTTAATAAATGAACTCGAACAAAGCTCAGTTACTTAAAGGAAATTTTAGCGATTGAATTCATTGATGTTGATTCAGGTTTAAAGAATACATTTGAAACCTTAAAATACAATTTTTGATGCGACTTAAAATTAAAAAAAAAACGGAAATGAGAAACAGATTTCTTTAAAAATACGATGTTTTTATTTTCTTATATCTCACAAAATCAATGCTTCTATTTAATATATATTATAGAGCAGGCGTTTCTTCTCAATGCAATGTCAAGGTGAGGTACTAGCTTCGGTCAGTCAATATGCAATATTACCATAAAAGTTGTATAGCAGAGTGGTATGTCGCTATTTCAGCCATATCCATATTAATATTTATAAAATTTTATAGTTAATTGAAACTTTTGATTGTTCAGTAAAATATTTCTAGAGAGACTCACCGGCTCGGATGATTAACGGTATCAAATTAAATATTCATGTAGCTTGTCTTGCTTGATCCCTAAGTCGGCTTTCTTACGCCACTTAGGTAACTTAAGACTATATAAATTCGTTTTATATCTACTTTATTTATAGGGATTATTTAAATTGTTATATAATTTAAAGCTGATTTCACTCCGTCTTATTAAAAGTATTTGTTTACATTATACCAAAAAACAGTATATATATCGTTAAAAAAATGTTTATAGAGTTAATCACACACTTAGGAAATTGAAAAACATATTTTTAATAAACGCATAAAAATTTGAACGCAGCAGTATTCGAAACTGCACCTCTTCGAAACTTCTTCTTTTTCTTGGTCGGTTTCGAAGAGGCGCAGTTTCGAACTTCCTGTACAATTTTTTATACGTTTCAGTTTCGAACCCCCTGTTAAATTTTTTATACGTTTACTAAAAATATGTTTTTCAGTATATATATGGCTTAGTGTAGGTTCGAATTCCGCTACGTTCAAATTTTATACGCCTATGGCATGTTTAATATATCATGTAGCTTATCATTTCAATCTTTTGCCTTCAATTACTGTTTCCCTTTTTATTACTTTAAGATGGATGTTAATTCAAATTTTGATGATAATTTTACTATTTACACAATATGTATATATAAATGCAGACTTAAACAATAACGTTTCTCTTGTAGTGTTTATTCAAACTTAATTATTTAGAATTGTAAAAGAATCTGACCGATATTGTTTTGAAATCGTTTAATAATATTTATTTAATTTAATATACCTAAATTTAAAGTAATATTACCTATTGTAAGCTACAAATTCTTTCAATTGAGCATGGTTGTGAAAACATCAAAAAAATATTATATCATTTTTTTTTAAATTCAATATGTGACTTAAAGCTTATTCTTTTTTCTTATTAAATTTTAAACCTTCCTTATCTTAAACTGTTCTAAGAAAAGGGAAATAGAGAATTTTTTTGTAATGCATTTTTATAAGCAGCTTCAAACTTTATCTCGCAAAGCACCTGTATTTATACCTAGTGTTATAAGACCTTTGTCCACTTTCCGCCCCAAATCAAGACACGAGACATTTTGTGTTGAGTGGCGTAACTCAACGCCGAATTTTGTTCTTTATAATAAAAATGTACAAATAATTTATTAACAATATTTTCAATGTGAAAATTAAATTGGACAATGCCCTATTGTTTACGTAACGAACTGTTATTCAGTTTATTTCATACTTTGTATAATACTCTTAACCGCGTATTAGGCGTATGCCTTAAATCAGTATTGCTTTTGGAGTATTTATCGATTTTATAAAAGAGGAATTTCCGGAATTATTGTTTGTTGATGAGAGGACTTCAATTCGATAAAGGATTGAAGTGGTTAATTATATTCAAAGTGGGAATTATAGTTTTATTATTTAAAAAATTCTAAACAAATTAGTTAAATGTGCTTTAAGTATATTAAATGCGATTATGAAAATGTTTTTTATGATTTAATTATTTTCATTTATCCGCTCTGGTGACAGGACAAGCCAAGTTCCACTTCAAACGCATTGCCTCGAATTCGGGCTGAAAGTGGAGGACGGAGTGTTTTAAAGCTGGGTTCTATCTCACACCCCCTCATATGCGGGAAAAAGTATATTTAGAAGAGAAAGAAAAAGAAAGGAGAAAAAAAGAGAAAAAAAGAGAAAAAAAGAAAGAAAAGAGAAAAGAAATAGAAAGAAAAGAGCAAGAAGATAAATTATAGTTGCTTTAGTTAAATAATGCACGCTTAAGTTAAAAGTGCGTGAAATCTCCATGCTTCGTAGTGATATACACTTTAAATAATAAACAGGACTTATCCCGAAAAGAAAAACACCTCATGTAGAATTGTAATAAAGGTAAACTTTATGAAATAAGAAAACAAACAAACAAAAGTTAACAAAAATTAAAGATTTAGGACAAGTGATGAAGCTTTTTAGCATTTTAAAGTTTTATTCACAAACTTAGAAAATTTAAAAATATATTTAAAGTAAACGATTTACAATTTAAACGCAGCAAGATTTGAACCCACGCCTCTTGGAAATCGTCCAAGCGCTCTGAACGCTACGCCGTGCGTGCTACATCCGGTTACGTCAAAATACAACTCATTTCTGATGTTAGCATCTCTTTAGAGAATTTTTTACAAAATTACTCTACAAACAATAGTTAGGCAAGAATGCTATTTATTAAATATTTTTTGATGTATTGGTATACATATTAAGATATTGTATTGTAATATATAAAAAAAGTCATAAAGTCTTCGCAGACGATGTTAATGGTATTTACTTGTGTAAATAATCGCTAAGACAGCTTATATACATTATTATAGCTCAATCCATTGTAAAAATATTCATACTTTCACATGACTTGACTTTTATGAAAAATGTACAGTTTATAATTTCTTTTCTTTCTTCACAAATTATGTATAGTTTCAATAAATTCTTAACTCCACAAAGGTTTATATTTTTATATATTTCAATTAGATGTATCCTTTATGCTTATGACAAGTTTTTAAACCGACGGGGATGTATCTGACTATATTAATATTTTCTGAGTTAAGAGATATTTGAACCAACCGTTATATTTATTCTGATAAGTTCCCACTGAGCCACTGTGATAATTTTATTACATTATTTAAAAAATACTTATTTCAAAACGTATACTCATGCAAATAATTCTTGGAATAATAGTTTGCTTATAGCAAATTTATTGTCACATAAAAAAATCTACATGATTACATTATAAAGTTTAAAAGTTATTTTTATAAAATACTAATCATATTTATATAATCAAATGTTAAATGTACACATTTAATAAATTAGCATGGTACTTATATATTCCTATTTATTAAATTTTAGTGCAAAAACTGACTAAGAATTATTTTGGTGCTTTTGAGCTGAAAATATGAACGTCATCAGCTCTTGCTTTGTACATAGGTCAGTCGATAATGTCACAGCTAAACCAATAGTATTTTTTATTTAATTTCCTGCATAAGTTGCATAGTTTCGCGAAACGATAAAACATATTACTAGGCTTGGACAATTCAATTTATATAATAAATAAATTGTATCGCCTCCAGTAAAATTTTTTTATGAAATGATACAAACAAAAGTAACCAATATTTAGGGTAAAAATTATATTTGATAACTTTAAGCTATCCAAAATTAAACAAGCATACAATACTTTTAAAATAAATATTTTTTTATAAAAAATAATACACAAAAAATATAATAATTAAATAAATAAAATTATGGAAAATGATGTTTATTTCGCAATAAAAAATAAAATGTATATCTTTAAAAAAAATATTTTTAACTCAAAATGTAAAAAACATATGAAAAAAAAAAACAAAAAGCAACCTTACTTAACATTACTTACCAGCAATTTGTACTTTCTGAGCACTCACTTCCAACTTTAAAATCGAATTAAAGTACATAATAATAAAAAATAAAATCAAAATTTGTATTATACGCAGCAGCATTTTTGCGGGAAACATTTTTCGCGATTTTTCAAATTTGCCTCTTCACATGTTTCGCAATACTCATCCGTACGTGACAAGTTTATAGGAAGGTGGGACAAGCGACTACCGTCGTCGAGCGTCGACCACCGACTGCGCCGTGCAAGGGTAGCATCCCTTCTAAGCCTCCCCTCCCGCAGTACGATACGCACGGCTTGGCTTATTTTATTAGTTATATATTTCTTTAATAAACTTGTTTAGTGGAATTTTGTTTTGTGGATTTTGAACATTGCTTAGTTAATTTTGTTTATATATAGACATGCATAAATTATTATTGTATATATCTAGTGTGTATAATAAATATATAATATGTATAATTTATAATGTTAATTTTATAATTATTATTCTTTTTTCCTTTTTATTATTGCATTCCTTTTGCACCCCTATGTGTCGTGTAAAATTAAATGTATGTGATAAAATCATTGGATTTCGCGATTTTTATACATTTGTATACATTTGTAAAATTAAACTATTTTTAACCGGATTAATTGTGTATATTATAAAATGGTTTCTAGAATATATTTTCGAATACCAATAATAAACGCGAATAATCCGTTTACAAATACTGTAATTTTAAATGTATATGCCAAAGGCTGTCTATAGGAGATCATAATATATAATAGTGATAAGGTTGCCTTTATATGCTGCAGATAACTGCATGCATATATAAATATGCATCTGCTCTTTTTGTTTGTTTTCTATTTTGTTGTGTGCAATATATAATTTATCTATTCTATGGATATTATTACCTTTTGATCGCTTTATGAGCGAGTCCTACGTTAAGCAATGGGTGGTGACAGACTAAAAAAAATGTATGCGAAATAAAGGTATAATAAAGGTTAAAATATTTCAATTGAAATTTTGAATCTACGATACAGTGAAAAATTTTCAAAAGATTTAATTTCATATGTGAATTTCTTAGCTTCTACAGGTATATTTACGGTGAAATTGTTATGTCCATAGCACATAGCAAGATAATCAGAGCCACCACATATCGTTAATCGCTTACCGCCCGAATTTATGACATTATATGTTGAGAGGCGGAACTGAACGCCGCGCTTTGTTAGCAGTCATATTAAGTATTTAAAGTATATTCGAAAATGAATAAGGAGACAGGTCGTTGTTACATGTGATAGATAATCAGAATTGAAGTATAATATGCGAAATTGTCGCTGGACGATTTTTACTGTCCCGTTCTATTTATTCTTCTTTCTTTTTTTATTTGTTTTAGTTTAAAATGTAACTGAAATACATTTGTTTTAGTTAGATTTCTGATTCTATTTTGAATTACAGTCCATAGACGTTGTTGTGCTAACGTATGTTGATATTCAATTTCTATCGATAAAACGAGACAGTGAAAATAGGCCAGCGACAATTTCACATACAATGAAAGAAGTTTAAATATATATATACATGTTTAAATTTCTTTCATTTTTATATCTAAATATGTATCACATTGTAATAACTTCAAGATGATCTGAGAATAAAAAAAACTGTTTATTATGAAACATCGTCCTCCTCCCCTTCAATGTAATTTTACATTCCTTTATAAAATGAAAATAAATATGATATTGTTTCTTACTCTCTCAAACGCTACGAACGCTACGAAAAGGCTACGATGCTACGAAGGATGAACAAGCCGACAAGTGCCCAGTATTTGTGGCATATACAAGTTTATTTAGCTTACCTTATGGTTACATTTCCCGATTCCATCATTTGCACAAATCTATTTAAATATTAGCATTGAGTAAATATTTTTCTACGCTTACAAAGGTGTTTAAATATACGATATTCAATATTTACTGGATACTTTAATTGCTACGTAAGCGGTATTGGGTTGCATTACCTTTTTTTTTAAATTTACTTAAAATGTTATAATTTGACATTTTACAATACATAATTATGCGATAGCTATTAGAACTGTACTTAGTCTCACTACCAAATAAACATTTTTTTAAATTAACCATAATAGAACATAAAGCAATGTAAAGGTTTTCAGATGTATTTATTTATTCCAAGAGATGTTCTAGATATCTGGAAATAGAAAATAATATCATATATTTTGCATATAATTGTAGCGTAATGAATTTTTTTGTGTAATTCTTTATTTTATACACACAAAGTCCACGCGATGGGGAAATAATAATTAAAACTTTCATTATTTCAGGTTCCAGTTTTGATCTTATGAAAGTGTTCACGTGCTCATTGTTTTATTAATTGAAATTCCACGTTCGAAATTTAAAACAGTTCATATTTTTTTACTTAAAATGCATTTTAATGTTCAATATTCAGTACTAATATATTTAGCATTAAATTTTTTTATTCTAAAGTAAGCTTTCATTTCTTCAATTATTTTACTATAATTATATAATATATTTTAAAATGGGACCATCGTGTTGGTTTGGGACGTCTTACTGTAAACGCTATGGGTTTTAGGTTCGATTCCCACTCAAGGAAATAATATATGGATGAACGGGGAAGTATTTAACTATACATAAATAGCCCCAGGACTATATATAGAGATTTTGAATAATACGAGACTATAGACTATATACATATGTTAAAATATGCATTATCGTATGTGTCAAATCATTGAGCATATTACTTTATAATTTTACATTCTCTCGGTAGCACTGCTAACATTCATCCAGAATCACACAATCTCCTTGTAAATGACGGCACGGAATGCATTTTGTATATGTATGTAGTACCGACAACTCATCTCGGCTTTGTGTGGGTAGACAGATAATGATTGAAGCCTTCGTAGTGAAGTTGTACAGTATATACGGGGGAGTTGTATATTCAAATCCTAATAGATATATATATATATATATATATATATATATATATATATATATTAAAAGAAACATGTTTTTCGAAATTTAACCATTAAACACACAATATCTGTAATATATGAAAAAATCGTAAACGAAATTGTTTAATAAAAGTTCTCTTTGCGGATGCAATGCAATACAGGAATATGTTAAGGGAATTTCATGAGTGAATATGGCTTTCTTTCTTCACATTATACATACGTAAGAAAATAAAATCAAGTGACTTTCGTAAAATATTATTTCTGAGTATATAATTGTTTATTACTTAATATCTGTAATACGACTGAAATAACTGACTTTTAATTGTTTTAATTAATACACATTTTTGATACCTTAGAATTTTCTTATTTCAATTCAATTGTTATAAATGTTTCAGTAAAAAATAGTGGCAATCGTACTTTGTATAAACATTAAGTAATAATAAACTAGTCATCGTTGGGAATATAGAAGAATAGAGACCGCATAGGTCACATGCCCAGCAGATGGTCTGATGAACTGCATTATCTAGACACAAAATTTCTACACTAATCCTGACTTGCAACTGACAGGAGTCATTGAAGGCAGTTCGTCCGTTCCAGCCTCACATCCCACCACGCTCTTCAGACATGAACGACCGAAGAGAGAAATAAAAATGAATAATCGTCAGTTTTAGCTATAGATAAGGGCAAATATATTGGATGTAAGTAAACGAGGTAATGCTTTATAAGCAGTTTAGGCCAAGATTTAGTAGAAACTTTACGTAAGTTGGTTAGTACTTAAATTAATATTATGTATATGTATAGGTGGAAGTTCACCTTTTTCGTTCAAATTTAATATTATATAATAAATATATGCAATATATGATACACATATATTGTATATATATATAATATGTGTGTACTGAATGTATGCATTTTATAACTTTGATAGAATAATATTCATTAATAGTATATTTGTAATGCATAATGATAATCTCCCAATTTTGTATACGAACTAATATAGAGAGAATTAAAAATTCGATATTTCAGATGACTAACAAGTAGTTGTATTTTACTTGTATTTTATTTTCATCGATGCAGTTGAAGCATCTCTTAATGTAAACTCATTTAATATAGTATAACAATAAATTATCGTAATCGTGGTTTTAAGTTCAATAAACTACCTGTATACGATTTTACAAATCTGACAAAATCTGCCTAATCCTACTATATATATCAATCACATCATATTAATATTTACAAAAAAAACATGCCACAACAAAATACATAATAAGACAATAGCTACAATGTCGTGTCGACCGATTGCGGTCACGCAAGCTAATCCCGCCGAGATTAACAAACTTCGCAGGAGGTGTAATAGTGTGAAATTGTGCATATAAAATTGTATAAGCATTTCTCGTTATCAAACCCTAGTTGTCTCTTGGATTTAGTTCTAGTTTTCACTTAAGTTGAAAATGCAAAATTCAACGTCTGAGATTCTATACGTTTTCTAAATATGTATTTTTTTATTTCCTAAGTGTGCGAATAACACTTTAAAAAATGTTGAAAAATATTTAATAAATAGCATTCTCTATTGCCAAACGATTTTTCGTAGAATAATTTGTGGGTAGTAGAAATTTGTAATAATCTCTCTACAGAGATGCTAACAACAAATATAAGTTCTTATAAGCGTAAAAGAATTTCGACATAGCTGAATGTAGAACGCATGGCTTAGCGGTCAGAGCGCTTGAACGGTTTTCAAGAGGTGCGGGTTCAAATCCCGCTGCGTTCAAATCTTTATACGTTTTCTAAATATATGTTTTTTATATTTAATAATACTCGTAACTGAAATGATCTTTGACCCGTGTAAAATTGAATAACATTAAATCTCTAGAAATCAAATATAGCTTGCGGAAATTAGTCTCCAAATAGATACGATCGTCGGAGGTCCTATGAAAGTCTTAGTTTAATATTGAATATCAAATATTCGAATATTGAATATCGAATAGTGATAGACTTATATTTTGGTATACGTTTAATTTAAATCAACATTCCTAATTGGACAATCTAAAATTTACTTGTCTATCGATTTATTTATAATAACATATCATATACAGTTTCACGTTTTCTCACGCATAGCAGGGTAGTCAAAGAAAAACTAAAGTAAAGGCAATGTATTGTGTTATTTATTATAATATTTTTAAAGAAAATATCAATCATAACATTTATTTATAAAATATTTTTAGTCATTAAACGATAAATATATTATAAAGTTATTTTTCGTTGAAAATAGAAAAAGTTAATCTTAACATGAACAACCTGAGTTACTGCATCAAATATCAATATCGTGATTTACTGGAAATTGCTATTTCAACTCGGGATTAAAGTGGCTCGAGAAGTTGGTGGTACGAACACTAATCAGTTTTCAAGCCATTAATTAAGAAATAAAGCAATATCAAAATACCTGCGGATGAAAAATGAAATACAGAGCAAGTCTCACTCAACACTAGTATTTCATAAACAAAGTAGTTTATGAAATTGAGCAATAAAACACATTTATTATTATTAATTTAAGAAATATCTTCATAAATAAATATATAATAAAGTTTATATTTTAAAATACATAAATTACCGGAATTTCGAATACTGGATTATGACTTAAATTGATAATAAATTAAAGTAAATATACTACTATTTAAGTAATTTTCATATATCTTTCAAAGATATGTCAAGCAAAGGTGGGCGGTAAGAGAGGTGGGGGAGACGTTGGTTGACCTTCAAGAACACAGTATCGATGATACTGAAGGAAGGTCACGTAAAGGGCATAAGGACCCTCCAGAGGATGTGTATAAAGACGTTGATGACTGTGGACGAGCGATGCAGGGATAAAGCATGAAGTTAAAAAATATATAAAATATCATGCAAATAAAGCAAACAAAAATAATAAAAGTTATTTTGAAAGTCATTTCGGCAAACACACATATCCTATTTTACAATAGGCATAACAAAAACTATGATGGACAGATAAGTAATAAATTATTAAACAAAACATATTTTTGTATAAATAATTAAGGCATTTTATAAATCTAATATTCCAATAGTCTGAAATAGTCTATAATAAAATTATATGTATTGTAGATGAACAAAGAGAACTTAGTATCGAGAACCTGGTCTCTACTTTCCGCCCGAGAGATTGCGTGTTGAGTAGCGGAACTTAATGCTACACTTTGTCTTATGGCCAGACTGGAGAAATAAAATGTAATAAGCGCATAAGAGTTTCGGCATAGCCGGATGTAGAACGCATGGTTTAGCGGTCAGAACGCTTGAACGGTTTCCAAGAGGCGCGGGTTCGAATCCCGCTGCGATTTAATTTTTATATGTTTACTAAAAAAGATAATGTATATCCATTACATTTTCTTATATATTAATACTAGAACACTTCAAACTCTATTAATGGTATTATTAAACGCTACACGAAAATAAGTTATTTATATAAAATGTAAACTTCTTTACAAAAAAGAAATACAAATGTTGATTGATCTCAAAGCTGCGAAACAGAAAAGTACATTTTCAGTACATTTTTTAAATCTGATTACTCTTAACGTAAATATTTTTACAAAATTGTTGTGAATTTCACCGTATTTTTTATTATGAGTCCTAGAAAAGATCTTATTAATTTAGCACATACATAGATAAGCCAGATGCCTTAAGTGGGAATATTAGTCGAAAAGTAAAAACGTCTCCGTTCTTAACCCATTCACAAAGGTAAATAAATATATTTTTACTTAAACTAAGCATCAGCTTTCAGAGAAATACAAGGAAACTTACATTACATGTTAATATTAAGTTTCAAACAGATCAAATAGTATACAAGTTAATCTTAAAATTGAAAAAGATTGTATATATTAGATTGAAAAAGATTTTAAAATGTATGTCTTGTAGAGTTTACTTTGAAGTTCTATGAAAGTTAAAATAAAATATGAAATCTATACAGTTACCTTCCTCACAATTTGCGAGATATATTAGGACAGGATACAATGTTCAATATCTTCAAAGCGTAGAGCTTTAAGCTAACTTACATATACTTAATCATTGTAACGTTTATAGAAAGAGGATAAATTATATATATATTTCAATATGTTAATATTTTTAAAAGGATTTTAAAGATTTTAAAGATTTTTGTTTATTTTAATTTTGATGTACAATATTTATAACATAATAATATGTTTTACAAATTATTGTATGTATACAACGAGCATATTTTGGACATATATATTTCTTTCTTATTATTATTAGTTTATATAGAATTTCCATGTTGCCTCATCATTGTGTATTTCATAAAAGTGTGTTATTGCAAAGAAGTTATTTAAACGCAAATAACTTTTTTGGACCAAACATACATACATAATTAATGCAAACAATAATTTTATTACTCCATTATTAAATACACAGATATATATATATATATATATATATATATATATATATATATATATATAATCAAATATCAGAATCCAATCTAAGCATTTCCATTTCTGTGTGTATTTTACGGTACATTAACCCATTAATTTCTCTTTGAAAACAATAAAAATGTCGTAAGTTACTTATAAAAGTAACGTTTCGGTTTTGCTAACTTCGATATTGGAGACTCTATTTATTACTTTGAGGTGGTAAGAAATCAGAGCTTGACAAAGAATATTCCGTTGTTAGCATTATTTACAAAGACAAGTTTGTGTTCTCGTTAACTCAAAATGAAACTGAATTTTGTTTTAGTATCACTGAATTAATGACATTTGTGATAGTTTTATTTATTTATCTCATTTAATCTTATTTTAAGAATTTTATTTTAAAAATAAAGATACATTAAATAGCATTAGTTTTATTGAGTTTCAGTCACTCTTTTATCTAGATCACTTAAGTAGAAGCGACATCGTCCTACTTTGTCGATGAGACGTTGTCTTCTTTAATTATATTGCTATAAATGCACTTTAAAATAATTATAATGTATAGTCTAAAGAAGTGCTTCAGATTGAACAATAAACTGCAAAAACGGAAGAAAATTAAATAACTGTTGTATAATTTAAGAATACGTTATTATATTTTATTTTTATTAATATTAAAGAAAATACTTACAATGACTTGTTGGGTTTTTAATTTATTCGATTCGCATTTAATATGATTAATATTTATTTTTATTTAATTTTACAATTATAAAGCGATAACAGAGCATTATTTAAGTATGAAAATAATAACGTACTCATGTACGTTGTAAATTAAGGCTTTAGTAGTAGGATCATATTTTGTTTCTAAAATACTTAATTGTAAATGATATACGAAACAGTAACTTTTATAGCGGTTCGTTGTTAAATAAATTTTTATATTTATAAGTACAATCAATATTATTTTATAAGAAAAGAACAATACAAGTAGATACGCCATTAGCGCAGGTGAACTATTAACCTTCAATCCCTTTATAACGTACGCTCTGGAACGACGGAGTTGATAGAATGTGGCATCGTAAAGTTTCAACTACTCTTTCTAGTCAAAGTTTAAAACCTAAGGACGTGTTTTATCTCTCTTTTTTAGCTTTTGTAACATTGTTAAGAAGTACATGTTAGATTTAATAGAAAATAAAATTTTACTTTAAAAATTATAATAATTGTATACATATTAAGCATTTCAACTCATAATTTTGTTAAAATTCATTCTTTTATATGAACACTAAGCATCTGCGAATTATACTGTATGGAACTTTGCAAACATTTTAATTATTTAAAATATGTATATATGCATTGCCGAACAGATTTTAGACGTCATTGCTTTTTTTTGACGTAACGCATAACGTCAAACGAATATTGTAACAAAGGATATTTTGTAAGAATATAAATCTTAACAGAAACCATTTTGTTTAAATTGTGTATTTTATTTAACACAGGTCATTGTGGCGCAGTGTTACAGCGTCTGATTGTATTCGCGATAGTTGTGGGTTTGAAACCCACTTGGGGTAACAATTATATTTTGTTTTTTTACATTTCTCGGATAGCGGAGCACCATAGCCAGGACAAAGCGCGGCGTTAATCTCCGTCACTTAAGACACAATATCTTGGATTCGGGTGGAAAATGTAGCACATGAGTGTCTTAACACTAGGTTCTCTCTGACTTCTCCCCTATCTCTCTGTTATGCTGTACGTGAAAAAGTGTGAAGCTGAAATTAACACACTACTTAATACAGGAGTACAGAATATTTTAATACTTGGTAATTTCTTATAGTAATAATATTATATTTTAGTAAAGCCTTTCATTGAGATCAGGAGACTGAAACAATTTATTATGAATCACCGGTTTTTCTCTGTAATTAGCTAGTGAGTTTGGTATGGAGGTAATTTAACCGATGAAGTGTGCTTGCGACAGGTGAAAATGAGATTTCATTTAACTTGAAATATTGTGAACCTTACGTCGTTGTTAATAGCGAGATTAATGTATGCTTGAATAATAGAATATATTTAGCAAGTTTTTATACAGTTCTTTTAAGTTTCAATATTAGGCAATAGGACAATGTGTGAGTTCATTTTTTTGCAACAACAACTCTATTTTCATATTACTTAACTATTTCTTACTTAAATAAAACTATTTTAATATTATTAATAATGTACATTTTAGTTTTTGAAAGTACAGTTAAAGAATCTGCTGCTTGGACACTTTACAGTCTTCTTCTTGTTCGTGTAAATAAAATCAAACGTTCAAATGTAATTCTACCATCTTACATTAGTCCGTGTCCGCAGCTAGATTGAGCTAGATATCATCTATCGTTTAATATTATTATTGTATCAAACTACCGCTATTGACTACTTAATTGCCTCACGTAATGCTCTCTGCTCTTGCCTTCTAGTATAGTAATTGCCGTGTCCTAAAGCTATATTTTATATATATACAAAAGTATACAAATATTAGAAATGTATCTATGTAAAACTGCTATGTACTGCCCCATTAATTTTACCTAAAAACTTGAATGTTTGCAAATATTGTAATGGAATTGTGATAGAATCTTTATAGTAATTACATGTATTAAGGCTATTGTAGCGCAGTGGGACAGTATGTGGCTATAGCTATTTTAGCTTCGTTAAAATTTTTATATATTTTCTACAAATGTTTTTCCGTTGGAATCAAAGTTTGGGCTAACCATAGTTTTGAACAATGATTTTTTTTCTTATACATTATAATATATTTTCATGAACATATTTTCAGTATGTGCCATTTTTGTACTTTTTTGAATAATGCCTACATTCTTTCTTTTCCAGTTTCACATTTTTTCCTGTAAAGCATGGCAAACAGAGAGAACCTAGTGTCTAGACACTCCGTTCTCCACTTTCTGCCCGAATTCGAGACATTGCGTGTTTTTTACCCATTTTGAGTTGTTCACCAGAGCGGAGAAGTGAAAATGATATAAATATAATCGTTTCCCTGTGTGCGAATTGGACGACAATTATCACCTGTACAGTGAGATGCTGTAATCTATATATGCTATAGACTACTTTTTAATCATAAAAAAAGTAACAAATAATTGTGCCACTCACTTTTTAAATATTAACATAACGATTCGCAACTGCACAAGTTACCTCTCAGTGTTATTTTTATAAAAGGAAAAAGACTCCGTATTAGGAGTACCATCGAGTCAGAACTGAAGGGTGTATATATAATCAACGCCCGCTGCAAAGTAGCGTAATGGTATAATATTTATTTCCTTTTTTTTAGCTTCACGCTTTATTCTGCATAGTTGCATGGAAGGAAAGTCATGACACTAGACATTCGGTTTATTACTGCCGGTCCAGATTAGAGATATTGCATGTTATATACATTCCCGGCTATTCGCTACGCTTTATCTTATCAGAGCAGGAAAATGAAAATAATTTCAATATCATTCCTCCAAGTGGGGTTTGAACCCACGCCGTCGCACATTTAGACACTTGCCAATGCACTGCAATAGTAATCTTATTTGGTAGTACAGATACTCTAGGAAGGTATTGTATTTACTGATACTAAAATTGTACATCTTTATGTAAATGTAGCAGAACTGGAATCATTTGTGACATATAATTAGTAACAATGTGGTCAAATTCATCTAAGCCTCTTATAAGATTAAATATAAACTAGCTGTACGATCTTTTTAAGCCAAATTGATATTTTTACTTTAAATGTTAATCTTATATTAATATATAATTTCAAACAATTTACTTTCCAAGGACCTTTATTAATTCTATGATATTAGATACTGGAAAGGGCTTATCAACTGACTTAGATATGCGTTAGTAATTAAAGTTAACTGTAAATCATATATTTAGAAAACGTATAAAAATTTGAACACAGCGGAATATTAAACAGCGCCTCTTGAAAACCATTCCCGATGCGTTCAAATTTGTATAAGTTTTCTAGATATATTTTTTTCAATTGTGTGAAAACACTTATTTGTTAATTGTTTTTTCGTAGTCAAAGGCAAAATGAATTTATATAGGTATTTATATTCACTTTCCACTTTGTCAAAATTACAGAGAAAAAACCAGACTATATCGAAATAAATGCAAATATTTTCAATAAGGGCATTCCCCTAATTGTCCAGTGAACTTAGAGCCATCTCGGTCAGATTAGCTCGTCGTAGCACCATTGTGACGTCGTGACGGGGCGTTATATATAAAATTATACATTTAATTATACAATAATTAAATAGTACATATATATATATATATAGTAAAATAAAAATAATTATAGATTTATTTGCATATAAATGAACATATATAAATTCTCATCAATACAACAACAGATTAAAGTGAATATTTTCGCACAATATTTTCCGAACAGGTAAACGGAAACAATGGCTAGCTAGATGGTACATTTGATGTTTAAATACAGGGTAATAATTTGCTTTAATGAATATTTTGTTTACATTCGTTTTTACTGTATAAGTTAATCGTAAATTAATATTTTGACAATTTTACAATTTAGTTCAAAGTTTTAGCTGTTACTTTTTTTTAATGGTGTATTAAAAAGAAATATTATCATATTTCATATTCCCCGCGAATTCCCTGTATGGGAATCGATCCAACGACCATTGCGTATATAGTCTGACGTTGTCACATTGCGACAAGCTACCTACGAGCGGTAAGCATCTTATTATATTATTTGAGCATAATGAAAAGGGTAAATAAAATATATTTATTTTAATATATTTTATTTACAAGATTGAATGAACCTAAATGGATCATTTTCTTGCCACGAATTTTCTTTTAGTTTTAGTAATTTCTTTTATATAGGCAAGATAAACAGGGAAATTAATTATATTGTGTATTTTACACATTATTGTCTTTATTTTCGAACTCATCTTTCCTATTCCCACATAGGCGTGAAACTGAATTGTTAATTGATTGACGTTATGTCTTTATATTACTTGACGGTTCCTTTTATTACACATATCCCACGAAAATCTCCAAAACGCGTTTGGAAAAGCCAGTTTTATACACTTTTTAGGTACTTTTTGTCTTTACATTTTATGCATAAAGTGATTTCGTAATTGCGAGGTAGTGGACCTCGCAATTACAATAAGTTGGTAAAAATCTATAATAATCTACAATATATTATTCATCACATAATATTCAGTTCCTATGTATATGTATGTAATAAAAATAAGTAACAGCTACACAAATTCTTGCCACTAAAAATTTTGCTGCATACATCAAAGAGAATACCTGATTCAGTGCGTTATTTCGCCTGTAAACGTATCCATGTAATTTTCATGCTGTCTAAATCAAGTATTTTATGACACCGTAATCATTTGAGTTTGTGACTTTCAAGCTCAGAATACAAATGAACGGGCAGAAATTACGATGTTAATCCTGTAATGCAGAGCGACGTGTAATTTATCAAACTTTAACACCTACGGACTATAAAAGAAAATATTGTTCGTATTTTTGTTCTTTGCCAGGTTAAAATACTATTTTACTACCTAATAGTATTTACTTTATTTAAAAAAATATATAATACACTTATTTCATATTCGTGTCAATAAATCAAATGCTTTATCATATTTAACCAGTACTTGGCCACATCGATTCGATCGGGTCGTCAATTGACTATGTGGATTGTAACCGCGGTCACAATATGTGTGACAATGCTGGATGGAACCCCACTTTTCAAGAACCTACAATTGAGTGACTTCCACTGACCATGAGAGCTTCTAGTCTGGTGCTAAACTCTTTGGGCCCCACATAGTCTGGAAGAGGTGAGTGGTTAATCTGCCACAGTCCTTCCCTGGCACGACTCGCATCACAATCTAAAGCTGTGGCCGATAGCAGAAATTATAGGGACTTTCAGGCGACGATGGGACGCATTGTGGCCGTTTAAGTGGATGCTTAGAGTATAGAGTAGTTGTCCTGGCTAGCTTTCTCCATAGAACAAGACACCTCACGTCGGACGTTTGGAGATGCTGTACCAGAGATGGGATAGATCTTGTTTAATAGTGTTTTATTATACCCGTAATTATTCAGTCAGGTCAGGTCTCATTTAACACTTCATTAAACTGCTTTGCGTGAGCGGAGCGATGTCACACTGCGCATGCGGAGACAATAACCATGCACATAGCTCCTGCGAATTACGTGCGGCCTCCCACTGTCAGCTTGTTAGCGCCGTAGGATATTGTTTTTTTTTCTAATTGGCAAAACAATAATCTACTTCATAAAAAAATTTGTAATTCAATAATATGAAACCATCTCAGACCATGGATACAACTGGTTACGCAAAAACACCATGGTTTTTAATTAAAACGGCTATCTTTTAGACAGGCAATGTAAAAGCTTTAGCCTTAGCAATTTACTTAGATGGTTATCTAGTTTAAATTGGAAATAATGCTTTTTATCGGCAATTTTCAAGGTAACCTTTAGGGAAAACTTAAGGAAGATTGAGTTGCTGCGGCAAATATTCTTACTTAAAATTAGATTTAAATAGACGAGCAGTATTTATTGAATTACTAAGAAATTTCTTACTGTCAATAATTAAATGCAAGGTGTGTTGTTTTCTTCTGTAATTAATATACAATTGTTTAAAATCCTCGCTTATCTTACCTAACCCTACATATTTTAAATTTACTTTTCTTAAACAAATATTTTACTTATCAGTACAAAGAACAAGAGTCTTTAGATCCTTGACAAGCTCTAAGTTGATCCTCAGACTGGAAAAACCTGTACTATATTACACTAGCGACTTGCTTGTGGCTTCGCTAGCGTCGACAACATGACTGTTGCAATTTCGTATTTCTGCCCGTTCTCGCTTAAGTCACAAATACGAAATAATAGAATTTGTATCAATCGATATAAAAAGTTCAATAAGTGCAGCAATAGTAGACAGCTTTGCTTTTTATTTCTGAATCTAGCTTAAATGAATATACGAGTAATCCAGACCTGGATACTCCAATTAATTTGTTGTAACAAAAAAGTTTTCTTTTTAATAATTGCTTAAATTACCATATAATAAATATTCCAAAACAGCAAAGTGGTATTTTAGGTTCACCTTCTCCAAATGCTACCATTTGCGGCGTACGTGTGACTTGACGAGACGAGTTTGCCTCCGCTCCGCCTCCTTATTTTAAGCCTCTGATATCTTTTGAGATATTCATTATTATGGCATGTTGTAAAGGAAGGAAGGATATTGACCTACAGATAAGGTCAGATTTTTCTAGAATATACAGTACCGTAGTACATTATTTTTCTCTATCTCGTAAGGTTTAGCCAGAACATTTAATATAAGCGTACAAAAATGTGGCTTTGACGACAAATCTTTATCTTTCATTATCATGTATAATAATGCATATATTAAATATATTAATTTTCTTTATAAATAAATCTTTTAATGAATATCGCTATTATAATCCAATGCACAAATTGAAATATCTAATCGTACAGACAGGTCAGACGATAGTTGGCTGTAGTTGTTGGTACAGAACACCGCGTGGCAGTTCCAAGTGATCACAACATATTGGATGTACAAAAGATTAATTTGAAGACGCGACATTATTACGTTTCCCCCATTAAAAGTTGCCGAAGGTAAGTGCTAAATAAATTCCTGTCGCGGTATACTTGATAGTACTTTAGAAGTACTTAAATGTTACACACTCTGTCCTGATTGGTGTACTCGTTACAACTTTAGAATGCCCGTTTGGAAACGTGATTGCTCTTTTCGTCGTGATTTAATTCGAATGATTTTGTAGTTTTCACGTGACTTCTTGGAACATTGGATTGGATTGGTTTTATTCTAGTTAAATTTAATCGGTGTAGACCGGGATATCTTTGAGTTATATAATACAAGTTAGTATAGAAAATAAAATTATAAATAATACTAACATATTTAATATGAAGTTGTTGTTATAATATTCAATACTGTATGTATGATGTCAATGATAGATATATAAATTATCTCGTTGCAGTGAGAAAATTCTTAAATTATAATTAGCCTGATTTGCTTAAAACAAGTGTTAAAATCGATAAATTAAAAGAATAGAAGTTACAATGAGCCTCCGGCGCGCAGCTGCGTCATTCCTGAAATTTGATTTCAATTAGGGAAACAAAAGGCAAAAGTTTTATTAAAAGGGAATATCTCTTGCGGTTCCGCGACGTTTAATATTTAAGAATACATTCACCAAAGTCCAGAGATAAATTGAATTTCACATTTTTGTGTGAAACAATCTGTTCGCTTAATATGCGTGCAGTATAATTGTTTTATTAGAAATACGTTTTGCTAAATCATTTATCTAATGAAACTGGTTGTCTCTATGCTATGGATGTCTTACGAAAGTATATAAAGAAGTGGTACTCAGTTATTATATTTGTGCCTTGAATTTGTCTAAATAACACCTGTTGATCCCTATTTCATATTCCACTAGTATCAGAATATACATACAATTGTTGTCTGATTTAAATTACGCATTATTCATATTCATATTATAATTTCCAACACAAAAGAATCGATTTAAAATAAATATGGGTTAACGATATTTTCATTGTTCTTTTATTAATAACGATAAAAGGTAATAATTATTTAGCTATATTGAGCGCAGCGTTGAGTTGCGCCACTAAACGCGCAGTTTCGACTTCGGGCGTAAAGTGGAGGATATAGTGTCTTGACAATACACACTTGACTTGCGTGAAGCTGCAAAAAAAAAACTATAGTAAGAAATAAATTTCTTAAGATATTATGTTTTTAATACATGTACTGTATGGTACATAGATTTATTATGCATATGATATAAATAAATACTTTCAATAAATAAATATTTAGCTTATAATCTTTAATATCAATCTGCATTACTGGAGTTATTATCTTAAATTTTTCTTAGAGGAAATTTTCAAATGAACGAACTTCAAGAATAAAAATAAATTGTCCGTAAAATTTTAAAGGTGACTAAATTTCAAGTGAAAGGAGACGGTATTTTAATTCCTTCCGTATTGTGAAGGCAATTTTTATGAAAGAAAATCTTAAGTACGCAATCTAGGTAAGTGTTGATTAAATATAATTAATTAATGTTTCGGTTCACGATCATTATTGAACGTGCATGCTTTGGGACTTTTTTATATTTTTTAGTACCGTACTGTTAATATACTTTGAAGTATATATATATATATATATATATATATATATATGTATATACAAACATATACAACCATGGTTATTATATTGTTATAATAACCATGTTTGTGGGGTTGTCCCCAGAATGTGCAAAGTACAGATGCATAATAATTGAAATGAATATCCTTGTGAAAGCAAAATTCGCTACACAACTGACTAACTATCCTAAGTTTCAGGCATTATTCTCTAAGTAGACAAAACTTAGGTTTATATAGTAACGTAGCAATAGTAATACCATATAAAAATTATATAGATACTATTTAGCATACAGTAAATACCACAAATATTATCTAGACTGTAACTGTGTGAAGAAATATTAATTTCATTTCATTTCTTAAGTAGAGTTTTGGAACGAGATATAGCATTTCAAAGGAGTGCCTCGTGAATGTCTTTGAATAACTAATGAACTGCGGCTTGAGGTTAAAAAATCTTATATGAATATTTTATGAAGTATTACAGTAGAATCAATTTAATGTATTGCAATTTCATATGAATATATTCGTATAGATTGCTTAATTATTGTTAGTTAATCAATATTTATACATACCTAATATTTTAAATTGAGATTAAAAAACCTATTACTCTTGCGTCGAGTAGATATAAAGCAATCCGTGGTCATTCTGATATTTTGTATGATATGAATATAATCTCAGTGATGACAAAGGTATCAAACTGATATTCAAAGCATAGCAACTGGATCAATAATTAGTATTTGCTAATGAAATCGATCAATGTTCAGATAAAACTAAAACTTATATATTGTGTATTCATTCTTGTATTTAAAGTATTATCCGACTAACATAGTTAAAAAAAAATAATGATATATTCTATATATATACATAAGACAATTATTTTAGACCTACATATTCTTGTACATCAGTGTTTTATTTTTACTTCTGAAATGAATATGAAATGAAATTTCATTGAATTTAGTCAAAAACCAATTCTGCCTCTTTTACATAACTTTATCAATGTGAATAATCTCACTTTATAGGTACACTTCATTTTTCTGTAAACACAATAAACATAGAATTGAACGAGAATAGTATGTCAGTGACGTATACCTACTGTGAGTTGTTAATGAGAACGGACAGTGTGCTTTTATCAATATTCGTTCTCTTTATATTGTATTAAATCGTAACACTACGTTATTTTTTGTGTGTTATGTTGTATGTAAGATAAATAGTGTAGCTAAAAAAAACACTAAAAACAATAATTTATTATGTAAACTCGCATTATATCTCAAAGTTTCATTATTTTGTACTCTCCTGTTTGTTATATTCAAAGTTGTAAACTATATACGAAAAGTTTCATTCTGCCAATCCACGACAACTATCAAGAACATAGCGAGTATTAGAACTAGATTCTCAGAAATTGTCTTCCGTAAGAGAGTTAGAGATAAATTAACTTCTCTGATAGGTTTTTGCTTGTTCATCAATGAATGATGAATGAATCGCAATAAAATGTTTATTTTTGTCAAATATGTTATACAAGTACATATAAAAATACTTTTAAACTATTTCACCTAATGTATGTATTAAAATGTTATAAAAACAAAATGTCCTCGCGTATGTTATTGCGTATGTTAGAAAACCTTTACATACTATGAAACATACAGGAAAATTTACTTGTAACTTATTAGTTACAAGTAAATTTTCCTGTAGAGATTGTTCCACATTTTCCCCGTGAGTTGTCGACGACAGCCGCTGTTATGTTTTCGTTAGTTGGTACTCCTGGTGTGTCGACTTATGGTTATACGAGTTTCTGTGTCACAAACATAACTAATAGAGCGTATATATTAGTATATACACAATAATTTTCTTTTTTTATAAAATAATAAAATTATAAATAATACTAACGACCCGCTCACGGCTTCACCCGCGAACTATAGCTGTTTGATATTTTCAGCGGCCTTTTCGTAAAGCATGAAATTCCTGGAAAAACTTCAGCGTTTCAACTCAGTTGATGTGACAGACAGACAAACAGAGTTATTTTAATTAATCCATACAAATTTATAATATTATTATTATGGATTTACGATATTATTAGATATGCAATAATTTGTGTTCATATAATATATCGTTGTTGTTATGACATGGATCTGTTAAGACAATTCAATGGGGTGCAAATTCAAATCAATTTAAAAACAAATATTCAATTTTAATTTTAAATTTATAATACAAATATTTCCTTGGTCTGAGTAAACAATAAAGAAAACTTAGGAACCATCTAGTAGACAGTGTCTCTAAATATGAAAAGTTAAAAACGGAGTATTTTAGCATAATTTTCTCGCTGTTAGTATATGTATATGTATATACTTCCTAAAATATTTAAAATATTTGAATAGCATCGGTAACTAGAAACAACAGGCTTTATATAAATATTAGCTTATTTACAGTCGCCTTACTGTAACTACAGAGATGGGTCGGGTAAACACATTGATGTAGTAGTTTAGTCAATATCCCAGATAGCACTTCAAAAGGGTTTTGCATTAGAAACCTCTTATATCCTTATGTTTCAATCCTATTTGTAATTAATTTCTTCTGCTCCTTGTAATTAATCTGTGAATGTAATGATTTCTATAATTTGATAAAGCTTGATTTATCCATGCTAGCATTCTCTCGTTGCCAAACGATTTTTCTTAGAAATTATTTTTGGGAAAAAAGTACAGTTTGTAAAAAAATCTCTGAATTTTGTAAAAATCGCTCTGTGGAGGTGCTAACAATAAAAATAAGTTGTAACAAGCAAATTTATATATTTCGAAATAAACACAATAATATAGAAAGTATGGCTTAGCGCTCAGGGCGCTGGGGTGGTTTGCAATAGGTGCATATTCAAGTAGGTTCAATTTTTTAATGCGTTTTCTAAAAATGTTTTCCATATCCTAAGCTTTATTTAGTTTATATAATAAAATGTGAAAATGTGAATTAAATATTAAAACATAATAAAAATTATCTTAAGTAGAATTTAATGCTACATTATATAGAGTAACAAACAGATGGATTGATAAATTGAAATGAGTGAAGTTCATTTCAAACTAATTTATCGTTTCCAATTTGAGCTGTGTTTATTAAGCTGGACTTAAATATGACGCACCCTGGGACCTCTCCTACATCCAGCAGTGAACATGAAAAGGCTGAATTGATTGATATTAAGTCAAAATATCTTTTTTCCTGGAAACCCTTATGAGATGAGTGTTTTTGAGGCCAATAGTAAATATTAATTCCTTAATTTTCTGACCCTTTTCTGACTAAAAGATACTTATTAATAATTTCTAAGCACAGAACATACTTTTCATTGAGACATTTAAAGATGTCGTTTTGTATATCCAATACAGGTGGTAAAACTGAGTCGAAAAACATTTAATGTCATCAGGTTCTCAAATATACATTAATGCAGTGCAAAAAACCAAAAAACACAGAGATGTATTAAAAATTTAAATATATCATTATCAGCTTTATTTTGTAAATTTAGAGAAATCATAAATTACAAAGTACGGCTTGTCAATAAACGCTTTCATTTCCAAGTACATACATTTAGGCGGCTTTATATTAAATGATTAAACAGGTCATACAAAGGAGAAAACGAATATAGTAGTTAGGAAAAAATCTATTACATAAACTATTATTATAAACATTTTAACAAAAGTTAATGATTCTTCATTTCAAAATACATTTCCATCTCGCTGAGCATTTTTTTATGGCACGCTGGTCAATGATGGTTCTTCATCAGATCTTCCTTCCTTCAAAATCAATTAACGCCTAACCTGCCTAAGCTTAAAAGTGAAAACGACAAAAAAGGTTTCATTCAAATCCATCCAGTACTTCCGAAGGTCTGCGCGTACAAACATTCTGTTTTTATTGTTTTATTCTGGAATAGATAGGACATGATTTCAACAAAAAATATCCTATACTGGGTAAAAATATTTGGATAACGACTGTTTCAATTCGGCTGCGAGTTTGCCAGTTACACTTTATAAATTTTGTAATATCTATGTAATAATATTATCAATGGATAAAAGGCTAAAGAAACGAACAGTATAAACCAGTATTAAATGAATAGAAATCACGATAATTTAAATATGTTAATCTTCTTATTCTTATTCTAAATTCCAAATCGTTCCGCATATTTATAATTTATTCGTTACAATACATCAATAAAAAAAAACATATTTAGAAAACGTATAAAATTTAAACGCAGCGGGATTAGAACCCGCGCCTTTTGAAAACCGTTCAAGAGGTGCAGGGATTAACACTTTAAAAAATGTTAAAAAAAATACTTTAATAGTTAAAACGTATTTTTAGTAAAATTTATTGCTGTATCCCTTTATCACTTGGTAACTGATTTCCAGTAAAACAATATTCCTTCCTACACGTCAAGTCAAAAGTTAAACTCACAACTGCATAGTTTCAAATTGATAGTAAAATATTGTACATTTTTTTATCTTTACGCATGACTCGCATTTAACAGGGGAATTTAGTTTTTACACTCTTCAGGCGCCACGCCGAGGAGAGGAGTTTTGTTTCTACGATATTTCCCTAGATATTTTTATAAAAGAAAGCGGAAAATACGATGGAAATAATACGTTGTCCAGATTTGCTACTTCAGAAAACGCTTCAAAATATCAAAACGCTTAAAAAATATTATATACATAGATATAAATACAAAAGAGGAGTAGACTATGGTAAATTCGAATGGCGGCTAAATTCGACAACCCTCGCAAAAAGTAATCAAACTCTACACTATCACATGGAGCTATATCGTAAATCGGCCATATTGTATTTTTTGTATTTTTGCGTTGTTTAAAGAAGAAAATTATTTATATAAGTCTTAAAGTTACATGCTGAAATACTTATTTGAAAAAAATTGGTCTAAAATGTCTTGTTTTCATATATATATATGTGCATCTAAAACATATGTCTCTAATAAATTTCTACACAAAACTGTATATCAGAGTAGGTGTATCATAGCCGCTAACATGCCATATAATAACAAATCTCAAACACACTTCCCAAATCTCAGTGTTTAAATGTGATAATGAAGTGGCGAAAGGCAAAGTGGCTACAAGCTTCTGAGACGGCGCGCATGACGTTGAATAAGTGATGAATCATGGTACAGTGTAGCGAGATGGTACGGGTGAGGTTGCGTTAAATATATAATACATATTGTTTTTTTTTAAATTGAATATTGATATATTGATTCGCTGTAAAAAATATATTAGTCGATTATCGTTAATGAAGAGCTCTAATTAACTAACTAAAGTTGAGCTATGATGTTAATATGTGAAATTACTGCTAAATTACTAAACTTTGAATATTTCTTATAATCATCTCTTAAGCTTCATTCGCTCAATTGTTTTTATTTAATTATTTAAATCACTTATTTTTTATCCACTTTTTATTTAAATATGTTACAGAAATAAATTGTATGATGCCAAATATTTATAAGATTTCAAAATTTAATTCAGATATCTGTGGTATATAAAGTACGGTAAATATGTAAATATTACCTAATCATTAACCATAATATTAATTTCATATAAATTATTATAGTATCGCTTTGTTCATACTCGTCTCCCATAACCCAATTCGAGCTCTTTCAAAGCTTAAACCATACAAACTAAGAGTGTTTACGTGTAAATAGAAAGAAAATTAACTATAAGATGCTTTCAAGCTACTTTGCTCCAACATACAATTTTCTATGGAATCACATCGTTATTTTTAACACTTCTAAAGTGTTAATCATATACTTAGGAAATTTGTAAACATTTTTAGAAAACGTATAAAAATTTTAAAGCAGTTGGAATCGAACCTGCACCCTTTGGAAACCGTCCAAGTCAAAAAATATTATACATTTTCAAAAAATATTCCCATTGATATTAGTGGGCTCTAATATTTCGTTCCATTGCTAAGTTCTTTAAACTGGAAACATTTGATATATTATAATCTTAAAATTAGTTGTAAACCGTATAATATCTGAAATATTTTAATCAGTGACATTTGAAAAAGGATTGCTTCGAAAAAATAAGCTAGAAATAGTTATATTTTAGAAAGGAAAAAAAATCTACGGCATATACATTTATAATTTATTTAATAACCTTTATTAATAAACCATTGTTATCCTACATTTGCCGATCTATTAACCGTATAGAGAAAGCGATAAAACAGAGCTAAACTACAATAACCGTTAAATAAAGTTTTAATAACACAAAAAAAATACTTTTTAAAAACTAAATTTTAAAAAATATTAAAGAATTTTTCAATAGGCAATCAAAATAAAATATAAAAGAAATATATATTTCTTAAATATTTTTCAAAATTACATATAAATTAACGATATCTTACCGGACCTATTTTAAAGTAGAGCATACCGTTAAACAGCATTTTGTAGCATCATTATCCTTTAACAGGCGAAAGTACAGCAACAAAAGCTCCACTGCAAAATTCTCTTATAAAGGTTATCACAGCCTCTAGAGGATGTACCGAGGTGCCTCCATTCATCTGGCAATGTAATAACGTCTTAACAATGCTTAAAGTTAACACATCCTGGATACTATTAGCCTTGCGATTTGCCCTTGTTTTACTTACATTTGTACAATTTTAATAATTTATGAATAATGTTAATATTTCTGATAAATTAACATATATCAGATATATTACAAGTTTTTTGTATACTTCAAGGTTTGTTTTGAATTGAAGAAATCATTTAAAACATACATTTCTATAATTCTGCTATAGAATATTCTAAAAGGCTAGAAGATAGTGAACTAAATTTTGAACCATTCGTGTACAGTGCATCCTGTTCAGAAAATTTAGGAGAAGTAAAAAGATAAAAAAAAAAAACTTTCATTAATTGCTATTAAAACACCTTATACATAAGTAGTTCATTAAGGGAACAGTAAAATCCCTATTAAATCTTAACCAATCATATAACAAAACCAAGATACAGCTAAGATATAATATATAAAAAAATGGTATAAAATCTGGACCAACAATCGGTATTGTTCCCGACGGAGGATGTAAGTTATCCAAAAATCCAAGGTGATTTAATGTGGAGAGGGTTTTAAAAGATCACATCGAACGTACCACCCGAATGGTACTCTAGAGAATCTCACTTTATTCCTTTTAATGTGACTTTCGAATTAGATTAGGCGCGAAGATACGGAAACGTGTTATAATAAACTTGGATAGGTTTCCTATCTGCTTACGGAAGATATTATACATTTCTTTGAAATCGAGAAATAGCATTCCATGTTAAACTTCTAAAGCGCGGATGACTTTAAAACGTAATAGCGCATTTTAGTTAAATTTTACGATAAGTTCATTTTTGAATATTAAATAAGTACCTAAGATATAGGTACGATAGTTTTATATTTAAATAAGACGGAATGTGGAGAAATATATCACCTTATTCTCATCATCAGTGAAACCATTATTTTATCATAATTTAAAAATAATAACAACAAAAGTATGATACAAAAAACAATAACGAGAAATTAGCTGGTACATTAAATATTTATTTTTAATTTGCATTCCGGGAAGTCGAGAATAGCATATAATAATGTTTCAACATTATATTTGATAGAGTAAATTTAAAATTTATATTGTAATTCGAAGTTATAAGCAGTCCCTAATAAACAGGGGTGTTGCATCTAATTTTATTATAACATTCATTGTTTTTCAGATACATTTTCTTGAGTTTATCTAATATTAACAAATTTTAAACTTAAAAATACTATAGTAATAATATATTTCCTACTGCAAATAGCACTATTTACTTATAATAATTGTAAAAACATTAGAAAATTGTTTGACATCGTTACGTTGGTGGATGATATCAAAATGCATTAACGTTACAAACTAGTTTAAGAGATACATAAGACTAGAAACTATAGTCCAGTGCCATCTAGGCACTGCGCCGACATATAAATAAAAAACGCTTTAAATTATTTTCGCTTTACCTGGTCATCGAATATATAAATATTCCGTACATTTTAAAATGTTCAAATGAGACGGCAAGAAACGGGTTTAATTAAAACAAATTTCAAAAACAAAGTTCAATAACTTATATATTATTGGTAAAAATGATTAATCTTTTGCAATGTATCTATTATAAAACAAGTAAGGTAAGGTATAACGAGAGTATAATTCTTAACTTGAAATCATGAATGTACTGACAGTAGTTTCAGTTAGAAGTTTAACATAAAACAGAAAATGTCGAAATAAAAAGGTTGTTGTATATCTCGCACACTGAATAAATGAATGAATGCAAAAGGGCCACAGGTGAAAATAATTAAAAAAAATATATTTTAAAATGAGTTCTAAGCCGATTAACTATTTTGGTTAAAAAAACACCCCTCGTCTTGCATCATAATTATAGCTTCAGCATTCATTCATTCAGAATTGGTGCATTTTGTTAGCTAACTTCAGTGCAAGACCGCCGTTTTGATAGTTGCGACCTGAAACTTGACGCGAACGCGCATCTGTTTTATGCAAAAAGGCCACAAACCGAAATAATAACATATCTTGGGTTCATAGTTCTCTGCAAAAGTCTCATATTTCGAAAACGTTAGCTTTCAAATCTTTAATTAGTGTAATTATATTTTGTAACATTATATATTATTATATGTAATGTGTTTGGTTCGTATGGAAATATGCATCGCTTGATTTTTTTTATGATGTCTAATGTGAGACATTCAGAAATGTTTCAAGCTACCTTCTACCAGACTCACTATCCAATGATTCTTTAGATAAAAACTCAACTCCGGCCAGCCAGTCTGACCTATCGTCAACTCAAGGATCAACCTTTATGATGATTTCAACCAATATTGAGGAGAATCTGTAGCAGTTCATAAAATATCAGAAATGGTTATTGCACCGACCGACTCGAGTGACTCTGATAGCAGAGATGCTAATAACAAATATAAGTTGTTGCAACATTTTATGCGTTTTGTTATTGTATGCGTTGCGTATAAGAATTTTGACGTAGCTGGAACGTAGAACGCATGGCTTAGCGGTCCGAGCGCTTGAACGGTTTTCAAGAGGCGCGGGTTAAAATCCCGCTGCGTTCAAATTTTTATACGTTTTCTAAATATCGCACTATCTAGTTTTTCACTCCAGCCCGGAACTTATTGTAACTTTACCTTAGTCACTCGGCTATAAATAAAATATAGATTCACATATATCCAGCGTTAATACTCAGTCACCTACCATTGGCAATCAACTAACTAGCATGTACTCTCAGACATTATCATGAAAAGGAAAAGCTTATCCAGAATTAAGGAAAATGAGTAGAACCAGGACTGAAAAATCGTGGAAAGACATACGAAAATGTTGAAATTTATAAACCTCATTGCTGCTCGAAAAATGCTTGTTCTAATAGTTGTAAACTTTCGATTTCATAAAGCATTTATTTTCATGAAACTATTGGAATTTTCTACTATTGAAATTTTCATATTTTTAAACGTGAAAATGCATGAAATTATAAAAAACAATTTATTATTATTATATTATAAAATAAGAATAATGAAATTTTATAAAAATCCGTGGTCAACATTTTGTTTTGACTATCGTATAAACTATATGCGTTTTGATTTGTGGCCCTTTTGTATTCTGTAAGCGATCTGTTGAGTCAAATGACGGGTAGTAGTGTTATATGATATGGAGATCAACTTAAGATCTCTAGACATGTTTGTTGACCATGGTAAGAAAATTTGCATCGTATATTTCCAAGAGGCTCTCATAATTTTAGCCATACACATATATATTTTACACTTACATATCTACTTATATTTTAAAATATAACTTTTACTTTGATTGTTAAATAAACATTTCCCTTTCACATTTTATGTCACAGTATATATATAAACCTATGTCACTACGGTACACTCTAAATTTAAATGCGAAAATCTTTGAAATTATACTTTTTCATTTCTCTTACAAGCGAATTCTTTTCGTTCGAATTGTAGGTTGTAAAGTTTGAAACTAGTCTCTTTATGGCCATTCTCGTCGTAACTGAATGATTGTGCTCAGTTTCGTTGTAAAATACAATAAGCTGAATAAGAAACGTGTTGTGAATGACCTATGATGTACGAAGTGAGGTTACGTGATGTATATGTGAGCTTAAACTTTACGACTGCTCCCTTACATAATACTTTCGTTTATTTTTTTATGAATAAAAGCTATATACTAGTAGATACTATGAATATACTTGTATTTGTACAAAAGAATATTTATTTCAGTTTCACATTCTCTTTAGCTACATACGAAGTAACCTAGTACTAGGGTACCTAGTAAGTTACTAGTATTATACTAGTACTTGTATCAAGTGGCCCCCTTTTCCATAACACTTCATACATTTGAAGTAATAAATATTCACCAATATCTTTAAATGATTACAACACATAAAATATGGATAATTAACCTATTTGAAAATCAAAATAAAAATAAAATAAGGGCAAAGTATATGCGTCTGTGTGTGCGTGTGCGTATGTGTATGAATGTGTGTGAAGGTGAAAAGGGCCAAGGTATGTGTTTAAGGTATGTGCTTAATAAATAATGCGATACTTAATGTTGCAATAATACAGGAGCTTTCTTGGAGAGGAGAAATAGTACAGGAGTACTGTCATAATTTTGTAGTAGCAGCCAGGCAGTTAGTATTTTCTTACATTGATAAAAGCTATATACTAGTAGATACTATGAATATACGTGTATTAGATAAATATTTTAAAAAATATAGTGCGTTAGTTTGGTTATTAAAGATTTTTAAGCACCAACCAAGTTTTGAACATTTGTGGTCAAGTAATAGGTACACTAAATGAATATACACAATGAAATTATATGGGAGATATTTCTTAAAAATTGTATTTATTATCAATTTTTGAATAGTGAAAATGAAAAATAATTATATATTTTGAACTACAAATCTAAAAATATTATTTTTAATATACAATAACACTTTAAAGTAATTTTAATAAAATTTTGGTAAACGCATTATTAAAGAAAAACGAAAGCTATGTACATAACTTTTTAAGTAAGAGTTATTCGTAACTTGCTGTCATTCTTTAGAAGTGGATTTCACTAAAGTTATTTTGCGTAATAACATATTAAGAAAACGTGCAAAATTGAACGCAGCTATATTCGAACCCGCGCCTCTTGGAAACCGTCCAAGCGCTCTCACCGCTAAATCATGCGTTCTACAAGCTGCAGCGAAATTCTTATACGCTTATTACACTTTTCTTTTGTGGTTAGCAGCTTTGCAGAGAGATTTTTGCAGATTTCTGCTACCCAAAGATTATTCTACGAACAATCGTTTTGGTAAGAGAGAATGCTTTTAAAAATGTTAAAAATACCTTAAATGACAAAAGTATAGAGAAGAATGTGCTCACCTGATAAAATAATAGTAAGATATATAATAGAAGGTGAACTGTAAGAGAGGTTGCAGGGAGCTCAGTTGGATTTCGAGGACACAGTATCGATGATACTGGAGGAAGGTCACGTGAGAACCCCCTGGGGGGAGTGTGTGGAGAGATTGATGGACGAGGCGAAATAAGTATGCAAGGTTCGTAGCGTTTGACGCTTCGTTCTCTCCGACCACCCCAGTATGAATAAAGCGTGAAGGTATAATAAAAATTAGGAAATCTGTTATTAAAAAATTTTGGAAAAACCAGCTGGCTTAGCTGGCTGGCTACTATAAAAAGGCATATAAATGTATATGTTTTTAAATCTTATTACATATTTACAGTCTAAATTATCATTAATGCACTGTCACACATCATTGAGATAATTCCACTGCTGCTACTCCTATACAATAAATAACAATGATTGAAGAACTTCTAATATGTAACCATTCACTAAACAATTTCATAGAAAAATGCTGAATAGCCACTCTGACTGGCTCGGTTCTAGTCACAAGCTATTATTCCACATTATGTTGTGAAACTTGGCTGTTTGCGTCTGACGTTTATTGCTTTTATATTTTACGGTCTAAGGAAAAGTTGCTGAATCCAATGTAAGTGAATGAAACTAAGGTTTTTCAATAGAAACGATACGAAGGAATGAAAAGCTAATTATTTAGTGATCAATACTATTGTTTCTTTCAAAATTTGCTAGTCAACAAAGTCTTGTCGTGCTGAAGGCGTCGCAGGCGATGGTTTGACGCTGGAATGCCTCTCGGAAGGGTTGTCATATATAAAATAGATTCATTGTCTGGTTTCGGAGAGAGAACGGAGTAATCTGACTCTCCGTCTGGAAAAGTCAAATAATTGTATTCAAAATAACTTGAGAACAACCAGCGTAAGAAACTCAGCGGTACATTTTATTTTAAATCAATAATTTACAAATTTATTAGTGACGATGATAATTGAATAAGACTGGGGTAAGCATTTTATTACCGTATTATAATTTATAAAATCGTTAATTAGGTAACCTTTAACACACAAATGTCTTTTTACAACTCTTTAATTTCTGTTCACAAATTGTAATATAGAATATTGTCTGTCGTTTTCTGGGAAAACCTAAATATTATTACATAGCACACGTAATTTCGAGATGCCTAAATAATGATAACCCAAAAATGTTTGTTTTATGAAACTTTATATAACAGCAATTGGCATTTTTTTATACAAGTTCAAATAAACCTATGATGTACGAAAAAACGAAAAAAACCGATTAAAAGTTCATTTCATTTTAATCGGTTTTTTTAAATAGGAAAGTCAACAACAATTTAATTTAAAAATTATAAATTTAAGCAATGTGTAAGCAATGCGGGCGAAAAGACGAAATAGGTTATTCGTATAGTTGACGCAGACGAAGCCGCGAGCGGGTCGCTAGTAAAATAATAAATTATAATGCATTTTACGAAGCCGATGTACTCTTTATTGGTGAAGTCGTGAACCCTGTTGTCTCTTAGATATTTTTCAGTATCACGAACCTCATATTGATGGATTTTCAGCAGCCTTCGCGGTTAAAAAATTAGATTATAAATTGACGTGCGGAAATGGGAAATGGCTCGATTTGTTTACTTTAGCTATATTCATAGTATTATTTCCTATAACATTATACTTTGGGGTAATGCAGCCGCAATTAATTCGATTTTTGTCTTGCAGAAACGAGTTCTTCTCTGGTGATGTGCATAATATTAATAATAGAAATAAGCTTAAACTTACCGCGCCTGTAACTCGGTTGCATCGAACCCGTATTTTTTTAAGGAACAATGTGTACGCTTTTACAATAGGATCCCAGAAAAGGTCCGAAAATGCTCTGTATTACAATTCTGAAAAAATGTGGAAAGCACGTTTGTATGTTAAGGTATTACCTAATTAACGATTATATAAATATATATATATATATATATACGATAAGATAATACGCCTTATGAATGAAACGCTCGCGCTAGTCTATTTCAAAGCTATCATTGTCATTAATAAATCTGTAAATTATTAATTAGTGAAAAAAAAGAAATGGAAGTCTCGCTGAGTTTCTTGCGCCGGTTCTTCTCAGGTCTGAAGCATTAACTTTAGTGAACCGGCGGTAAATTGTTTGATGTTCAAAAAATGAACCATGTAACTTCTTATTTTAAATAAAAATATTTGACTTTCACTTAGAAACTAAATGGCTGTGCACAATTCATTGCTACATAATTAATTAATAAGTAAAAAAAACAAATAGTGTAAATAATAATAAACTATAGCTTAAATATCTGTGAGAATTAGTCATTCTATGTGTCGTCGTTACTTTAAGTACGTAATATACATAGAAAAAATATTTATTTCAGTTTCACATTCTCTTTAGCTACATACGAAGTAAGTGTACCTGCCTATTAAGTTACTAGTATTATACTAGTACTTGTGTCAGGTAGCCCCCCTCTTCCATAACACTTCATACATTTGAAGTATTAAATATTCACAATATCTTTAATTGATTAAAACACATAAAATAAGGAAAATTAACCTATTTGAGAATAAAAATAAAATGAGGGCAAAGTATATGCGTCTGTGTGTGCGTGTGCGTATGTTTATGAATGTATGTGAAGGTGAGAAGGGTCAAGGTATGTGTACTTAATAAATAATGCGAATCTTAATGTTGCAATAATACAGGAGCCTTCTTGGAGAAGAGAAATATTACAGGAGTACTGTCATAATTTTGTGGTAGCAGCCAGGCAGTTAGTATTTTCTTATATTGATAAAAAGCTATATGTGTATTGTTTTGTTGACTCTATTATATAAATATATTGACTGATTTACAAACTAGCTGTTACCAAATTAAGTTTTCGTAGGAGGAACATATGCTGTTACATTTCTTTTTTTATTATGTTTTTGCATATTACTTGAGAAAGTTATAACTCTGTATACTTTTAAAACACTGGGATATGATGACAGAACATATATATAGATTATACTTAATAAATAGCAGAAATGATATGGCCATTCTGTGAAAACGACTAAACGAAAAAACTAAACGGTTTGAAAAACATAACTTTCAACCAATATCTTTGTGCTCTTTCTATTTGATGAAATATAATTTTATATGCACCTTCCCATACGGAGATGCAACATCTGCGCATCGATTCTATTAAAACATCATAGATTTGATAGAATATTTTCTTATTTGTTACATGCTAGAACTAGTGAAATCTATGTATGGACGCCAAGATTAATCCAATAAATCCAACAATTATATTTAATAGTAAAGTCTCTACTTACGCGTGATGAACCGCAGTTACAAAATTTAGGGTTGTTATATAGACAGTTATGCGGCTCTATTTTAAAATTGTTTTCGGGCTCACTTCTGTTATTAATAGTGAAACAGATATCATTTGATTTGTCTATATTATGATTAAGAAGATTAGATTTGGGCCAAAATAATCGCCGTCGTTTTTACAAATATTTTTCAACTGCAGTACTTTGACGTTTTTGAAACCGACTAAAATTTCAAATTTATGTTTTAAATTCAAATCGACTTCAATGATCTGCTTAGAATATAATAAAGCTCAGATATAGACATATCAAAAAATTACATACACGTTATATAAAAGCTCTCAATTGCACTTCACTTCTTGTCCAAAAACAAATTACCAAAGTAACTTCGCAATGAAACGAACACCTAAAACAAGGGCTGTTTTTAAATAGCAATTTGGTGTTGATTCCTTTAAGCATTCACTCCAATTGACCTTGTAAAATATACATTTTGCGACGGCTCAAAGAAGATAACAAGATTTCCATTCAAACTTCGACGATTCGCGGAAAGAGATACATTATTTTATGAAGTACTCGATAGACTATTATGTATAGTCTATTTATACAAAGTACAAGAAACGAGTACTACAAAAAGAAATGTATAATAGGTTAAAAATTGTTTTATTTCAAACTATGCTCTTTGAATGTTTTATATATTTTGTATTTACTATTTGTAGGATTTGTGCAGCTTTATATTGACTTTTTTTATATAATTTTTTTATCGATTATATATTTGATTGTCTAAATTAAAATTTACTTAGGCACCATTTTTTCTATGCACAAATGTATTTCCGCATATACGTTAAGTATACTAAAGCAATTAAAGATCAATTCGTTAAGTCTTGAAGGTCTCAAAGGGAAAGAAAAAGATATTACTCTTGCAAATTTCGGCAAGTTTGATTTTGATCGCTACTTTAGAAAGGCCAATGAAACAAGATTGCCTCAACTCGTAGTTTGAAGTGCGTAAAATGCAAATTTAGTAGGACCTTAAAGAAGAAATAAGACGGAGTAACACCTTTAACTTTAATCTCAAGATTAATTAACATTTAAATTCTATAATTATTAGACTACTATAGATTTGTAAATGTACTTTATAACAGGTAAAAATGGCTACGTTTTTCTAAGCTAAGGTTTCATGAACAAATCTTTGAAAGAGTTTTTGAGAATTATTTCTTTCTACTAAAGAGTTTTTCTAAATGATTAGCAAACTATTTGGGACAAATCTCATTTTACTTAATGCATCGCCGATCAATTTTAGCCACATTTATAATCATTTACTATGAATGAGCCTTTTGAGATATAATGAGATTTTTTTATTAAATATAAAATAAATAGCTGGTTTCCACAAAAGGTAAAATTAGGGTTACATTTTTATTGAAATTTCAAAATTAATCTTATCATCTAAATTAAATAAATAAATGTCTTTTTTATGTTGGGCCATTGTGCCGCAGTAGAACAGTGTCTGAATAACAAACGCGATTAGTTGTGGGTTTCAATTCCCGCTCGGGGCTATAATTATATTCAAAAAATATTTTTTCACTCAACACGCGCGTTTGTTTCGAATTTGGACGGAAAAGGGAGAACGGAGTGTCTTGATACTAGGTTCTCTCTGACTACAGAACTATGCGAGAAAACGAGTGAAACTAAAAAAATATAAATTAAATCTCCATGTTTCTTTGTTTGTTTCTCTACTTTCACTGTTCAAAAAAACATAAAGAATATGCGCTAAGAACCTGTACGCATTGTATATTGATAAATAATTGTTTCAATGTTGGTTCACAACAGATTCTAAATGCTCTCTGTAATATGTATGCAGGAAATGCAAAAATCTAAATAAAAAAATGTATGTCTTCCTTCCATGTATATAACAGTTATATACACACATGTATATAAGTGTGTACTTATGGAAGGAAGTAAAGGTCGAATTACAATTTTATGGTTTTATTGCTGGATATCAAAAATTGACATGAAAAAATGTACCTGATGTAATATTATAACAGACCAGTTAAATAATAAGAAAATATCTTATATGGAAATGACATGTTTGCGAAAGTTTTTCAACGTGATGGCCATTCTATGATGATGAATAAAAATGGAAGATCAGGAACATGTGAAATAAAAGTTCTAAGAGAACAGCTAAACTGGTACGAAATAGTGATTTAGGCAAAAAACAGATTTAGGCAAAAATAGGCTAATATAATACTCTCTTTATCTTGGTTGTCTAGGCACTGCAATTATATTGCAACATTGCCATTGTATTCGGACACGAGAGAAATTTGGATGGTAGGGGGTAGATCAAATAAGTGTTGTAAGATTTTGCTAACGTTACTACAGGTCATTATTTGTTGTTATATGCAAAATCTTAAGTTTAAAATATCCGATACATATTATGTAAATATTAGCCAAATAAGAGAGGTACGGAATTGAGGCTTTAAAAATAGTTTTTCAGTGTAAACATTTTTCATATATCTAAATACTATAATAATATTACCTATTCTTGATGAATGTGGTACAAGTTTAACCTCAATTAAGAATGATAGGGAGTATAAATGGAAAAAATATGGCAATGGTCATTAAGTTCAGGCGAACGAAGTTGTGGATACCTTTTTTTGTGTCAATGGGAACTGCCATTTACGTAGACCTACCATGTGCAAGGCACATTTACCTTACGCACTGATGATACTGTGAGACTCATCAGTGAACTGGATACTAGCCACCCAGCGGAAACCCTCTCCACCTACATGAGACGTTGCAGGATTGCTGGTGCATTTTACTACGACGTTTCGATGAAGTTACCTGCACGATCAGTCAAGAACTAATTGCGACTAGATATTGTGGAGAATTTTGTAGTAAATGTATATTTTAAAAATAAATAGTAATTATTTATACAATTTATAGCTTTTCGTGTATATTTTGTATAAATAATAAATGAATTCAAAATAAATGTCATGTAGCTTGAATTTTCGGCCCGAGGTTCACACCACGTCAAAATAAAGGTACAAACACATTAAAATTATTGAGTTAAATAATATTGATTACCTACATACTTATGGAAATGCTACAGAAGTTCCCCAAAATATTCTATTTTAAGCCTTTTTTACCATCTGTTTATGCGGATGTTTTATGTAAATTAGACGAGATTTTCGTTTTATTGCACATATTAGAATTAAACCCCTAATGGAATTAAGCCGCATTTCAATACAAGCAGACTCAAAAGCAAGAATTTAAGCTACATGAAGAGCGGAGGTCAGATTAAGTGATTACACAAGTGTATGCAAATTAATATGCAAACAAAGTCAAAGAATGAAGCTAGTATACTAAAAAAATATACTGCTATTATAAATATGACCAGGTCTTAAACAGTACGTATATATATATATGGATATGGAATGGAAATGAAAACACAAAAAAAGTATTTTAATCTATATATACATCTTATATGGAAATGGCATATATGCGAAAGGTTTTCAACGCACTTTATTTGTAAAAAGTATTTTAATCTATATATACACCTGATAAATAACAAATAAATAATATTTTACAAATATTCCTTTTATACATATACAACCAGTTCCTTTAAAAGGTATTTTCATTTATAAAAACATTTGTAACTATATTTTGTAAGAATACTAAGGCATCGTTTAATGAAGTCATGAAGTGAGACTTACAATAATGGCAAAGCTTTCTAATTAGGGCGGGCGGTAGATGCTTATCGTTGACTAAATATACCAAATTAACTCTGTTTGTAGTTGTAAACTTATTTGGTATCAAATAAATGAGTTAGAACACTTTATTATTGTTTAATTTTTGACTATTCTACAATCATATCAATTAATATTTTATTTTATAAACAAGAAACTATGTACATATGTGATAAGGCGTATGTTATATTTGTCTATGTATAAAACAACTAATAACTTATACTACAAATAAGCTACAATTATTTTTTGGTATTTGTTTTAATAATTTGGATGTTAGTTGAATTATTACTAATCCTTTATTTTAAGAAAAATGTACATTATGTGTAAAAATAGGCCTTAAAAATTTACGCCACTATTATATTATTTAGTATGAATATATATTTCAAAATTCATAATATGAATAATATTATTTACCATGTTTTATCAATAATAAAATTTGGATTTACACAATCCAATACAAAAGCTCAGAAACAGCTTTTAAGTAAAGCTACAAAAAGATTAATTAATCGCGATTTTTGCAAGAGCTCAAGTGTTAAGATAAAAGTATTGTAAGCAGTGGCAAGCAAAAACGTGTGGGGAGCGGGGGGACACCCCGCGCCCATGCTACGCCCTGTGAGCCATCAGTCGCCCCTAAGTCACAGGTTTGTACGCAGCATCCGATTCATTCGCTTTGATATTCACACGAAATATCTCGTAAATACTATCGCGATCTCTATTATTATGACTATGTGATGTTTATATATATGTTTATTAACTAAAGTACAGTCCAAATAATAAATATGACGTGGAAAATACACGTTTTTACGACCACCGGCGTATTGTTTTCAATCCTCGGGGTGTTGTCGGCGCAGTCTTTCCCCGTCGAAAAGATCGCTCTCGGTAAGTTTTTGAACATTACTTAATTATAATATTTTCTCATATATTATACTTATTTTTATTTATGTATATAATTATTATACATCAAATTTAATTTATAATTTTTATTTATTCTCATGTCTTAGAATTTTTCTTATTTCCCGTATTAAGTAAAGTGTTTTGTTGCCATCTTGCTCGCACCTAATGTCTTTGCGGTCGGGAACGCTATCGATCTTCTCTTTCCCTCCCAAAGCATCCCTCTCACTCGCTGCTCAAATCAAGTGGGATAACAGCTTTGGGCGTTTCAAAATATTTCCAATATATTGGTGTAGTGTTTTTTAACTGCTCTTAAAGCCAAGTCAGCTTTTATTTTCAACACTACCCCTTTTTAAATAAAACACTTCACTATTATGATTTTCATATTTATTTTGTATTTATATTTATTTCTTTAGTTACAATATTGTACTTAATTTAGGTTTATTTGTATATTATGAAATTATAATTGAAACGAATTTATAATAACTAGACCAGTTTACACTCGACTCTTACGGAACATATAAAGACAATAAGCTCTTATACAGTTAGTTTCAGCCACAGAAACATATGATTTATACTAATATGTATATAAAAATAATGACATTAATTATACCAAAATGTACTGACAATATGTCCATGGCACGTCCATTTTAAAATAAATGAAAAGTAAATTTTAAAATAATATTTAAAAGCCTATTATTTTTAATAACTAGATAATAAATACAGTAAAAAAATTATACCATTATTATTATGAATCTCTTGAAAAAGTTGTCGGGTTTTTTTGGGTCCGGGTTCCTTTGAGGAACCCAGTCCTTTGGGAGGCTTGCGTGGGGACAAACGTCCAACGCGTAGAGGCCCCTTAGAGATGGAAATGTATTTTACTGTGACGCATCAGCCGGGATCCATTACTGAATAACTACAGGTAATTGCCTAGAGATGGTCACTGGCTAATGCGTAAGAACTATGGAATGTATGGCACACTAAACTGGGACTATGGAATGGAGTTTGGATTGACTGAGTACTGGCCTACCAGACATCCGCCTTTTTCGCAGTCTTGAATTGAATGGTTGCTGGACAGTGACTTGCCTCTCACTATATGGGCCACCATAAAGCGGCGTAATGCTTTGGGCGTCCTAATCATTACGCCGCTTCGGTGTGGTCGGCTAAGGGTTTCACCATCACGAGAGCTCTCGTGAGTGGGTTTCCTGGGTATGACGCAGCTTGAGAACTTTCACCTTTCCAATCTAATCCAGTCCGTGGGGTTGCCATTTACCACCAGCTGATTGTACTTACAGCCGAAGATACGGCAAATTGTTACCCAGAGTGGATTTCAGCTTAGTGCATCCTAATAGGTCAATTAAACATACACATGATTTCATGCGATAATTCTTTGCAAATAATCAATTCATTAAGTCACATGGTTTATCGACTGGAATTCAACCCAAAACCATCCTGGACAAAAAAGAAGCTACCATTCCTTTTTAAATAAATAAATTGTCAAATGAATTCAGAATTTTCATAATACTCACGGCGTAATATTTAATGTTGTAACATTATTTAACACCGTAGCGTCAAGCTGCCGTGCAACAAAATTTTTGACACATATCAAACACTTGAAGCAATTTTATTATTTAAAATTATTATGAGCTTCCCGCGACAGTATGGTACTGTAGGTCGATAGTTTTCACTTATTTAATTTTTTGATGTTCTTTTTTGTTCCAGTATTTATATGAGTCCAATATTTTTTTAAATAAATACTTTCTACAGAAGAAAGTAAGGAAATTTGTGAATATTAATAATCTTTTGAGAAACTGCTCGTACCACCTCTTGGTGGTACGAGCAGTTTTTCACTTGTTACCCAAGTATTAAGGCTTAAGGGCCCCTTTCAAATGCGATATTGCTTGCCTCCACTATTCAAGCTCCTGTCTATATCTAATTATATTTGAATAGATCCTACTAATACCGGTTTTGAAGTACGTGTAAAATTAAGTATAAAGCTTAAAACAATAACGCTGAGCCTATCTCATCATATCATATCACTAATATAATGTCATTACATAAATGGGTTATGATGATCACTGAAAAGCCTTACAATGTTTTAAACAAAAAAATACATACATAAACAATAGAGCACTAACACTAATCGCGGGTAAGCGATAAGCGAACTGAATCTGAACTGAAAAATAATTTTCTGTTATTTTACAGAAGTTAAATTAATGTGTTATTTGGTTTTTTAAGCTTCTAAATTAAGGCGTCATTGAGCAATTGACTCATATTTGAATGAAAGAGATGGTTGAGATGGTATTCATTATGCAGGTGCTACTTCACATTAATAAAACAGTGTCTCAAATTTAGGTAGAGTCAAAAAATAAATGCTTTATGACTAGGTTCTGTATAAGGTAAGTAGAGTAAGAGTCCGTGACATAGCGGACAAGCTCCAAGAGCTTCGCCTGAGATGATATGGCCACGTTGCGTGCCAACTTGAGAACTATGTCGGAAGAATATGCCTTGATATATCTATCCCTGAAGCAAGGACGGACGCCCAAGAAAGCGATGGCTGGATGTCATGAAGCAGGTTATGAGAGCCAATGAGGATGTCAAAAATCGTGCAAACTGGAGGAGATTGAGTAGGAAAGCAAACCCTGGCTTGGCTGGGATTAGTGCTATGTTGAAGGATACAGATGCTAAAGAGTTTTTTTTTGATACAATAGTAAACGTAAGTTTTTATTTTTGTAAATATATTATTTTCCATTGGTTTAAATTGTCTTTAAGCCTCAATATTACCTTACAACTTACTTTACATATCAGTAAATAACAAAATTTCCGCACACAAATGAATGTAACTTTTGATTAATATTCTTTTGTTACTTTGAAATTTAGCATACATTTCAATTTAAATGATCATATTACGAGTTAACAGGACAGCACACCTTTTATAGCACAAAATGTTAGGGTTTTCATGAGATAGGATATCAAATTAGTAGTAGAAAATTGAATTTATTTGCATAATGCAAAATATACTATTTCGTACTTTATGTTAATATTTTTAAATTATAGGTTCTCATTTTATAAAGCAAAAATATAAAATTTAGAAATAAAATTAATTTCTGTACGAAAAATATATTAATCTATATAAAAATAAATCAAACTTCATAATTAATAATTATAACATAACTTTTTATTAGTATAAATTAATAAACTAAATTTTATTGTGAAAAATTACACATAATTTTTTTTTCAACTGTATCCTTAATTTGCTTTATATTGTATATATTTATAATATTTTCATTTCTCCGCTTTGGTTGAACAAAGGGCAGCGTTGCGTTCCGCGATTTCTCGACGCTAGACTCTCTCTGACTGACCTGCAATGCGGGAAAAAACGTAATACTGAAAAAAAAAAGAATCTATCATTGATAATTATTAAAAAATATAATACATTAAAAAAATATCCACTATACGTCGTACTATTAGATTTTAGGTAAAACAAAGGAATTAGTTAAAATTAGTCAAATTAAACACTGTTAGAATAAATTAAAAGATATCTGAATCATACAAATTAGAAAAACTTTAAAATAAATAACGCGTTTCACATAATATATATCTTTATTCCATTAAAAAATGTACTCAAAAAATCGTATGTGCACGCAAAATTTTTGCAACGGCTATAACCCGAAGAAATCCATAAAAGTCCACAGTACGTGTATGAATTATGGAATGCCGCAACGTCAGTTAAGTGCTATAATTCATTACGGTAAATGAAAACGCTCTTACCCTATTATTTACACGGCGATGAACTCCCGTATCAGGCAATGCTTGCGTAAAAATGTTAAGTTTTATATACACACACACACACACACACACACATATATATAAATATATATATATATATATATATATGTATATACTCGTATGGAGATGTTAGTAACTTATTACATTACCTAGGTGATTATAACAGTCAGATATCTAGATAATCACCGATACTAAACAAATTAACATATTTTCGGGTTACATAGACATTAGTTTTTAAGTTAGTTTGAGTTTAGACAAAGATAATTCAGTTCTAATAGTCACCGACCTCCACATTTTGCAATTTTTAGAAGCCAAACGCCACGTTTCACAACGTTCTCATGAGCAAATTACTCCTGCTGGAATTAGCAATAGCTACAAAAGTAACAAATTATGTTTTACCTATTTTGAGTTTGTTTGTCAGTAATTATATTAAAAAAAGGGTCTAAGTGTTTCATGAAAATCAATATTTAGATTATATCAAAAAAACTACGCGGAAAAATGTGGACTTAAATGTGTAATTATTTCATTTTATTATTAATGAATAATTAAGAATTAATAAGGAAATAAACATTTTGATATACTGGAATGTTCATTTTAAAAACACTTTCGTCATTAAAAGTACAATTTAAAAGTTTCAACATTAACCAAGCATTTATTAATTATCATTGAAAATAATGACTATATTAACAATTTTACTGAATCTCATTATATTTTCATTCCAAAAATAAATTGACAGTTTGGTTCTAAATTAAAAGCAATTGCTGTTTCGTATATGAACAAAAATCTTTTGGAGTTAATTGATAAATGGTATTTCGGTAATTTTTTCCATATGATGAAAAGTGAAAAATGTTCACACATATTTAGTATTATAAACTCACTACTCTCTATATCAAATATGTACCTCAACATATTATTATACTTAAATACTTTAACACATTTCAATCACAGGTTGTTAAAATTTTTAAGCCACCGGCCGTCTTCATGATTTTAGTCAAGCAAAATTGAATAAAATTGACGAATAAACGTAAAGACCAATCGTAGTATTTTTCTTTTATTTATATATTATACGAGTAGTTAGCGTATTGTGGTTATCTAAGCCTAGCAAAGTAGAAACCTGCCACGCTTTTGTTCTACGGGCTGTGCGGCTTAGATAAATCTTTTATCTGTACTGCATTATCTCTTTTATAGCTGATAATGAATGATGAATATGTCAGTATAACTATTTTTGTATCTATCTATCTGTCTAGACTATTGTTGTAAAGAGGTGAAAAGATTTTTGTGACAGGATTTTTGGAATAAAACATTTAAAGTTAACTTTGTTTAAGAAAACAGTTAATATTAAGAGTAAATATTAAATTTAGGTTAATATTATGTATTAACATAAGTTTAATATATAACGCAATTAAAGCCAAAATCCATTGTCAATTCAAATTTAAATATCTAAAGTGAAAATTAAATTTCTTTTCCTCTAAAAGCTGAAAGGTGTTGTACACCTTTTCTCTAACAATACTCTAATAGTTATGATGGGGTTATAAATAACATGTAAATTACTTTGAAGTACTTCCGCATATTTTTATAGACATAAAAAATATACAGAACTACTACAATGTCAAAAACACACGAATATTACAATTTAAACAATATTAAACACAAATTTTCATTGCATTTGTATTATAAACTATTAAACTACATACAAAATACAATAGCTTTAGGCATAATAATATGAAAATAATAAATATTAATTTATAAAAGTAAAGTGTAGAGCACTATGCTGTTCATTTCCAACTTTGCTCAAAATAGAACGTCACCTTTGATGTATATTATAATATAAAGGGATAATTAAAACTTACATTTCATAAAAGCGAACGGTAAATTCATTTTACTAAGTCCATACTACAGTCACTTCAGTTTACTTCATGTTTTATATTTACATTATATTTTCCGGTCAGTCGTTGAAATTTTAACGTTCATATAGTTAATGTAATAAAATTAAAGTAAGAAACGATCAGTAATTAGTAGTACGAGATTTGATCATATATATATATTGAGTTGTCTTTTTTTGTGAGACACGTTTCATCTTCATTCATGAAAGGAAGGAAGCTTAGTGCAATATATTTGGGTACATATATATAAATATATATATTGCAATTTTTATATCAATAAATCAAATCAAAAAATTAATTGCAATTCAAATATTTTTTTTATTCCTCTAGACAAGCCTACTATAATCTGATCAAGTACACATTCCACTGAGTAGATTTGAGCTAGACGGATAAAAGAAAGCTTAAAGCGATTCTTAACTTATATATTATTTTAAAATTTCATTACATATTGATTACATCAAGCAAAATTAATTAAATCGATCTTTACAGATCATACACGATATTTTTACGTTAAGCCTCCAGCCTCGTAATTTTTGCATAAATAAAGACTTAAATTATTTTGATCCAATCATTACAACGCGTTTATCCGATGCGACATTTGTTTTTATTTGACTAATTATAACATATATACATTTACATTGTATAAAATGTTTAACACAATGATTGTTTTAATTAAAATGCGCAATTTGAACCAAATTTTCAATAGGCAGTGTATATATTGAGATTGAAATTGAAGACCCAGCCATCCCACAGCGCGGCAAACAGTTATATCCTACCTATTGTCATAGTCGTAGTTTTTAGATTCGTCAATATTTAATATTTTTTAAATAAGAAACGAATTCATTATAAAACAATAAGCTTACTCAATTCGTCTACATATTTGCAAACAGTTAATTGAAGTCGTATATTGCGATAAACACACTGAGTCTAAATCTGAGTACAAAAGCGTATGACGCTAATATAGTTAACAGTGCTTCGTCTACGGAAAGCTGAACTTACATTAGAAATAAAGCTTCATAGAACATAGACGAAGCTATTATTATATTGCTCAATTGTTAATATTTAGAGTAAATGGGAAGCGACTGTTGTATTAACAAATAATGAGAGGAATAATTGTCAGGTAATTTCGACAAGTTTGTAGGATGAATGCTGAAACAATAGTAAAGAAGATGATGCAATATATGAAGCGTATGTGAAGTTATTGGGTTTTGCACTAATGCTTAATTTAACTAAATTTTCAAATATATTGTAAATTTTTAATTATTTTTTTAATTATGAAAGAACAAAACAAAACAAACCAATTAAATATATATATATATACATATATATATATATATACTTACAATATTGTAAAGTTTTGTTTTTAATGTTTACTACAACCTCTAAAGAGAGCTTTTAATGAATTTGCTTATTTATTAACTTGTTATGTTGCTTTAGAAAAGTAATACTTGTACTCAAGTACTGCCATAGGAAATTGCAACAAGTAGCACAATAGTTTATAATTGTAATTATATTTTTGGTCCTGTGTAGTCCTGTCTGCCTGGTCCGGTACTTTTTATATAATTAAATTATATTTATTACTAGTTAATGCCTCTAATTTAGGATATATTACTTCTATTTACCTACCACCTGTTCACATTAAACTTATTCGAGAAAAAACGCTGACCAATTCCGCCACTATGACTGCAAATTCAATAATTTTTAAGGAAAACCCACCACACTGAAAACTTGTCACTATTGCGGCATTTACTTATTTCTAATAGTTTTGCTCGTACATAGTAATTAAAATGATATATTACGGTTCTTTGTAAGTTGTTCTGGATCTTAAATTATTTTAAGTTGGCAAAAAATACACATCACGCTAAACAAATTTTACTAAGGCGACATTTCGTTATTTCTTATAGTTTAGCTGGTCCATTATGGTCCTACATCAAGTGTGCCAGTCATCTTAATCAATTATACCCTAAGTCCTGCTCAGGTCTAAATGCTAAATAAAATAAAAGTTTATATCAAAATTACCCAGTAACTATGAAGATATGCGCGAACACAGTCAGTTTAGCGGTTCGGCAGTAATGACGTCAGCAACAGACAGACAGAGTTACTTTCGTATTTATAATATTAGTATGAATTACTTCTTTACTACATGTCGGCATCGAAACTGACCAAACATTACAATGAATAATGAATGTATTTATAGTGGTAATGTAATTTTTTTGCCTCTAAGTCTTCCATAAAAGGGACCTAGTGCCACTCCGATCTCGCATTCCACCCGAATTCGAGACGTTGCACATTGAATGCCGAAACGTCTGTTTTTTGGCTCCATCTTTGTTATATCGGCGAGAAAAAATAAAAACGCTATAAATATAACCATTCCATCAAGTGGGAATCGAACCTACAACTATCGTGTTTACAGTCAAACGTTGCCCTACTGCGGCACGGTGGCCGCTAAGTTTAATATTTTTTATTTATTAGCTAAATGCCTTTCACACTGAATACCTTTTACTAATGCGGCGACTTGTCTCTTACAGTTTAGCTGGACTATCATGTTTCTTTGTCAGATTTTCCAGATCTTTGATTAGACAGTTATATGACAATGAAAATAATAAATATTATTTTTTCGTAAATATTTTCAGTGTATAAACACAAAACTATTTCTGTTTTATTTTAGTATAGATGATATATGTTTGGCTAAACTAAATGTTTTAATATAGATAAGTAAACCTTTTAAAAGTATATATAAAACATTTATTGTGAATCAAATCATTTAGTTCAATAAGAAAGCAATATCTGCTTATGTTAAATAAATTTAGAAAGGGCAAATGGTTAAGGCGGAAACGATAAATTTATGAATCCGGTCGTACTTCCATAGGATTGCTGAATTCTGAAAATTATCTAAAATATCAATAGGCGTTGATTTTAGGAAAATTTCAGGATAGTAACATCATGGACATGTTTTTCATAAATTCTTTTACAAACAGCTAACATAATTATATATCACTATATATATATATCACATAATTTATGTATCTATCTATACTATAAGACAGTAAAAAAGTTGTGGCTATACATTAAATATATTGACGAAAAAATAATTTAGGGGGATGTAAAAACAGTAATAGATTCCAAAATTATGATTTAAAATTTTTTTGTTTGTCAGTGTATCTGTTTGTACGCGCACAAGTTCGTAGTTAGTGGACGGAATTTATAGAAACTTGTTTTGTTGTATTGTCTTTAAATCTGTGCAGGAGTTAGGGTATAATTGATTAATGTAAGAATGGAATACCTTATAGACAACCAAATTAGTTCAGTTAAACTATAAGAAATAAGGAAATGGGACCGTGACTAAAATATTTTAACGTGCTGAACATTATCTGTTGACACATTATAGTTAAACTCCTGGAAAATCTGATGCAGAACTATATAAGCCCAGTTAAATTATAAAATATAACGAAATGCTGCCTTAGCAAAATTAGTCCAGCGTGCTGAATACTTGCCATTTTTTAAAAATTAAGATCCGAAACAACTGATGGAGCAGCATTATAGGTTGATTTAACTACAAGACATAAGGAAATGGCACCTGGACAAAAGTTGTACATCGTGATTAACATTATCCGCTGACAAACAAAAATTAAAAATATGGAATATATGACGAAGAACCATGATGGACCAGAAACAATAAGAAATAAGTAAATGCCGCATTAGTAACAGTTGCTCTGTTCAGTATGGTGGGCAAATCTTAAATAAGCTTTTGGCATACAGAAATAGCTTTCAAAGTACCCAAACGAAATGTTTTAATAAAAACAAATCAAATTCATTAAAATTTACAGAAACACTTTGGAAGTAATGTTAAATACATTGTATTTGGTCAAATCAGTTATCCGGCATAAGCTGTTTGAGATGTAAATCGATAGGATTAACTTGATGTCGAAGTTGACAAAGCAAATATTTGCAGGGTCGTTTGCTGCATAAGCCTTGAAATAGTAATTTTCTAATATTTGATAAATCGTTTGAATGGTCATTGTATCGAAGCATAGTGATCAAAGCTTTTAGAAACAAGATAAATAAATCTATCTAAAACTAAGCAAAATAGTTACAAATGTGTTTGTGCCTTGAATATACTTACGAAAAAATAATTTAGAGGGATTTTGAGAAACAGTAGTAGAATATGAATCCATGATTTTTTTGTCTGTCTGTATTTCTGTATGTACGTTTGCACATCTTTCTAACTACTGGATGGATTTGAATGAAACTTTTGTGTTGTATAGTTTTGAAACCTGTGCAGGACTCAGGGTATGAAATATGTAAATTTACACTTAACAAAAACTGTTCAACATGATAGAAATTTTCGTTTGACGTACATACAAGTAAATATCTGGAAAATTGGATGAAGGGCCATGATACATGACACCAATTAAACTGTAAGAATTAAATTATTGCATTAGAAAAAGTTGTTCAATGTGGTGGGCGGTTTTCGTTAAGAAATAAAACTTTGAATTCTTTAACCGTGTCAAAGTGGGATAGTGTCTGACTGTAAATGCGGTGGTTATGGGTTCAATTGACACTTGAGGGAATGATTGAAGTTTTTCTTGGATGAGAGAAAGAGTTGTTGAGTTTCGACATTCAATATGCAACGTCTCAATACAGGTAAAAATCAAAGACCAAAGTATCTCTTTATATGCCGAAAAAGAAAAACGTTTAGTTGAAAAAGAATATAATCGTTTATACAACATTTGATATGTAAGTTAATATAATTTTTGCCCCAAGTTTCATTGTGGAACAGGAGGAAAATGTAAGTATTATGTCATAAAGTCCATGCAAACGGATTTGCAGGCATTACTAGTAATACAACAAAACAGTAAGACAGAATGTTTGTACGCGCATACATCTTCATCTCTACTGGGTGGATTTAAATGAAACTTTTCCTAGCATCTTCGGATTTACGGAATGGATTTGAATGAATATTTTTCTTGTATATTTTTTTTGCCTGGGCTGGACTTACGGTATGTGATATTGAAGAGTTGAGCACTTGATAAAGACCATCCAAATCATAATAGACCAGCTAAACCAAAAAAATAAGAAAATGACACTTTAACAAAAGGTTTTCAGAGTAACTGCGTATTTTGGTGAGAAGACTCATTAAGTCCAAGCAAACGAAATCATGAGCAGCTACTATTTATACATATTTTCTTTCTTAACTTTAATATATATAAGATATATACTACTACTTAACTACACAACGTTTAAATTATTAATGTTCTCGGAAAATATCTATAAATATAAACCTTTCTCCAAACGGTTATCGAATTGACAACCAGTTTGTATACAATCACTTACTTTAACTATATATATTAAATTCGTTTTTCCTATCTCAGTATCGCAGGAGTAATATTGATGTTATTATTTTGATTGACACATAGAATATTGACATTTCCTTTATTGCGATACCTAGGAATGTAGAGTACAGCTCGATTCAATTCAATTTGCTACACACAATAGGGTTGCGATGCAAAGTGAAATATCTCTTCAGCGAACACAAGTTCCTTTTACAAGCTTTAAGCATTACCTCGACGTGTTAATTTTCTACCAAGCATTAATACAGTCGTCATAGGTCGTGTTCTTTGATTTCACTTTGCTTTTTTGAAAGATTGGGAGACAGATTTTAGTTAAAATTGTAATTGCATTGCTTCGTTGCTCGCTTTTCGTTTCTTTCCTTCTCTATTTTAGAGGTGTCGTGTTTGATGTACCATGATATTTTTTAAAACTCTATTGTTAAAATTTTTGTGGGTTCTGATTGAAACCGAGCCGATATCGATTATATTGTACAAAGTAATCATATTCTTAGAGATAGAGAGAAAAAAAGGAATGTCAATAAATTGTTTCGATTATGTTTTTAATGTTTTCTGGAATGATTTAGAATTTATATTATTATTTTCTTTTTTCATCGTCACGATTTTTACCGCTTAGCATTGTAGGTGTATGGAGAATATTATCAAGACAATCCGTTCTCCACTTTTCGCCTTCCGAATCCCAAACATTGTGTATGGCGCAACTCAACGCCACGCTATGTTTCATCGCCAGAACGAAGAAATGAAAATAACATAAATACAATCATTCCATCCAGTGGGACTCGAACCCACTACCAACACGTATACGGGGTAGACGTTGGCACACTGTGCCACGGTGGGAATATTATTACAGTAATAAATATTTTAGAAATTACACAAAAGTATTGTTCGATAGAATATAATCTACATTAATATATTTTATGTTCATTACTTAAATAATCTTAAAAAATCGATATTATTGGTTTATCAAATAAATTATTCAATCGTACTTCAGTGGTTGATAATAAAAATATCGTCGTAAATATTATTTACAAAAAGGCAGTAATACCCATTGTTGGTCCGCTGGCACTCGCATTGTTTCGCTAAGTGTGAGCGAAATCAACTTTATGGCTTTATAGCGCAATAAATCTACATGATGTGCTATGCTTATTATTGATATTAGTTCTGTTTCGTTAATATATACTTGTCTGTAAGGACAGCGATCGGGCTTTAATGTCTGTAATGCAAAATTTGTTATATTTTATTGATTTAATTACCGACTTAGTGGTGTGGTTGAGTATTTAGCGTTTGAATATTATAGTTTGATGCTATTTATTTTATTTATATATTTTCTCTATTTATTATATTTGCAAGGTAAATAAAATATATAAATGTACCATAGCTACTCCTTAAATAAATTAGGGGTTGCTATGGTAACAATAATTCATATATATTTGTAGATTCAAATTGCAAAACTGATATAAATTGCACAACTAGGGTGTTTAGTTTTCATTCCGCACTTTCACTATCTGGTTTTTAATAAATATGAGAGGTTTTTTATAAGAAGAATTGATATTATATGATTTATTCACACAAGGTGATATTGATGATTTGTTTGTGATCAAATGGCTTAAAAGCCATACATTAATAACTTAAAAGAAAAAAATGTATACTTTATAATTATAAAAATCTAAACAAAATAAGCTATTTTGTTAGCAATATTTCAAATTTCATAGCCGGTCACTTGGCTCGCATTGTTTTACTGACTGAATAACGTACGAAATCAATTTTACGTCCTTATAGCATACTAAATCTGAATGGTATTGACGGTAGATAAATGATTTAGAGACTTGATATAATAGTACTATTGTGATATGTTGGAAACTCATTTTGAATAGAAACTATAAACTTGGAAAATGTTTTGACTTCAATACGTTTAGAACAATTCGATAAGAGCTCAAAAACAATACTTCAAAGCCGTATAAATGACATGTGTATGTCAAATATTGAAATAGAAAGGTGAAACGTCCGTTTTATTACTGGAAGTTTGTGATCTTAGTTTCTCAGATCGACTACCTTTATGTCTTCGATACTCTACATATTGCATTCTTCCAGTATAATAAAAAAAAAGAAGTTTCAAGATTATAATTCACAAGCTACAGAATTATTAGAAAGTGTTTATATGATAACTATTTTAATATCATGTCAAGAAAATATATGATATTTTTAACATTTTAAAATGTTATTCACCCACTTAGGAAATAGAAAACCATTTTAAGAAAACGTATAAATAATTGAACGTATAAATAATTGACCAGCGAGATTTGAACCCGCGCCTCTTGGAAACGGAAACTGCGCTGACCGCTAAGCCATGTGATTGCGTTTGCGTTGCGTTTTTTACAAATACGTATTTTATATTTTTTACATTTTAAAGTACTGTTCACTGAAAATGTATAAAGTTACAGAGATGCTAACATCAAAAATAAGTTGGAATAAGCAAATTAGAATTTTGACGCCGACGCCGTCGGTGTATAATCCATGGCCTGGCGGTCAAAGCGCTTGGAGGGTTTCCAACAGTCGCGGGTTCAAATCCAGCTGCGTTCAATCTTTTATACGTTTACTAAAAAACGTATTATGAAATTGTTTGTTTGATGTTGTATGTGTACTTGCTATATATTTCCCACCCAGTTTAAAAACACATTAGATTAGATGTAGACGCTGCTCTTCGTTAACCAAACCGGGAAAAATAAAATATTTCAAATATAAATTTAATCTTTCAAATGCATTACTTTTTTTGTCAAACTTTTTGCTTGTTACTTTATTCTTCATTATTTCAGTGAATCAGGTACCTTTAAAGCCTCTATAGTAATAAAATTCAAGGTTCTCTATAAAATTAAAGGACCTCTATATTTATATACGAGAATATCTTTAAAGATATATTTTTTTAACATTTTTTAAAGTGTTATTCCCACACTAAGGAAATTGAAAAAGACATATTTAGAAAATGTATTAAAATTTGAACGCAGCGGGATTTGAACCCGCGCCTCTTGAAAACCGTTCAAGCAAGTTTCTAAATATATCTTTAAAGATATTCTCGTATATTAATATAGAGGTATATAGCTATGGATTAAAACAACTATATTTGTAGTTGTGACTTCTTCACTTCGAAATGGTACCGTAAAATGAAATTTGCTACCAATTGCTATCCTTACAACGGCGGCGGCGTTATATCGTCTGACATGTTCACTTATTGATATTTGATTACAGTAGATATCAATTTCTAACGTCTCCCATGAAATAAGATCGATTCTCTGACGTCATCTTAAGGCAATCCGCTCTTCATATTAAAGTTGAAGATCAAATAATTTAAGGATTATTTATATGCTTTACATATTTAAAGCATCATTTAATTTTTGATGATATTTTCAACTTGTAAAATAAAAGACACAAAAAATCTACATTATTATTTTACCCTCGAATTTGTATACTGACAAAAAATACTCAACGATAACACTGAATCACTCATTTGTAAACTTTAAAAAGACATAAATTTACCTCTTTTTCATTGGTTTTTCAGGTTATCCATGTTTACACATATATTATTATTTAAAAGATTTTTCTTCATTTTTCATTTATTTAAAAATATAGGAAGTGTGAAATATCACAAAACTTTAAGTATGTCAAGAATTTGAAAAATAATGATTATATAGACAAGTAGAGACCTTTGTTTCATTCTAAGATGTCAATGTAATTTCTTAAAAAAGTTATGTATGTAATGTACCAAAATTACATTATGATGGTGTAATCGAAATATGTTTAAATAAACTTAACAGCTGCAAGATTTTCTCTGAGAATATTGAATAAATATATAATATATTTTATTATTTTGTTCTATTGTAAATCAACTGCGGCTGAACGAACGGTTTTTCAAAGTACAATGTTATTTTAGTGTGAAATATAGGAAAAAGACAATTGTATTTATTCCAAATCCGCAAAAGCGATAAATGTGTAAAATAAAAAAAAAACACGACTGTCATTGTGAAACATTATATATAAAGCACTGTATGAAATTCATTGAATTCAAGCCTAAAAATATAAAAGTTTCTCCGATTGAGCCATCGGATACTGCAACGTAAAAACTATTGCCCATATGTTTTTTATATGTTTTTTATAAATATGTCGCTTTGAAATTCAGCTAGGCGAAACAACGGCGTTCATTGTGATAAAAAAACTATTACACGTGCAGTCATCGGAGCAAACTATAGATCAACGATATATATTTTGTGAATGCAGGCACACGTGAAATTACTTTTGTACCAATTTTAATATAAATACAAGTGTGTGTTCTTGTTTAGGATTTAAGTTAATCGTTTAGTAATAAATTTTAAACATAAATATATTTGTTTATTTTCATATATTCAACTGTTAAATAAATAACAATAATTAAATTAAATTGCCTTTGAATTTACTCCGTAGTATTTTTTAATTTATTTTAAAGTGTTATTTCAACCACTTAGGAAATTGAAACACATTTTTAGAAAACGCATAATGGTTCACATGCCCAGCGGGATTTGAGTCCGGGCCACTGGAAAACCGTCCAAATACTCAGACCGCTAAGCCATGCGTTGAATATCCAAATTCTTATACGCTTATTACAACTTATTTTCATCCTTAACATCTGAACAGCTTTTTACGAATTTCTGCTACCCACACATTATTGTACCAACAATAGATTGGCAAGAGTGAACGCTATTTTTTAAATATTTTTTTAACAGATCTTAAAGTGATAATCAATATCATATACGATTATTAAAACTAACAACAAAAATAAGTTAGCTTAGCAATCAAAGCGCTTGGACGGTCTCCAAGAGGCGCGGGTTCGATTCCCGCTGCGCTCAAGTTTTTTATACGTTTTCTAAAAATGGTATTTAATAGTAGGTGTCTGATTTAAGTACTAATTAAGGATCAAGAGCGTCGTATTACTTTACTATTATATTTACGCTCCTGGTAAAATGGGTGCATATATGTACATTTGTCATCTCAGAATTATAGCATTGCCCTGATTGATTTCTATACTGACTCCCACTGATTCGATGAGACAATAGCAAGCTGGTAACTGATTTTGATGACATGACCCGTGAATTACTATTGTGATATTGCCTTGTTATATATTGACTGATTCTGTCTTGCGACGCGTAAGACGACGCGTTAAATGTAACGTCCCTTAGATATAACATCCCTTGTGGTTATATACCTTTTGTTGTAAATTGGAATGTATATCCGATTTTACTATATCCCATAAGCACTCTTGTATGCCGTACTACTAATTAACTCTCCTTCTTAAGAGGAATATGACGCTCTTATCACTGAATAGGAGATGGGACATGGGATGGGAGATGGGAGTCATATGAACACTGCAATATGGGAATATTTGTTAGTATGAGTGGGGCTTTCTCCTATGTGAGTTGTGTCTCCGAATTTATATATAAGCTAATCGTAGTGACGTTGAACATTTAATGTAGAAGTCTTTATAACAGTGTCGGATTCTTCTGCTGTTTTTTTTGCTATTGTTCCTAGTACTGAGTTTCGAATTAGCAGAGACATAGATGACTGGTGTCATTGGCTAGTCTAGCGATGACTGATTATTTCATTTCAATTTGTTGTTATAAATTGTCACTTATGTATATTTCCACAAAGAATCTGTTTAAAACAGGCGTCACAATCAATTAATAAAAAAAAAGAAAATTTAATTTAAATAATAAGTTATAAAAGATAACGAAACAGGAAAAATAATATGGTGTCATTTTTATAATCATCGCATTGACATCGGTGGCAAATGTAATACAAAATATTGAACGAATGCTTTTTAAATACATGCAATTTTCTTATAGTTAAAAAGGGATTTATGAAATATTTACTTGATATGAAAGACTATAATCGTTGGTAATAATGAAAATATGAAATATTAAACAAAACTCTAAGTATTCTAAAAAAATGTTATTTAATTTTATAGGAACGTACAATTGTTCGTAAAATAGTCTTTGGTAGCAGAAAAGTAAAAATCTCTCTAAAGTGACGCTAAAAATAAAAGTAAACTGTATGAGTCTACAGGAATTTCGATGGAGCCGGATGTAGAACGCATGGCTTAGCGATCAGAGCAATTTTCAAGAGATGCAGCAGGGTTGAATCCCACTGCGTTAAAATTATCATACGTTTTCTAAAAAAAATGTTTTTACATATGTTAAATATATGCGTATAAGAATCTTATATAAACAATATACATATATTTGAATTGATTTCATTTAATGAATAGATATTAAATGAAATTTATTAATAAAGATATATTGTGTTAGAGTGCCATATACAATAAACTTATATGACACGTCCAGTGCTTTAACACAACATCAATGTATTTTTTTCTATTACAATATCAGAGTCTTAATTACTAATTACGTTCAATTTTACCGTCATATCAATGTGAGGGAGCAAATAATGATGAGTTAATCAATCAAAAAATATAAAAAATAATTCAGATATAAGTTATAAGTATATAGAATTAATAGGTATATGCAAGCAATGCCCTCTGTAGAAATTAACTAGGGCAAACTAACTTAATCGGCTCCCTGGCGGAAGGGCGTGTGACCTGATATGATCAAGAAATTTATATCGATATCATATGCTCCGGCTACAGTTTTTTTATATAAATAACCTTTATCACTATTAAAAATACCCCCTTCTGTTCTTAGGAAGACTCGAGAGTAATTTCAACAAAAATATTGTGATATTTTTTTTATTGTAAGACCTTTTAATAGTTCTTATATTAGGAAGCAACGTTGCATTTCTTATTACAATGTTACCCTCAAATCTCACAAACATCTAAGGTTATTTTTGTCACAACAATAGAGATCGGCCACTGCACGTTTTACATAGCAGTAAATTAATATATTCGAATTAGTTTGTTAATAGTTTATTATTCGATATAATTTCAATTATTATTGCATGAATCCTATTTATTATTAATTTCATACGATATATTGATTTATGTGGCAAGGACGCAATTTCACAATTTTGGGCTTAACTTAATAATTTATTAATCAATATAATTTCAATTGTTATTGAATGAAACCTATTTATTATTAATTTCATACGATATATTGATTTGAGTGAAATCTAAAAGCTAGGATGAAATTTCAAAATTTCGGGCTTAACTTAATAGTTTAGCCTGAAATGAAATATTAGACTCACACCAAAACACAAAAACTGAAGAGACGAATGAGGCAATTATTTAAGCTAAGAAAAAGCAGAATCGCTTTATCTCAGCCTCTCGTCAAATAATAGAATTCGGTGTGTGACAAGTAAATAATTTATGTCGAACATCTCCTTTTGTGAGATAATATTTTGTAAAAGCGAATTTACCTCCATATTGAATTTTCTTGAAACAACAGCGTGAAAAGTTTTAACAATATTTGGATAAAGTTCACAACATTACAGTGTAAGTTATCTCGATGCTACTTTCTGATACACACTTCTTATATTGCATAAATTCTTGTAATCGACTTCTTGTTCGTTTAAACACTATCTTTATTTGAAAAGCGTAACTTTTAGAAAGTATTCGAGAACTGAATATTGTATTGAAAATTTTCCCTATTTTCAATAGTAGTGTTTCTTCCGTCAGTGTTCAAGTTATCATACTTTACGTTCCATTAAGTAACTAGATGCACACGAATGTACTTAGTTTAAAATAGGTGGTATAAATCTATCAACAGCTTCTGTGAAATATTTTGCTTTGTTTTGAAAAGCGTTCTAAAACTGAAATGTTTTTAATGACACTTTTATTTTTACTGTTTTTATGTATTTTATCTACTTATTTAAGGTTTTATTTTTATTTTATTTATAATTAACATACAAAAAATACTAAAATACCTAATATGATATGAATCACAAAGGCACAACGAATTTGAAATATTTTATTACTACTCTAGTATCTCTAAAATGCTCTTAATTTTTTCTGGTTTTGGTGTCAATGTGCACACGTTTCATGTAGACATTCCACCTTCTGTATAAAAGATATTGAGGTGCGTATTTCAAATAGCTTTTGATGTCAGATTTCAGTCAGAACTTTTATCTTGTTTACTATACAAGTCTGGTAACTGCAAGCTTTGTTCTATTTGACCTGTAAGAGGGATCAAAGGCAATACACTTCACACCTTGTTCTTTATTTTTATTAATACAACAATGAATTTTCAGATGAACTGTTTGTAAAAAATTAGAAATAGAAGGACGGCTATAAATGTGGTATCCTTTTATTAATTTTTAAACATTTATATTTTCATTTCCCTTAATGTCTAATAAACATACTTATATTGCCTTGACATATACTAATATATACTAAATATACATTAAATGCACGTAGCCCATAAAATAAATTGTATTATGTCTTTTTCTTCCTCGCATTAATCCCAGCGTTTCGCTAGGGTCTGCCTTCCAACCTAACCTCTTCCACTTAAGACGATCTTCAACATCCTCAGTGGTAAGTCCATTGGTTTTTATTTCCTGCTTCACAATGTCCAGCCATCGCTTCCTTGGGCGTCCCGGAGGTCTAACTCCAGGGTCAGACATATCAAGGCATATGCTTTTAACATAGCTCCTAGTCCGGCGAGCAACGTGGTCATACCATTTCAGATTACGCTCTTGGAGCTTGTCCGCTACGTCACGAACTCCAAGTCTACCTCGAATGAATGTGTTACATATGCGGGTCACCTTGCGTAATGCTACACATCCACCTCAGCATTTTGACGATGCACGCATTCAAAGGCATGCTGTAGAACATGAAATGCTACATGCAAAGGCCCCTTTTTACCTGTATGCCTTTATCAGAGTTCTGTGGGCAAAAACTGCGTCCATGGTGCCCGATCTGGCTGAAATCTATATTTACATTCAGAGACATTACACTCTTAGCGAAGCTTGAGGTTGATCATACGCATACAGACCTTCATGATGTAACTCATGATCTTAATGCTCTTTTAACTACCATAACCTTTAGCACTGCCTTGAGCTTAAGTTGACGTGGCATTGTTCCAGTGTTCATAATACGGTTAATAAGTTCAGTAAATATGATTACACCAATAGAGCTCATTTATGTCCAAGCCTCGATCAGAATGTCAGGCCTCACCGCTTTCCGCTTCTACATGCGTCGAAGATAATCCCGATTACTCCCGAGAACTCGATTACTCGCAGTAATAATTGCTGACTGGGCTCGATCCCAAGCTTCTTGAGCAGTTTCGGCCTTATTTAATAATATTTGACTCTCAACCTCTGCTAGAAAGTCGGTCTACATCCAGTACCCTTTCAGCTAACACCATATGATTCTATTGACGTATCTCGACTACTTTATTTTTTCGGAGTAGCGTAACGATAGATATAGATATAGTCCATAACAAGAAGACGATGTTAGTCCGTCAGGCTCTCACCAGGAATGACTTTATAGTTTGTCCCCTTGCCCATACGACACCATCTGGTCAGCAAATAATCTATTTGAGTTGAGTAGGGCCCGCTCTTATATGTGATTAGGCACTAAGGATACTTTTGTAAGAATGTGTTCACGACGGCCAAGTCAGACACAATATAGGTTCATAGAATATTTCCTCCCTATGTATTGTGACGACTATAACCAACACCACTGCGTACACGTTCATATGTATCAACCTACCTGAGAAGCAAAGGCGCTGATTTAGTTAGTAATTACACCCTGAATCAGTACCCTTACCCACATCAGGCGGTCACAGCCGAGTGGTCGAGTTTGGGAAGACTATTCCGAAGCTCTCCAGATAGCACTACCGCCATACTGGTCCTGAACACTGGACCCAATGTCTCATGAGTACATCTGCGAGTTCACTGCATCGTCCGGTTAGTGAGCCTAATGTCCACGTTGCAAAACGGAGTTTCCGTCTGGGTACATGCGTCTTTAACCTTGACCATACTTGAGACGGTAGTCCTTGCCCACTTGTAGCATTTGTAGTTCAATGTGCGCGTCGTTTAATGGCGACGCCCTAGCGGTACCAGTGTTATTTCTGAATCAACCATGTGAGTGGCGAAGAGTGGTATATTTTAGCGATTGCTATCTGACCTCTATAACTCCATAGTATGGGTAAAACCAAAAAAAGCAACATTTAAAAGAGAGAGGGTTATAAGAATCTGGGACAGGATACCACTTTCATAGATTGGATTGGATAATTCACTATCATACTCCCCGAATGATAGAGAATTATGTAACATATGCTATATTTATAAGTATAATGACTAAATATAAAACCAAATTTGTGGTTATAAGAAAAAATGCCATATTATTTACCCATATAACATTTTTTCTTTAATAAGTACGCGAATAAAAATATTTTTTTATATTTGAAAACAATAATACTCTACTTTTATAGGATACACAAGACAAATATTAGATGACGATTAAAAAGGTATCAAAAACTTAATTTGTTTACTTTCATATATAATAAAAAAATACAAAATGTTTACAAAGTCTATTATAGATTATGTTACAAAACCCCAGCTGTTTATGTCATACTGCAGTAGTGAAAAGCGACGTATATTTTATTATGCCCATACATGCTTCAAGTATATTAAAGGTGGATCACTGTGAGTCTTTGTCACTTTAGATGGATTCACCGATTTCATTTTGCAGGTAATAATATCTACTGGGTTTATCCTGCGGTAGCGTGCATCTCGGTAGTGTTAGCATAGAATATGGATATGGAAATAGAATATGGTTCTTATTAGAGATTGTGTGACTTTATTCATATATATGTACATATGTCTTTATATAATAAATATATTACTTATGAGTGTAATAAAATAAGCCGATTTGGATTTGGTGGCCTGTTGGAAACCGTTTAAGAAGCGCAGGTTCGAATCCCACTACGCACAAATTGTTGTACGTTTTCTTAAAATGTATTTCATATTTTATGTGTGAGAATAACACTTCAAAAATGTTAAAAGTGGTTAGTTTTACAAATAATCTTTACATATTTAATGTTATGTTTTTAAGGTGTTATTCGTTCGTATTTTCAAGCTATAATAACGATTATTCGTTTTGATTAACGATTATTCGTATTCGAATGAGATTTTTTTGACTTTAGGCAATTGGAAATAGCCCTAATATTATCGGTTTTCATACGCAAATTTAAGTGTACGTATGTAGGTATATCCGACAAATGATTAAGATTAATAAGATTTTTCGTAAGAATTTTATGAATAGTAATATATTGTATTTTGATAACTACTATTACAAAACTTCACCTTAAAATTTCGTTCGTTTGATATTTCAAATTTTATTATATATTGAGTCAATTCACCCAAATTTAACTTAGTTTTATCTCAGTGCATTTAAACTGCTCTTTAAATTGGAAGATATAACAGTGGTATGAATATGAAACGATTTTACAAATAAAACGAGCTGCGCAAATGTGAAATAATATCTACTCTAGATCCGAATTTCTTATATATTTCCACATATAATACCTATATTAAGTTAAGTTTTACCTTACCTTTAAACTAGGATAAAGAGTATATAGTCTAATAGAGAGGTTTCGATAGATATTAGAGTAAGATTTGTAAATAAATAAACATTATAACAAATAATACTTTGATACTATAAGCAGTATATTTTTTCTTAAATTCATTCAATATGTACAGTTAGATCAATAACTTTTATGCATAAGTTAGAAATAATATAACACACACAAACCTCAATTTTTAAAAACAATTTTTTTTAATGCTGGCTTAGGCCACTTTTTTACTAACAGCCTCGAAAGTAATTACATGAATAATAACCGTGCGCTGCTGGCCTTCCGCCAACATGCAGTAGTATGTACACTATTGCGCTGTATAAGGTTTTAAATTATCTCGCGTTTAATCATATTATTGTCTAATTTATAACTATTTTAGATTTCTTGGTATTTTTCTATGTCACAATTTAAGTAAAGTTATATAAGAAAAGCTTGGTGTTCAGAAAGTGGAGAACGTTTTGTCTTAAAGGTGGTTTATTTCTGCCTACGTTGCTAAATACGTGAACGCTTATTACTACAGAATTATAGTAGAAAATAAAGAAATTTTAAATATAAGTAATCAATATTTTTTTTTGACATTTTTAATTTGAATCAAAAAATATATATTTAATAAATAGCATTTTCTCTTGCCAAATTGTTCGTAGAATAATCTTTGGGTCGCAGAAATTTGTAAAAATCTCTCTACAGAGATGCTAACAACAAATATAAGTTGTAATAAGCGTGTAAGAATTTCAACGTAGCTGGATGTAGAACGCATGTCTTAGCGGTCAGAGCGCTTGAACGGTTTTCAAGAGGCGCGGGTTCAAATTTTTATACGTTTTCTAAATATGTCTTTTTCAATAAGTAACTTTATTAAGGCAGTATAATGTTTTTCTTTAGTTTAAAACAACGTTTTTTAGCGTAATTTTATTCATCAATTTACTTGCTTAAATATCGCTATTTTATTATTCACTATTGTTCACTTCCATATGTGATTATTGTAAAAATCATGTCTACTGACTAAATAATATTATTTTTCAATACTATTGAAGTTATTATTACCGTCCAATAGAATTGCACAGGAAGCTTTAAATAACTAATTATTTATTATATACATTAAAATTGAAAATTATTAATATGAACATCGTCAGAAAATTGATTGTTCGTGGAAACCTCATTACTGCATATAAAGAGTCACGCATTATAATGTGGTAACACAATAGGCCATAGTTTTACTATTCAAAGTTAATATAAAATTCTAAAGCTTATTATAAAATTATCTTATAGTTGCATGAAACATATCAAACGTTTCGCTAAGTTGTATTCGAATCCACACCTGTCGTATCCGTGTCCTAACTGTAACATGGATCTTTCAAATGTTGAACTATTTATATAATGTGGTTTATTTTAATTTAAATTTAAAAGTGATTACTTCAATTGAATATTTTTAACATTTGTTTTTAAAGTGTTATTCCCACACTTAGGAAATTGAAAAACATATATTTAGAAAAAATATAAAATAATATTATATATACGTATAAAAATTTGAACGCAGCTGCATTTGAACTTAAAAACAAATGCTAAACAAATTGTAATAAGCGTATAACAATTTCGACGTAGCTGGATGTAGAACGCATGGCTTAGCGGTCAGAGCGCTTGAACGGTTTTCAAGAGGCGCGGGTTCAAATCCCGCTTCGTTCAAAATTTTATACGTTTTCTAAATTTATGTAATTCAATTAACCTTATATAGATATTATATTACATCATGGTACACCAAACCAACTATTGTCGTTATGAATACCACAAGTAATTAAATAAATTTGTTGGCGTCTGGAGCTGGTAGCAAATGAACTGATGTTTTGTCTTGGAGTGTTTACACAAAGGGTCTCATTTAGGTCAAGTGATGACCGTCCTGACTCTCAGTAGTCAACACGTTTGAACATTTTATAGTTTGCAAAAATGTAAACAAGGAATTATTAATTTTTACAAGCACTTTTATTATGTGTAAAGATAAATTAAATACTTTGTTTGCTTTTAAATATTTTTTGTAAGGAAAGTTTTATACTTAAAATGATGTAATTCTTAGTTTAATAGTATATTAAATGTTTTAAGAAGATATAAATATAGGGAAAAATAGATACCACAAGATTTTTCTACAGATTTTAATCTCAGTCTCTACTCAATAACTGAACGTAGTTGTGTGTTATTTAAATGAAAGTTTTAATCTAAGTTTATATTTTTAATTTTCAAATCTCATTAGAAAATAGACTGCTTCAGGTTTCGGCACAGCCACAACGTCTTTAAATCAGCGGAGACTTGAAACAACTGAAAAGAAGGACGGAGAGACGAGACGTACATATAACATAAATTTTCTTAAAATAAGTAAATATCATATAGATATTTTGTATAAAACAGTTTGCATTAGATTCCTTCCAAATTTTATTATGTAATATTTACATTATGTTAGGAATAAATATAAAGATTTCTCAACTACTATTTGTATAAAAGAAATTGAGTGGAATAATAAGAATTGCAAATATTTCTCCTCATTTTCCTCAAAAAGCTTATTTACTCGAAAATTGCATCGTTCAAAACTATTACTTTAAGAGAAAAAAATGTTAATTATGCAAAAGATTCTACGCGTTGCCTATCATTGTAGGTAAAAAGTGGACTGAATAAACTGCAACAAGTAATACTGCAACTCGCTATTATTGTCTCATAAAATTCACGGCACTACGACAGGGTTTTAAATACTTTTGTAGAGCTAAAAAAGTTTGTTTTAATCTTCTTTTAATAAAGTTACAGCAGTCTTGCAGTCAGGTAAGACAGTTTAACGCCGACAAATCCTGGGCGTAACGAACATCCTTAATAACTGCTCCGCGATAGTTATTACGTAGATTATTGCTGTTTAAAATGTAGCTTCGTAATAAGACGTTATATAGCATATATTTTTACTATACTATACGAACATATTATAATATATCCTTACATCAATTATATATATATATATATATATATATATTTAATTGATGTTTCCTAAATATATTTCAATAACTATTATTATTTTAATTTTATTTAACGTATTCAAAAATACACCAGCTTATTTATCATTAGTTTTTTCTTGAATTCTTAAACAAAGTTTATAACTTTCTTTATTATATTACCTATATATATATTTTTTTAAAATATACATATATACACATTAGTGGCTTTGCTCGCAATGAGTAATAACAATTATTTCATTATACATAGCGCATGAGTATGGTGCCTTCTCGGTGTAAGGATAATTAAGTAACACTTAAGGTAGTGTACTTAAGGGAGTGTGAAAATTCAATTAAATTTAGTAGAAGTTCAATATGAATTATAGGGATCCATGGAATCATTATACTGTCACCTTTTTCTACGCCTGTTAAGATTTATAGATAAGATTGCTTATAAGAGGGAATAGAGGTTTTTATCTCTCTCTCCTCCTCTTTCCGTCTGTTTGACGTTCTAACGTTTTAATTAATTAAACCTTTACGAACTTTAAGAACGACTAACACATTATTACATTTAGTTTAGAATGATTCATATACTCATCATTGTGATATATTATATCATCTCCCATGGTCATAAAATGTTTTCTGCGATAAAAAGTCCCCTGCGCCTATGTTAGTCCCCCCTGCGCCTATGTTAGTCCCCTCACTCAGTGAAAGAAAGAACAAACGCATTTTTTCCTTTATATTGTTAAGTATATGTATGTGTGTGTTCGAAAAGAAAAAAAATCTGATAAACGACTTGCCAACCAAAACTATACGAAAATAAGCCGGTGCCAATAAAACAATCTACTCCGGTAAGAAAACCATTTAATTCGTTCAAACATCATTAGTGTTTTTTCTGAAAAACCTTAGTGAAAGAAAATTACCGAAATCAGTTAAGAATAAGACTAAGGCACCCATCTTTATATCCTTGAATGATACATTTGGATGCGATATAGAAAGAAATGACGTAGCAAATGCAAGATATATCGATAGAAATGGAAGTTCGGAATGGCTCTCACGGTATAATGTTCCAGCGGCTGAAAAAGACAAAGTCGCTTTAGAAACTTTAGAGATCCTTAGGCAGTGTTAAAGTTATTCTAGCTGCAGAACTATCCGATTATAGTTTCTTTCAAAAGTATTTAACTACATACTATTATAAATATGTTCAAATAAACTGCTTTAAATGAAAATTACACTAAATACAGATTAAACTAAATACAGATATTCTTTACAATTTCAAGGAAAATAAAGAAACTTACAATTTTACAACAAAACAAGTCATAGACGCTAATAGTCATTTGAATTAATTGAAAGTAAAATAATATTTCCATTCCACACATTTCCGTCTTATCATACCAAATGAGACGTTCGCAAGAACTAGCGAAGTATGGTCGAACGATTCAGATAAACGTTTTGGTCAGCACTCGTATATAACCCGATGATACCACAGAATACGGGCTGGCTCTCAAACCGATAAAGATGTCCACCCAAGTGTTATACTTGGTAACGCGATTTTGCGACCAAATTATTTAATTTGGACACGTTTCTTTGTCTTACAATGGAATTAGTTATTTATAAGGTTATATCTTGTTTTCTATTGTTTCAAAAGCTATTATTGATACGATCTAATTTCAAGCGTTCATGTTTGCGCCATAAAGTTCTATTATTTATTTATGGTTTATTGTGAAATGTAGGATTATATCTAAAAGTGCTATTTTACAGACAGAATTAGCCTCTATGATATTGTCTATGCGTGTATCTATGTAATTCGAATAGTTTAAATATATTGATTGATAATCTACACTATAATAAAAAAGGTAAAAAAATGTGAGTATTCAATGTACACAGATTTAATATATATACGTAAAAATAATTTAGGGAATGAAAAAACAGTAATCAAAAATGAATATATGATTTTTGCCATTTTAGTCTGTCAGTTATTCTGTTTTAACACGCAGATGTTCGTAGTTACTGGATGGTTTTGAATTAAACATCTTGCAGCAGGACTTAGCGTATAATTGATTAAGACGACAGGTACACTTGTTGTAGAGCTGTAATGAACCAGCTAAGCTATAAGAAATGGCACCTTGAAGAAAGTTGTTCGACGTGATGAACATTATCTGTAGACATATAAACATTAAAGATCTGGAACTTTTGATAAAGAGCCACGATAGACCAGCTAAATTATAAAAAGTAAATGTATTAATTACGAGTAAGTAAATAATTTTTGACACTTATTCAGAATGGTAGAGAGTTTCTTTAACAAAAATAACTTTCCTGAATGTAAACGCGGTTATATTTGTATAATATGATTATTGTTGATGTAATATTGAGGCAACTATTAAATTTACATACTTTTATTTATTTTCTTCACAATAAATTCAATATCAACATATGGTAAAAGAATGAAAAAAGTCTATGATAAAGTCCACGCAAATGAAGCTTTGGGCATCCACTAGTAACAATAATTAAACTTAACTAATAATAAAAAGTATAATATTAAAAGAAAAATTAATTGCCATAACAACTGTCTGTAGTAAGTAACAAGTCATTTTTTTCTAAGAATTCTACATTCTCGAACATAAAAGCACGATGTAAGGTGCTAGTTATCGAGTGTAAAATCCTATTAGGATATGGCTGAACAACGATTGCTTATTGTCGCGTGAGTTGTGACGCTCTCGTTGAGCGCAACAAAGCTATGTGTTTATTAAAAGAGGTAGACTTCTGAACCTATTCTATTATAAGCTTTATTCCTCTCGCTCCTGATTTACTCTCAATATGTAGTTTTAATTAAAGCTTTCATACTTTTGTTCTATCTATTTTCTCGTATCGTGTTTGTCATGTTCATTTCTTAGTAGAATATGGAATCGGTGGAATAAGTTTTATATGTTTATAATAACTAGCTAAAGCTATTGTTGGATAGCTAAATACTTGTTAAAGCTAAACACCACGACAAAGTATTGAAATCAAAGAAATATAACAACCAAAAAAACGACTAACAAAATGTATGAAATCTGAGCTTATCCTAAAAACGACATAAATGCCTTATGCAATTTAAGAATTATCTTCGGGCCTAATAGACACGTCTCTGAAACATAAAAAAAACTCTAAGGACATCGATATGTCGTCATCCAGACTGGAAATTTTCCTCTACTCTAGAAGACTAAAACGTTTAAGCAAACAGCCAAAATTTACAATTCCATGGGAAACAAATATGCAAAAATATTATCAGTTCAATGAGTACTTAGGACGTTCCAAAAAGCTGACCAGAGATAGATTTGGTTATTTCTTCACGGTAGAAAAAGGCACGAGAAGTTTATCAGCAAAATCTTACTATAATCTTTTAAAAATCTGGCATGTCTAGAAATATCATCAGTTTATTTTTTGCACATCTTTCGAAGGCAACATTAGTAGGCTATTTATGAATTTAGTTAGGAACAAAAAGGAACTAGGACTGAGGAGCCGAACGTTATGGCCTATGGCCCCTACACTTAGGTCGCAAGTCCCTGCGCTCTTCTTTGCAACACTACCCGGCAACCGCACTGTTAATCCATGAAATTCTAAGGAGGTTTATTTCTTATTTTACATTGCATTGCATAACTAAATCATACACATTAGATCCTTTAAAATAATATTTTTTAAATTGAAATAACATTTTATTTGTTTTATTAAAATAAGTATATATATAGTTTAAAGTTAGGTACATTTTATTCAATAAACGAAAAAAAATATTTTCTGATAAATATTTTGTATAACTTCATATTATAAGTCACATTTCGAAAAGTTGCTTAGAACAAATGACGCGAAAGTTGCCAGTTAAATATTGAACGCATTCAGGTATTTATTATTTATAACTCACAATTCGAATTTAAGGTCTCCAGGTTATTTAACATTAGTTTATATGATTAATTCACATATAATTGAAATTATCGATATCATCGTAGTGGAGTTAAAATGAAACGAAAGTTTTCAGTTAAAATGTTTATATTTTTAACTAGTAACTGCCCGCAACTTCCTTTGCGTGGACTTTATTCCCACCAAAATACCCAACAGGCTGAACAGCTTTGTTTAATGTGCAAGTTTCTTATATTTTATAGTTTATCTGGATAATTATGGTTATACATCAGGCGTTGCACTCTTCAAAATCTATTACCACCCTAAGTCCTGCCTAAGTTTAAAAGCTATAGAACAAAAATGTTTCAATCCGTCCTGTAATTCGGAAGATGTGCGTGTATAAATATCCTGTTTTATTATAATGTAGTTATACAGATATTTAAGTTACCCTAATCTAAATTGGAGTCCGTATAGGTTTATAATGATTTCTCTTGACGTTGTTACTGGCTAAGACAAAAAAAATACTATCCGGCGGAAATAAAATTTTCAGCCGAAAGCGACACAGAAACCGAAACTTCGGCTCTGGTTTACTGTTTTACTGTTAACAGTTTTGGCAGAAATCGAAACTTATCAAATGTATTAATATCATACTAACGATTTGCTATGAATAAGTAATTGAGAATATTGAGCAAACCTATATAGTCTTTATCTTATAAACTCTATAAACTTTGGCGAAAAGATATAATGTTAATATTCAAATGGAATTGTTGTATTTACAAAAGAAATATTAATATTATTACACTACACTCTATTGTATATTTTTAAATATACGTATAAAATATTTAGTATACGTATATAAATTTTCATATTTTTTTAATAATATATTTATTTTTAATTTATTATCAGTTACAACCCCATTAGGTATAACGCGGGATCTAAAAAAAATAAAAAATATATTTTAAAATATAAGTAATGGCCAATTGGAGGAGGTTAAGTTGGAAAGCAGACCCTTCTTCCAGAGCACACGCAGCTTCAATGACTTGCACTATTCTGAATGTCAGGATCCCGAATCTAGGTAACGGCGGATTGCCTCTACCACCACAGGCGACCGCAGGTCCACCGTTCATCGTCGAATCAATGCTTCGTCTGCTCCTCTCCTGATCCGCACGATATCCTCCCTCGAGGGTAGCTCGCCTCGCGACTGCTAACATGGCCGAAATGCGTGTACTCTGGCGAGTACTTCCGCCTGTAGCTCCCAAGGTAGATCACCCGCTAAGAGCGTATCCACCGTCCAAGACACTGTACGGTATCCCCTAATTGCTCTTACCGCTATTACTCGCTGCGCTTTTCGCAATTGGGTCCTATTCCGAACGGTGAAAGAATCAGCCCACACGGGCGCCCTGTACAGTGCCATGGATCTCAACACGCATAAAGCCGTCGGAATGGAGAACCCGGTCCTCCAACATTAGGGAGTAATCTGCCAAGGTCCCTGGCGGCGTTTATTAGTTTCGGCGCAAGTTGTGCCACGTGTAACGCGAATGACTATCGTCCATCCAGGGTCAGATCCAGATACTTTATCTAGGCCCTTACCTCCACCCCTCTATCCCTGGATGCGCAAAATAACCCTACAAGAGGGACCCTTGCGCGGACCGTGAAATAGGAGGGGCTCAGTCTTGGGCATGGAGAACATCAGACCCAACGCTTCAATGCGGTCGACGATAAGGTGGCTTATAAGATAAGGTACCGGCTTCAGCCAAGCGAGCCGCCTTCTGAAAAGATGACTGATCAGACTCTGGCTATACGATAGGGTTAATTCGAGGAAAAAATATATATCTTTATTTATCTTAGTATATACTTTCAAAAACAGGGATGGCATTTTTCCCTTAGTATAGGTACCTCAACATCCAAAAGACCGTATTGAAAAGCAAGTTGCTGGTATATTATATCGGCTACTTGATCATCTCTATGCAAATAGTCCCCATTAACAAGATTAGAACAACCGGAGAAAATACGTCTAACAGATTCACCAGGACGATGATACGCTTGACATATATCGATTGTTCCGGTTTTCCATTTTATGTCTCTGATTTTTTGTCTTGATAAACTTTGTATTTGTTTGCACAGTAATATATAATTTATCTAGATTGTTTACGGCTTACTGACACGAAAGTGGCTACGCATAGCCGTCTTAAGACAGCTTCGACGTCTCATGATTCATGAGTTCATAACTCATACACTAAGGTTCGGCACGACCGAAAGATTGGGCCAATTTCTGGCCGAAAGACCAAATCCAAAACTTCGGTAGATCACTAAAAAACATTTTATAAATTAAAACAGTATGTAATAATATAAATCTCATATTGTTACAGGTGCAATTTTCGATCAGAACACTGAAGAAATTCAAAATGTATTTAAATATGCCATGACTGTTCACAATCAAAATATAAGCAGCCGCCGCTTGGAGTTTCAAGCTTACGTTGATGTCATTAACACTGCAGACGCGTTCAAGCTATCACGATTGAGTAAGTATTACAAGCTTATGTTATTAGTAAATTTATGGTGTCGTGCTCATACATCTTCATTCATAGGTAATTACAATTTAGATTTAAATCAAAAAATCATATATTGCTAAATTTTACTATTTAAATTTTACTTACAGTATAAAAAAAAGTTACGCATTTGCTATGAATAAGTAAAAAAATAAAGTGAAATGGCGTAATTTGTTATAACGTTATATTTGTAAAATGAAAGAAATAAACTTTAAATTAAGAAAAAAGAAAAAATCGACGTACTGTAAAAAATACACTAAATAAGCTTAGATTTCCTGGTTAGTTCACTCGCGATAAAAGTAGGCGTCAAAGGTTTAACAGCGAAATCTCTCTATAAAAAATCTACGATAAAATATCAGCCCGTCTAGTTAATTTTTCATCACATATTTCGAAGGAGTTAATATAATCTTTTAAAATTTGGTTAGTTAGAGAGACGAGATCAGACAGTGGAGGTGAGGTTGACACACAATTTAAAGTTACCCCCTAAACATAGGTCGCAAGTTGTAGGCACTGCTCTGAACTCCATTCCCTGTAACACAATGAACCCAACAATCGCAAGGCAAATCCATGGAAGAATAAAGAGTTTAATCTCACAGTATTATATTATACGTACATATTTTACATGTATTGTATATTTATTTACATAATTGTACATAACTTACAATAACATTCAATATTCATAAAAAAAACTAAATATGTTTCTTAAAAGTTCAATATATACATATTGAACTTTCAAGTCAACTTTTAAAATACTGTCAATCGATAAGGCCATCGTGGCACAGTGTAACAGCGTCTAACTGCAAACGCGGTTGGTCGTGGGTTTGATTGCCAATCAGGGGAACGACTATATTTAAAATATTTTCCTTTCTTTGCTCTGGTACCTTAGACAAAGCGCGGCGTGGAGTTCTACCACTCAACACGCAATATTCAATCGGCGGAGAACGGAGTGTCTTGACATTAGGTTTTCTCTGAGTACCCTACTATACAGGAGTAAGAGATAAGCCGGTAAGAAAAACGAAATACTACACGCCTTTCTAATTCTTTATGGTATAGACAACTATTCTTGTACGTTACTTGATAAGAGCTAAGAATAACTTGAGAATCTTCAGAACTTAATCTCCTGTAGATGTCATTTCCATAATATTATTATATTTATAGAATAAAATTTAATAATGAAAATATTCTCTGTAAATTAATTATTTAAATTTTTTATTTTACATTTAATTATCACATGATAAATTTGAAACAAATTTGCATATTGAAAAGGCACGATGCGTAATTCGTATGATACGTTACATTAGTAACTCAACATATTACCATATTATTTTTGACCACCATGTATTATATATTTTAATTAATGGTAATAGTATATGAAGTTTATAAATTTTAAATTTATCATAAAACTTATATTGTACCCCGACTGTGCCTATCTATGATATTTCCAATATTAAAATATTTATAGCTTATTTGGAAATCCTTGTCAAAAAACATTAGCCGCTTGGTTTTTAAGAAACGGGTTCGAGTACCGCTATGTTCAGTATGTATACGTAGTGTAAAATGTGATTTCTATACTAAATATATAATTTTCACATTAAAATAAAAAAATACTTCCTATTCACAGATTAAGTCCCTTTCACAGATTAAGTCTTTCAATTTACAAAACTCAATTGCTGCAATAATTCCCTTTGAAATATACAATGTGTAAGGCATGTTTGTTTTGGCGTCACTTTCCTGCTGTAATTTGTGGTCTTACGTTTTCAATTATTATTATACTTTTACACTTATTTTTGCTTTTCTGACAAGAAGCTTGTGTGAGTTGCAATAAACAAGGAAACTAAAATACTTATTTAAAACAAATCTAAATATTCTTTCGAGTAGGGAACCCACAACCATCGCGAGTATCGCGAGTTGTTTTTGTATATAAGAATACGCCAAAGCTTAAATAAATATGTTTTTAACAGCCTGTCCGTTAGTTTGGATGTCTGCAGTGAATACGCGAGTATCGCCTCTTGTGTACAAACTTTGTGCCTGGTAGATAAGTTGGACAGTTCATGTATGTAAAGTATGTATACTGTACGGTATACTTTTCATTTATATATGGATATTAGTTATTTCTAATGTATGTTAGTTTGTAAATTAGTCATATTTTGAATACATATGTGTAAGTATACAGTAATTAATCAAAATTTTGTGCTTTTTAATCTTATGATTCAATTTATACTTATTAGCAATAAAGATTAAGATTATAAAATACTTTATCAAATTGGTATAATATTATAAGAAAATAAATTATTAAATTTTTACAACAATATAAAAAGCCTATAATCTGATCATAGGAAGATATTGAATGGATGAAAAATATTAATAGTGCACTTCTTGAATTTTGCGTGTAAACCAAAAACCTAGTAAAAATAATTTCTGCCCGTTTCGAAACCCTGTGTATAAGTGACGGTGCACAGCGTCTAACCAGATATATAAAATAACTATTGGTATCATATATATATATATATATATATATATATATATATATATATATATATAATTTATCAACTGTGATTTTAACTTAGTGGGTCTTAGTGGATATTTTCCTTTTCTAGTATAACCCACATCTTACTAATAATTGAATATTTCAAATAAATAGAGCACATCAAGCACATTAATAATGATATCTTACGTCATTATCCTTATCTTCAATCTCCATTAATTATAATCTAAGTACCTCTTCGTATAACACGTAACGAGTTCGGCCTGTAGAAAAAAAAGGTTTGTAAATTTTTTTTGCTTTTAGCAGTAAGTTTTTTATTATAAATTAATTATATAATAAAAAAATCATATACAGATTAAAATCTTATATATTAATAATAATACACAATAAAAATATGTTTTAAATATTTATACGATCAATTTTCTATTATAGTTAGTTAGGTTTAATTTTGTTTACAAGAATAGAAGCTCCATAATTATTAAGAAAGATTCAAGGTATAAAAGTAACTGCTGATTCAAATATTTCAATATGCATTTAAACTTCATAAATCTCTCTTTCTACTCTAGTTTATTTAAGTGAACCATCTAATTTCGAATATTTACACCGTTTTGAGCATTTCTTTTGATGAGATGGGTTTGAAAATGTTCCAATTTCTGACACTGTAATTTCATAACTTAGCTTTTTAAAAAATTACACATAGTCTAACTGAAAGTTAATTTTAAGCTGTATTTACATTTTCGTAGAACAATTTAACGTATAATGCTTTTTAATAACCTAGCATAATATAAATATGCTATGTAGTTGTTTTTTGACTTGTGGTTATCCTTTTGACGCTCTGCCTTCAATTCCTTCACTTAATAAAATTATATCCATCTATAAATTTGATACGAGATATTCTCTATCTAATATTCTCTAGCCGCAATTAATAATCTAATATCTCAAATATTATCGTTGACTTAACTTGTTTACTGAAATTACACGAGTAGTTGCTTATAAAATTTGCACAGACTTAACTTTCTTGATATATTATTTTCTAAAATATTTGAAGTAAAAATTTAAAACATTAAAATCTGTTGTGATGTCATATAACATGTACAGGTTAAATACCGTTTGATGTTGTAACATTGACGTTGACTTTGACGCATAATATACGCTTTGCCTTATCAAAGTGTATGGCACTTTATAGTAAAGTAAATTCCAAACACATGGTATTTTGTAAAATTTTATTCTATTTTTAATACAATATAAAAACATTGACATTTTCCATACAAAATATATTATGTGTACCATATAATGCGCTCAAAAGGGGTTAAAATTTTAACCCTTAGATATTAATACGACGATAATAGTGAGAATAGAGAACTCCCTCTCGTCGCTTTCATAAACGAAAACCTTTTTATTTTAAAATAAGTTTACTTTATAAACTAAACTTTTATTTTATCAAAATGAAAGAAGCTTAAAATTCCGCCAATGATGTCCCAACAATAAAGACACTCTTAAGAATATAATGTCAGCTTTGTAAAAGTTTCGTAGGAAGAAGACAAGAAACGAATTACTAGGCCAATCCTGCAGCTTGCTTGGACACAAAACTGTCAGAAATGTTTCATTATGAAAAGGTGCATTCAAAGCGTAATGTATAAGTAGTTAAGGTTCTAGATAATATCACGAAAGACCATATCCTACAACGACTGTTACGAATTTTCGATATACTTATGATTTAACGTGCGTTCACAACACTTTAAAATATAATAAACTAATATATACAAATAAAATAAACTACATTATAAGCTAGCAAAAAAAAAATGATGTCTGTATTTTGAATATATTAATGAAAAAATAATTTAGGGGCATGAAAAAACTAATAAATTATGAAACTATGACTTTAATTTTTTTGTGTCCATCTGTTTGTACGTGCACGTCTTCGTTATTACAGGACGGATTTGAATGTTTGCAGGCATTAGGATGTAATTAATTTCGGACAGTGGAACACCTAGTATAGAATCATAGAAGCTAATCTAGCTAAACTATAAAAAATAATTAAAGGCCTCCTTGACAAAATTTGTAAAGCGTTTATGTGCATATTCCGTTGACATATAAAAATTAAGGACGGAGGAGGAAGCAACTAATGAATATCGATAATATATACAACTTAACTATATATAAGGAATAAATAAATTGTAACAAAAAATATAAAACGTGAGAGGTATTTCTATTGACCTCATTAATCAAAGATAAAGAAGAGCTGATGAAAAATGTAAAACCATTTAAAATATAAGACATAAGTAAATACATAATTAGTAAAAGTATTTCATTATGGTGGGCAGTTTTTGGTTAACAAATAAAAATCATTGAACTTTGCGGCCATCGTGGCGCAGTGGGATATGTCTGACAGTATACGCGATTGTTGTGAGTTTAATTCCTAATTTGGTTATATTTGTATTGTTTTGTTATTTTTCTGGTAAGACAAACATAAGCTTTCTTCATTCTACATTCTATACGCAACGTCTCCAATTCTGATGAAAAGTGGAGAACGTAGAGTGACTACTTTCTCTTGGTCTGCCCAGAGAAAAAAGCATGGAACTGAGAAAAAAATACAGTCGTCTTGACCATCTGATGTGGAACTTGTTGTGGAAGAAGTTATTTAAATTTGGGTCAACTTGGGTCAATTGGTAAATAATAGACGGTATTGTGTTATAAAGTCAACGTACACAGAGTTGCATGCGTGAACTAGATTGATATATATAACTATTGCTAAATATACAATTTAAAATACTGAGGAATTACTGAGGTTCCCGTTGTTTTCATAAAAAGCGTAGAATGCAATGCCTTAACTAATAACCTTAAGTATTCCATTATTAAATACCAGACTGCCTTAATGGATAAGAACTTAGCAATTAGTCTTCGAGTATGTATTGACAAAATATTTCGGGAAAAAAATTAATATTGGTGTAATTTACGTTATTTCTGGAGACAACCATTATAACCGTATTACTTTCTAGAGGAGATTTCCTTCAATTTACATCAATGTATAAGAAATAATTATATTATGGTTTCGCTGATTGCATTGTAATCTATTCATTACTCTAAGTAGCTGTTACAATTTCAAGAATAAAAATAATGCAAAGTGGGAGCCGAGCCTTCCATTCGAATCATCTATAATTGGACGCCGACCGATAAATTCAATAGTGTATCAATTCCTTTCAATATCTCAACCTGTCAATCTACAATTGTTAGATTCTATAAGGCCTTCGCTTATAAATGAAATGTTACTTCGTATTCAAGTAGTAACTATGTAAATTAAATTATTGTTCAAATTTTCTTGTAAGAAAGTCAATATAAGGCCATTGTAATGCAGTTAGAAAATGAAACAGGATATTTTTCTAGATTCAATTCTCACATCAGGAGTTACTTATATTAAAAATAATTCCCTTTTCTTGCGTTTGTTACATAAAGCGCAGTGACGTGTACCGTTATTCAATACACAATTTCATTTAGTAAAGATAAAAATAAACCTTTTTATTATTTGCTAAAACTCAATTCTTATGAAGTAGACAAAAATGAGTATATTATAATTGGCATCAAACCTCTTACTATTGTAAAAACCCATAATAGCCACGTCGTCTACATTGTGCAGTGCATTCATTCAAAAGAGTAGAACATAATGCAGCTTATAGAAGATTTACATTTGATATAAAATAAAAATAACTTTGTAAAAATAAAATCTTTAAAGTACCAAGCATTATTATATTTAGGAAAGTGATTTTTTGGAACATACACGCTACCTGTACTAAATACTTCTTTATATATTTATAAATGTACATATGAAATAAGTATATTGGTATACGCAATTTCAAAGGCTTAATAAATATATAGTGACTGAAGAAATTCACAGAGCTACTACAAAAGATTTTAAGTTTAAAACGAAATCAATGCAACTAAAGAAAACTGATGAAAATATTGAAGAAATATAAGTATTTTCCCATTTACTTCTACTTCAATAAATCGAGCTTCAAACAAATAATTCATTGTTCGAAATTGTGTTCGATGTCATTGCAATATGTTTTAACTTATATTTTTAAGCAACTTGATAGTAGCTGTGAGAAAATAAGGATACATAAATAATTTTACATTTTGTATCACAATAATGTTTTGTCGTTTCATATCTAATATTCAAGAAATGTTAATTTTAAACGATTTACAATATAGTTTGTAGTTTTATGGTCAGGGGTTAATAATAAGATCTCTGGTTTACGCGATTTTTTCACATTTTACAATAAAACTATTTTTATCCGGATTAATCGCGTATATTTTAAGTATTTCGTTCCAAAAAGTTCCTACTTTCCCAATACATTAAAAAATACGTATAATTTGGGATTGGATGGAATCTATATTTGTTCTGACCAGAATAGAAATTAATTGTCAGAATTATTATTATTATTTTGTTCATTATTATCATTCATAATTTATGACCTTCAATTATGGCGATGACAAGAAAATATAGAAATAGAGAAGAGTTTTTTTTTAAATTCCATTTTTGCATCAATATTGTGTAATTACTAATTAATTTCTCCAGTTTAGTACTAGTGAGGTAAATAATAATTTAAAAAATACGTAAAAATATTTTAAATCAACGAATTGAGAATTGAAAACAACGATAGCTAGCTAGAGCCGCAAATTTTCCAAGGCAAAATATAAAAATAATAGTAATTATTAAAAAAAATGTTTTGATAGCACAATTTGAACTAACCCATTTTATTAGTGTTACTTGAAGTAAACCAATTTCAGAGCGACAGGAAGTTCATTTATATTACATTACAAATTTAAATGAAAAATAAGACCACCAGCTCAGTCATCGTCCGGCAAATAAAATTCATATTCCATTTGCACCAGAACTGTCAGTTGACACTGACACCACGCCCAAACTTTCCGCTATACTGAGCTACTACTGTGGATTGATAACCAAATGTTTAATCAGACTTCTCACCTACTTTTTTATTTTAAATATTTCACTGTTTTGGATTGTTATATATGTACTTGTTTGTTTATATTAGATATCCCACTATCTGGTTTCATAGTGTCTATAAGAAAATGATTTAACGAGTAAGATTATTTGCAGTTTATATTCTCGCTGTTCTCATTTTTCATAATATTTTCTTTATTAGTCGATATTTAGACTTCTTATTTATCATAGAATTCTAAAGTATTAGAACAAATATCTATATTAGTAGAGTATTTTCATGGTATATAGTTTTAGTTAAACTTAAAACTGAACCAAAACTAGTTAAACTTAAAACATTAGCCCTTTTAAGACCGGGTGTTATATTTTTACCTGGAAATTTCCTTGCGCTTCTTAGAGACTAAAACTGAGAGATAAAGAGCGGTTTTACATACACACACCATAAAGCTTTTATGACTAGGTGAAGATGATAATGTGGGATGAGAGCTTTGAATTTTAATGCAGGAAGTCTACCCAAGCCTCTTTTGTTTTTGTAACACTTTCCGCTTATAAAACGTGTTATTTGAAACGATATGATAGAAACATTATAAGCGTTGTTGATTTCTTATTCATTTATATATCAGTTTTTATGCAAATATACAGACAGTTTGATAGTTTCAAAATTTTTGTTTTTTAAATAATTCTAATGTTATAAATTATGGTTCTCAACAAAATTCAAAATTTCATCGTAGAACGTGGACATACACTAAGATTTATACTATACATACTAGACTATGTATACTAGACTATATATACTAGACTATATATAATAGACTATGTATACTAGACTATATATACTAGACTATATATACTAGACTATCTATACTAGTCTATGTATACTAGACTAAATATACTAGATAGATTTATTCACACACTTGCGTGTGTTTTTTTTTAACACTCCCACATCCTACCTGGAGTGTCGCCCGCGATTTGGTACACGACAGTTTGTCAAATGGATTGTTTAAATTTTGATTTACATATATTTGAGATATTTTAAATTTATAATGACTGTCTATATATACACCTGTCTTATATATACCCCTGCGTGAGTTGCTCGAAAATTATTATTTACATAAAATATGTAAAATTTTAACGTAAAATAATATTAGTATTCTATATTAAAATAAAAAAAAAGGTAACGCCTATAAAATTATAATAGCAATAAGGATAAAACTTTACAAGAGATAAGAAAACATATAAAGAACGATGAATTCAATTTTTTAACACTCTCTTGGTACATTTCACAAAATTTTATTGAAACTGTGCTTGCTTAATTTACCAAGATAAAAAAATACTTAAAATTTTATTTTAGTTGGTAGCTTTAATATACCTATATTATATGAAGTATATAGTATTTTTATATAGAATTACATTACCTTATCAGATTTACCCAGTCCTTATCAAACGTATTAAGTTTACAACCTCTCTTATTTGTTATCAACACGGGGCAAAGTGAGGTTCTAGCAAAAATTTTGACACCTTTTATTAACAAAAAACAAATCTGTATCAGGGGACATTCTTCGAAACATAAAAGTTATCGCGCTCAGTTTGCGGTCATTGGCCCGAGATATGATAGACAGAACAAGTTCACTTTGTATTCCCAAAAAAATGAGAACAATACAAAAATACAGACACGGAAATTAAAAACAGAAACAAAAGCAAATTACCCGTAAGAGGACGAACGGTGACCGCGAGGGCGCCTATTTCCTCTAATGAGTGTACTTAGACCTTTGCGGTCCACGTCTGCCAGTTTTTCTCCTATCCTTCAAATGGTGGTCCTAAAGTTTTTATTGCGTTACTAACTTGTCATGAGATATTTAAAACGTGTCCTTTTTCTGTAAACTAGCTCTCAACCAAATTAGCTTCACACGCCTCGGTACGACAACTCCGCCTTTTATTTTGCTGCATTCCAAATAAAAACGTATGAAACTTTGTGTGAATCTGACTGTATGTGTACATTCATAATTATGGTTTGAGTGGAGTGTTATAAAATGTTTTTTCTAAAAGATAATATTACTGTGCATAAATATTGGCTGCTTTTTCAGTTTGTTGAAAATCATTTTCTATTCCACTAGTGTAAATGCTGTTATATAAATTCTAAATATTAGCACAAATTGCAATTGTCTTGTCTAAAGTCATATTCTAATTTTAAAAAAGGTACCTAGTATTGTTTTAATTTTATTTAATATAAAATAATAACTATACCCTTATAATACAATATACACAATGAATTTGAATAATCGAAATATGTGTTAGAGAGAATCTATGGCTCTATGTCTCCATTCCAATCTATGCAAATGCATTTGATATATTATGCTTTAGTGTGCACATAAATTTATGCCAACCATACTCTATAATTCCGGTATAATTGTTGTTTTTATGTTAATAATCTTTATTTAACAAGTAGCTTTTTATAAAAATCATTATTTTTATTACTTATAGAACCTCAAAAATATCCTTATATATTTATCAACAAATTATTATCAAGTGTTGTGGATATAGTCTCAGATCCGGTGTATCTAAACAAGCGCAGGATTTCAACTATTTATTTTTAAAATTCAGATATTTTTTACTATCATCAGGCACAGTCACTACTAAATATTTCTTATTACCAACCTTTTATCACTTTTACATATATTGTGCTCAAATATATTAGTAAATGTTTTAAGTAATTGCATCTGTACTGCCATCTGTCAAATTAGAATAAATTAGGAAGCAACAAGAAATTGAGAAGCATAATTTTTAATTATTCATTATAAAACAAGCGATATCTTAATCAATGTAATTTCGAACGTAAAACGGATATCGTATTGATATTAGATTATCTGATAGGTTAATAAGTATCAGATAATTAGTCGAAATGAGCAAATATTGCAAAATGCATAATAAACCGCATTGTGATTACTACCCACAATTCCTGTTCTACATCTGCACGTGTATAAGTATACGTGTTTATGTATATGGCCATTATTGTTATTGTTACGGCTATGCGAGAGGACCGCACGCTAACGTTTAATCAAAAACAAAATTATAATACTGCCCATTATCGAGCGAGTAAATGTTATTTTACTAAACTAAATTTGAATCTAACTGTACGAATATTGTGTGCTTCAAGTTTATATTTGTTTTACTATATGTATCTATCGTGTGTATTATAATAAGCAAAGAACACTAACACTATGTTAGTGTCAAGACACTAACACTATGTTAGTGTCAAGCCACTTGGACTATGTTAGTGTCACCATGTTAGTGTCACTATGTTAGTGTCAATACGGTTAGTGTCACTATGTTAGTGTCAATACGGTTAGTGTCACTATGTTAGTGTCAAGACAGCAGCAGCAGCCTGAAATCGATACATTGCGTGTAGAATGGCGAAACTCAACGACGTGCTTGGTTTAAGGTACCAAAGCGGATATGAATATATTATAAGCGTATTTAGTTCGTAGTTGATGAATCAGTTGTATCAAACACATTGTGCATTAAATATTTCGTTATTCATTAATCGGTTAACTAAAGCAGTTAAGTTCCACTATACATGCAATATCTCGATTTATGGCGGAATGTGGAGAACGGAGTGTCTTGATAATAGGTTGTCCCTGACTTGGGCTGCTAAGCTATTAAAAAGGCTGATTAGCGAAATCGATGAATTTAAAAATATTTTATTATTATTAAATCTTACAAAATATATTCTAAAGTTTATAAAAAACCACATGTACATATATGGAAAACAATTACATACTTTTGAAAAGCAACTTTATGTAACGTTCAGCCACTACTTGCCTCAGGTACTTTAAAGTTAGAAGACGCTAAACTTTATAGCGGACAAAATCTGCCGTACTTTATCACATGGAGTATCGTAAGTCAAATATTGATTTCCATTTTAAAAAGTGCTATGCTTTTATATTTGAAAGCTACACACTTTTATTATATTCGATTTTTTTTAATCTATATTTATGTAATATACATATTATGCTCCTTCAGACATTTTTTTTCTGTCACAAATAACAGAAAGTGTTTAAATTTAAAACACAAAACGGAAACAAACATTCTAGACTTTGAAACGTTTCTAATAAAAAGAATCGTATCCATGACATAAAAATGTAACTAGATTAAATTTAAGACTATTCACTCAATTAATGAGTTCATTAAATTTCTCTCCAGTGACAGGCTTTTAAGGTAATTGTGTTAGAGTGTAATTACAGCGAACGGAGGTGCTGTCGGTTGGGAATAACGGAGATGCCCAACTCCTTGAAATAAAAGAATTTGCCACCTTTACATTATATTACCTATTCAAATATTCATATTAAAATTGTATTTACGGAAATAAGAAGATAAGTATAATAGTATAATTTATTTCAACCTAGATTTAGACGATGGAAGTATCGTTTATTTACTAAGAACGTTGTTACAAGAAAAAATATAACCACGTTTTCTATTATATTTTTAAATTTTTAATATAAATATATTTTTTTAATAATAAAAATTCTATTGTGCTCTTTTCAACAATACTTCTAAACAGGAGTATTCAATAACTGTAAAGTTAGTATATCTTTTTACAGTACGCATCTAGGATGGTCCAATAGAAATTCAGATGTAGGTCAGATTTTATTGCGATAAACCCCAGTGCTCGGCTATTGTGGCATCCGCTTTGCAATATTACGATTTTTTAACGGTTTTAATGGAGTCATTGAATAAAATATAAAACCGTATATTTTCATCTAATGACGGTATCATTTTTTTATGTTTTGCTTCATGATTTCGTCTGATGGAATTGGATTTAGGTAGTTTAGTTTTACCGATAGTTATTTATTCTTCTTGCTGATATAATTAGACTGCTTGCCTAAATATTGTCTTTTACAAATTGCATAATTATTGGCATCGAATACTTAACTGGTCGGAACTACAGCAAAATTAGATAAAACATCTGTTTACAAAATAGCCTTCTACTAAGCGTATCGTAATATAAGAGAACATTATAATTAATAAGCAAATAAGTATAATCTTATAAGAAACTAATATATATAATAATTTAAATGGAATTTAGTAATATAAAAAGAAAAACATGTAAGTATGATGAATATATATTTGTAAAATATAGCAATAATGGTATAAAATATAGTAATAATTTTAGCACTCCATAATCCATTTTCATATACATCACCTTAAGTTGTATTTTCTTCGGTATTATTAGGTAAGCTTCTAATATTTTAGAATAACTTGATTTATTTAGAATTTCACACAATGCTTCATTTTAATACTAGGTGTCTATCTATTAAACTCTTCGGCAAATTATATAATAAGGGACAAAATTGTATACATACCTGATATATAACAATAAAATACCAATTAAATTTAAAATAATATACTAAATAGCGCATTGAGCAGTATATGGTCTACTTATTGAGAGTACTTACATGTGGCGAGTGTAACATTTTCGATGACAACGGGTGGTAATTGTAAAAGGTATGGGGAGGGACAGAAAGTCCACGCGAGCTATATCGCGGGTTTATATCCGGTAGTTATATATATATATATATATATACACATTAATTTAATAGTAGTAAATTTATATTTTTCTTTGTTCGCAGTTTGCAATCAATTTGCGCGCGGCGTGTTCGCGATGCTTGGTGCTGTCACTCCAGAATCATTTGACACATTGCACTCTTACACCAATACTTTTCAAATGCCTTTCATTACGCCTTGGTTTCCTGAGAAGGTAATATATTTATTTAACTTTGTTTCTAGTTTTTAGTTATAATCATATTAGTATAAGATTTGACTTAAGTCTACTTGAGTTTCACCTTCAAAGGTTAGTATCAATTGTTTCAGCAATATTGTACCTGAATTTAAACTGTAAAATTTGTTTTGTGCCATTAGTAAGAGTGAATAAATTGTTATTTTTTTTTGTATCTGTTTAGAACGAATAGAGAGTGTCTTATTATAGTTTTGTAAATGTAAAAAAATCGAAAACGTATTTTAATTTAAAAAATTTATGTCTTGTGCATTGCGAGTCGAGTAAGTCGTTTCGACTGAGCTACAATAAATTTACAACATTTTAAGACAATGGCTTATTCTGAAATCGAAAATTTATGTTTTATTTATTTAAGTAAATATTAAAAATTTGAAAAGGACTATATATAATATAATAAAAGCGTTCATACGTAACATAGAAAATCTATGAAGTATTACTTTTAATGAACATGGATGATCGAGATAAAAACTGCATTAAAACGTCTATAGGTTTCTGCTGACAATAAATCTTCTCAATTTCCATGCTCAGCGTTAGAGATTTTTTGTCTAGAGAGAATTGTAAGTCTTATAATCTTTGAAATACGATTTATCGAAATCATGAAACTATGCAGTGCTTCAAACTGTAGTTTAGCTTTACTTGATAAGTACCTGTAGATGACATAATATATTTAATTCATATTGGAAAGAAATGAAAAAAAAAAATGGTCATATATCAAAATTTAATTTTATAGGTAAAACAATGTAAATGGAGAGTAGAATAAAGGAGCTAGTGTAATGTTTTACACGGCTAGTGACGTCACAAATATTTAAGACTAATAAGTAACTGATAATAATTAGTATTTTATTTTGTAATATTACTCAATTAGCCATCTATTTATATATTAGAGTTCTATTTTCAAACCAGCCTACAAAATAATGATATACTAAACATAAAACATATCTGGGTACAGGTAATACCACCGTCGTCTGGACTGATAGACCACGCGGTTAGTATGCGGCCGGACTATCATCGGGCAATCGTTGACACTATAATCCATTACAGATGGAAAGAAGTAATTTACATATACGACTCTCATGATGGTGAGTAAATTTTGTTTGTTACATTGTTATTATAAAATAATAATTAACTAAAAGACATTTTTAGAACTGAGAACTAAGAAGTATTATTCACACATTAGAAAATTGAAAAACATATATTTAGAAAAAGTTTAAATATTTGAACGCAGCGGGATTTGAACCCGCGCCTTTTGAACCGTTCAAGCGCTCTGACTTCAATGGTTTAATTCAATATGAACGCATTAGTCTTAGGTCCAAATCTCGCTGTGTTCAAAATTTTTATTTGTTTTCTAGATATATGTTTTCAAAATAATAGTAATTGTAACTTGGGTAAAAATAAGATAAGCTTATTGAAAAATGAAATAATTTATCAATATTTACTTTATTTTACTTTCAATATTAATATTTGAATGCCTTAATTTACAACGCGAGTTAAGTATACTTAAACAATAGGTCGTCGAGCGGTACTCAAAACTTCATCGCCCTTGCTCACACTTCCATTCAGACAGGATTTAAAGTCCGACCAATGCAACTTGCATAAATGCTAGTATATTTTCAAAAGGGCTTGTCTCTTTTGAATAATACTTAGCCTGCAATGAAGTTGCTTTATACTGTTATATGTTGTAGTACTATGTCTTATGTATCTTTTATTTCTTCTCCTGCATATAGTGTAGAGGAGGCAGAGAGAAAAAGAGAGACTCGTTTCGCCATGTTTTAGAGGAATGTCCAGTATCCACTACTGATATCCGATGCTGCCTTTGCTTACCGAATCATTAATAATTTCTTAATATAATTATTTCCTCGAGTGAATTTCGTCCACAACAGTTTCGTCAAGTACTACTTCACTGTGCTACAATGCAGCTACTATTTGGTTAATATTGTTTATTGATTTAATGTTTATTTTTATGTAACATTAAAAAAAAACAGATAAAATTACTATTTCATATTCTTCACAAACAAATATGAAGTTACAATAAGATTTCTCAAAACAAATAATCTATATACTTCAAAGCAAGTATTAATGTACTTAGAAAGTTTTGTTAAGTTAAAAATACTACTATCATAAGCCAAAACACAATCTTAGCTTCTAATAAAATAATAACTAGCGCTTATTATATTCAATCTAAGTTAGTATACTCGTCAATAGTGGCTAAAATGAATTGTGGTAACGCTTACATACATGCTTTGTACGAAGTACAGGCAGTAGAGACAGGAAATTGGATGGTTGAGAACTTTAGCGTATATTCTTGGTATCATGAATAGCCTTGTTGATTAGTTGTCACACTAAGCGATACGAAGCTGAGACTGATTAGATGACTAGCGTTAGCCCATTTGTATAAGTCTATATGAGAATACTGATATTCTTATTTTTTACCGGTTACCAGTGAAAATAAATCTGTGAAAATTCTGTGAAAATTTTACCAAGTTCAAAATCCACCCTGCACTTTATTTGTTCGCAGTGTGTACTTCCTTAGTGCAATGTACCTACAGAGTTTTATTTATGTGCTTTATTTATATCTAATGACAAATAAATATTCTTAATCACTAAAAGTATAAGACCTTATAATGATATTTTCAATTCATGTAAAGTTAAAAAACGATCATTCAAAATCAAAGGGAAATCTATTATATTAATTGATAATTACAACATACAAATGCTGCACATGGAGACAATTTTGAAGTTACTACCTCCAGTATCGGCATCACAATACAGTATTTTTACCGCCGCACCCTAGGGATTATATAAAGCTGACTCGTCCGATAATAAAATGTCCACACGAAAGAGATTGCGGCTGAACGGCAACGGACGCTAATAGTCAGCCGAGGCGTAATGGTGTGCCTATCACCAATGGAACACCGCCAAGTTATTTAATTTGTTCGAATATTGTGTTCGACGCCTAAGGACGGACTTGGCTAGCAAATGTCAAACGATTTAGCTAACCGCCCTGACCAATTTTGGTGCAAATCGTCTTAGTATACCGTTATATTCGTTTTGTAGATGACCGTTTGCTTAGCGTCATTCGCTAGTGAAATAAATTGGTTCACGTTTTACTCTTATTATTGTTCAAATCTTTAAATTGTTTCGGTGTGTGTGCCAGTTTTTACGTCAGGTAGTTTTATATTATCGTTGCTCTCTGAAGAGGTTATAAATGAAAAAAATAAAGGTGTATAGTTATGTGAAATGGAAAACGTTGAATAGGATCAAATTCCCAAATTTTAACATTACTTGTAATTTATATAAATCCGGCTGTGTCTACGAGTATACTACAATTTCGTACACATCATTATTTATATTCTCAATATTTTTAAACGAACTCCTTAGTCTATGTTCATAGAAAGAACTGCCTAGCTTACCTATTCTGGCCCCAAGGGATTTCGCTTGGGGCATAAATAATATTTCTAGTAGAGGAGCGGAACACCTCATTTGGGACCGACCTACTCAACTGCAGTTCAAGTTATGAAGCTCCAGATTTATAGTCCAAGGAGCGTTAACACAACTGTAAGCTATATAACTTTACCAATGTATCAGTTTGCAACTATGCATATTCCCTGTTCTCCGAAGCTTGTCTTAATCGACGATGCAATAGGTTGCTTATATTATATACTAATAGATCATTATTAACGACAGAGTATATTGTAGCTATAGTAATTATGCATTAATTACGGTTTTTATTTACTATATTATATTTTAATTAATTATTCTATAATAGACGTAATAAACGTAGACGTAAATATATTATTTTAAAATAGACGTAAAATATATTGATATACTTGTAGGTTAGGTTTAGTCAGCTCTTTCAAGAAAACATTTAGATTTTTGAATATGAAAAAAAAATACGTCAGATCACTCTTACATTGAATTAAATGGATTTGTTCAATCAAAAGTTAAAAAAAAAAACAAAATGTATAAATAGTTTGAAATAGTACGTTTACAAAGATACTTTTTTCTATTGAGTGGTGTGCGAAACGACCGTCTTGATCGTTAAATTTTACGGTCAGCGCGGTTTGTGACCACCACTAAAGCTCTTCCTAATGATATTAGGTCAGTCTTTCATTGCAATGCGCTTTATCCTATACGTAACAATAGAATTGCTGAATGCGAGTGCAGTGGTGTTAATACAATTATAGAAACGTACAGAACAGTTTTATATTAAATATAATGTTACAAACATTTATTATAAATATATATAATATGTTTTAACGTTGAATTAATTTTCATTTGACTAAAGAAGATTTAACTACCACCGCAATATTAAATGGAACAATTTTGTTGTTAACAAGTATTGCTGTACTGTACTGTACTTTAATATATATTTGATTCGCTTTAAATGTCAGAGACTTTACATTTTACATCATGTATATTTTGGCAGCTTATAGTTAAAGGCTACGTGTAAATTAATGAAGTATAATTAAAATTAAATAAAATTTGGTATGAAAAATATGGGCCAGCAAAGTTTAAAATTTTTAAATGTTAAAATTAAATAAAGGAAAATTTTGTTACTGGGAAAAGCAATATGACAGTATTTTGGTAATGAATTTATGTCTCAGTAATTTTGATTCAGTTTCGATACTACTGAAATGATATTACGACACCGATTTTACCATTCAATTAATATTTAGCTACTATAATAACATAAAGAAGAAGAAAGTGTTTTGTATAGAATGCTTTACAACCAATTATGTAGTATATATAATACTATGTAGTATTACTTAAAACATATTACATAAAAAACAATACTTATTTCACTTTACTTGGCTTTGTACTAATACTAGTAGATCCAATGAGCAGCAATGAATTAGCAATGTGCTACTTGTACGTCACTTTATACAAGTGTTTTAAAACACATAGTAGTGTGGGTAATGTTTATTAAACAAATGTATTTTTAGCACATTATTATTTAAAATTATTTATATATTACTTAATTTAATATATGTGGAATGTAAATGCAAAATCAGTAACGGGTGAACTGAGGACAGTAAGGGGTACATCGTGGCGCCCACTGGATAGACAGCGTGTCTATAATTACTATTTGTTGTCGGTCCATTCAGTGGAATGATCATAATTTTTTTTCTCCGCTTTGGTGAACAAAATAAACAAACAAGCGTGGCGTTGCAGTCGGCCACATAACACCTAATGTCTCGAATTCGGACGAAAATCGGAGACCAGAGTGTTTTAACAGTACGTTATCTCTGACTACCTTGTAAATCTTGTATTGTAAATCTTGTACTTGTATCAGCTTTTTCCGGCTATGCAGGTTGATTTATAACAGTTTTCATATTTTTTAACAAGTAGGACTTTTTAACCCAGTAAATGGAATACCAGTGCTAAAGGCTTGAAAGCTTTTAGAATCTTGTGTATATGTTCATGTGAAATGTAGCTATGAAAGACACTTTCAGTTTTTGCTACCTTTTATCTAAGAAATGTCTTGATTTTCAAGATATACAAAAAGACCTTGATTCATAAATCTCGAAAGTGTTTTCATGTTTTTTAAGATTTTTTAAATTGTGATTCACGTAGTTAGGCAATTAAAAAACACTTTTAGTTCAGAGTGTGTTGAGAACGCGTGGATAAGCGGTCAGAGCGCTTGAACGGTTTCCAAGAGGTGCGGGTTGAATTCCCGCTGCGTTCAAATTTTTATACATTTTGTATAAAAGTACTTTTTTTTAAATTCATATATTTCAATGTGCGTTTTTTAAATTAAAAAAGCTTACGGTAAAGTTATATGTCAGTATTTTTTTATAACACTTTAAACTTTGTGAGGTACATTTTACAATATCCTATAATCCTTTAACATAATGAAACACAATTGTATGCATTCAAATTACTTACTTCAAAAATATTGAGTACTTCTTAATTATTATTATTATAAAAGACCCTATGATGTTATAATATTAAATCTCTAATTAATGAAAAAATCGCTTGTTTAAATTGACGTTCCAAAGTTGAATCGAAGTTGTTGTTTGTAATACATACATTCCAATTTTTACAAACATTTTGTTAATTCATTCGCTTATATTCAGAGTAGGCCATTAATTATAACTATAAGCTATAAATTGTTAAAAAAAAGACAAGTGTATTTTACGATTTTACTTTGATATCGGCTCCTTTCTGATACTGCAATGCAACAGAATAAAATGTGCATTTTATATTTTGGAAACGTTTCACTATGACCTCATTTGTCTATCACGATACCTTTTTAAAAGCTATCTTGTAAATTATATTGAAGATTTTATAAACTCTATTATTATCAATTATGTTTTATCTCTTTACAAATATATAGCCACATTTCATACTAATATGCATCTTGTATCACAAATTCAAAGAGTTTCTGCCATCAACCACCTAATGCTTAACTAATGTATTTGAGGCCGCAATACGCGTCAGCGTCAGATACGCATCAAATTCTAAAGCAAAGCATGTGTAACTTGTGTTCCGTGAGAGAATAATGATCATTGATTGGATTGATAGTGTCAATCATACTAACACCTTAACGTTTTATGATAATATGATTAGTTCCCTATGTGAGATGCGAGATATTGAGAGGTTATTTCTCATATAATGGTCACAATCAAAATATTTTTAAATGAAACTATTTTTAATCGGATTAATCGCGTATATTATGGGTATTCGAAAATATATTTTAGAAATTTGACGTTTCGACGTTTCCTGTTCGAAACATCTGGTTTCTAAATTGTATTTTCGAATATCAATAATATACGCGATTAATACGGTTAAAAATAGTGTAATTTCAAAAAGTGTATAACATTTAAAATATTTGGCTATCACTTTGCTTGAACACCTGGCCAAAGTGTAGGCAGTATTCAAATTTGAAATATCCTCTATTTAAATATATTTTTGAAACCACTTTTGTCTCGTCAAAGGAACATAAAGCTACCACCGGCTCGGAGGGCAGTTCTGCCGAGAACAGCTAGCGAGAAACTCTGTTGAGTTGCTCTTTTCAAATCAACAGTTACAAATTTATCTTTAATACAGTGGCAGCTAACTTGCACCAAACTCAAATCATATTACTTCCGTACATTTGTATCTTTTTAATATTCATTTACAGAGTAATAAGTTTTACTTATTAATATTGTTTTCGTAGCGGCTTAAAACGTCTGCAGTTGCAAATCTAACATAGGTTGTGGATCTTATCATATATGCATATACTCAGGACCGCAAAAGACTTATTTACTTTTTGAAGGCGACAACTTAGTGTTACAAGCTCATCTTTATTTCTCATCGCTATCGTATGTCTGTCACTCTTTTTAGCATAACACTAGACATGTTGTCGGAAAAACAAAATATTATAATATATATACTGTATGTAATGTGTTTAAAATCATCTTGTATATAATCGCGAGCTCTAAGATTATTAGTAGTAGAAGTGTGATATTACATTCATAACCCAACATGCTCACGGTGGGTAACCTGTGATATCTTGAAAGAAAGAATTGCGCCAAATGGAGATTACGCCAAAAAAGCGAGAGCACCTAAATGTAGAAGGAGATTATTTTTTAGAAAACTTTAACTTATTCTAAATTATAAAGTGCCTTAAGAAAAATGCGTGAAAATATTAAAAAACATTTAAAGTGTTATATAGTTATTTATTATCAACGGAACTTGAACGGTTTTCAAGAGGCGCGTGTTCAAATCCCGCTGCGTTCAAATTTTTATACGTTTTCTAAATATGTATTTTTCAATTTCCTAAGTGCGCGAATACCACTTCAAAAATGTTAAATAAAACACTTTAATGTTATCATTATAGAGATAACTTAAGTGAGTGTATGAGTTTGCAATACCGTGATCCTCTCCGTAATAAAATCATACATATTGACAAACCCCGACGTTCATATATTGTATTGAACGTTACTGTGTACATAGTAAGCGATGACAAATACTAACAATAATAAATATTTTTATTTTCAGTAGTATTTTTTTTAAATCAGAAAATCTTATTTGTTTTGCTTATTTGATATTTTTTAGTAATTTAGTAAAATCCATTGCTGACAAACGTTGTAATACAAAAATCACGATTGTTTCTCTAATCTATGTGTTGAAATGAAAAACTGATGTAAGAACATTACAGTTTATATGGATTTTAATAATAATTAAAATCTATATAATAAAGCTTTATTTTTATATAATATTTGTATTACAAAATAAAAAAAATGTTAAAAGTTTTTAACATTTTTTTTAAAGTATTAATCGGACACTTAGGAAATTGAAAAATATATATTAGGAAACGTACAAAAAATAGAACGCAGCGGGATTCGAACGTGCATCTCTTGGAAACCGTCCAAGCGCTCTGACCGCTAAGCCATGCGTTCTACATCCAACTTATTGTTGGTAGGTATAAAGAATAGTTGTACATATGATTTAAATGTGACAGAAATTATGCTGTAAATTTAAAAATAAATCCACTACAAAAGAGTGGGCCTATTGATAAATAGTTGATATTTAGTATTCTATTGATATATCAACTGTTTATATATATATATATATATAGAACCTTCGTGCCTTTACATGGCACATAATGAAAATTTTGAACTGAACTCATATTCTGTAAACAGTAAGCGGCATTAATATTCATTATTGTTTATAAGTTTGAAATTAATACAACTTCGTCAATACCCCTCGAGTCTAGCCCTTCGCCGTCTCAAAGTCATCTGAGCCCCAATAACTTAAAATAAATAAAGTTGATATCAAAGTACTAGTAAATTATAAAGTGATCAGTTCCTATTAACTGTTCTTGTTTAAGAGGGAAATTAAATTAAAAATGTTATTGTATAGTTATGCATAATTATGCTAAAAAATATAGATGCTAAGTTACACTGATTGTGTGTCACAAAATAACCAAGATATTTATATATAACGTGTACCTTCAAAAGTTAATATAATGTTTTGTACAATATAAGTAATTAACTTAAAGGACCCTTCTAAGAGTATAACACAGAAAAAATGCGGGAAAAAGACTAGCAAATGCGTCAATTTTCTTTTAAAACAAGGTGTTAGCACACGGTGGCATAATCAGAAGTGAGTGCTATATAAGTCAGGCGAGGCCTTTCCCCTTATTTATTTTTAGGAAAGCGAATCAAGGTTCCTCACAATTTATAACAGTACGTAAATATCAATAGGGAGGTTATTTTCAATAAATTCACATTTCGATGTTGTTTCCCGCTCGAGAGATACTTGATGCTCCGTAAGGGATGAAATTTCATTAATTTTAAGTCGCTTGTTTGGATTCTGTACCTTATAGTATGTTTGGAAAAGTATCGTGTTATATTTTGTAAAACATTTCGCGTAATATATTAAGATACGATAGCTGTTATTTATATATATATATATATACATATGTATTATATCACTTGCTATCATAACACAACTAGTATTTTTATCATTAGTGCACTCGGCAGAAATAAAGCCTAAATACTTACATCTACATAAAAAGAAGCAAAGAAAAGTATTTTATAAAGGTTATGCAGATGACATTCAAATAGTCTGTATCACCGCATACGCCATACGCCGCACTGTTTGCTATATCTTGAATAAATTGAATACCGATATCATCTCGGTACTCAATCGCATTGCATTTAGCCCACAAGAAATGTTAGAGGCTACGATACGATACGAGTTGTTTTAGTATTGATAAAAAATTGTATCACAATCATTTGTTATTTCCTTATATTTTCAGTTAAACGATTTTAAACGATTATTAGTATTTTGAAGATCACTTCAAAGGTATATAAAAAATATTTGTTGGTACATAAGTATGTACACGATTAAATAATGACTTTTCCTTACTAATGTAACTGATATGAAACCTAAATAAATAATGATAAATATATAAAAAGAATAAAAACATGTAAATAAAGATTTTTTTATATGATATTTAAGTTCTGATGCCATTTCTAATACATTTTAGTCTACATCGTCTATTCGAGCTCGTACGTTTGAATATACAGTGTTTTTATCTAAGACTTATCGGGTAATGAAATCAAATGGCTCTGGCGGGTAAGAGTCGCGGAAACTTAGATATGAATACAAGTACATTGTTATTATAGTAAAATAAGGTATATAATATTTACGAATATTATTAATTAAATTTCTATGTATTTTAATGATTTAATGTAATTGGATTTAGAATAAAATTTTAATGATGTAGGTATAACAGATTAAGGCAATAAAAGTAATGCACCTCGTTTGCAATTTATAACTGATTGCAATAATTCAATTTTGAAGGTTTGAAAAAGTGAAAAAGTTCAAACTTTGAAAGCTTAAAGGAAGCTTTTCATTTTCCCTGATAAATCCCTCGTATAACCGGAAGGAACAAGTTTTAGTTTTTCTTGTTTAGTCAACTAAAAAGTTTAGTCTTCAGTTCATCCAAGTTAGGACAACGATGTTTGTAGAGTTACTTTAAATCTATGTTTCAGTGTGTGGCCGAAAATGTACCCTTTACGTTTACTTCATTGGCTAGTTGTCAGGTCTGCGCAGGTGCTTGGGATTGGCTTTCTACGTAAAATATAGCCAAGTGGTTTAAATAAAGTCTAAATGAAGAAATATTTCGTAATTTTCTTTTTGTTTACATTCTATTATTTATACTTGGACTATATTAATTAAAAAAACGGTATACTATGTACAATTCACTCTATCTTCATTAGGTAAAAATTAAAGAATTTGACAAATATATATATATATATATATATATATATATATATATATATATGATTCTAAATTAATTAATAATAGTAAGAATATATATTTTTTTCATATAAATTACAAATACTTCTTTTTAATTTAAATATCTATTAAGACTATATATGTAAGTTTGTGTATCATAATGTAAAAATATATACGTTTTATCTTCACATTTATACTTTTCATTTAAATAGAAATAGTTCATTGGTTCGCTGTTCGCTTTTTTGTAACAATAAGGTAAATTTTCAGCATCGAAAATTAGTCAGTGGAAAATTGGAATGGCAACTATCAATGTATTTGCTCAATTTAAATATAGAAAGAAGCATTGTACGAAATAAAAAGTCGTGTTTTTCTGTATCTGAATTCATATGTACTGTTTGCTTATACAGAATTTAAGGTAAAATACTTGAAATCCATATTTTTAATTAAGTTATAAATTCAGTTTAAGTTTCTAATAGATTTGTCTATTAAAAAATATATATTACCATATCTCTTATCTAGCTTGTTAAATTTTACTTGTTTTTTTAATAGAATTTAACTGTCTTTATATTTATCTTTAAATTTAATATTATAATTTAATAATTAAAAGAAAAGTCTAGTTAGATTATACGGTTTAGAATCATAATAAATTTTAAATACCCATATCAGGATAGTCAGAGAGAACCTAGTTTCAAGACGCCTGTTCTCTTTTCTTCCGCCACAAATCCAGACAGTGCGTGTTGAGAGGCGAAACTCAACAGCGTGTTATCTAGGATATTTTTTATAGCGGGGATATGAAAATATTTTAAATATAACCATTCTCCCGATTGGAAATCAAACCCGCACCGTGTGTTATATCTGATTTTAATATTTTCTATTATTTCATGAAAATCTTTCATTAATATCATACAACTAACAATTACTTAATTAAAATTAACAATTACTTTACACAGGAGTGTTGAACCGTGTTGCTGCAGTTATTAAGTCCGATAATTTAGGTGCAATTCGAAAAGCAATAATAATGATCAATAACTGATTGCGACACGTTTCCCAACTGACGTCAATTTATATTTTACACGTGTAAAATTTTAACTAGCTTTTATAATCTATGAAAGTGATTTCGAATTTATTATGTATGATATTGGTCTAAAATATTAGTTAATTACAGTTTGCTTTGACTTTGTTTCAATGTATTATGGACTAATATATGGTATTAAGGATTCTTATTTTGTTGCAAGTAATGTTATGAAATATGAAGTAACTAACATTTTCTTTATAATCTATAATTAGATTATAAAGATGATTACTTACTTAAGTATCTATGATCTTTCTAAGCAGCATAACTTAGAGAAGCTTAGAAAAACTTAAAGAACTATAGAAAAAATAAAATAAAACTTATAAATTACACCCTTTTTTTAATTGTCTAATATTTTGGCATCTTAATTATTGTACAGTGAACAATTATTGAATACGTAATTAATGTATCAAGTATACAATCTTTTAGATAGATTACATTTTCTTAGTAGACATCTTATGTATAGGTTTAATAATTAATTTGTGTTCTATATAAATTTATTTAAAACACGTATTAAGCAACAACTAATAAAAAATAATTGTTAAGCAAAATTGTGTATTGTACGATGGTTATTTAAAGAATTTCTTATCTTTCCTAATGTTAAATAAGATTTGTAACCTATCTTAAAATGTATATTAAAATAAAATAACACCCCAAATCCTCTCAAAAACTTGAATATTCCAGTCGTGACGGGCCTTTGTAAACGTTTTCAAACAGTTTATAATCCAATAATAAGTTAAGGTCTTTCAAATGAGTGAGACCCCTTTCTCTTCGTTCACCGAAATGTTATTATTTTCAGTGAAAATCCAATTAAAGTCAATTCTAATGCACCTCTGATTTCTTTTGTAATACCTTAGGTATTCAATTTGCGGCTTATTTTGTCTTAGATATCACCTTCATAATAAAGTAATTTCTTCTTTTGTTAAAGTAAAACATTGAACTTAAAAAAACAATAAAATTAAAATCAATATTTTATAGAAAACAGGTTAACAATAAATTGTATTGTGATAATCACAAATATATATATATATATATATATATATATATATATATATATATATATAACTTCGACTTGCACATAATTATAGTTTCCGTACGATCTAGGCCTACTACTGCAGGAGGATCACCACGACCCTCCTGCAGTAGCTCCTCTAGAGTAGGGGGAGTTGGATATCCGCATACCGCCTTCTCCTCCCCCTTGGCCTTCGGCGGCGGAACGGGTTAGTATTCACGCTGGACGCGCGCATCTGCCCCGCAGCCTCCTTCAATGCGACAACTGATTCGCAGAAGGAGACCATCGCAGACCAGTTCCTCTCACTAACCAGCATGGCCCCACAACACACTGGTTAATGAAAGGTCCCTACCCTTTACAACCATCAAGGCGTGGCGTTGTGTGGCCTAAGCGGGGCATTCGACAAATCGACGGAAGCAACCATGCCCCGACAGCACCTGCACCAGTCTGAACATCAGGATCCCGAAGTTCCTCTTGAGCAAGTGCTCTAGGTGGGGGTGGAGTTTTTAGGTACTTGTATTAACTTGTACAAAATCGGACAACTGTTTATTTCTTATTAATTGTTCAACAAACTATCACACGAAGTTTGAACAAAATAAAAAAACTGCTGCATAAAGTAATGCTGCAGTTAGTAAATATTACATGTAACAGATGTTATACGGATCACATTTATCCACATGTAACGCTAGTTATAGAAACCCATTAAAAAAGTTTTTCTCTCGTAACATTGATATATATATATATATATATATATACATCAATTAGTAAAAATTTAAAATAACATTGTAAATGTTTTAACCTATTTTGAAACATTATATTGTACCTACAGGTAATTAATTGTAACATATACAAGTGTCAAATAATACGTTCATTTCGTTCATTTAATGAAAGTCTAAATAAAGACGCATCTGTAAATATTCAACATTCAGTAAATTAGAATAAACTTTAATTATTTAACTTCGTCAAAATATACCTTTGTAAGTCATTATAAATTAAAAATATTTCAAAATATATATAACTCAAAATTTACACTATCAATTTGACGAACTGTTGTGTCACCCGTATTAAATCAAAAATATTATATTACAGTCAAAGTCGTATAATTTTATTCAAAATAAGAAAATACATTTTATGAACGTCAAATAATTTACCACTGTTCACTAAAGTTAATATCTCAGCCCTGAGAAGAACCGGCGCAAGAAACTCAGCGGGACTACTTTTTTTTCCAATCAATTATTTACATATCTATTAGTGACAATGATATCTTTGAAATAGTTTGGAGCGAGCATTTCATTCCCAAGGCGTGTAGGTTATAAATCTTGATATATAGTATAGATAGCATTTTTTAGAAATTTCGCTAAAACATTTATGCTAATAATGAAGCAAAATATTGAAATTACTATTAATAATTTAATTAATAGCTTGTAATATAAATAATGACACATCACACGATAATACGTTGAAAGGGGATTATCTATATCTCGCCTTTGTATTTCCTATTAAGGGCCATTCACGTATGATAATAAAATGAGCATTTCCCCAAACGCGAGCCATTGGAATTTCATTTATTGGATGTATTAGACGGGCCTTGAGGCAAAAATGCATACGTAAATACAGCTAGGAGAAGCGTTTACTCGTGTATAGGCGTCCAATGCGTCAAAACAAAAACGTTATGTAATTTTATACAAAACCGAATGTCGAACACATGGATGGTAGAGTGTGTAAATGTTAAGATTTTTTTATGAAAAAATATTGTATTTTGACACGTATTGCCTGTAAAAATTTTAACCATGCCAAACATTCCAAAAAATAAAAAAAAACTTTTCGTAACAAGACCGCTTCACACTAAACCATCGCATTAATATTCTATCATATTTTTTTTTAGTTATGAAAGACAATAATTAGGTTTAGGGAATGTAATGATGCATCACTGAGGTTCTATAATTCTCTTGCATGGACAGGCTACTGCTTTCCACTGCGCGTTTTCTAACGGACCCGAAAACATTTCACGTAAGCTAGGCGGTGAGCTATTTCGTCGGGGGAAAATGAGCACCCAACCATTGCGTATACGGTCAGACCCTGCTTAAACACATCAATTGTTGCAGTTTTATTTATTATATTATACTTTTATTTTGCATAGGATTAGTAAAAATTTATTAATAATTAATTAATTAATTATGAATATAAACAATATCCAATATTATCAAGAACTTAAAAGTATTATTTTTCAAACAATCGTAAGTAGCAATTAGGACAGCTGATCTTATATATTCTTAATTTATTTACAAAGTTTAAACTTTGATAACTTTCATTCCCCACAATAATTGAATTTAAAGAGTTATGAGTTTCTGCGTATATAATTCGGATGGAGAGCAAATTGGATTTATGTGTCGATTTCGGTCAAATAATCTTTCAACTTCTTTTGTAGTAGACGAAGCGAAATATAGCTCGTTATTAAAACTTGCTTAATAAATTAAATCACATAAATATTGATATCTAGATATAGATTTGGATTTATTTAATATTTATGTTAGAAAAACACTGATGTTATATATTAGAATGTGAATTTGAAACTTGATATTTCGCAATTTGTTTATCAATATTAATATAAACTATATATGCTTATTGTGCTATGACAATATTTTAAGTTACTGCTATATATGTAAAAGAAAATATATACAAAGCTTCACAACTTACTTAAAAAATATCGTAATTTTGAAAGAAAGAATGTTATATAATTCAACATTTTAAACATATTTTTCTCACTATTAGGATCAAAAGTAATAAAATTCCATATAACTTCAACAGTATAAAAATTTTGACCGAGCGTGATAAGAATGTGTAGTGTAATTGACTGGAACGCTTGGACAGATTCCAAGAAGCGCGGGTTCAAATGCTCCTTCTTTCAGTGAGTATAAAAACGTATACTCAATTACAGTATCTAATGTTTAGTGCGTGAATACTTTAGAACAGCTATACAAGTACTTTAATAAATAATTTTATGACACGGGGAACCGTTAGACACTTCATAATGTATTTACCGTGCATTTGCGGAACAAAGACGGGTTAAAATCTATAAAGGGATTCTTATAAAGTAGAAAGTTAATACCTTAATTTTAATGAATATGCAGTATGTATCTATGAATATATTTCGCTTTTACAGTATAATTATTATTTATATTGTATATTGTTGTCGATTAATATCAGAGAAGACGTGGCTTAATAAGTGGCGTCATTGGAAGCGCGTTCGAGTCGAGACTTGCTTATCGAACACGGTGGAAGAGGGTTATTGGGTATTTTCAACGAAATTATATTACAATTTGTAATGTAATTTCATATAGAACGGTTGTAATATTATAAAATAATACAATGTTAATAGAAGTAAAATTAAGTAACTTATATAAAAGCTTATAAAAACTATAATTATTAAATATAAAGCTAGTTATAAGCAGGGAATTTATTTTAATAGGTAAGAGCAATAAGGGAAACAATTTAAATGTTAACTTGAATTATTAAATTAAACAAAAAAATTTAAATTTTAGTCACGCACTTAAATTATATTTCAAATAAATAAAATTCTCTCATGTCAAACGATTGTTCGTAGAAATAATCTTTGGGTAGCAGATATATGTAAAAATATATCTACAGAGATGCTAATAACAAAAGTAAGTTGCAATAAACGAACAAGAATTTACGTAGCCGGATGTAGAACGTATGTCTTAGCGATGAGGGCTTGGACGGACCCCCAGAGGCCCATGTTCAAATCACGCTACATTCAAAATTTTATGCGTTTTCTAAAAATATTTTTCAAACTAGCATTCTGCGCGTAAAAGATGTTTATTTATAGAATACACATGTTTTCACTATACTGATTACATTGAACTTCCAAAAGCCTCTTAGCCTAGAATTTAGCCTTTATATACTTTGTACTATAATTGCTACTATTATAGCTTAACATTTAGCGTTACTTTATAAAGTTTAGTAATGTATGCACCATCTTTTACTGTACCAATTTTCGAGGTGAGCTAACCGCAAGCCGACGTCAGCGCGATCAAAAAGCTTTTAATTCTCGCCTATACGAGGCGTAATTACAGGCATTTAATAAGTTTCATATTTAATCACCCAGTGATTATGCCAATCGACCCCGTTTAACGTATATATATATATATTATTTTTATATATATATATATAATTTAATTTAAAAATGTGTATGTGTAAATGTGTATATTTATTTTAGTTGGTGTAGTTGTTACTATATTGACCGATTGTCCTTTAAATAAATTGTAGATCCTAGCGTAAGATGCCTTTTTATGTAAAAATAGCGTGTTTGGTGGCTTACGCGAGTATAATAGCGTAGGATCACGATTTGAATTACTAGATCTAAAAAAAACCTATAAATATTTGTTATGTGAAATTTGTATTTTAAACGATTACTTTCAATATAAAATAATAAAATTACGCCACAGCAACGTCATTATAAATTTATCTTAATTATAAATATTAAAGTGTAGGTGGCGCAGTCGTAAGATGACTGATGATTCTTAATATCATAGTTACAATGGTTACAATGGATATAGGCATTGGGCTACTCTACCAAAAACGCAATGTGTTCAAAATGGGCGTAAAATAAGGGATGTAATAAATAACAAATAACAAACGTCAACTTAACAAGTTACAGCCTAAGCTAATATATATATATATATATATGTACACGCTTAACAACCCCCATATAAGAATTAATATTGCATGCGATAATATGTATTATTCACTATCAACGTTTTGTCTAGAGAATATATAATTATCTAATAGTATATATAATTACTTAAGTACTACTATTGCTAGTATTAAGACCCCCGAGCTGGACAATTATTATGTTAGAAGGTATGAAGCTGATACGTTTGTACCGTAGAGAGAAGTACCAATATATATTGTATATTGCTACAATCACTGACAATGTTTAGTAAAACTACAAGTATAGAATAATAGTTTTTCGATGAATTTGGAAAAGAGATGCAGTGAAAAATTAACTTGAGACCAAATTGTTTTTAGTAATGCCGTTAATATCCATACGACCACGAGGTTTATTAAACAACCATTATATATTTTGAATCCAGATCCAGATCAAAATAGCTAAAATGTAAACAAAATAGTGAAAAAATATAACATATATTCATACCTTAATAAATGGAATCGTATACATAACAAATATTTAATATATTTAGACTTATTCCTAATTTCTACTCAATTCTGAGCATATATATATATATATATATATATATATATAAAAAAAGTAACTTATAATTAATTTTGTCCAACTGTACGCCATTAGTCGAGTGGTTCAACCTCAAGGGTCACCAGTTCAAACGCGTCACATGTTGCAAATAGTCCGGCCGAAAGTTTAACCCGCACATTTGTCTCTTAACATCGAAACTGTTTTGGATAAAGGGATTAAGGAGGTTGTAATTCGATTTATTCAGTGAAAATCAGGACCGGGATTGTAACGGCTTTCGGTTAAAAACGCTCGATTGAAATTCATCGCGATGGGATTTGGTAGGCATTTTGTTTTCGTGCGTATGTGTATTTTATAGTAACAAACGTATGTAATTTGTTTCAATACAATTATAATTTAACTTTGCACAAGGCCCGTTTTTTTTATTAAATGTATATTGAAGAGTAGCAAAATATCGTAGTAAAATATGTCAAATAATAAACAAATTTAAAAGCAAAAACTATTTATTTTGAACCATGCTATTTAATAATCGAATTAATGAACTAAAAATCGTATATTTATTCCTTTGTTTATTACGATTAAATATTTCCTTTTACCGAAAAGAGAATTCAGAACAATTGTATTCAAGCTTAACAATAACGTTTAACTGATTGTAGCAGTCTTTTCAAGATAGAGAATTTTGAGTCTTTTTTACAATTTATTGTGCCTTGTTTTTATCTATCAATAAAATTGTTTATCGACTAACATTTTTTTTGTCCTAAAGAAAGCATAATGTAAGTAGTTTTAGCAATATCATTATATAACAACCATTTCTCTAATAAAAAAGTATCGAAAGAACCTCACGTCGAAAAGTACCGTATAACATACGAGAATACCTAATATCAACTCAAGGCTTTCCCGCAGAGAAAAACAGATTTTATTTTTTGCCTCTCCGGAGCACGCTTTGTCCTTTTTTCGTATCGCTTATATTATATGGGGCGTTTAATTCGATAAAACTCGCATGGATTCGAATCGGTTTAGGAGTACTGAAATATAAATATACCTACGTAGAATGCCGCAAGCCATTCATTTATTTATCGAATACTAACAAACTGCTCTGTCTTCACTCGGGTCTTTTATCATTATTTCCTTATAATTGGTTTAATTATAAAATATCAGTTTTGAAATTAACATAAATAAATGATTCCATGTTCAAACTTCTAATATTTCGGATGAGAATGACCAGACTAAAATGAAAAATGCACTTTGTTACACTCGTAGGCTATAAATATCGCACTATCATAATGTTCCGATAAGGACGGCCGCTTCGAAAATAATAATCTTACTCAATGAGTTTTTGTCAACTCGGATGTAATTTCGAGATGTCAATAACGGAAGCTGGCCGGCGCAGGGGAGAGGATTTAAACATTCTATAGTATACATTTTATCGTTGTCGTAGATTTGATCAATGTTTTATGTCCTATAGAAAATTTTATTCAAGAATTGATTGCCATTGATAAGTGAAAAAAATATGCGTATTCATAGTACTTTCGCCATCGTGGCGCATTGGAAAATCATATGACTGTAAATACAAATACTGTAGGGATTCAATTCCCCTCCCTGGGGGGAATTTATTCCTCTATCTTGGGTATGATTATATGTAAATTATATTTTATTTTCGCAACACGCAATTTTACAAATTCAGAAAGAACGCGGTGAACGGAGTGTTTTGACACTAAGTTATCTCTCCCTACACTGCTAAGGTAAATTCATAATAAAAAGTAAAGTAAAAAAAAAGTAGCCATTTGGGTAACGTGAAAAAAGCAACTACGAACGAAAAATTTACAAATTCGACTCATTTTAATAATAATTTTAGTAAAAAATACAATTTACTATAAAAATCTATTTATTTTCATACCAACTGTTTTTGTAATATGTATTATTATAAATAATTTTACTTCATTTTTCATTAAGTAGAATAAAAAATTGAGTTTCTACTAGAATATTATGCAACTATTCTATACTAACCATGTCCTGCGTCTTAATTTACAAGAAGTTTTACAATTTTAAAGGATTACTGAACCAACATTAAAAATGGTATCATTTTCTTCATAGAAACTTATATAAGTTATATAAAATAACATTAAACGAAGCTTCGTTAAGGGCAGGAAAGAGAAAAGTGAAGTGAGGGTACTTACGATGTCTACGTACCGTTTCTTGAAAGCGTTTTGAAGATGGAAACATCGATCGTACCAAAATTATTTGAGCTATTTTCAAGAATGTGAGAACTTTAAAAAGAGGAACAAGTTCGTTTTCTATCTTTCATCTAATTCAGAGTTTGCCAACTGCTTGTAGTTTGGGAACTGTAAACCTATGCTTTGGATTACCTTTGAAATAAAGTTCTCTCGATTTAGTTTCTGTATTTGGATTGACGATTATTTCAAGTATATAGATAACTATTTTTACGTTTGGTAACATTAATGACACAATTAATGTTACCATATCAGTTTATTGTATTTTGTTATTATATATATTTTTTTTAGAAACTAGGTTCTCTATGACTGTGCAGTAAAACTGTAAAGATCTATGAAAATATTTAGAAAACATATAAAAATTTGAACGTAGCGGGATTTGAACCCGCGCCTCTTGAAAACCGTTCAAGAGGTTTTCTAAATATGTCCTTTTCAATTTCCTTAGTATGGGAATAACACTTTAAAAAATGTAAAAAAAAATTCTATGAAGATGTTAATAGAACATTTTAATAACAACTAAAAAATATAAAAGTAACATTCGTCTTCTATTTTAGGCTTGCTTCGTTTACAACAGCTATATCAAACCATGCAACCAGGTAAAACAGCTTTCAAAATAACCATCGTGAAGCGTATTTACAATGCAACTGACGCAATAGATTTCCTACTAGCCTTAGAGCAATTCGACCGTTGGAGTAACAAGAGGATAGTGTTGGATTGCAACGCGAAAAATGCAAAAAGTATTTTGGTTGAACACGTTAGGAAAGTGCAGCTGGGACGAAGGACGTACCATTATATGTTAAGCGGACTGGTGAGTTTTGTAACAGCGAATGCGTATTTAATCTACGTGTATTTATTTTATGTACATATGTTTACTTTATAAACTGCTATTTGTCCACTAACAGTTTAACTTCAAATAGTTTTTCTTACAAAAATGGTCGCATGAAACCAAGAACCTGCAGAGGTTCATTCGTTCTATTAAAATATAAAGCATTTTTTGGAGAATCAATAAATATCGTTTTTCTGTACGAGTATGTGTAATCTAAATACATTATATTAATCTATTCAAAATTTACATAAAAATGCATACAATATGAAATGTCACTATAACAAGCACAACGAAAGAGCAAAACATTCTATTAAACTAAGAATATAATCTGATATGATCAAAGTTAGAACTAAGAGCATTTTCATTCACAGGTTATGGATGACCATTGGGAGAACGAGGTAACCGAGTACGGGGCGGTCAACATCACTGGCTTTCGCCTAGTAGATACATCGCGCAGGATTGTACGTGATTTCATGGAAGGGCTTAGGAGAATGGATTCTAGGTTTAAAGGAACTATTTCGGTGAGTTTAAAAATGGTTTTATCAAAACTGAATGTTTCAGTCGAATAAATATATGTTTCCCATTTCCAATTTGAATGAATGCTACTTTAAATAAAGTTAAATAAGTAAAGCTTAGAAATATTTTAGGACGTAAATATATTAAAATATTACGTAGATATTAATTTTTGTTTTTAAGACGAATCTCTACATGGCTTAAAAACCTTGCAAAGAATGGACTTGATAGTTCAAAGAACTGTTTCACTAACTTCGCGAACATTTTTCCTGGCATTTTGCAGATTTATGATCATTGAGAAAACGGGCTAACGGAGTAAAGGGCGGTCAATAATTCCAACTTCCATTTAGTATTGCAGATATGGGTTTATACATAGTATATGACAGATATACAAATATAGATTTATTGCATATATTCATTTCGTACATAACTTAGATTCAAATCGACAGCTGTCGTGTTCAATACTTTGTGGTTTCCAGAAAAAAATCTTTTATATTTGAAATTAAACACGTGATAAATATGTAACAGGAACCCCTATCGTATTTTGATTATATAACTAGTTAATATATTATCTTGTATCCGTAACCATAGAATACAAAAAAAACCTTAATGTAGAAAAAGTTTTGTCAAATATATTATTTTTTATGTTTTAACTTTTTTGACATTACGTTCATTTCTGAAGTAGTAAGTTTTTATCAAACTTCAATAAATATTGAAGAAAAACTACCATGAAGGCTTTAATAATATTTCAACCTATTTTTACACAATAACACTTATAACTTATAAAGGACATTAAAAATACTTCACAAGCTAAAAGAAAATGAATTTATTTTTTACAGTACAAGCTTTAGAACAATATACTAAACGTCATGTACTCGCCGTAGCTGCTGTAAATAAATGAAAAAAGTTATTTGCCTTATTGGAAAACACTTGTAGTGTCAGTGAGAATTTAACGAGACCCATCATTTATTATTACTTACTGACTCAATACAAAAAATATGTAATATTTTGAAAATAATAAAAAAAATTTTATTGAAAATTATACTTGTGCTTGAATTTTTCTTAAAAATATAAGTATATGCATATAGTATACATACTAGTTTAAGTATATGAAAGAGATTATTGCGTTTACCTTCAGTATACTTACGTCGGCTTGCAAATAAGCTTTGGATCCTGTATAGAACCTTATGTGTCATAAGCATAGCATAAAACCTTTATGTATGAAATATTTATCTATCTGAATATGGATAGCTGTCTGTACATGTAAGACATGTGAAAAGAAATATTATTGAGGGCATTTATTAATATAATAGAACCCAAAACAATAATTTTTAATTTTCTTTTCTGTGTCCGTTTGTCTGGCCATTTGTGCACGTTTATCTCAGAAACGGCTAAGCCGAATAGCTGTTATGATTATTGTATTTTTGTAAACTTCCCTTAACATCTAGTGCTTATTTCATTTCAATCGACATAAAAATACAATTATTTGGGTTTTACCAAAATTAGCCATATATATATATATATATATATAGTCGAGTTACAGTACTCTACTAAAGCTATTTCCTTTACTCGCTCATAACGCAAAGTATTGCAATTTGAAAAGAATTACTGAATACTTGCACAGGTATACCTTTTTATATGTGGGGCATGCAAGCAAGGGGATGAAGGAAAATATGGTGTATTCACTACGGCTACCAATGATGAAACAATATTAATGGATATTTCTTTGTTCCGGTCGTAGCTAAGCAAAAATCTCTGCAAAGCCATGCAATTAGCATTCAAAGCAAGCGAGTTCATTAGAGCCTTACCATGCGTTTAATTCCATTTTCGATCGTATAACGATTTGATGTTCGTTATGTCACTGTAGATTACTAGATAGAAAGAGAGAGAGAGAGAGAGAAAAAACCAACCTTATTTATTGCAAGCAAAGGGTATAAAATCTATGAAATATGTTCAATGTATTCTTTAATTATTTCGAACAATTTAAACCTTAACCAGAATACGAGGAAGTCAAAACCCAAAATCTTTGCTCAACTGAGCTGGGCGATGCGGTAACTTGACACGATAGCATACTTGATACACTAATTGCCTGCCTTTGATAATAAACAAACACAAAAGACCCATCAAAGGTAATTTAAACTACATTTTTACTCTATGTTATAAAATGGGGAACTATAATGAAATTTTATTACCGTCCTTAAATATGTTAATTAAAAATATAAAAAGAAAATTCTCTAATATCGGATTTCCTTCTAAAAATCTATTATATTTATCAAATTAGAGAAAAAGTGGAATGTTGGCGGCACACAATTTAAAAATTTTTCTTCATATTAAAGTTAATTCATATCAATCCTTTACATAGTACTATGTAAAGTTCTTATGAGATTAAATAAGACTCCACTCAATAATCGAACCTTTCAATAATTATAATATTCATCATGCACATTTTTATTTATTGTACGTCTGTGAAAAGCAATGTCACATCTACGCCCGTTTTATTCTTTGTATAAAATTAGAAAATTTTAAGTTTTCTTTAATGGAATACTATATTTTGTATTACATTTATTGCAATATAGATCATAGCTGAAGATTTTTTCTTATTTTATATAGACATTTATTGAGCAGATATGAATTTTTTTTTGGTACTATACGTTATAAAATGCAATTGATCATATTCAGTTTTACGCTTTTTCCCGCATAGCGGATAGGCAGGGAGAATCTAATGACAAAGCACTCAGTCTCCACTTTCATCCTGGATCCGGGACATTGTGAGTTGTGTGGCGGAACTGAACTTCGCACTATGTCCTGTCACCAGAGCGGAGAAAGAAATGAAAATAATTTAAATATAATCGTTCTACCGACTTGGAATTGAACCCACGACCTATCGCGTTTACAGCCACGCTATTTTCAGCCACATTGCACCACGATGGCCGCTTGCATATTCTTATGTTTTTGGATTATACATAAACCTTGTTGCTAAAATGTGACAAATGTATTATATAAAGATAATATATCCATTTTCCAAAATAATAATAAATGTAGCGAATTTATATAATATTAAGTTTTATAAGATTTTCAATTGTAATATAATATATACGTATAATAACGTATAAAAAGTTGAACACAGTAGGATTCGAACTCACGCCTCTTGGAAAACGTCCAAGATCTGTCCTTGCTACTATGTTATCTCTGACTTATTTGCTGTTCAGAAAAGAAACGTAAAGCTGCAAAAAATTAGAGTATGAAAGAAAAAGTTTGATCACGATTCATACCTTATATTCAAAGTAAGATATTTATTATGTTGCTACCTAACAATACACAGCACTCAGTACACTAAATTGATGAACATAAAAAACGGTAAACGGTAACGCCTATCCATATAAAAAATTCGCCTCGCACTCGGTTGTATTTATAAATCTCCTTTATTGCACAGTATCAACAAAATTTTACGACAAACCCTGGGTATAACATAAAGTGTGCCCCGAGGTGGTAAATATAGCTGAAGAAAATTTCAACATAACACATTTATGTAGATTTCACTAACTTGCGTACTCTCTAATGAAACCGTAAGTGGGTACCCGAATAAATTATTAGCCTGCGATATTATGACATACATACTTGGTTCGCTACAGCTAAGTATGGAGATTTGTTTCGTATATTACTGTTTAATAATGCGTTCGACGAAAAATGACAGCTTTTTTTTATATCTGTAATAAAAAGTTCTTGTGTTTTTCGCACGATTGTGGTTGTTTTTATATTATTGCAATACATGTTTCAAAAGGTGTCATAAATTAGTTTTATATACAAGAATTTCATAGAATACCGAAGTGCTCGTAGGTGGTAGGAAGTCTGTTATGTACGATGAAGTGCAGGTATGGAAGTGTTGGGTGCAGGACGACAACAAATGCTTTTAAGAGCTTTCCTTTCGACTGACAGCCTAATGTTTCACTTTTTAGTTTTTTCTGAAAATACTAAACTTTCATTTTATGTTTTCATATTGAAAAGTAGCGTAAGGCTTAAGTTTTAAATAATAAACCAAATATATATATGTATACTACCGGTCCGCTTCACCCGCGTACACTACAAAAACGCTGTAACAGCAATTTACTTACTTTTAATTTCATAAAAAATATAATATAAACTTCTGTGGAAATTGAAAATGATATCTGTAAGATGTCTAGGAGATATAGGAGACCGGTGAAAAGCGAAGAGTTCGGAGAAATACTAACAGTTCGGAGCAAAATGGAGAATTTGGCACTCCTACCTCTGAAGGAGGCGGATAGTTAGGAGAAGTCGAAAAAAACGGACAGTTGGGAGAAAAGGAGAGTAAGGAGAAGACGTAGAGTAAGAAGAAAACGGAGAGGAAGGGACAAACGGATAGTAAGGAGAGAATGGGGAGTACGGAGAAAATATGAAGTTCAGAGATAACAGATAATACGGAGTTAACTAAGAGTTGGGATGGTACGGAGAAAACGGAGAGTTCTGAGAGTACAGATAGTAGAAAGAAGACGATGAACGAAGGGTTTGGAGAGAATGCTGGAATTAGAGAAATTGCAGTGTGCCTGGAATACGTAGAGTACGAGGAAATAGAAAAGTTCGGTAAGTGCATAGATAACGGAGAGAAAGGAGAAGACAGCGATAACTGAGACATCGGAGAGTGCGGAGAATAAGGAGATAACGGAAAAGATAGAGAGTGCGGAGAAAACGTATAGTATGGAGACAGTGGAGTGTACGGAGAAAACGGGTGAAAAAATAATAAAAGTGAATACGTATATACAAACTAACGACCGATTGTGTGTTGATCTAATTTGTTTATAAACCTACTTATTGCAATAATTAGTAATTGTGAAACCCTAAATATCTTAAAATCGATACGAATAAAGCTTACCTACTAAAGGACTTAGAAAAATAAAATAACAAATACCAACTTCGTACTAAAACCTACCGAAAAAACCTACACCTAATGACTTATATACCTTACTTAAATGAAACTACTCAGCGAGAAAACCTAAATTATTATAAAACGTAGAAATAAAATGGACTCCCTTTCCCGCTCCCACTCCCGCTATCGCTTCGCTCTCTCTTCCACTATAGCAATCGCTTGACTTCCACTATACTCCCTCTTTAGCCCCCATTTCCGCTCCCACTTCCGTATCTGCTTCAACCCCCATTTACTAATACTAATGCATTGACTTATTTCTTATAGTTTAGGTGGCATTTCATGGAACTTCGTCAGAATTTCCAGATATTTAATTGTTATATGAAAATGGAAAATGCCTATCACTTTGAATATATATTAATTTTTTATATGTCTACAACAAATGCTGGTATTTGTTATAGTTTAGCTGGGCTTATATGATTTGTCATCAGAGGATCTAGATCTTTCATTTTGAGGTATATACGGATAATGTTCATCACGCTGAACAACTTTTATTAATGTGGCATTACCTGATTTCTTATAGTTAAGATGGTTCTCAACTATGATGGTCGACAGTAATCATTATATTTCAGTCAATTTACATAAAATCCTAATTAACCTAAAACATCCTCAAGAGTTGCACTATCTTTAAGTAAAAACCATACAAAAATCCATTTAGTAAATTTTAAAGAAATCGATCACATACGTATAGACAGCTTTTGCTTGTGTATAGATAAGTAGGTATAAATAAGTAATGAATTTAAAGTAGTCTAAATATTTTATATAATTAGAACAACAAACAATGAAATTCGTTACAGGGCTGAATGGCGCTAATGTACACCAAGTGCAGGTGCTAATGGATGCTTTGGGTCACCTCAGGAGAAAAGCTCGTTGTTTTAAAATTTTATCTTGTCCTTGCATAATGCCTTTTAAACCTATTTATTTAAAAAAGAAATAAATCAGTGAATGTCGCTTAGAAAGTATATAGTTACGAAACCATGTTATTAATTTAAGTGTTTCTTACTAGTCACAGTATACTATAGTAAACTAGTATTTTTTTCAAGCAAAACATCAATGTCAAATATAATAAATAACGCTATCGTTTTATATTCTCAACATTTTTATAATTATTTGTAGTAAAATTTTCTATATAACAGCGGAAAGTTAATATATATATATATTAATTTGATGTGCTACGGTTTCTGCCATGAAAGCTACATATTAATATGCTAAACAATTTTTTTGTACTCTTTTTTACGAAAATTACACAGTCGGAGTATTATGTAATTTGGTACAGTTATAGTTTTAATAGAGAAAGAGTGCAGAATGGTAATAGTTTTCTTAAATAATGGAATAATGGCCCGTAACCCATAGTATAACGCGTACAGTGCCACTAAAAATTAATAGCTATACGCTTTTTAGTAAGAGAGAACCTAGTATCAAGACACTTTATTCTCTACTTTCCGTCTCAGTTCCCGACATTACGTGACTAATGTACCAGAGCGGAAAAAAGAAATTCAATAAATGGGAAAAGAACCCACAACCAATCGCTGTCCCACTGCACCATGATGGCACAAATAATTAATAAACTAAATTTTGAAGTGTAATTTATATGGGTGTAAATTACAACACGCAGACGTAAACATCATTTGCCTTTCTTTGCGAATAAAACAAATTTAATAATATACATTATATCCTATTTAATTGGAGTATTCTTTTTAAATTTGATTTATATACTTTGCTAACAGGCCCAAACGGCGTTAATGTATGATGGAGTGCAAGTTTTAATGGACGCCTTGGGTCGACTGTGGAAGAAGAAAGCTGATACTTTTAGAACTGCGCTAAGGAGAGCCGCCGCCCTCGCCAATTCCACGAAGGTGATTGACTGCAATCCGGGCAAGAGTTGGGTAGTGCCCTTTGAATATGGTGACAAAATATCTAGATTGATCAAAAAGGTATGTATTATGTTATTTAATTAAGTTTAATACGTATTAGATATAAATATTTAATATTGCCATACTAACGAAAATAAAAATCAAATATATTTCAAAAATTATACGAGTAGAAACTAGAAGTAACCGTGTTGACATTGATTAGTCATATGTAATGTGATGCATTAATTATATCTCGATCACCATTAATGTTTATAAGACATTAAGTAGCATTGTAACTTATTACGTAAGTAAGTCAAACCTACTTTTATTATTATAACAAAACTGAGAGAAAAGAAACTGATAAATTTATAGATATATTAGCTGCAGTTTTTGTTCGCGTAAAATATAGTTTTAATATAATATTATACATGCCTAATTTAAAATATTGGGTATGTTAATATAGGACTTAGGACCGTGCGCTAGAACGGCCTAACTGCTGGCAAAGCTTATATCGGTAAACCTACATAGAACTGTATTTAACCCTGGAAAATGTTCACAAACTGTAAAATATTTATTGAATATATTATAAAAAGCTTAAATATAAAATTTCTTTAAACGTGACGAACGAACGTTCGTGATACGTTTAAGCGTACAATCTCTACAAAATTTTAATGAAGTTTCATGTTTCTCAAATGACGACTTTCTTATATAGTTCCAACTCCCATTTTACTCCTTTAGGGGATGAATTTTTTGAAATCCTTCCTAAGTTAATGTCTTTTCAACATAATAACTCTACTGATCAAAAATCATAATCAAAGGCAGACGCGGCTATCATGTTTATAAAAAAAAGGCTGTATGTATTTCAAAAATCAATTTTATTTATATACATTTTTAAAAAAATGTAAATTTCCTCGAAAGTAAGGGGAAAACATGGAAAAGCAAATGATACACTAGGTTCCATTTGTTCAATGTATGAAAAACACTATTTATTTTGGTAAATATATATTTCTTTGAAGCGTCATATAATTATCACCCATACCTTATGTTGCATGTGGGTGATTACTATAAATGTAAGGGTCGTACACGACATATTTACGACTCTCTGTAGCCATTCCCGTAAGTTTCAAAAGGGTCCTTGGTACTCAATAAAAAGTGATTTCCGATTGATCGTATTTTCAAACTCTGTAACATTACTTAGGACATCTGTTCCACCTTTATTTTATGTGCGTCTTACACTAAATCAAATGATTCAGAAAACATTGAAGTAATAAGTTTTATTATACATAATTTGTTATCAAAGCCTGTCTTTTAAATTTGAATAGTAAAGTACTATTACAACAATGTACAGTAACTTAGCTATATTTAAATATTTCTAAGTCCTGTCCGGATGAAGCAATGGCACGAATTTTAGTCGTATTCTTCCATTGAATGTCATTTGTGTATGTAGTAAGTATAATATATTTTAAGGAACATCTTAATACTGCGTACTAAATTTTATAGTTACAATATATAAGTTTGACATGCATTTCAATCGTTCACGCTCTTCCGTCCTTTTTTTCCTTTAGTTTATTGGTTTCGTTGCTCGTAGGAATTTTAAAACATCCTCTATTAGTGCTCCCTTTATTGGTACTAATAATGGTAAATTTCAGACCGGTAGTTTTGATTGTACGTTACCTGTCAGGCAATAACTAAGTAATGTAAGAATTGTATACTTTTAAAATTTAACTGTGATCATCATGGCGCAATGTGATAGTGTGTGTAAATTATTTGTTCATTATATCTGCTTTAGTAAAGCAAAAGCTGCTTTTTTTGCTGCTAAAGATTTGAGTGCCAAGTAAAAAAAAAGTTATTTCCTCGCTACAAGCGAAAGTCAAAAAGCTTAACATAACAATTTATTAATGACATTTTATTAATGACAATTTACATATAACATTTAATCAGAAACTACATAAACTAAAACCCCTATTGGCTCTCATAATAATAAATCTATATTACGATCGTTTATATAGCTTTAGGCTTTTTAGCTTGAAACTATTAAGTTTTGAAGTTGTTTATAATTTACCCTGGAATACAAACAGAGTATAAAAATATTTTTTAAAGTATTTTTTTGAGGGACCCAGTCCAGAAGAATATATATTCCTTGAGTAGTTAGGGCAAAATGCTATTTCATAATAAAGGTAGATGATATATGGTTCTTGATGTTATATGGATGATATATGGATCTATGGTTCTAACTAAATATGTGTGAAACAGTATGCATATTTCGCAGTTAGCGAAGAAAAACATGCATAACCTAGTGTTAAAATGGATCCTATACTTTACACTGATTTCATTAACATTACGTGGCCAAGTTACCAAGGCACTTTGTTATATTCCACCGAATATAACGAAAAGTTTTAAAAATTAATCTCCTGTGATGAGGTTGACTCAGACGCTTTCTGTACCACTATGACTTTATACTACTTTTACTTCTAGACTGATATTGAGGGACTCACCGGGAACATTTCGTTCAATGAAGAGGGACACCGCTGTAATTTCACACTGCATGTCGTTGAGATGACCGTCCAGAGTGCTATGATGAAGGTTAGTAGATATATTTTATGCAAACTTAAAAATGTTAGCTTAAAAACTTTAATTTTTGGATCTTAAAATGAAACGTTGTTAAAAATGATTGTTACTCTATAGTGTGAAGTTTCTTGTTATATTTTATTTTTGTTTTTTTTATTTTTATTTTTTATACATTCTTTATTGTGCTTAGTATTAAATAATTACTTATTATATATATAATAATATAATATCGATAAGAAAATCAAAATTATCCTAATATAATTAGCAAGTACAATAAGCAAATGTTGCAACAAAAGTACTCATCTGACAATAGATTCGTCAGTACATAATTTTTTATTGTTACTTTATATATAATATAAAGATAGATAATAAACATATTAAGCTTTGCTAAGTTTTATATTATTTGAATTATTATCAATATTTCTGCACCTTTCGTGAAGATTAATTTTAACTTCATTTTACAACTTGCTACATCTAAGTAATGATTTCTCAAGTCCATAAATCAATGTTTCAAAGTAAGTCTAGGTGTAGTAAGATCGATGTGAAATTTTTAATCGACAAGTAAAATATTTTCAATAAAGCCCTTATAGTGCTCCTTATTGAAATGTACATTGTTAAACTGGGCTGGCATTTGAAGGGTTTTTTTAAATTAACTACTTTATGATGGTGGTCAGCATATTCAATACATTATTAAATTAACAGGTACATATCTGTATTTCTTACAAGTTCTTCTTCTTTCTTTTTCTTCTTATTATTTCTTCTTCTTCTTTGTATAAAATTAAATTTAATATAACCAATTTCATTTCTCCACCACTATTTATTACCATTTATTCGATTCCGACAAACAATCACACCGCGGCAATACTCTCCATCAGGGCTATTATCTCGTATACTATGTTTTATTAGTATGAAACTACCCGATTCCTATTATCAAAATCAATTAGAATTAACAGCCAGTACATTATAAATACCTAGTTTCAAATAATCAGATCGCACTAATCTTACAAACATCATTAATGTAGAAGATCAAAGTTTGGCTCCAGAGATTACGAACACCCAGGCTTTCAGATCTTGGACAAGACTCATCAATTTTGAAGGATATATATCCTAGCCTTGCTAGAATACCACTCAAAACTTCAATTACTTTCAAAGTTGCTGCGCATATAGTGACCTAATGCAAAATTGTTTACATATTTAATCATTCCTTTCAATATTACTATTTTTATGATAGAGTAGGTATAGTATAATATTAGATATATCTTGGAAATGCTATGTTCATTTTTAGTATATTTATATTTTTGTCTGACATTTTTTTACGAAACCATTTAAAAGTTAATTGATACTGAAAAATTTAATAACTTGTCGAAATAATTGAATTATCATATATTCTTGTCAGGTGGCGACTTGGACTGACAAGCAGGGTTTGACCCTGAGTACTTCAAGACATGTTCAACTTCATTCACCTATATCGTATGATACTAACAAAACGTATATAATATCAACCATTCTGCAAGAACCCTTCATGATGCTGAAACCACCAGAGTATGGGCATAGAGATCAGTTTCATGGATTCTGCAAGGATCTCGCTAATGTAGTTGCATCCAAACTTGGTATTAAATGTACGTATGAATAACTTATTTTGCTATAAAAAAATTGAACTTTACATTGTGAATGCGAATATCGCATATTAATCAAAGAAATATATATTTTTTTAATATAATACGTTTTTATACAATTTTAAGTCAGCATTAAATATTGTGTATTAATACTAATACATCTTTTTAATTATGGGTATTTCTTTTTTGTAGACGAAATTCGTTTAGTGAGAGATGGGAAATTCGGCAAAGAACTTTCTCATCATATTTGGACTGGAATCGTTGGAGAAGTATTTAGAAAGGTTAGTTTTTATAAATTGTTTAAAATGTATTACTTTCATTTGCATTATCGACTTATTTCTACCATATGTAATATTCCACTTTATGTGGGGGAGCCTAGCACCATATTTGGCTAACAGGATCGAAAAAATTAAAACATTTCAAATTTATACATCTTTCTCTCGATGTAAATCCGTTATTTTTGGTTGCCAGAAAGTGATTGCTTAAGTGATAAGGCCGCCGTTGTACATATATTCTAAGTATTTGTAATTTTATTTTTTTGTGTATTACTATTTTTATAAGCAAAGATCCGGTGGGAATCGATCACAAAACCATTGCATGTTCATTCTAACTCTTCACGGCTTTGCCACGATAGTCTTTATTATATAAATTATACTAACAGAATTGTATAAACTAAAGAAACTGCATTTATATTCAAACATGTTTAATATCAAGAATAATTCAATATTCTTATTTTATACAAATAGGGAGAAATCCTGTAAATCTAAATCTTATTTGGAATTGTTTCTTAAAAGTATAAGGTAAATCGCATATTCTCCATTCAGTCAAAGAAACAAAATTAAATTTGTACGGAAAGGAAAGCACGTGCGGTAAAAATAAATCTCTATTCCATTAACCGTTGCAACATACACTTAGAGTTTGTCTAAGGTCAAGCGTAGACTTAAGACAAGATTGCAATCAATATATTATAGCTTATATTTTTTAAATAAAATTAAATAAAGAATTTATATACAAGTAGTATAAATTTAATAAAGAACGCGACTTGCGACTTCGCCTGTGTAAACTACATAACGAAACTATTTGGTTTCTTTGCCCGCCCGCGCTCTCACTTAAATCATAAACTTTGCTTAAAATTATTAAGTTTGCTTAAAATTATTAAATTATTAAGTACTTAAGTTAAATGGCTTTTTATTTATGAACCGATTGAAATTAAATAAACACTAAAAATGTTAAAAGTTCTTTTACCATAATATTTTGACTATTAAATTGCAATTAAATAGGTTAGGCCATTTCTGAGATTAGCGTGCACAAACAAACACACAGATAAACAGAAAAGAAAATTTAACAGTATTGCTTTGGGTTCATAAGGGTTCTTAGGGTTCGACAAAATATTTTTGTTTTAATTCAGTTTCCATGTACAGACAACGATCAGTTACATTTTTATTATATGTATAGATTTAATGATAGTTGCTGTTTCATTTTCATCTGAATGTATATTTTTAAAACTTAAAATATAGTTATTTTATAATGTGAACATAGATTATTCTAAACGTAACAATATTATTTTAAAAATCCCATACATAACCCTTTAAATGACAACTTTACATAAATCTAAAAATTATAACAAACATTCTACATCAACCGCATTTTCCGTACCGCAAATACCATTCGGTCAGCATCTGCAGTATTTGAAATATTTTTAATAAGTCGCGTCTACAGTCTGCGCGACCACAAAGGGATTTATACTCCAGTATGAAATAATGCAGTTTATTGCTTCTCCTATGTATCCCACACTGACTTTTTAACTGAACGCAATTTTGTATAAAGTTTGCAAACAACGGAGCCATGTTTGATAACTCGTCTGTTTATTGGTTTTCATTTTCTATCCAGTTATGGATGGGTTGAAAGAACGTTGCCAGAAAGCGATTGCCCATTTATCTGAATCTGCACTTCCGAGCTTTGAATACATTTGTTCTTTTTAACACAACACGTACATTTATTGCGGTGCTTACTATAAAGTTAGCAATATTCTACGTATATATGTAAAATATTATTTTGTTACTTTATGTATTATTTGTTTTTTGTAAATGCCTTAATTAATTAATGTAATGTATTATAATATGAATTCCGTAATAATGATCTCTTAAATTAAAAATAATCTTGTACGATATTATTTTATAAAATAAATTACATCACTATATTATTTATCCATACATATAATAAAAATGTAACTCATTGCTGTCTGTACATGGAAAATATATGAAAAATATATATTTAGGTATTTATCAATATAAATGGACCCAAAAGAATGATTTAATTTAATTCTTTTTTCTGTTTATCTGTTTATCTGTTTGTACACGCTAATCTCAGAAACAGCTTAACCGACCTGAATGCAACTTCACTATTGTCTTGTGGTAAGATTCCTTTAACTTTAAATGTTTACTTCATTTCAATCGGTTCGTAAACAAAAAAGTTACAACAATTTAAATAATAAATTTCAGCAAAGTTTGTGTGTGATTTAAGTGAAAAAACTAAATACTTTAATTATGTAATTTACACAGGCAAAGCCGCGAGCGGATCGTTATTTAACAATATATTCATTTTAAAACATAAATTCAATAGCAACATAACATATAGCCATATAGCAAACAGGTCAAAACAAATCAATGCTACTTAATACTGCAGAAGAATTTTCCATTGCTTAAATATTTATTTTTACTTTTACTGGCAATCACTTTGTGAACACCAGCTCTACAAAGGTTTTTTGCTATTGAACAAAAGCAACTCCTAATTTGTTTTGGGCGTCCTCCAAGCTATTTATATACGTGCATGCAGTTGAATGTATGTACTCTATTTCGAAGGCAATAAGGTATATAATAGCGGAACAGGATTTATTTAGAAATGTTGACCTCCGTACGTGAACCATATTACACAGCTGTAGTACGAAATAAAGATCTAATTAAAGGAGCATAAACTGACATCAGATGTCCGGGCAAGTATACTAGTTATTAAGGACAAGAGAATACCTTAAGAATTGCAGCTTTTTTTATGCCGACTATAGTCAGATGTGTTTACTTGAGTTAATAGGTTTTTTGTATTCGGCGTTTGCTTCTGTGAAACTACACTTTGCGTTTTCCTTTATCTATTTTTATTTTTAAAATAAAGAGCTTCAGCTATATCCGGATGAATGCATTTGTCCTGTCCAGTTTGTATAAATGAATAGAAATTTTATAAAGTTTCATTGGCTTAGTATCCTCGGAAAGTACTACTAAGTTTTTCAGCATAAAGCAATTCATTATGACAAAATGAATTATGAGAGATAGAAATTGAATAACGAAGCTGCATTTAAATAAAATTGACATTCTTGCTGAAAATTCCACGTTTTTTTATATATTTAGTTCATAGATGACAATAAAACTTCTGAAAATATTTTTTTTTTTATGAAACTTTTATTCATATATTATATTGCGTTACCGCAGTATAAAATAAATTCTTATTTACTTTTTTCTGCACTGAAAGTTACTCAGTTCGCAAGGCTATAAGTTATGTCTGTGCCAAATTTCATCAAGATCGATGCAGCGGCTTGGCAACGGCATTTCAATGAAACTTTTTAGTGTATTTTTATAGCTTTACGCATCTCCCGCATTTAGAGGAGGAGGCAGAAAGAATTAAATGTTAAATCACTCCATTTTACAATTCATAGGGCAATAAGTATATACATGAATTACAAATGAGTTTAAAAAGAACTCACTTGTTTCTTTTTTCTATTTATTCCTGGCAACGATTCTCCTTGAAAGACGGTACGTGTACAAATTTTCTAGCAAATTGGACGGAAATGGGCCAAAATAGAAATGCAAAAATTCTTATATATATTTGAAGCTAATAATATGTAGGTAATTATCAGTATAGATGGTTAAATTACAAACGATAAATTTCTAAAACACATTTATTGTAAAATACACACTTTTAAAATGCAAACTGGTTGTTGGTTCGATATACAATATATATTTATGCAATTTTTACTTTTTTACTATGACAAGTCAAAATGATTCTGAAAATTTCGATTTCTGGTGGAAAGTGGAGAGTCTTGACACTATATTATTTCTCACAGCAGTGCCATATTGAAAAAAAAATGTTGGTACTATCAGAAGCTAAAAGCGGATTTTTTTAAGGATAGTATCTTTAAACATAGTTGTTTTTTTATTTACTTGATACATATTAACCTAAAAGGTAAATAAAAACAGGTAATTAAAAATAGGTTAGTAATGACCGCTTAGATTATTTAAGAACTTTATTGATACAGATAATGTTCTAACGGTGATGATAAGTTTTATGTTGACTATGTCTGTGCACATTTATTAGTATAATCTTTTTATCATTTTCTTCATTGCGTAATGCTATTGATGCATTTTCCTTGAATAAAAAAATCATATTATTACTGAAAAAATTGACATTAATCCTTATTGTTTACTCTAATATCAATTATATTACAGCCATTTGTCAATGTTTGGTAATAAACGATCAACACATAAATTTTTAACTAAGCCCTATGAAAATAAAATAGACTTTTTCTTAATCATCTAGAAACATTACAGAAAGTTATATAAAAATATTAGCCGTACAGAGTATATATATAGTTATTTAAGAAATTTCAGTTATACACGACTTGCCGAGTAGTGTACTACATATAAACAGTTTTGACGTCTTTGAGCTTTCGCCGCTTGTTTCAGCTCCAAGGATTTAATATCCGGGTACGCTCAACTTCGTCGTTTATAAACGAGATAACACGCATTCATAGATGAGCTTGCTAGAAATAGTATTCATTGTACTTAATTAAATATTATTCATACTATTTTCCTCTTTAATCAGTGTTTTCTTAACTTAAATGAAATATGCATATTGTTATGCATTATTTAAAAAGAAATAAATCAATTATTATAATTTAATAGAGAAGAACAGAGAGAATACAGTGCATGTGGCACTGTTGATATGACCAAAATTAGATTTAAAAGTAACTCAAAAGTTGTGTTTTTAAATCTTTTTTCGAATTTGGCACTTTGGTTTATCTTATTTAAAAGGCTACAAATGAAAAAACTTCACACTTTATCCTCATAGTAGCTAAGCTAGGTATTTTAAGCAGTTAATTCATATATCTAAATTGGAATAATAGTTATTTAGGCAAGGAGTAGTTTTTAATTGAATTAATTTACTAACTCAAGGGACACTATACTACTTACAATAAATTAGTGAAATAATTAGCTTTAGAAAAGTTTCACTTTGTAATTTTAGTATAACTTACATACCAATATAAAATCCCATTGTTTTCAAATCTACATAAAAAACAATATTTCATTATCATAATAAATTGTGTTTAGCATAAGCTTCTTCAATGTCTACTTCACTCGTAATTCTGAGAAGCAATCCGCCTTTATAGCTGCAATATAAGATAAAATAATACATCTAATATCCCACCTCGTTATATCCACAATTCTTTGAGTACAAGGAAATTTATATTCAAGGAATAAAGTACTTTAAAATAATATGCAATCTATATGGTGATGCGCTTAGCGTCAAAGACCTGTCCTGCTTTCAATGCTGGGACAATTAATATTGGCCATACAACTATATGCAGCCAACTTCAATCAGGGCACGTTTTGTCTAGAAACTATGCCATTAGGAATAGGGTTCACAGCGACTACGTAGTTGCCAGCTTCAATCAGCTAATGATATAATAGCCAGTGTGGGCTTCATTAGTAGTAGAACGTATTGGTATTAGCCATTCCGATAGCATATTTAGACGATATACCAGTTTATTACTGATTTACTTTCTTTTGGTAAAGTTGATGTTCTGATCTTGCATTGACGCTGTATCGAATATGATTGGATTTTAAATATTATCAATTAATACAACTATGTTTCTTTTCTCACTGAAGCACAGTCATCGCCATAGGATTGAGAATTCAAGTTTCTTTTGGGGAAGAGCTTATAATAAAATCAAATAATTTTTCAGATACATTCATAACTAATTTAATATTACTAAAGTATCAAATATTTATTGAAAACTAATTAAAATTATTAAATGCTCACAAATCATATGTACAGTGATAGATACCTACATTGTCCTCTTCGTGGGAATTTAGAGGAATTTATATATTGCTGGTGCATAGCTCAATACATTTTGCTTAGCTAGATCATGAAAATATCTACATCACATATTCTCAATAATATATGGAGCTATTGAATACAGGATTTAATGCCAATATTAACACGTTCAGTAGCTCCGTTAAGCACGTTCCAATTGCTTACTGAAGGCGTTAGGTAATTTATTATTATTAAAATATAATAATGTTGCTTTATATAAAACTTTAAGCAAGGCTTATTTTGTGTATATTAAATGTCCAATAAGTAAATAATCTAGAATTTAATATGTAATCCGGAATGTCGGACATTGATAGTTTTAAGTTCTGTTGATTCAGAAACCATGCCAGTGATTAAATTGACTTCTTACAGTTCATTTAATTTTCTATATTCATAATATAAGCTATGTAACAGTGTTGATAATAAAAGTGTATCTGTGAAGCATAATCGATAAAGATAGCAGCTTATAGGACGATGACAATACTTTTTATTATCGTCGGAGAGTTGATAGTACCAGAAATTTAAAATACAATTGCAACATTTGAAAATAATTATTATCTTTAATATTACTACTAAACACTTGCATTACCTAACAATATCTTAATATGTGTATTTAAATTATACACAATTATACATTAACTACATTTTGTTTAAACTTTAATTAACAAAATATTTTTTTTTATTTAGGAAGCAGACATTGCTATTGCACCTCTCGCTATAACACCGGAAAGGGAGAAATCCATTGACTTCAGTGAACCATTCCTTTCAATAGAGACTCCGATCAAACCAACCAAAACGCCAAAGCAACATGCGGGTACTTTCAGCTTCCTTCGACCGCTGTCTAAGGAGATATGGGTAAGTAAAAAAGTATAAAAATATCATAAACAATAAAATGACCTTATTACGTTTTTACAAATTTTATTATTTAGCTGCAAGTTTTATCACAAGTTTTATCACTAGTCAGAGAGAACGGAGCGTGAAAAGCTACGGTCCCTGCATACTTTTGTCCATTATCACCAACCTCTTCATATCTTCAGTGAGTCGTCATTCTTTATACGTCTTTAGTATCATTAATACTGGCAAATATTATTTACAATAGATAATTTTTAAGATGAAAACTTATGACAGAAAATAAATACATTATTATTTTTGTATTTATTTATCCTATCCTATCCTAAAAGATATGGCTACCCCCAAAATCTGTTTCATGAATCACGCTTCCACTCTTCTTGCTATTTCCTCTATTTAAGTGTCGTTCTCGTATTGGGTGACGTAACTCAACACCGCGCTGTGGTTAATTAAATTAAGAAAACAAAACAAACGAAATATATTCGGTTATAGTAAGTAAAACTCATAACTTGATAATGTCTAGATGAGCCTCTGCTTATCATCTTTATGATGTCAATAAATTAAAATATATCTTAAATTTGCTTAAAAAATTCAAATCAATCGAATAAATATTTATCTAAACTGAAATCACAGAATGCATAGTATTTTAAAATGACGTTTATATGAGATAGACATAATAAAATTTAGAGATCCATTTAGGAATATTTTTGACATAAATCCTTTGTATAGTTAATACATTATTAAAGTTTTCCTCAACAAATAGATTACAAAATAATAAGCAAACTTCATAGGTAGCTATAAGACCTTCTATTGTGTATTACGTCAAGTAATGAGCAATCTTAGCAAATAAGTCTTGTGACAGACTTTACTAGAAACCTTGTTAAGATAACTATAAGTTTTATTTAAGTTTTATAAACTTCATCAGGAATAATAGCTTTAGTAAAATTGTTCACTTCGTAATACTGGACTGAAGAATGACCAAGACTATTCGAATAAATATAAATAACTTTAACAGATATTTCTGGTGGGAGCAGTTTGACGGTTCTAAATTCAATTTTCAAATATTGGAAACCTATAAAAAAAACTAAGGGTTCAGTTCAATTACTTGATTGACATCTACCACGCAATATCTTTAAGGGAGGAAGGATTCATAACTAAATTATTCACTTGCAAATATTCTAGCCACTGTTTTTCACTTATATTCACAATGCTAAAGAAGAAATAAACACACAATACTGAAGAAGAAATTTAACAATTAAAAAAAATAACACGTTTTTCCTAAAAAAAATATCAATTATAACAAGAGAATGAAACAAAAAACACAAAAAGTGAACTAGCAAAAGTAACATCGCCATTTACATAACGACCGCCGGAAGCATATCCAAACATTTCCCGATAAAAGCGTGTTCGTATATGTTTATGACAGTTCTTGGGCGAGTGAACTGCGTTGTTAAGTTCTTCCCTGATTTATGATCTCAACTGCATTGTATTAGCTGTTGTAAAGAAAACTCACAATATATTGTTATTGGATATCGCTGTTTTGTATTTGGGTTGCGTTATGCATTATATATTTTTTATTAATACTAGCTTGGGCTATTGGAATTTATAAAATTGCCTTTAACATGACTGTACGTAATAAGGTTATAATTTTAATATATATTTGTAATAAATTGGAAATAAATGGGACATTGCAAAATAAAAAACGGAAAGGTCCTAAAACACTTTATTAAAATTATCATTACTTGACATCTTATATTATTAATCCTCGTGATAATCAAAATATTCAAGTTAAAAGTATTATTCTTGAGATTCATAATAATTTATAACCATTCAATTAATTGCATTTATATATTTGCTCTAAAAGTTCAAAATCTTATTAAGAGACTACATACATATTTACTTAACTTACCTATCATTTTCTAGCTCTGCATCCTATTCAGTTTCTTCGCCGTTAGCATTGTGCTGTTCTTAGTGTCGCGGTTTTCTCCCCACGAGTGGCGCTCAGTCTCAATCACGGACACACATTTAGAACAACCAATAAGCAACACTAACGAGGTTCGTTGAAATATAAATGAATATACTATTAGTTATAATTATTTAAGAGTAGTTTTTTATTTAATATTTACCTATTTGTTGAAATATGATTTTAATACGTTATACAATTTAATATGTACAATTCTGTAACATAAAATAACAATGTATCAAACGTATGTATGGTTAATGAAAATACTTACAATAAACTAAATTTATTATTAAAAAGGACGTCGCACCCTCTAACCATTTTTTAAAAAAGGAAAGAAGTTATTCAGCAAACAACTTATTCTCATTTCTATTCAAATTTTGTTTCTTTTTGTTATATTTCTATTGTATATAAAAGATAAAACCAATTCACAACAATATAAAATTTCTTCTTACATATTAAGTATATTGTACACTTTTCAACAGCTATGTTATGAATTTTAGAAGCACTAGTTTTATTTTTCAAAACTGTATTGTAAAATAGTGTAGAAAAGTAAAATACATTTTGATTTCCAGATTATTTTACACAATGAATTCAGTATTTGGAATTCGTTCTGGTTCTCGCTGGGCTCATTCATGCAACAAGGAAGCGACGTTGTTCCGAGGTAACTTGAAATACCAATTGTATTTATAATTAAATAACTATATATATTTATATTTTAATGTTATTATATTACAATTTTGATATTTGAATATTTATTTATGTGATTGTGTTTTTATGTACGTATGTATCAAAGCTAAAAAAAAAGAGAGATTACAGAGATAAGTAGAAAAACTAATAAAAAACTAAGATTCTATATTTAAAAAAAAAACTGGTAATATAAAAAATAATCTAAAGGAACTCTCTTGAATACTTTATATCAAGAATAATAAACAGAAACTTGTAAAAAAAAGACCAGAGATCATTGAGACTGCAACCAAATTGTATGCTTTATGATGAAGAAATGTATGAAGTACCGAACAATGCAAACAGAAAAACTGATGAAAGAGCAATCTACGATCAGGTCCCGGAAATCCAAACATCAGAAGTAAGGCATTGTACAACACTGCAAATGATAAATAATAAAGCTCCGGGGGAATATAAAATAAGCAACTAGCTATTAAAGGGTACACTAGACGCAATAACTACCTTAATACTTGAAACTGAATACATACCTAAACAATGGAATGAATATACAATTAAAGTGATACAAGAAAGGAGATAAAAATGAAATAAATTACTACCATTTAATAAGTGTTATGACAAAACTGATCTAACGACGAATGATCAAAGTATTAGATGGGATTCTAAATTTCTCTCTCTACAGTGGAATATATAGAAAAATAAAACGAATATGGTAAATGCATATATTTAGTATTTTTGGATTAGAATACGACGTTTGATTCTTGAAAACACCGTAAGATATGAAAATCACTAGATGAACAAGGTATATCAGAAGACATTTTCAATAATAACACAGCCAAATTGAGAGTTAAACGATCAGTAAAAGAAAACTAAATTAAAAAACAAGCCAGACGTATCGATCCTATGTTACCTTAGCTCTTTCCGGCAATCTTCGAAAGGCTATTGCGGAGATTGTTCTGGAATAGATGTGGTAAATAATTAACTCATTTAAGATTTGCAGATGATCTTATATTAAAGATATTCACGAAAATCTAGAAAAACAAAGCAAAATGGTAGGCTTGATTCATAAATCTAAGCAAAACAAAACTGATGAATGCTGACTGACGCACAACAGAATAAATCCAAGTAAATGGTAACCTGATGGAGTAGGTAGAGGTATATGTATATTTCAGTCAAATAAATTCCCCTAATGAGCAAAATATTAAAGAAATTGAAAATTGAATATGCAAGGCATAGAGAAAATTCTGGTGTCTTAAAGAAATTCTCAAGTCAAAAGATATACCAGCAAGAGATAAGTGAATGTATGTGTAGCCACTGTCTTGATTTATGACATGTCACTTTCACAGAAGAATATAAGAAAGATATGCAAAGAAGTATTTTAAACATAAAACAGGTCAAGAATAAAATTTCATAAAATCAAATCCATAATAAAAAGTAAAGAAGTTGCACAAATTATAAATAAAAAGAATTGAGATGGATAGGTCACATAATGAGACAAAAAGTGGGTAAATGGACGAAAAAAGTTATGGAATGGTACCAAAGACTGGCAAAAAGGTAAAGAGGTTGACCAATCTGTCCATGGGACGACGACATTAACAAGACAGCTGGTGGAATGTGGAGGAGATTGGCTAATGAAAGACAAGGGTGAAATTTGAAGATTCAACAAAAGAGATATATTCTCTATTTTTTATTTACAACAGCTTTGATAACATTTGGCTATTTCTATTTTATTATATTTATATTATTATATCTTCTATTTTACTATTTTACATAAAATTATGAGAGCAGTTATTTGTTTAAACTGGTAGTTGGCGGGGTTGAGTTTCGTCCCATAACAGACATTATGTGAAATAGGTGAAAAGTTCAGAATGAAGTGATTTAAAAAACAAAGTGCTTTCTCTTTCCTATCTGGCTTGATGCGTAAGATCCATGATGAAATAAGGAAAAGATAAAACTAATCCATCATCCAGAGGTCATCGTAGCTTCGTAGCTGTGCGGTATAAAGCGTGAAACTGAACAAAACGTATACATAATATGACCAATTAAACTTATAGCAAACACGATAAGATTTATTAGTACAACTTCTTAAATACATATTGCTACCTTTCCAAAAATACATTATATTAAAATTAAAAAGGATGTATTCTTTATTTTTCCTACTTGAAACTTCGTATTTAAATCTATATCAATATAAAATATACTACTGAGGAGATACATTTTTGCGTGTATAACAAATACCTGTTAAGCTGTGATAAGCATTTTAATTTGAGTATACTTCTCTTATTTATTTAACCATATTTGCTTAAAGTCTATATTGTAGAATCCAAACCAAAACTATGATCGATCGACAACAGAATTATTTACGTCATCATTTACCTATTATTACGAGTACTTGAATATAAATTATTATTTTCAATTATAACTTCGTGGTTATAGCGTTATATGAGATAATAATTAGCCAGCGTCACTTTTTAGGTCTGCAGAAATCAATAATTGTGCGGTTAACCACTTCGTCACAGTCAAATTAATTAACTCCAGCTATTGTTTTACTGTATTGGTTAAGTTTATACATTGTAATACTAATTTAATTACTGTATTGTTAATATGGAATGTTAAATTAGGTCCACTAGATACTGTTTAATTAAGTAATGGATTCAATACGCATTAAGACAATTTTCCTACTGAGTGTTTTGATTGAGAATTCACATACAGGAATATACGTATATAGTTCAGTTGAATTGAGCTCGGTCACTTAACACGCAGTGCCTCTTAATAGGTACTTGTACTTGAACTGTTTTTAGCTTCTCGCTGTATGCCTAGCGGGGTAGTCAAAGATTATTTTTGAACACAATTCTTATATTGTTTACATAAATAAGAATATATTATTAGACCTGTCGATATATCAAATTCGCATTGCCTTAGTAATGAATGTCACTTTATCTGTATATATATGTTACTCATACACTTCTTAAGTAGTAAATATTACTCACTAGTATGTAAATATTGCATATAGAGTCCTGTAAGTTTATGGGTAATGTTTAACTTACTGATTTAATCAATTTTCATTGCATAATTATAAATAATATTGGCTTTCTTCACTTTTTCTCCACATAAACTGAATTTACGCCAAATTTAATTGTGTTATAACTTTCTTAAAAATGTGTCTAAAGCTCATTATTTATGTAATGATATACAAGAACAATATTTTTGAGAGACTCATAAGAAACATGAAACATTTATTATATTTATTTTTCGCTAATTTTATACAAAAATCCACCAAATTAATAATTACTTAGTTCCACAATTTGATTCACAAAATGTTTATAAGAGCGTGACGAGACGAGAGATATTTCGTTGTATGGCAAATACATTTTTTCAGAAAATCATTAATTTACTTAAATAGCTGTTGTGCTTATTGGATCAGGGTGAAACTACAATTCGTATGTTTTCAGTGGCAAATCTCTACCCACAGATCGATTACACAGTCAAATATTATGCCATATTTCTTTTCAATGTAATATTATATGTATTATAAATATTCACCTATTATAAAAAAAATATCCCTTAGGTCCCTCTCTGGCCGCATAGTGGGCACAGTATGGTGGTTCTTTGCGTTGGTACTCGTCTGCTCGTACACTGCCAACCTCGCCGCCTATCTCATCGTGGAAAGGATCGAGCCAGCCGTACTACGCTTCGAGAGAACCGATGTAAGATATACAAGCAGGTGAGGTAGATGTATGGTAATGTGGCTGGCGAATTTACGTGGTAATAGTATTTTTCATTTTTACTTTAATTTCTGGTCGATAATTTTTTTTATTTACACATCAACCGCATATAGCTGGATAAGCATGTGTCCAGAAATCTACAGAATCCAAACTACAATGTGAATTAATGTTTAAGAAAACTAAATATTAAATAAAATATACAAATTTCTAAAACTATAATCAAAGTTTTCAAAAGTAACTTCACGTAATATGGCTAGGTGGAGTTTTCTCAAAGAAAACAATGCGCATATTACAGTTAAAAGGAAGTTACTCATGGAAGTGCTTTTCATAAGTGCAATTTGGAGTAAAAACTCTTTAAGTATTTACTAGGAAGTAAGCAACATCTGTTTAACAATATTCTGTGTACCTTGACAATTCCTTTGTTTTATTCTATCACTGGGACACAGTATTTTAAAGGAAATCTTGGATGCTTCGAATTATTCTTATTAAATTTAGTAAAATGCCAAGCGAATTGTTTTGATATCAAATATTTGTAATTTTTTATTATATAATATATAATATTTGCAAATATTTTAGTATATAATAGTCATTATTAATTTACTTATCATAATTAATAAATTGATAATATAACGACATAATATTTCATTCGCTAGTTGATGTATGCTACTCTGTTTGCGTTTAATTTATGATTTCATGACATATTACTTCTATGTTATCATGGTGTACTTGTTTACATTAGTACTTGGACCTTGAAAAAATCCAAGAAACTATTTTAAAGGTATTTATTACTTCTATATCAGATGTTCCACACGATTGTAATTTTATTTAGAGCTTAACGCTTTGCTCTGTCGACAGACAATGAGGGCCTAGTGACACTCCGTTCTCCGCTTTCCATCCGAATTCGGGACATTTCGTATTAAATCCCAGATCACAACTTCCCGTTTGTCTTACTTGAGAAAAAATTGATAATAATTGAAATATAACCATTCTGTAGAGTAGGAATCGAACCCACAACCATCGCGCTCACAGCCGCTGGTCCATAGCACCACAATGGCCTCAATGTTCAATATTTTTTATTTATCAACGTAAACTGCCCACCATACTTAAATCCTTTACTCATGCCGCATTTACTTTTTTTATTTATATGGCAACGGAACGTTTGCACGCACTGAACAAAATTGTTAAGGCCGATTTTGCTTATTTCTTATAGCTTAGTTGGTTTCATCGATCATAATAATTGTACAGCAGGTGTTCCACTCTTTAAAATAAATTATACCGTAATATTGTGAGCGCACAAGCAGAGAGATATTACTTTAAAAAATCATAGATCAAATTCTATTACTGCTTTTTTAGTTGTTAATACCCCTAAATTATTTTTACGTACAATTTTCATATTAAAATTTTCCATTTTTACTGCTTTATTATAGTATCAATAACTACAAGTTAAAACAATATTTGCAACAAATGATTTAATATTCAATTCATAATGAAATATACACCACAAATGTGTAGCATATATTTTACATAACAAACAAGAAAATTAAAAATCGTAGGCAACTGGAGCGTTCTGTTTAAATATATAGCCATTCAAATTTTCTGTTTTCAACTAATGTCACGATTTGCGAGACGTGGGAGCACGAGAGTCAAAATCTTATAGTGGGATTATATAGAAGATATTCCATGCAACTATAACTTGTTACAGGCATTTATAATGTGATAAATTTGACATTTATTATATAGCTATGGGATTTCCTTACAACAAAGTTGTATTATATACTATTCATTTTTATATGTAGTTGTAAAATATTATGATATAATAATTTTATAAATATGTATATAAATAACTATAATCGTTGTCGTTTATTTTTTATTATATGGCAATAAAAAAGAATACTATAAAAAAAATCTTTAAATGACTTCATGAACTCCATACAAATTAGACATTTTTGTTTTTAATTAAGCATTTGAACTACAAAGAGTATTCTAGAACTCTAGCTTAACCAAGCGTTTGACAACATTTAAGTGTATATTTCAACGTGCCTTAGAGCTTTTCCAAGACGTGCTTCGAATTCTAAATAAAGTAGCTTATTCCCGCTACCATTAATTATATGAGACCTACCCCGTTTCGTTGTAAGGACTATGAATGATCCTATTTAGACATTCAATTAAATATATTAAAATGAATCCTGTAGTTACGAATTCAAAGCAAGCTAATAGCGCTTATTTAACAACATGATATAATTATTATTATTTTTAATCGTTTGCCTTTCTCTTACAGTGTTTTTGGTATTCAAATCCATATATTAGAGGCGTCTTTGTTGAAATGTGATAAATTAGAAGCAGTTACTGTCAACAAAAAAAAACATTTTTGTCTTAAAATAATTTATATACATTTTTAGACACACTTATCGACCAGCTTGGTGAAGGACGACAGTGTGAACGTGGTGGTACCGAGTACCGAAGATTGCTCTCTTACACGCGCCTGTAAATTCAAGTTCATCAATTTTGGAATAGCGACACCGAAAGGTTCACCTTTGAGGTAAGATCTATAATGAATCTATTTACGTTATATTGGGTATTTTTTTTGGAAAATTCTTCTTCATATCCTTGGTCCAGTTGGATTATGCTACTCAACATATTTTCGCTAAAATATATTTTAGGACAAAAAGGGAAGTTTATGAAGGCGAGACGCTTGCACGCAACGGCGTGCAAATATATGTATTTTAAATAAAATCAGTTCTCCTTTTGGGCATCGATCTACAACCATCGCGCTTAATATCTACTGCGCTGTGATGTCCTCAAAAGCCTGAATGATTTAAAATATTTACAAATTTTTAAATCAAATAAAAACAATTGAAGGTATAATTCATTTAGTAAAGGAATATTCAATAAAAACCTGAGTTACGTGGTTTTTCAATCAGTGCTGTTGGTTTCATATTATTTATAATTGGTACCTAATTGGTTTATCACAAAATGTTAATTTAAATTTCAGTTAAGTTTTGAACACGAACTTTGATCAAATAATGAATAATAAATAACATTATTGTATTGTCAATGGAAAGTGTTCAAATGTAACAAATATTACTATTGGCAAAGACGGTGTAGCCCCTGAACATTTTTGATGCTAGTCACGTTAAGGAAATTCAAAGTACATGCCTTTTGTCTAATTTTACCGATTTAAAAACTTTTATAACGTTTCCTTCATTCCGCTGACACCTCTATATACAGGTGTCGTTTAACATAAAACTAATACTTGATTAATTTAAACGTGTCTACTTCAACAGTGTTTTCTTTGAGTAATGATTTTTATATAAAACATGTGACTAACCTTTTTAAAAGATAAGCTTTTGTCATTTTATATTAATCATAAATGATAAATTGAAGTTTTAGCGCACTAAGCTGACTATTTACAAGTAAATACAATATAATTGTTGAAATATTACACAAATAAAGCCATTTTTTATTCTTTACTAATTTACTACACTAAATATTGTTACCGTTCAATGCGACTGGATGGGACGTACCAGACCAGACGGGTGCCGACGTGATGCCATCAACGGTGTCTGCTTTAATATCCGTAATGTCAGTTGGTAAAACTGAGATAGGGGTTTTTAACCCCGAGATTTTCATACGAAATTTTCAGGGGTAATATTCTCAACTGAACGGCCAAAGAAGAGTGTGTCATAAACCGTTTTCAGTTATTTTCGCTTGCAAATAATTATTTAAAAATGATTGATCTTTAGTGTGCAGTTACGATTAAGAGAAGTATGCACCCTGTGCTTTTTTACTTTATACTGATACGGTTGTTGCCTTGTCCACAAAAATATTACTAATTAATTATTTAAAATTAGTCATAAAGTAACGGTATCAATAAAAAAGTGAAAACCTAATTTTGAAAAGATATATTGGGTTTCTCGTCGGCCTTTTACGAATATATTAAATATTACCATTTCATTTGATATTTCCTTTTTGATAAAAAACATATTAGTAGCAACCTAAAACTTATTTTGAGCCTTACTGCTACATCTTGTTATTACAGCAAGATGTTCCATAAAATTGTAAATATTATATCGGTATTGGATAATTTTATTTTCTAGACATAAATCTCTTAAAGTAAAGAACAAAAATGTAAATGTTCAATTCTAACAATAGAATAAAATATTTCTTTCTAGAACTACTAGAAAAAATAGACATTTCTATACCGAAAAAAATATATGCGACATAGAAGAATTTCATTACGACATTGCGAGATATTTGCTTAAAAAACATTATAAATTAATGAGTTAGTAAGAAGTTAAAGTGAAAACAATACGGATTTCAATTACAAATATTAAATAACACATATTAAACTCGTAAAAACAGAATAAAACACATAACAAAGCGCCGTAATTTTAGAAATACGGACCCGTAAGTGATTTCCGGCATTTTAAATCCATAGAAAGTCTGAAACGGGCATAAAAAGCACAGATTTTTAGTCCGACGTCATAGCGGCTCGACCGTTTATAACGTGTCTTCGCGCAGAAAACTGAATTATGGCCTTCGTTCACCGGAATAGCCTCGAAAATATAAGCGGAAGGAGACTATAAATCGTATAAAGATCAAATCGGAAAAAAAACTCAATGGTCGGTAACAGTCCATTACTAGTGGCGATGAAAATAAAATAACACCAATAATGGGTATATCAGAATAGGTATGGGCGTAAACGTGACCTCCCTGCATATACTAGCTACTGTACCGGGGAGTTCCCGCTGTCTGGCTTAAATCTCTTGCGGTAATTCACAGTTGAATACTGAACAGTAGTAAATTTACATGGGCGCGTCAGTAGGTAAGTGGGTGCTCTATATTTTGAATTTATACCACCCCATTTTTATGATGCACGATTTGCGAACGTGATTTTTAACAACAAGTTAAAATTTACATTTTATAATGTACAGCTGTGGTTTTATGATACTACGATTCAGCAGGGACTTTATTGATGCTGGGAAATCGCGAGATTCACCTCCCTGTATGGTGTGGTGAGGTATGGATACATGAGTTCTCTAACGATGTGCTTCGAGTGCATTGAGCTATTTAAAATTTAACAATAAATAAATATGCGAATATATAATATTATATTTTGCTTATAAATTCATAGTTTTAATAAATATTAAATATGTCGTAAGTTCTACTAGAAATTAAAATAATAAAAGCAGGCTTCGTTTTACTTATGAAAAAATAAAGATTTGTAATTGGGAAAATTTGGTAGATATAAAATATAATTTAATTTACGTAAACTATTTAAATTGTGTTAAAACCATAATATTACAACAGCTACGTCATTTTATTTGGTGTCTTACGTGAAGAGTGTATTTGCCAAATTGTGTACTTAGCGCACGGGACTCTATTTACAGCGAGCCTATTTATTTAAATAATTAGTTTGTATATAAATCTACGGATCTGAAGTGTTAAAATATTAACAAAATAACCAATTTTTTTCGTAAAAAAAAGAAAATGCTGACAATCAATATTATTATTCTAGAGAGGGAATAAATCTAGCGATCGTCAACATGAAGAGAGATGGCCTCATTTCCAAGTTATGGCGGAAATGGCTGTTGACTACAAATAAACCGGACTGCGATTTGGTCAAGGACGAGGTTTGTTTTTCATCTTAATATTTTGCTTTAAATTTTCATTTTTAATAATCTTACAATTTTAACTGCTTAGGCGGAGAGGTTCTAGTGTTAAAACACCTCGTTATCAGTATTCTGCGTGTTTTTGACACGTGAAATTGGCATTTTTGACATATAAATTGATTTTCCATGTTTCTATTGACAAACAGCAGTCTAAAATAATTTAATAGTAAACATTTATTTAAAAAATAGGACGATTGATCCATACTGTCAGATATTTCGCCGTTGCGTCACAATGGTTTCATTAAAAAATTACTATAAAATATGTACATATAAATGGCACACCTTTATTATAACATAATTAAAATCACTTACTACCAAAATCGTATTTCTAACGTGATATTTTCAAAAAATATTTCATACAAAATGTATATATTGGAACTATAATTAAATTGCAAGTAATATAATTTTCTTGGCGAACTTATGCAGTTAACGTAAAAGATGCATTTTGTAAATTGCACACATTTCAAGTTCAAAGTTTTGTGTGAAAAAAAGAAAGTGTTGAAAATTGAGATTTATCATTCTTTACAAATAAATTACAAAAAAGAATGAATAATTTACTATATTTTCTATATTTTTTGTATGAGGCATGTTTAATAATTTTGGCAATCAATTGTGTTTTCTTTTATTGTTTTGTAAAAGGAAAAAACTAAAACAAACACAACAGAAATAAAAATAAATCGCCAGAAATTCTCTGTCACAAGAAACAACGACCACGGAAATAAAGTTGTTAGGATCTTTCGCGTCTTAGAGGCTTGGTCTTCGAGTCGTCTCTTTGGACGTCTGCCAAAAGTAAAGGCTAATGTGCCACTTTAACAGATAAAAAATAAAAGGATAAAGATATGTTTTTTATAATAATTTAAAGGATTTCATAACTAAATTCGCTATTACGAAATCATACATGTATTAGTTTTCTTAGTACACTAAGTTTTAAGTTATGAAAAACTTTAAATTATTATATACTCCAATACATTGTAGATACGTTACAATAAGAAAATTAAAAACAAAAATCGTTTATTAAGCATGACAGGGCAAGGGCAATTAAAAGAAACCTAGTGGCCGCTTGCCAGTCAATTTGGAGACATTACTAGTTGAGTAGCAAAACCCAACGCCGCGCTTTATTTATCTTACCAAAATTTGAAAGTACAAAATAATGAAAATAATTTAAATATAACCATTTATTGGCAAATAATTATAGTTTAGGCAAATAAAAATAATTTTACTTTTAATTGTAGTTAATATTATTTTTGCATTTTAATATTATTAATATTAAACAAAATCCTGAAATACTGCTATCTTGTGACTAAATTTTAATGTTACGGGAATACGCCATAGGTTTCATACGTGAGTTTGAGTCCAAGTCCGAGGAGTGCTTAATTTTTAAATAATATTTAATACCTGGTCTGGCTAGACTAAGTATGACACTGTAATCTTTTATCAGTGTTCATGTTCTTTTATTAGATGAAATGTGGAAATGGTCAGTAGCCTATGTTAACATAAGAGTTTCCCTATGGTTTACTTTTTTTTATAAAAAAGTTAATTAACGTGAATACTACGCTAGGATAAAAAATAATTGAGTTTCAAATATCAAAGTTTTCGAGGTGGTAAAATGTATTTTGTGTACCTAACTACAAATTGGAATTGGATATGTAATGATTCAAATGACTTTTAAATTATTAGAATGTTCTAGTCTGACACCTGTCAAACCCGTATACGAAATCCATTTTCGTTTCTGAATTTCGGAAAATAGAAAATTAATTACAATATTCAACGCGTTTTAGTAATATACAATATTTCGTCTTGTTCGACACCCACTGCTCCTGAGGACATAGGCCTTCACGACGATCGGTCCTGCACTTTCGGCATCCAGCGGCATCAGCGTCTGCGTTTTTAATTTATTTTACAATATTTATAATAATACAATTTTAGATTTACACTTCACTATTACTTTAGTATTAGTAATTCGTGTCCGCGTGGAATAGTTGTCAGGATGTTGTATTGCATTTCCACGTTAAATCGGTATTACAAATTTATATGGTATGCCTAAGCATAAAAAAAAAGTTCTAATTTTGCCGTTAGACAATTGGTTGAGTTTGAGTAGTCATTTAAATATATTCGTGTCTTTGGTAGACATCAATTTAAAAGTGCTACTAAACATAATTGTGTCACATGATAAAACTGTCGTTCGATTTATTACCTAGATAAATATCATATGAAATCAAATTTAGTAATATAACGGTTTTTAAAAACAAATTAAAGAATACATTGATTAAAAAAGCCTACTAGAGCGTAACCGTGTTTGGACTGATGGACATATAAAGTGAATTTTGTATTTGTTTTTGTACATGAAAATGTTATAAAGTTATGAGTACGTTTGACATTTGCATGACATATTGACATTTGATTAATTTATCTCTGTTTTAAGTTATATTTTTTAATTTCATATTTACTATAATGCTCAGTTAATATTCATATGCCCTGCGTGGCCAACTTTGGTACAACATTGTAACAATAAATTAACTATTCATATTATTATTTTATTGAATAAAACGACTTAACCTTTCATAATTTCACGATCAAAGTCAAATTAAAATATATAATTTCAGGAAACAACCATAACAGAAATGACTCTATCACAAGTGGCTGGCATATTTTATGTATTAGTTGGAGGACTGGCCTTAGCCTTAGGTATTGCTTTACTGGAATTTTGTCAACATGGCCGAGCTGAGGCGGCTAGAGCCAATGTGCCGTTGGGAGCTGCCTTACGTGCCAAAGCCAGACTCGCTTCTCATGAACGAAAAACACCACAAAGGACACCACAAAGAGAAGATAGACTTGGTTGGAATGGAGCTGCTTTTACCGGGGTATATATATTTAATTTTAATGCTAATAAAATAAAACACTTTAAGACAGAGAAGAAAAAACCTTTTTTCCTTACAATTTTTTTAAATGGTAAGGGTATTAGAAATTGAGAAGATATGTAGCACTGTTAAAATCAAAAAGATAAGTAGCACTGGTTTGATGTTTAGCATCAAAACATATAAATGTCGGTATTTTTTTGAAATCGTTACTAATAATAGCGATTATATTATTTTAAAAATACAAAAGTAATTATTTATAGGAAGAAAATGTTCCGGTACAATTAAAATATTAGTCGCTCACAAGTCACCAAGACTTTTAAAATGAAAAAAGCAGTGCTTAAAAAGTCATAACGTCCATGAACTATATAAATTAAGCATTCGCTTCTTTCATATTTTGATACATTTTAATTTAGCAATTAAAGTTGTATAATTTATTATTTGTACTTTTACTACATAATCGTTTTGTATTTATATCAATATAACTTAATTTTAATTTTTCAACCTTAGTTCAATGACTTACTCCTAGGAAGGGAGTTGACGGGCAATAGACACCACAAATTTTATTAATGAAATTTGTAAGTTATTTGCCAATTTTACCCCAATCGTGGTGGCGTCTGAACGGTCCAATTTGACACCCTTTTTTACCATTAACCTTGAAATATATATGTTTTACCAATCCATTAACAAAAAGGATTTCATGCCAATTTAGTGTTCTTCAATACAGTCTCCTAATTATGGTCGTTGAATAAATTTATTTGACATAAATCGCAATCTGTCTCTTTTTTTAAACATATCATCCCAGCGCGTAATTTTACGCTCACAGCATGCCTTTTCCGTCATTATCTTATCTTATATATGGCAATTTACACCGTTGTCATTTTTTTATTGAAGTTTGGTTTAGACTTTTCAATCTAAATAATAAAATGTTGACCAATAAAATCTAATATTTACCAATTTCACACGCCTGTCTACCATTTATATGTTACACCTAAATTATTTGCTGAAGATTTAAAATTTGTGTATGTCTTTTTTCTTGTGATGTTTCAATGTTCCTACCAACTATACATACTGAAATATAAATTCATATTATAGCTACTTCAAACATATTTTTTGTGTATTTTAATCTATTGTAGGTCTAGTATTAATCAACTTTAATCGAATAGCATCGAAATCGTTTGATCGTTTCAATTTTTTTTAAAACATACAATATCACGTTGTTACATTATACTTTCTATTTGTGGACAGTTAACTGTCTAAATTCCCATGTATATATCATTCTGATTCCATTCGTCTTCTAATAGAGACCACACCTATTTTGTCGTTTTTGTTTAGGTAATATGCGTTTATATATTTAGGCAATACTTTATTAAGGTAGCTATTACGATTTCTTTTATATTTTATTTTATTATGCACATGTTTAATTGCTTGTGAACATATATCTTTAAGCAGTTGAACTGGTAAGGCAACCATGGTGTCAACAAAACAAAATAACTAGTTCTTATCGAAAGTTGTTTCTTAAATATTTTTTTTTTAAAAGAATGTTTTTATTTATTTTAACTAAGGTTATATTATCACCCACTAATATGACACTATTATCATTTCAGTACTTCCCACCAGGTGCTCAAATCTCCCAAGAGGACGCTGTACACGCGAGTTTCACACATGTGTGATCCGCGGAGAAGAGCGGCATTAACGTCCGTCGCTCTTCTGTCGCAAAGACCGGTGTTGATTTGTATCAGTTGTAATTTATTGCATTTTTTATTTACACAAGTTATTTTAGACCGTCAGAAAAAAAATGTCAGTAAAAAATTTGCACTAAATTGTATGCCATAAACATAAACGGATTAAAATGGAATCCAGCTTTTAACTGACGGCCTTTGAATAATTCATTTAATTGTTTGTCATATTATTTATGAAAAAAAATACAGTTTATGTATGTTTAGTTCTTTATTAGTATATAAACTTGTTTACTTGTTGTTATATACTTATAATATTAATAATCTTGTTTGCTACGGCGTATCACTTTGTAGCCCATTTGTCTTTTTCAACATTCAGTTTCTATAACTGTTGTTTACAAGATTGATAAATTGTATAAATTGATTAATTTATAATTAAGTTTTTAATTATCTCGCATATCTTATTGAACAAGCCTTTTTGGGTATTGTCAAATATAAAAATGGCTACAATACTTCTTTTGATAGTAATTTCACGTTTATTTGATTCTATTTATTGTTATATATAAATGAAATTAATAATTTTACCTTAATTTACATTTTTATTAGGATCTTAATAAGCGGTTCTTTTAATTAAAACTAACATTAAAAAAATACAGAAAAACTTATACATTTTAACTTTGCACACAAATTGGTTTTCAATTTTACTAAAATTTTCAATGAAATATGTTAAGATTTTATTTAATAATACTGTTATGTGGTTTTTTTTTATTATCTTCAGACATTTCAGAAAAGTAACTAATATTATAAGTTCACTTTTATTAAAAATGTTAATCGTAATTGTATAAGTGGTAGCTTTTACACATTTTTTTTGCTAAATGTTTGTAGAATTAATTGTTAGTGTGGATCCTTGTTAAAATTACAATTTCTATCCTTTCTTTACAATTTTGCTTTGCGCTCTGAATTTGAAGTTTTTTTTTTAACTATCATATTACTCGTATAATGCTTCAATAAAAATTCTATCTTATAATTTTAACAAGGTTCACATATAATTCCTATAAAATTAATATTCCAAATTTAGTCTTAAAATATAATCATTTTAGAAAATATTTGTAGTCAACTATGTATTCGTAGCACTCACTATTAATGTTAGGGTAAGATCAATTCTCATTTGACTAGGAATATATAGATAATAAGGTTAAAGACATAAGGGAAATGATTTTGGAGAATATTCTGAAAAGACTTTGCTTATGTACACATGTAGGTCGTACTCCTTAATATAGCTTTTTTTAATTTTTCTAATCCTTACGATTTGTTATTAATGTATGTTATCTTAAGGTTAAATTACTTTTACATTTAGTTTGAATATTGAGTAAGCATTTACTTATGCAACTATTACGACTGTATTATAATATATACTATTCACTATACAGTTATATTTTTCTTAAAATTAAACTCGTTAATACTCATAGCGTCACTAGTTATATTTCAAGTAAATGTAAAAGGATAGTACTATTAATATTTACTGATTGTTTATTTACTGAATGTAACTTAAGAGAGGCGAGAGAAATTCGGAAAGTGAAAGATGAATATTCAAAAGGAAAGACAATGCAGAAAAATCTGTCTTAATATATCACGAATTCATAGTAAATGATGAATGTAAAAACAATTAAGCAAGTTTAATCGTGAATGGAAAAAAACATCTTGGTGAGCGAAAATTAATAGGAGTATCTTAAAATAGATTCCAGTTCTAGTGACCGATTGAGGCAAGGAATGATCAAAGTCAAGGAATCTTTTTTCCGTCTTTACATCTTGTAAATTAAATGGTTCATGTCGCATTGACACTGCCAGTGGCGTTAAGTTAATATTAAATATTCTTCCTATTTACTGCTTAAGAAGTACCTATTTATATTTAAATGCGTAGCTTTCATAATATGTCTAATACACTTAAGTTACTTACTATAATGTTCTAAAAGTAGAGCTTGTAGTCATTCAGCCAGTTATCTTTACATTATATAACTTTACATATTATTAAAAAAAAAAAAATGTTTGAATTTTTTTTTTATTGAAAATGTTTTGCCAATTAGCTTTTTAATGTCTAATGTTTATTCAATATGTCTTTGAATTACTTACTGTACGTTATATTCTTATTCTTTTTATAATGTTAATTATCTATTACTTCATAATAATATATTTATTGGACTTATTTATTAGATATTAAATTAATTTATTTCGTTGTTAGAAATTATATTAGCAAATTACAGTAAAATTTTGAACCACTATTCAGCTTAAAATTGTTCATACTTTTAAAAGTACTTAATTTCTATTTCTTAAATAATCAATATGCTACGATGTGTTTGAAAATTTTGCTTCATTTTGTTTACATTAACATTATTATAATATAACATATCGTTATAAGCTATCAATGCGTATATGTATTAAGTAATCATAAAATTTTTGATGTTGTATTATGTGTCTTATTTACAACCACAAAAATCAGATAATAAGGTGTAATAATAGTATATAAACGTTTAATAATTTTACCTTATTCTAGAAAAACATTTCAAAATCATAATATTCTTAATTAAAATAGGCTATTACAAGCACTTTCGAATCGTCAATTAACATAAAATACCAGTATTGTCAGTCCTAGTGGAAGCTACCACCGGCTTGAAAGGCAATTCTGCTGAGACTAGCCAGCGAGAAACTCAACAGCTGCTCCTTTCAAATATAGTTTTACAATAAGTTTACAGTAAATTTTAGCCTCCCGAGTGAGCATAAACAGCATTTAATTCCATATTTTAACATCAGAATAGTATTTTAACATCTTGGCCAGAATAATATAATTTTTAATCTTGATTGATGAATTGTGCAAGTGGGAAGTCTGAAATTATTTGTGAAATTTTGTTGTACATACGTTTACATTGTGAATCCCGAGATCCCATACTATAATTAGCCCTTGTCTGAATTATTCCTTTGTTGTTACATCGCAAATTACGACTTATATCAAAATTATCAATAATTGATTTTTGTTTGTATAGAACACAAAAAATATGTGGAGAAAATAAATATTTAATAACATAAACAAAAGCTTATCAAACAAATAAATTTGCAAGTTTAGAGGCCGTAGAGAAGTATCGTAGAGGAGTATCGTAGCTCAGTCAGCTCAAATATTTATATTTGTCCAATCTGGTATCTAAGACTGCGTTGTGTGCCACAAACAACAAAAAAAGAATACTTAATCAAAATAGACTTGAAAAATATTTTAAAATTTATATCTTTTCATAATTTTTAATACTTAGTTTTCTACAAAATATACATATTTTTTTAATACTTAATTTTACATAAGAATAATATCTTTGAGAGATCTCTTGATTTCTCTAGTTACTACGATGTAAGCTGAATAGTCAAGTTACACACCACCACTAGATGTCACTAACTGTATAATTCGCCAAATAAAAATGTAAATTTTAAACATAAAAAAAATATTACATTCATAAACTCAAGTGTTATATAATTTGTGACAAATCGAACAATTCATTGATTTTTTTCAAAATAAATCTATCAATTTATTTTTATAGACAACGTTCGAGATAATCTTATGAGTACTAATATACAATTCAATGTGAAACATCGCAATTCAATGTGAAAAGTGATAAAAATACACTTAATTAAGCTTTCGGTAAAATAATTTTCTATAATAGTATTAATATTCTCTATATGAAAAAAATTGTAATTATTATGTAAATATTATTATGATATTTGGTAAGAATTGCTCGAATCAGCAACCGATCTAGGACTGAAATTGACATAAAACAGGACTAAAGTTGATACAAAATATGGCGTAATGGAATTCACGCTGGTTTCTGGCGATCAAACAGACCAGGTTCAAATCCTGGTAGGGCCTTTCACGAATGACTTGAATATAATTTTGTTCTAAGATATATTTTATTTTTAGTTTTAATATTGTGTTTATCTTAATTTTGACTCATTTTTGAACTTTTTTTAAGATAGGCTTAAAAATTTTTGTACAATACTTTCTATTTTTGTTGTTTTATATTTCTTATTTTATTGTGTTAAGTTATATAAGTACTCATAATGTAATAATTTAATTACAATTATAAAGATAAGAGTAATTTTTATTTATTGTCCTTTGTTTATGTATTAATTGGCTTTTCAAATGTAAATATCGCCCTCTACACATTGCTACGGGTACTTCGTAATGGCTAGATGTACTGATTTGTCACTGGCCTACTTGGCCTGCAACTAAAACATATTTCTCAACACTAGATGTCTTCCCTTTTAAAATGGCAATAAAAATTAAAACGAAAAATTAAAAATTAATAGCGTGGCGTTTAGGTTCCGTCACGCATTGTCTCGAATTCCGGTGGAAAGAGGACGGAGTGTCTTGACACTAGGTTCTTTCTGACTAACCGGCAACAATATTTCCCATATCGTGTAGCTCAATTATTATTAATTGATGAAATTATTAATTAGTTCAATAATAACTATGCTAAAATATATATAAATATATATATATATATATATATATATAAATACATATAAATAAATTTTAGTGCTGAGGGCATCGTGGCGCAGTCGAACAGCGTCTGTGAGACTGACTGTAAGCGCGATTGGTTTTGAGTTTGATTCCACTCATAATACGTTGCTATGCTTGAAAAATCATGAAGCTGAAAGAAAAAATTATAATATTAACTTTTTTAACCTTACCACCAACTTATCACATTGTATTTTTTATAAGTAGTTTAATCAGTTAAAGAGCTCTAACTAATAAGGTAACCGGTAATGGAACATTGTTCAGAATTGCGGAAATCGAATTAACACGTACAGTACGCTTACGTTGTAATTACAGTCTACTTCACTTTGCTTTTTGAATAGAGAACATTTATTTTTTAAGACTTTTACTACAAACCATTGAAATCATTATTTAGCTGACTTCAAAATAGGAGCAAGTTCTCAATTCGTCGGCAACCGACAAAACTACACTATTTAGAGAGTGGAGATATAATTATTTGCAAATATTAGTGTAAATATGATGTACAATATTTTTAAAGATGCACCCTTTGGTGTACTATAAATTTAAATGAATATGCCTAAAGTTACCTCTACGAGATCACTAATAGTGAAAAGGTCGCGTTGGCATTTTGCGATTGTATATATTTCTGTTCCTTTATTTATTTTTATCTATCAATCTACATTTTTAACCATTTGTATTAGAAGTTTCATATTGAGTATAAATTAGATGTATAAATTCTGCTATTACTATAATATAATTTCTTCATACTATAAATAGGTATAGGGATCGATGACGTGAATTTTAATATTTGTTTGAAAATTTAAAGAAAATACAAACTTTCAAAAGACAAAGCCTCGCCAGGTTTCTTATATCAGCACAAGGTGGCAATCTCGTGAAGTGGCTAAACATTATTTATTTAAGAAAGTCTGTTACTTTTCCACAAATATAAGACATTGGCCTTGGTTTACATTTTTAAAGCAGCAATATGGATATTTTGACATTTTAGTGAGATATTCTTATATCGAGATCTTATATAGATAGCCTATTCTATTTGGTGTTTCAATTTTCTGATGATTTATTTCGTGTCGATCTTGTGAACAATAAGTCAATCTTGAATAATAAATTTGTTTAAAAAGGAACTATAAAAACGTACTTCTGTTTTCTCATTTTATTGGTCGAATTATCAAGGGCATTGGGGCGTACATATGCAATGAAAATAGTGTATTGTTATTGAATACTAACCAGTGTGTACGTGTTAAAGGAAAATGGACGACAAAAAATATAAAATTATATTATTAAAAATATATAAATACATATTTTTTTTACATAGCTAAGGTAACAGGATACAGGTCAGTAATAGGTTAGAAATGTTTTCTTGTTATGTATTTTGTCACAAAAAATACATACATAAATATTACATTATACTCGTATATGTTTATATTTTAATATATATATATTTAATATTCTTAATCATTTAGAATTTACATTAAGTGCTACACATGTCGTAACATTATAAACACCTACTGATATTAAACTGCATTTCAGCTCTTCATATAAATAACATTCAAATGTTAAGTATATCTTAAAATTCATTTCGTAAATTGACATCAGAAAGTACACTGCAAGTTAATTTAATAGCAAAGCTAAATAGAAAGCTTATTCATGAAGCTTAGGTTTTTACAACAGGTGCAACTTTTTAAACGAATATTAAACGCGACGCACGCGACGTACGTTTAACTTTATACTAAAGATTTAAATTTATTTTAAAGTAAACGTTGTTTAGTAATGAAACAATATTAAGTCCGTAGGAAATGTGATGAGTAAAAATATTATACAGTTTATATTTTATTATTAACATCAATTCAAAATTATTCTAATTAATTATATTATGTATTTTAAAGACACATTTGGTGCATTTCGAACGTAACCAGCCACACGCAACCAGCCAAATGAAGCCACACTTGGGTATGATTTCCACCATCAAGACTGTAATAGTCTTTAAATGAACAGAAAAAATGTACCAGCAGGTTCTTTCCACACAATATATGAAAAACGTATGGAGATTAATATTAATAATATCACTTATATATTGTTTTGTATATTAAAGGTTCTCAATATGAAGGTATGATAGATATAAGACCATCCTGTCACGCTGACAGTTGCGGACTGTATACGCGATAATCGTGGGTTCGCAAAATTACTTGATTTTTCAAAGTTTCGGTTTTACATATTAATAGGATATATATAGTCCATATATAAATACAAAATAAAGCATTCGGTTATATAAGAACAGCCGTATCGTAGAATATTGTGTGGCTACAAAGGGTTGTAGTTATAAAATCAATGACTTTTTTATTTCTACGCCACTCAATTAAGTCATTAGAATTCTACAGCTTAGACCACGACGAGATAATTGAAGCCTGCCTACCATGTTTGCTTTTTGCAAAGGTGTTTTTTTGTTTGTTTCAAATTCAAGTATCAAATTAAAAATGCATCTGGATTAAACTGCGAGGTCATATTGCTTTTTACAATGATGTCGTTTAAGTGCCACTTTATTGATATAGATATTGAATTTCATATTTATAATTTTTCACATAGAATAAGCAGATATTTTCATTTAATATTTTTAGTGTATACACTACCGCCCAATTTACTAAAAATAATAGTTATTTTGAATAGAAGTCACAATTTGTTATTTATAATTGATTTAAAATATATTTTTTTCTTATGTGTACACATGTGCTTTTTTTTAAAAAAATCAATGCATGTTAATAAAAACCTAAAGTTTTATCCACTCAAGCGCTCTACCTTGGCAAAGCCTGAAGCTAACGATGGTAATAAAAATAATTGATATAAAAGAAGTCTGAATATAATAAGTCTAAATAGAAAAACTATAATGTGTAAAGGATAGCGTTTAAATATTAATTCAAGTAAATTGAAATATAATATTAGACAATATATCTGGAGCGTGCCTATTTTTACACTTAAGATATTCTCACCATTGTACGTGAGTGGCTGCGGCTTCCATCTGCGATATTATTGTAAATCATAAATACGAAACTTTGTATGTAAATCTTTTTTTCTATAAATTGTATATTTTTATATAAAGTATAAATTTATTATGAATTTTGATCGTAAAATAAAGAATATTGTTCTTTTATTGTTACTCTAAGCTTTTAGTTAATTAAACAATATTATGTATATATGTGTGTATAAATTTACAATAAATATATATTTATATATTGTAAATTTAATAAATACACATTAATATATAAATATTGAATATATTTCACTATAGGTGATTATTAAAAAAAATACTTTAAATTTATACCTCATACTATATGCTATTCAAAAATTATTTACATTACGAACCAATACTTTTATCTCTAGCGTTTGAAGCTAATTAAAATAGATTGGAAAAGCGGATTGCAATAAGATGAGGCGTGATCGATCAAACCTGCCAATTTTATACATCCGCAAAAGTTGTTCATTTTACAGCAACTGTATTTTATATTTTTCAATATTCTTATGGGAGCTATTTGTGTTTAGATTTATGAGACGACTCGTATTTTATTTGTGGATATAAAATTAAAAAATATGTTTATTTTACAATACATTTTCATTTTAGTTTTTAATTTAAAATGCAGAAATACACATAACATCATCTGAAATGAATAAAATAAATTATTTTTATATATTTTATTACAATATGTAAGTATATTTAGTGGAAATAACTAGCGCAGCTGTATGGTCAACCATTTGAGATACTACAAATTTGAACTAAAAGTAAGGAATGAAATAGCATTTCAGTCTCTACCTTAAAGAAAAAGGAAACATTATTTTCTCATAAAAGGACAAACATGGTGTAAAATTTCAACATTCCTTAACGTGTAAAGCCTCTTTGTATATCACGAAATCGAAAGAAAATATTATTATGCTTTCGTAATCAGCATTTTCGTGCATTTTTTCGGCGAGCTTTGTAAACGACAGACTCGTTATCGCTGCAAGGCCTTATTTGTAAAATACAGCATACACGATGACAGAATGCGGGCAATTTTCAGAAACGGCTAGGTCTCTCTAGCCAGTTCATAAAAAATATATTAAATATAATGTTAAAATTTTTGACCTTCATTAATATGTTTTGAAGTAAGGAATATTTAAAAGAAATAAAAAAATTATCAGCTACACGCTTTAGGGTCGTCAGAGAGAACCTAATATCAAGATACTTTCTGCCTGAAATTAAGACATTGCTTGTTGAGTGATGGGATTTAAAGCCGGTTTTTTATTAGGTACCAGAGCGGAGAAATGAAAACATTTTAATTACAATCATTACCCCGAGTGGTAATTGAAGCCACAAACGCATTTACAGTCAGATGAAGATGCTGCTCCACTACGCCACGATGGCAAAGTGCAATTGATGATGCATCAAATATATATTGTAGGAGCGTATTGAAGAACCTTTCATGCATATACAAAATATATCATGTGTACATAGTAATAATACTGATTTATCATATATCTTTGTGTAACAACTACATGTGTGGGTACATGTGTTTATGTTTGTGTATATGTGTTTATGTGTTTATGTGTTTGTATAGTTGTTTATTTATTTCGCTTATCCAAATAACTAAGCTTATCGAGGATATTTCATCTAATTTCTTAGAAAACTGTGGAATTATATTGAGAAACTGTTTTACTGAATAAATAATTTAAGTTAATTTATCACGTAATATATCAACAATAATATATATCACCAGAAAGGACGTCTGTACTAAATGTATTATACTAAAACAATTTTCTTTGATTTCTGTTTTCAATATATAATTTTTTACGATTACGAGTAATCCAAGAGTCAGCCCGTTTAAATACACAGGTCCAAGATTTATGCAATGCAATTTTTAAATTTTATTGTAACATTTATCATTTTATGCGCCTCCGAATGGATAATAAGATAATTTTGGAATTTAAGTCTTGAATAAATACGTCTTTTTCAATATTTGTATATTATAGGCAATTCAATAGTTAAATATTTGCATTATTTAATAGTTGTATAGCGAGCTCACCGTGGCATATTTAAATTGTGCATGTCTACACGCTATTGTAGGTGCATTTTCGAACTCAGAAAATGACTATAGCTATTATTTTTTGATTCTCTAATTTGGTTTTGCAAACGCAATATCAATAAAACAAGTAGAAAATTGGGAATAGAGTGATTTATTACATTCAGTAATAGTCTGCCTATCCCACTTGAACTGGTACGAGTAACTTGAACTTCTACGAGTTGTACGAGAGTACTACCAAGTTGGTATGAAAAGTCTTATTTTGTCACTCATTTAAGAAAGAAGAAAATCTAAGCATGCTACAGTTTGAATAGCATTAGATTTTTTACTTTTTATATATTTACCAGAATGGAGGCAATACGACAATCACATTCTTTATTTATAGAGTTCTATTTATATATTTTTATTTTTAATGTCCATATACTGGAGCTGAGAGTTAAAAGAAATATTGTACAAGAAAATTTACAATAAAATATAAAACTTCTAGCTTTTTTTATACGCATATTATAAGTTCACGACTGTTGAGGTATATTTTCTATGCGAGATTCTTTTCAGTGGTGTATGTTTTGTGTAATATATCTTATCTTGTTTTATATAGATAGAGCTCGTTAGTACTGTGTTATAGAAAAATGTAACGCTTTCAATACAAATTAAAAATGAAAAGTTAAAATGAATCATATTTTTAGTTTCTTTCTTCTTTTACGGTGAAGTTGAAAACACCTAGTATTATACTATCTATATCGATTTTTAAGACATTGCGTGCTGAGTTTCGGTATCTAATGTTGAATTTTGTGTGAGTAGACTGGAAAAACACTTTATTATAAATGACATGTTAGTTTGTAAAAGAAACTGAAAGACACGGGTTTGAAAGTAATTTCCCGTTATCGTCGTCTTGGCAGGACATCAAAATATTATGAGTCTCAAATAAAAATATTATGTTGTCATCGGATTCGACAGGTCTTTAAATTAAAAAGTCGGATGGAACATATCTTTTTCCATGCTTAAATTTAGTTTGAAGATTTTTATACATTACTAGTGGTCCCGGCGAAGTTCTTACCGTATCAGAATTGAATAATGTTTTATAATTCAATAAAATATTAACCGAAAACCAAATATAATAAATAAGTATATAATTTTTATAGTGGTTAGTTCACATCCATACATTAATTCCACAATGATTATCCATGCGATTTGTTTATTGTCATCGCAAATGCAGTAAACATTGTGGACTCTGAAAATCTTATCTCATTGTGCAATCAAAGTTTATTAGCGTCGTAGCATGGTGGTAACTGATCCTGCTTTTGTGAAGTGAAGTCCAATTATCCTACTAAATTCATCCTACGTTATCTGTATCAACTGATAATGAAAATAACTATCCTGGACCTGGTGTTAATTTGTTTACCAAAATTACATATTTGTAGTCAAATATTTAGTTATAGTGTGGTTTATAGGCACGCACATCTTGTGTAGGAAAATAAAATAGTTTTTTACTATTTTCCATTGCAATTTCTTTATGTTATTTGGTCTTTTAAACCAAATCAAGTTGTAGCAAGATTAATAAACGTCATTCCTTTTTTGAATTTGTAGATTACATATATAAGTAGGTGATAAAACAGATTCTAGTAGGTAAAGCTAACAAAAGTAAAAAGATCTCTTGAAAGTATCTCTTAAAAGATTAGACACTGCGATGTGACACTATAGCATCTTGCGTGTATTTTGTAATCAAATATGGTATATTCTTATATAGTTACAAATTTAACATTGTATATTCATAATCTACATTAAAGTAAAATATAATATATTTTAAGCTTATGTAGGTCACTTCTATAACATGCATATTAAGTTGACCTATTTTACCTATAGGTATATCTATCCCTTTCTAGCCACTTTATAGCCGTTTCATTCCAACGACCCGAACAATTCCAGTACGCCACCGGAACTGCTGAAGGATTCACGCTTGTTCTTTCATGTTATAATTTTTACGTACTTGTCACTTGAGAATAACATTTGTTTGAATGATTTTGTTACTTTTTTTTTTATTCTGGAACTTTAATTATTTCGCAGTAATTGCTTATTTTAAACACACAATCACCAGATAGGTTGCTAAATTGTATTTATTGTATTTATAAATAATAAACTGTGTACAATTGCTACTAATTGTGATTCCTTTTTTAAGTTATTACAGAAACTAACTGGTGTAACAAGATGTCATTATCATAAAGTAGGCTTTTTTAGTCCCTGGCATTAACTTTACAGAAAATGTATATTGAAGGCAGTGCATAGGCACTTTACAGCTATAGATATGCAAATCGGTCAGTTGTTCCAAGTAAAATTATGAAATTAGTAAAAATATATTATAAAATAATTAGTATCAAGTAAGTACCGAAAGTTTGTTAAGTTAGTTTTGTCACGAAGTATGAAAAACCTTTCATTACATTTTTTTCCGAATATATTTAAAACGATGCAATTTTAATATAATTTTTGTTGAATAATTTTGATAGTTCCAGATATTATTGAACGTTTCTTTATTATAAGTAAAAATTGATACAAAGATTAAATTGATACAAAGACTAAATTGATACAAAGACTAAATTGATACAAAGACTAAATTCATACAAAGTCTAAATTGATACAAAGACTAAATTCATACAAAGTCTAAATTGATACAAAGACTAAATTGATACAAAGACTCCATCATATTTGCTATTGCACATTAAGCTAATTACAATGTATTTTGGGCATATTCTGAGTCACCTATGGCATTTCCGTAAGCATTAAGCAAATGTGTCTATATTGTACTAATATGGAATATAAGAAAATTCTTATATGTATATGAGTTTACTATAAAATATTATAGTTACATAATTTCTATGCAGTAGTTTTAGACATTTTTTGTTGTTATATTAAGTCTATTACAATATTGCGAATAATATTACAATATTCTAATTTAGTAGAGTTTATTGTTTAATGTTAAATAAACTCAAAATTAAGAAAATTTTACGTAAAAAATATAATTACAGTAGGAAAGAAAAGATAAAGACATTTTATCCTTGAAGCTGACTTGTAAATAGAAGTCAAATAAATCTTATTTATTTTAATTCACAACTAAAAAATAGCAAGTCAGTTAATAATAAGCTTAGAATAACTGCTTTACCGATAAAAAATATTATTACTGTCATTTTTGCACATGAATGATATGTTCACGTGAAATCCATATTAAATAACATCATGATAATATATTTCTATTCTTATTGCTATTACGTCGATATATCTAAAAATAAACTAAAAAAGCCTAGACCAGTTAGACACATTCAAAAACCAGTTTTATCATATAAAATGAAATATTTTATTACTGATTCTATTTTATAAGAATAATTCGATAAAGGCAAATTCAGTACTATAGAAATAAATCTGGAACAAAGTTTGAGCGTCGAATCGAAACATATATTGAATTAGCCTCCAATGGATGAAGAGCATGCATTTATTAGCCAATGAATGTGGAATATTTCTATTTGTTAATAAATATTTCATAAAGGCAAATTCAGTACTATAGAAATAAACCTGGAACCAAGTTTGATCGTCGAATCGAAAGATGTATTGAATTAGCCTCCAATAGGTGACGAGTATGCATTTATCAACCAATGAATGACGAGTCCTCCACGTGTCTCATACCCACCAAAAGGGGTCAAACAGTCTATACGTGTTTTTAGCAACCATCGGTGCACTAGATACCGATGAGATATTGATGAAAATAGCTTTAGAATTCTCAATTATGTAAATGTATAAATTTCGTATGGCAAGTTATGCAGAGATAAACTATTATATTCAATTCCTATTATCTAACTGGATTTGGATATTGATTGTTTTGTTTCGAAACTCAATGTTGCGCTCTGTCTGTACCACAGTTGGAAATATAATCTCTACATATAATAATATTTGGCCTTCATCAATATAATAGAACCCAAAACAATGATTTTTCATTTTTTTTTCTCTAGTGCGGGCTTCATCAGAACTTACCTGGTGCGATACTCCTTTACTTAGGTTTCAAAATGCATATTTAGCTGGCTGTCGGTTTAGTTAACTTAAAATTCACTTTTCAGTTTTTAAACTACGATATACTCTTTCCATAAAGCCATTTATCATTATTTATGTTTATAATAAATATTCGTTTCAAAAGATATGTAGGTGTGTATTTTAAAAGTAACATTTTTAATTCAAACTGTTCCAACTATTATTTCAGACGTTTTGAATACAATCATTATAAAAATCAGATATTGCACTTGTATTTTGATGTTTTTCATATTTTTCAAGATTGTGTTAATATTTTAAGGTTTAAATTATCTTGTAATGATTCAACTCTACCTGAGATATTGAGGCTAGATAAATTTATGTATATATATATACTTTTTCTAAGTCCTAAGATCAGTTTCTTCAATTTATTATCTTGAGCTTACAAATTGCCATTGTATATTTTATAAATTACTTACTACAAAATTACGTTAAGAAAAACATTTTTATACACCCAACGGGATTCTAACCCGTGCCTCTTGAAAATCGTCTAAGCTCTCTGACCGCTAAGCCGTGCGTACGCGTAGTATTCGTAGTATGCCTAGCATGGCTTCGAATTCCGTTCAAATCCCGCTGCTTTCAAATTTTTATACGTTTTCTAAAAATGAATTGTGTGTATAACAGTTTAAAATGTTAAAAAAAAAATTGGTAGTTATATATGACATTATTTGAGTGTTTTGTTATATATGATGTTATGTGAATTAATTAAAAAAGAATTCTACTTAATGCTACTTTAAGTTTCGCTAATTCACAGACAATACGATAAAATTCGACCGAACGATGAATAAGGGGATGCTCATTATGTTAAATGCCTCCAATCCTCAAAATGACTGAAATGCGTGAAAACAATCCATAGTCCCAGTTTTTCCTATTTTTCATAGTTTCATTTTTTTTTTTTTTTTTTTTTTTTTTTCATTTTCATTTCATTTTCATAGTTTCATACTGGCCGGACTAGCCGGTGAACATCTCTGAGTTTTTAATTATCTGAATTACCTGTGGTTATTGAGAGTTACCGGCTGAAGCGTCCCAGTAAAATAAGTTATTATCTCAAAGCGGCTTCTACGTATCGGACCTGCGACCCCACGTAAGCTTTCTAAAGGATCGGGGTTCATCTATTTAAAAGAGCTACTTAAAAGAAGATATAATAAAAAGCTTTTTCCAGTGAGATAAAATTCACACTGCACTTACTTTAGTGTGTCGCATTTTCAGGAAAATGCTCCGTTTACTAAGACATAATTGTTCTAAGCATACATAATTAAAGTAACAAGTTGAAATAAGGTAAAAACTTTACATATATTTTATATTGCTTTTGTATACTTTAATGTGATAAGTGATTGGATATTAATATTTTACACCTATTAATTTTTATTTCATTTTACAATGAATATATTAACATAATACAATGTAATAAGTTATATTTAATATATAAATATTTTTTAAATAAACAAGCTTACACAATATATTGGCTCTTATTTATCCTTAAAATACATGTGTATTATTTGTTACTAGTTAACAAAATATGACATAAATGTTTAGTATATATCCTGAAGGTGCTTTCTTGGGATCTACAAACTAAGCATATATCAAAAAGTGCAATAAGTTTGTTTTAGAGGCCGCTTTGGCACAGTGAAACAGTGGCTGGACGTAATCGCTACGGATTGCGGGTTCGATGCGCACTCGGTGGAATTATCATAATTAAATGATTTTCATTTCTCAGCTCCTGTGAATATGGCATATGGAATAAGCGTGGCGTTGAAGTCCTAAACACGCAAGGTGGATTAAGTATCTTGACACTAGGTTTTCTATGCAATAAAACAAGCTAAAAAATAAATAAAAGTATAAGTAAAATCAATCTGTCAATTCATCAATCCGCAATAATATATTATTAAGTTCTTTGATTTTCGCGATTATTACACATTTTGAAATGAAACTATTTTAACCGGATTAATCGCGTATAATTTTGGTAATCGAAAATACATTTTTAGAACCCGACGTTTCGAACACTTTACAGTAGTCCATGGTCACAGGTAGACTGCCTGATTTCATTTCAAAATAATATATTATTGCATTAATTAATTTAAATTTGTATATATACAAATTTCAATATAATTACACTACCTCATTTCTTTCTTTATGAATAATTAATAAGCGTTTGTTATGGTTTCAAAATATTTTTAATTTTTCTCAATAATATTTTAATCTTAATAATTAAGGCTGATCTAGAATATAGATAATATCACTAAGCTGCCTAAGTTTATTCATCCGTGCCACAGATGGGATAGGTCGCGCCAAGATCAATCTAGTGCCAATTGGAGCGGCTTAAAGTGACATATTGATATATTACGACGATAACAAAATTCATCATATAACATTTAAAATTATAAAGACAACTACTCGAGCCGATAGATGTTGTCTGGTCTGTTTAAAGTACAGAATACAAATTGTTTTCTTTTTAAACTTCCTGGACATTTTCATTGTTAACATTTTAAATCATAATATTTTAACGTTATTAAAAGCATTAAATTTGGTTTTCAATAATCAGATAAGCTGAGGAAACAATTTCTTAGTTAATACAATTGTTACACCAGACTACTGTGATTGATTAATTGACAGTAGTCTAATATAGTAATGCGTTTAATTAACTAATTACTATATCACATGTGTATTGTTTTGACATCTTGTAGAATGAATTTACCATTGCCATTTATAGTCGATCCAAGGCGCTAGAAAATTTCCAACCATCTTATTTGTTCAAATTTAGACGTTTTTGTGTTTGTGTAAAATGAAATGTAAAAAATTATCCACTGTATGATTATAGTCAGCTGACATTGGAGATGAATTTCTTCTCCCTCAACGCTGATGTTTTTTTGTCTAACCATTGAAAATATAAATCATAAAAACATAAATCAAGATCACTGTATACTAGTTTTCAATAGTCCTGAGAGAAGGCTAACGTTTTTAGTAGGGCTGAAATATAGTTCGTATTTAAGCCCTTCTTAAGATATTATCAACACTGCAAGAGAATTATATCTCTTCAGGTATCTTACTTCAAATGCTGATTGTTGTCGTACGATGAGTGGTTTGTTGGTCTCCTTACGCGATTACGATTGATTGCGATCTACGTTGGTCTCCTAAGTGTTCACTTCCCAGTATTCAGTGTCACAGATATTCTGCTTTCTGGTACAAAAATTTACCAACCCTATACAGCTGTGGAGGGTGGAGGGGAGCAGATGAGATTTATCCTTGAGATATGTAGATTGATGTAGATGGCTTGCTTATACATATGTATATGGTGTGGTAGACCACGTATGTCGTAAGGATTTATTATTATAAATTAATTATTTGCTGGAATTTTGATTGTAAAATATAATTTATTACTGTTAAGCTGGAACTGGCTATACTTATTTTTGTCAATAAATATGTTATTTGATGATATGATTTCGGACTAAATCAGTTTTCGGGAAAAGTCATCAATCTGGCACATTTCAAAAAACTAGCCAATCCTCTTTAATATAGATTTTTTGACAACTTTACTTGTTTATTTATGCTCAATAAAAAAAATCGTCACGTCGCTTCACACAAAGTATAAATTTGAAATAAAAAAAAATGGAAAATTTATGGGCTTTAATAATCTTAGGGAGTAACGGAAGAAACAAAATAATCAAACAATTTGGCCACTCCAACATCATCGCGATTATAATATATTGTTGACTTTCCCTTGTGACAAGCTTACGACGAGGATATTACTAAATATGAATCAAAAAATGTATAGAATCGTGCCTCTTTCTGGAAACTAATGTACCGTTAATTTATCTTTGTCACTGACAAAAGACTGTATAGGGACCTACGTTTATAAATACCTTGCAATGTAGATTGTCAGATTTATTGATTCGATGGCTACATAATGCTGTGAACTGTAATCGACTGCCACGTTACAAGTGAATACTAAAAAATACATTATCAATTCAACTGCAGTTGGAGTTTACTGCATTGGTTGTTATAAATAGTTAAATGATATGGGCTTAAGTTGCTAATAATTTTTTTAGTATCAAACAAAAAGTATATAACTTTGAAAATTTTATCAGAATGAAGCGCTGGTGGATGGCTAGTACAAATAAAAGTTTAAAAACATTAACAAGTTAGGTCAGCCGCTAGAGATTTATCATCTAGTTTTTATATTCACTCATCTCATCTCTTGAAACTTGCAAATAATATCACATTATTGCATTTACAAATTGACTTTAAAATTTCATAAATGTTCCCAACAAGTATTTATTTTGTATTGTTGGTGTTATAAATATTTGTAAAAATATGAAATAGAAATATACTCCATTCTCTGTTGATACTGGTAATAACCACATAGTAAAAATAAGTATAAAATAACTTATATTGAAATTCATAATATTCTTTATTCAAATAAATTTATGTAAGCACTTTTGTATCGTTAAATAAACATAAAGCTTCTACTGGCTCGGAAGACAGTTCTGCTGAGAAGAGCCGGCGAGAAACTCAACAGTTCCTCTTTTCAAATATAAAATTTATAATTTTATTATTTGCACCAAATTGAAATCATATTACTTCCACACTTTCTTACTGTTAAATATTGTTTTAATCTAACAGCATTGAAATTGCGAAGCTTGTCTTTATTTCTCGATACTATAGTATGTCTGTCATAGTTTTTAGCATAACACATATGCTGTCGGACAAACAAAATATTATAATATATATATACCGCGAAGCAACTGAAAGTATATATATAAAAACATATCGCAAAGAATCTCGAGCTCTAAGATTATAAATGGATCTCACGGATCTTTTTGAAGGATAAATATTGCACTTTTATCTGTGGAACTGCCCCATAATAGCATTCTATAAAACGAAATACTATGAAAATAGCTAAAATAAACTAGACGGGCAGTCTTCATGTTTGTTATTTGCCTTACTTTTATAATCGCGAATACGGCAGAGCCGAGTTTATCTGCCAGTGGTTCAAGTTCTAATAACTGGTGCGTCTGTCATGTTAAGAGTTTATCCTTTAATTATTGGACTCAAATTCCGTCTTTTCACATTGGGTAAAGTAAATACATTACATTTAGTTTTTTTGGCATTTAACTTATGCTTTTAGGTTATTAACATCAAACATGTAATTTTACATTTTACCATTTAGCTGGTTTACAATTTGTCATTTCCTGATTTTACTGGTTCTCTTTATCTTAATTTATCTTAAATTTCTATGTTTGGTTGAAAACTGATGCTTAGGTATATATGATACTCACGAAAGATTTCGTAATTTAGTAGAGAGTAATTCAATACAAAACACCACAGATTTAGCCAGATTTAAAAAGTAATGTATGCATAGATAAATTTTTACGCGAAAGGGCACTTCTAGCAACGATGAATATTCGAATAGAATTAGAATAGCTAAAAACGATGTTGTATTCAGAAATATTCAGAAAACTATCGTAAAGGCACTAGATTCCTTGTGACACCATCTTAACAGTCGTAGGAAAAGGTGTAAATGTGATGATTCATTCCATTCCAATTAAAATGGCTGCAGTTTCCTATTTAAGCTTATTACGCCATTAGTAAACCGCAAAGGCAAATCTTAAAGCTAGCACATAGAAAGTGCTTGTCCAATGACTAACTGTATACATTTTATCCCCAAATAGATAATTAATAAAAATATCACATCAACACACACATACACAAACACACACAAAATTGCGCTCTCTATTTTAAAGTTGACAGTATGCACCGACAAGATCCACTGAGCTGAGCTTTAAGCTCACGTGTATGTACACTTTATTTGCGGTCAGCTTTACCTGGAGTTCCTTTTATAAACACATACCAGGAAGGCACCATTCTTATGAGTCAAGTATGATGAAATTATTCTTATTTCTCATTGACTTCGCGAACGAAGCCGCGGCTAGTTATTTTGTAAGAATTACTAGGCTTTTACATACTGTATTTTGATAATTTGACATTCCTTTTATTATATTTCGCGTAAACTATAAATTATAATTTAACTTAACAATTGTGATAAGAATCTTTATAGATAAAATATATGTATAAAAAAGTACTTTTGTTGTTACAAGATTGTTCATATGAAACATTTTGATAGGATTTTCCAACTGAAGTGGTTAGTTACTTTGTAAGCTAAACTCCGGTGCTCGGCTCAACGTTTAAGCATTTAAACGTAATACTCGTAGTTAGTAAAAGTGACTTGCTTCACTGAAGATCGCTATTGAGCTTTTTAAGCTTTGTACGATACCCAACTTTATAGCCTGGACTTTTAGAATGTTTATACGTTAAATAGATACATATATTATGTTTATTTTGTAGCTATTAAATTCAATGTATTAAATTGTATTTAAACTATACTATATTAAAGGTCATCATGGTGTAGTGGGACAGCGTCTTACTGTACACGCGATGGGTTGTGGGTTCGATTCCTCCTCGGGGAAATTATTATAAATTTTCACCATTCAACAGGCAATGTCTCTGATTTTGGGTGGAAAGTGGAGAACAGCACGGAGTTTCCAGCTCAAGATATTTCTCGACCGTAGGTTCTCCCTGACTGACTCTTTTTGCGAAGGTAAGAGTGAAGCTGTATATGAATATTGGAGTTTCTTAACATACGTGATAAAATGTGTGTGTGTATAATTATAATGTTCTTACTGTAAATACGTTGGTTAGGGGTTTGATCACAACTCAGGTTACGGATTTTTATAAAGAAAGTGGGAAATAAATGTGATATTCTACTCTACAAGGGCAAAAGCGTGGAACAGAAAAAAAAATTGAAACTGAACAAAAGTACAAATACAAATATTACGTGTACTACAATACTACAATAATTCTGTATCATAAATGTGACAATATTTTTTTGTACTGTATTAAAAATAGAATAACTTTGAAGTAAATTGCATTTAAAATATAAATTTCATTAATAACATTATTATTCTGTTAGAATAAAAAAATAATATTATACAAAAGCCATTTATAAAATAATACTGTAGCTTGTAACAATGAATAGTCTTTGAAGTTTTAATATTTGTCTCCAACTCCGGTCATTAGCGAGTTGTACGTCCGGCGCGCTAATGAGATTATTCCGGTTCATTACCTTGATATATTTAATAAGCAAATTTATTTTTATAATATACGGTTTTCATTAATTTAAAATTATAATGAAATATAAATTGTTTTTCAGACACGTTTAATTAAACGCCCGATATATGAGCTAAATGGATTTGGATAATTTAAATATTACATTTGATACGTTTAATTGATGCTGTGGGTTTATAGGTTCTGCTACCCAACACAATTTATTTTAAAATTAAACGCGTTTCAACACGATATCTTTGCCTCAATGCTGTATATGAGAGCTAAAGAAAAATAATAAGTGCTTTGAGGACAAACTTTGGGCCATAAGCAATATACAAATTTTAAATATCAAAATCACGGCCTTTGTGATAGTATAAAATATTACTTCATTAAGCTCAGTTAATTAACTACCTATACATAAACACATTATTTAGTAGTCAAGTAAATTACACCAACATAATGTTAGTTCAAGCTAAAAGTAATCAATTGTCAATTATGTCAACTAAGTGAAGTTATTAAAATAATTAGTGTAGTACTTTTAAACTTAAGAAAGTTTGAAATATAATGAATTTACTCTTCTCAAAATTTATGTATTGGAACTTATTACCTACACCTTAGATGATTGCATTTTGGCTGTGGTTCTGTAAGGTACTGTGAGACTCACGGTTGAATGAACTCGACTCTACCAACTAAAACCTAGCGGAAATAGTCGTTACCCACATGAGACGCTGCAGAATGAATCGCGTATGCTGCTACAATACTACGCTAAGCAACCCAACTCACTTTTGGCCTCACCATTAATGAAATTTAAATCATAAACACCTTACAGTAAATTTAGCTTATAAAATAAATCACATTCTGAATATAATTTCCAATACAATACAACTTTAAAAATTATTTAGTCTGTGTGTCTCATTATGCATTAGGTTTTCACCTGTCAAGTTTAGATTGAAAGAAATAGCTTGAAGAAAGAACATGAAGCTTTGCTTCTTATTTGCTATTCGTGACGGCACGTAGAAGGTGTATGCCTTTGGGGTGAAAGGTTGTGTGTCTGTTTGTACAAACCAATGTTGCCATTTCTATCCGAAAGTACTAGCCCCCACGAATACATCCCCGACGTCTCGTCATGTAAATTCTTTAAGTCGGGGATTTTTTAATTGCCTTATCCTTTTTCAATTATATACTAAGCGTTTTTTTTTTTAATTTTTTTTTTTATTTTTCCGATCACTAATTTAATTTGTGACAAATATATTGAGAGAAAAGTAACGATTACCGCAAATGATAATTATTTGATCAAATCGTTTGAATATGTAAAGCTCAATAAATACTTAAATTATGGTGATTGCATCGGAGCGTTAATATGCTATACAGTACTGGGTACTTGTATTGTAGCTAATACATTGTAATCTACTGTGTACAGACTAGCTTCGACTAAAATAGATGAAGAATGCACATGTATTAAATATAATATAGCATTTATATTTTTACAAGACATCTTTGGAGGATATAAATTTATAATTTTTTTACCCTTTTTAAGCTTTTTTACTTTAATTATGAAATTAAACTTAGTTTTTCTATTTTAGCCTTAATTAGGAGCATTTTTTAAAATCGAAAAATATATAGTGTTTTAAATGCGCTTGCGCTTTTTCTAGCATTTTAACTACCTTTAGAGTAGTCAGTCTTCCAGTCTGACATCACGCGAACGAAACTTGGAAATAAAGATCCTATAATACGTATATCAAACTCATATAATGCGTGTTTAAAAAATGACGCAACGATTCGTTGCGTTGGTTACAATAGACTCTTCATGAAAAAATGTAACCTTTTCTTTGTATAATTTGTCATATAATTCTAATTAGAGAGTATAATATTTATACACTATTATAATTTGCTTATGAGCAATGCAGTAAGAAAATGTGTTAATGCAAAGAAATATGTATAACCGTTGGAGATCCGAATAAATAAATAAATATAAAGATGGCCAATGTACCTAACCAAGACGGCTAAATTGGAGAAATCAGTAGTAATAATACTAGAAATCATCTAAACCATCTTATTCAGCGTGGTGTCCTTATTTGAACAAAAACGGTTTCATGATGTATATGATGTAGACTAGACGATACACCAGTTGACACGAGCACCAAACAGGGGCCCATTGGCGCTTCCGACGAAAAGGCTATAACCGATGTCCTAGAACGACAAACAAAAAAGAGCCAACTAAATGTTATAAGTCTTGTAAGATTATTTGAAAACAACACTTTCTCCGAAGCAGAACTGAAGATCTGCTAATGTGTTTGATTATTATTTATTTACGTTCTCTCGTATACGTATCTCGGCTAAGTATATTTTTTATTTATTATGTTGGTTTCGTTTTTCTATTAAATCTCACATTTATTTTGAGGTCATCCCATGTGACTAATTGTGTGATTTTCTTAATGCGCTAACTGCTTGTGAGTAACTAGTGAGGTCAGATCATAGAAAAGGGTTCACATAAAAATTAGATAATACATATACTTATCTTTGTTCCAATGGTGCAAATGATGTGCCAATACAAAGTGCGACGTGTTCATTATCAGCTTGAATACTACGGAAAATGATAATGAAGTCCTTCTGAACTTTTATTTATGCAACGATATGACCTTTTTTAAGTAATGTTCTCTTATAGATTGGAGTGGAGCTTTAATAAATTTACTTATATAAATGTAAAGATTTTTTGGGGCCACTTTAAAAGACTGACTATGTGTTAGTAATCAATTTTATTTATTTGCTCTGAACAAAGTCCGGTATTGGCGTGCGCCTCCTAACAGTCAATACTGGTGATAGGAGTAAAGTATCAATATATTTCCACTGTCTACTCCGTATTACAAGGAATTTACTTGTACATAATTATATATATATTTATTATGTAATACATTTTCTTAAGATATTAGATCTTTCTTTTGTATTAATATATATATAGCTAGATATATATAAAATAAGCACTAATTATTTAAAATTTGTATTATAATAAAAAATATAGAGATAATGTCTGCTTAGTAGTCAGTCTATGCTTTAATCACACAATGCACTTCGGTATTATAATGTGCTTTGTAGCCCTTGTATATAACTAAGCGTGTATATATATAATATTAATTATTACTTAATGTAGGAGTATGTATTAAACATATTTGTATGTATACTCGTATATACACATATTCATACCTAACTCAATTAATTTAAAATTACGCAGACAGACAACCGCTTTTAGTCCTACTTCTAAAATATGGATGATATGTTTTTATTTTGGAAACATTATACACTATTTAGAATAACTTAAGCTTCAAACTTTTTTCCGTATATCAGAGTAGTCAAGACACTCCGTTCTCCACTTTCTCGAAATCGAGACATGCTGCGTTCTGTCTTATTTTATCACTATAAATATACCTGGTATCAACGAACTGTGTATGAAACACAGTCAAAAGTACCTAACCTAGACGGTTTTTTTTAACTCAGCAGCAATACCACTAGTATTACTGTGTCTTTTTTTTCGATTGATTCGTATGCTGTTGGCCATAGTGGCCTCTACAGCGTCACCGGGGTTTTGGGGGAGGCCGAGCTAAAAGAGCTCCGAGCTTGGCTTGGAGACCTCGAGAGGTAACCATCAAATTAGTTCCACGGTGACGCAAGGGCGCCTCATGTGAAACTCGAACCTCAACTTGCGCCACTGTTTGTCGTAGGGGACTTTGCTCTGCTCAGTACTAGCTATATATTTTGGCTAGAGCGGCTGGACGGCATCGGGCCATTTGAAAACTGGTACCTGGTCTTCACCGTCGGGGACGAAGTGTGTAGCGTGTGCATTTGCGTGTGTGTATAGTAGCTTTACCTACTGCAGTTTTAGAATTATTTGCTAGCGTAATGGCGGCAGCTTGTTCTGATAGAAGGCTGCGGGGCCTCAGGGGTCCCCACGGGCATCGTAATTACACGCGTTTACTACCAGCTGATTCGGATGAGTTGTGGCTTTTTCGAAGTAACTACTTGATAGTTTGCGGCAATGCTCTTTAATAGAGTCGATCTTAATGTTTCTATGAAAATCAGTGTTGCGTACGTACCATGGTGCGCCTGTGGCAATAAGCAGAAATCGGTTCTGAAGGATATGTAGGCAACGGAAGTGAAAATAGGCCTGACACACGTTGTGTACAGGCGGATTTTATTTTTAAACGACATTTTGCTTTAAGCACAATACAGTGGATATAACCGGCTAAAGATGAAGGCCGCTTTGCGGCTGACGTAGTCGATGTGTGCTTTGAATGAGAGCTTACTATCTAGGACGACGCCTAGGTATTTGGCGGATTTAGTGTCGGGGATGGGCTTGCCTAACAGGCGGACTATGGGCATGTCGCCTGTGTGACGAAAATGGGTAGTATAAGAGTGCGAGTAATCTTTTAATTTATGCCAACAGGTATTCCGTGATGCGGTGGACCTGATGGATGCTGGAGGGATGGTCTCGAAAGCCGAACTATTCAGCAGCTCTTGTTTGTAACGCGATCAGATCCTGGAGACGGTCCTAATTGTGCGGAGGTTCACGATTTTAGGGTCTCTATTATAGTTTTTGAGAAACGTCTCTTGAACTAATAATATATCGACGCGGTGTTTTACTACGAATCCTCGCGCGAGTCTTAGATCGGGCCTGTTGAAGTTATAATGATTGATGACCGTCATTTGATTTTAATTTGTTCGTGCATTGAAGCGCTCAAGCTTTGTTAGCAGGCCGACGTGTGGGCTCGCGATTGCAAGAGGGAGATTTGGAAGTTCGTCCAAGTTCCTAAGCCGAAGGACAGCAGCAAGGGCTGTGACGTCCTTCGGGTCGAGGGTGCTTGCAAAGGAGAGGACTAGCCCTAGGTCATTTTGAAGACCAGCGTGATGGTCGCGTTGTTGCTGCCTTGGCATGGACAAGTTGGTTTTTGGCGATCTGTGTGGTAGATTCAGGAGCAGCAGCGTAATCCCTGGGTTTCTGTGGCCTGGGATGCCTTGCGAGTGGATTGGTCTCGCACTTGACGGGAGGGCATCAAAGCCCTATGTGTCCTGCCACCCTTCCCGCTGACTCTGCATGGGGCCTTGGAACATCCGTGGTAGTTTGCAGGGTGCCCCTAGGTATCACACAGAACGCAGCTGGGAGGTACAGCTGGGTCGGGGACTATGCGCGAGCAGTCATAGGTTGCGTGATCCTCTAAGCACTTTACGCACCTTAGTGCGTCCTATTCAGCGTGGTGTCCTTATATGAACAAAAACAGTTTCATGATGTATATGATGTTGACGAGACGATGCACCAGTCGACACGAGCCCCAAACAGGGGTTCTATTCCAATGAATAGGCTAGGACTGATGTTATAGAACGAACGAGAAAAATGAGTCAAAAAATACTTACGTACCAGGGCTGAAAATTGAAAATATTTTAAATATAATGGGAATTGAACCCACAACCAAACGGGTGTACAGTCAGACGCTTACCCATTGTGCCACAATAGCCGCTATTCATAGTAGAAACGAAATAAAACATCATATTTATGACACCAAATTTATATAATTTCTCAGTTTTGTAGAAAAACGTAATGATAAAAGAGAACAATAATAAAAATACTAATTTATTTTTCGATTTTTCTCGACATTCTACATTGAATAGCAAAATTCTCATTTCACTTAAATAATACAACACGCGTTGCCTTATTACAATCGTATATCACTTTGACATTTTTAAAGCATTATTCCTACACTTAGGAAATTGAAAAACATTTTTGGAATACGTATAAGAATTTAATTTAAAATTTTTATACGTTTTCTAAAAATATCTTTATACAAAAGTGTATGTAAGCACATAAAATTAGTGTCTGTAATAGATTATTTAATTAATATAATATATATACCTATACATATATATGTATACCTATATACCTGTATATATATGTATGTACCTATATATATATATATATATATATATATATATATATATATATATATAGGTTCGTTAATGGTATAAACTTCTTAAAAGCTAAAAGTTAAGAAAACATTACTTTCTGGAAATAAAAATCGTATATTCCATACATACATTGCAAGATACCATAGTGTGAAACATAAAGCATATCTTCCATAATACATGTTTATTCGACTAAACGAAGCCAATCTAGTACCAACGACGCAGAACGGCTTCAAGAAGAATATTTTACGTACAAATGGAATGAATATTATTATGGCGGCATTGTAAAGCAAAGCACATGTTCGAGAATGTAAAGGATATTCGTTTATTCATAAACAGCGCTTTCTTTAGTGCCTGCACGTGAAAATAATTTTTCTTTTTTCTTTTTTCGAGCTTTTTGAGCTTTATGACTTTTCAAGAGAATGTAATAAATTAAACATTATAAGTCTATTATAAATAAAAAATAACAAATATATTGAGTATCGGTTGTAAAAATCTGCCCTTGTATTGTTACAGATTTAAGGACACATTTTAAAATGAAAAAATTAATAAATATATTGTTATCAACGTCACGTTTTATCCTGCATAGCAATAACTATAAGACAAATAGAACCGAAGACAAAAAGAACAAAAGTATATAGTATAATAGACATTGCTCGAAGAAGTGCCCAGCTGAAATGGCAGTGGGCGGGACTTATAGCCAGGAAAACCGATGGCCGTTGGGTCAGTAAGGTTCTCGAGTGGCGACCATAGGATGCAGGAAGCACAGGACCGATGGGCGTAGAGTTCCTTGGGGAAGGCCTATGTCCAGCAGTGGGCGTCGATAGGCAGAGAGAGAGAGTAATAGAACCTACTGTCAAGAGAGCAGAACTAATTTTAAATATAATGATGTCCCGAATCGGGATCGAACCCACAGCCATCGTGTTTTCAGTCGGTACCATCCCACACTCAAACTCAGTTATAAATTATTATTATTATATCTATTATATTATTCCAAAAATGACCGTACAGAAAATCTTAAAGTTTTTTTTTAAATCGTCTTTCTTAATGATATCCTTGTACAAAGTAATTACCAACAATTATAAGATAACTCCCATATAATTAAACAGACTAATGATACCGTCATAGCCCAGTAGTAAATAGTATTTATCACAGTAAGACACGACAGTTATAAGTTGTATTTGACTAAAAAAATTATATATAAAGTATGTTCCTTTCTCCAATCCAATAAGAAAAAGTGCAACATTCGTTTTTACCATCCAAATAACGATATTTCTAAAATATAAGATAAGTGCAGAGCGCAGCAAATAATTAATTACTAACTTTCCCGTGCATGCTGTATGAAAATAAATTTTGAACTTTTCATTTTAAAAATATAATGAATAAAATCTCACACACTAATAATTCTCTAAAATATTTGGAAATGTGTAAAATCAGCACTCTTGTTATAATCATCTCGTTGTTATATCATTGCATTGCTTATATCGGCCGCATACATCAAATGTATTGTTACATTTGACTTTCTGAAACATATATGAGATATATATCGGTTTAGTATAATTTTTTCATAAAATATAATTTGACAATACTTATTAATAAGATTTTAAATTCAAAAAAAATACTAGATTATATTAGCACGATCGCTGAAATCTATTGCAAATCAAGCAGAACGTCTAGCTAAAATAAACCAAGGATATTCGAACGAGCAGTGTGACTAGCTGCTTTAAGAGCCGCCAAAACATCCATTCAAACTGGGCAAAGGCTACGCGAATAAGAAATGTATTTACATCCAAGCTTTCGGAATAATAAAGCACAAAAGTTATGAAAGTGGTGGGTAAAAGATAGGAGGATGTGTGAATTTGGAACAACTATCCAAAAGCGAAGTAGCAAAAAGCAACTAATTGATGAGATTTCAAAAGAAATAAAGAATAATATACCACTTTAGCATCAGCAATTAGCCTGCCACAATTATTATAAGACAAAAACAAGGTTTTCACTAAGTATTGCAAACGTTACCAGTGATTCAAAAGGGTGTGAGACAAGATAATATTATATAACAGATTATTTGTCAGTAGACACAGTTATTGAAACAGATTATTTGTCATTAGACACAGTTGTTGTAAGAACCATTTATATCCCGTTAAGTTTCTAAATTCAGTTGAGCTGCCAGTCGTACCCACACAGGCTTCACATAAGCTGGACTTACAATTTGAGTCATGCTAATACAAAATTCATCTGCCACTCGATTATGTAACGGCACGAGACTTCGCGTCACGTAACTTGGACGGAATTTGATTTGAGCCTGGATGGATTGATGAATTGACGATCAATGCACTTGGACGGTTTCCAAGAGGTGCAGGTTTCAATACTGCAGCGTTTAAATTTTTATACGTTTTCTTTATACGTGTTTTTACTGGCATACCTGAATGAAATTTGGCATGTTGGTTCTTTGGGGCATTTTAGGGAGTTTTTAAACATAATAACCGGCTACTCACGTATAAAGTACATATCTAATACAACATATTCCTACAAAACAATATCTTTACGTAGTTTTTTATAAAAATATCTTTAATATCCCGTTAGTTGTGTTATGAAACGGTAATTCAAAATTTAGAATAACATAAAGAGAGATTGAGGTATTTGCAAACTAAGTTCTTATTAAGTAGAATCAATAAAGAAAATGTAAAAAATCGTTTACGTTACCAGAAGGTACAATAAGTAAGACAAATTTTATATCGTTTTCCTTTTGTTCAATATTTTAATAAAGTGTAAAACAGTTAAAATATAATTGAACATTTTTTAACGCTTTAACTTTTAACAGTAGAGTATACTGATAGTGTATTTATAGGCATATTAGTGTATATATGCTTATATTTGTATATCTATAAATGTACTAACAAACCGATAAAACATAATTCCAAGAAAAAATCTTATTATCATAGGCCATAGGGACTGTCGATGGAAATTAAAACTTATATGGTATGGTTTTCACATATATTGATAATCCGAGGAACAGGTATTCCTTAATTAATCTAGTTTATTTATTATTAAATTATATTTCAGGCTGTAGAAGATCATGATATAATATAAATACAATTTAATTGAAATAACAATTAATAAACACTCATATTATTTATATATAGCATTTGTGTTTACAAAAATTATAATCTGTCAACCAAACCCACACCAAAATAATAAATAACCCACTGATATTGCAACTTAAAATAAGAAACCCCACTTTGTGGGTATGTACGCGTAATTGGGGATAGATATGATCTATATGGTCAGGAATGACTCACGAGCGTACGTCTTTTAGGTAGGACTTGCTAGGCAAATATTATTACGTCACACACTACACAGTAAAAGTAACGAATAAGTATCCGTTACTACGCGATTGACACTTAACACCAGGGCCACCAGACCCATCGCGATTGCAAAGACAGAAATTCTTAAAGCCTCTCCTGCTACTCATTGGCCATAGCAACGACTACACCAAAGTTTCACCATAGACATCACAATAAGTAATCTGCTGAACTTAGATAATTTAATACTAAAAGTTATGCACTGACAAATATATATATATATATATATATATATATGATATTTAGCATTATTTTCATTGTTTGCAGCATTGTTATCATTAATTTCAGCCATTTTTAGAATTCCTTAGTAATTTATTCTCGTACCGTCGTCCGCTAATACTGTACAGCTACAAATGAACCGTTATTACGCATGTCGGTAATGCAAGCTCCCCAGATTTCACCCATCCATAAAAAGGCCACAAGAAACGGTCAAGTATACAAACATATATATATATATATATATATCATTCAAATTATCCGACTCGAAAGACAGTTATACTGAGAAAAGCTAGCGAGACACAACGGTTGCTCTTTTCCTTTATAAAAGTTACAATTTTATTATTTAATACAATATTTAATACAATATTTATCCTTTAAATATTATTCTAAAGAGTAATAAGCTTTACTAACATTATTTTTATAGTGACTTTAATGTTCTGCAATTCCAGCGTTCTAGAATATATTATTACTTCTACAATATATAGTATTTTTTTGTGAAGTATTGTGAATTTTTATCAGTCTATTTCAAATATCAAACATCAGACAGGTTGTATCTGTAAATTGAAAACTCTGTTTTGTTTACCAAAACAGAAACGCAATCGTTCACTCATGTTTTATTTTCATAAACAATTCATGAGAAGAGCTTCGTTCTACGGATATATTTCAAATTAAATTTTATATTAATTTAATATTCTGTAGTATTTTTTTTTAATATTATCTTTACATTTGGAAAATTTTGTACTTTTATGCGACTAGGAAAGTAAAATAAAAGCTTCATTACAAGTCAGCAGATTGGGATTACAAGTCAGCAGGGATGGGATGCGTACTTTTTACTCATCGTATCCCTGGGGGCCGGCTTGCTTCTTGTCTGATGACCCTAGTTCCTGTGCCACAGATCTCACCGATGTATATTTGAACCCGTCACCCGTCAACCCGTCTGGAACCCGTTAGTTCTGAGCGTTCTCTAAGACTGCACTTGGCAACTTCCGCAAGCTTTCGCTCCCGCATTACGCACAGAGAATGACATCTTGGTCTACACGGCGAAAGAGAAAGCCGGTCTCTTGGGCGGTTTTTTTGCTTTGAACTTGAGTTTGGATGACCAAGGAACCACTCCGCCAACCATACCGCGTTGGCAGAGCTCAATGTCCGACATTACGTCAGTTGGATACAAGCTTACATAATATTTCAATTATTCTTACTTTATATTTATATAAGTAATCATATATAATATCAATGGTAGATATATCCTAAATTATATATTTACCATTGACTTTATTTTATATCATATAATCTGAATATGTGTACAAAAAGTAATTAAACTATAAAGCTAAAATGTAATTAAGCGCAATGTACTCCACTTATGTCACGTAAATAACTTTAATAACCGTTAACGATAATGGACTTATTTCAAAGGTTATGGTAAAATGATAAAAAATAGAACAAAGTTGTAATTGTTAGTTATAATATAAAGATGAATTCGAATAAACAATATATTTCTTTTTATATTCAGCCTTGTGTATATAACGGGGTAGACAATGAGATCCTAGTGTCAGGACTCTCTTTTCTCCACCCTTTATGTAAAATGAAAATAATATAAAATATATTGACTTTCTCATGGAGACTTGAACTCAGTACCGACGTATGTGAATACTGTCACTTCGCCACAATGGTGTGCTTCATTATTATTCGCAGCTTCATACTTCTTCCAGTATAGCAGTATCCATCCGGCTTTGTAACATAACGTGTTGAGTGGTGGAACTCAGTACCTCTATTTGTCTTATCCGAGGGAAGAAATAATAATAATTTAAATATACTTATTCTGACGAGTGGGGATCGCACTCACAACCAATCGGGTTTTGCATTCAGACGCTGTCCCACGCGCCACGATAACCACAAATGATTTTTATTATAACTGCTATTACTCATGACACCCAATGTTACTTCAGTCCTAGTTATTTAGAAAGTCCTAACAGTCTTAAATACATAGATAAAGTATTCGAGTCCGTGACGTGGCGGACAAGCGACAAGCTATAAGCGCGTCGCCTAAGATGGTATGGCCACGTTGAGCACCGACTTGAGAACTATGTCGGAAGAATATGCTTTGATATATCTGTCCCTGGAGCAAGACCCCCCAGCCGTTCAAAGAAGCGATGGCTGGATGTAGTAAAGCAGGATATGAGAGCCAATTGACTAACCACTGAGGACTAACCACCAAAGATCGCGCAAAGTGGAGGAGATTGAGTAGGAAGGCAGAGGCTAGGCCGAGTTTAGTGCCAAGTAGAAGAACAGTCTTAGTAACATAAAATATACATTTTAATATAAAAAATAAAGTTTAATATATATCAATACAATACACTCGCGTGTGGATTGCATTTGTTATGAGCGATAATTATTGAGGTCGCAAGTGCACGTTCCTGAACGATATTTATCACACGCAATGCTGGAACAGTCGAGAAAGTATTGATTATAAAAGTTTGATTGTTTCCCGTAAGTTTACCTGAAATAATAATATTAAAACAGTTTTCTTGTATTTTACATAGCATTAAAGAGTGGTAGCTGACGTAGTTCAACAGTGCACTTTGTCCAATCACGTTTTTTTTTATTTTTACCAAGAATTAGATATTTCTGCCTTTACTTTTTGCCCATTTAATGTCATATAATTAGAGTCGACTCCACAAGACTGCTTTGAAAAAAAAATATGATTAAATAACAATTTAAATTATTTACTTGTTTGGTGTTATTATACTTGTTACCTACTAACTCTTACTTAATAGTTTTCACAAGAATATAAAATCATAAAATAATTTATCTCTATCTTTATAATAGAGTATTCGCTGGCACTAACGCTACCGAGACGAGAATTTATAAATTCTTAATATCAGCAAAAATGATTACGCATTTAAAACTGGCCACTAAGCGCTGCGGGAAAAAATATAAAGATGAAGATCTTATTTAAAATCTATGATAATCCGCATTCATAGCATTTTTATGAGCTTTCATAGCATCTTTTTGTTGGATACAAACAGCTTTTAAGTATTCATTTTCTTTTTCATTGCTATTTTAAATATTTACTCATTTGGTGTATGATATCATATTAAATATCCGTTATAAAACTAACCCATAAGCCTGTTTGATTTATATATATATATAAATCGATGCTGTTTTTGGTTCCGATAATAAATATGATATTTTATAAAATTAATAGGGTAGCAAAGTGGAGAACGGAACGATACTAGGACGTTTATTCTTTTCACACAGTGGGGTTGGGATAATACAAATAGATATACATTTTATAACCGAGCAAACTCACATTTATATAGTACAATTTCACTTGTATGTATCAGTAACTTTCGACCACAACTAGTCGTCTTTTCACGTCAGATCACAGGTGATAAAATTTACCTGTTACTTAATCAAGTCTGTAAAATCATCTACATAAACCACTGCCTCTCTTTGTGCATATAGTTCCTTGAAAAAAAAACAATAATATGCTAAGTCAACTGTATGAATATAAGTATACCTAAACTAAAGCTGAAGTTTAGGTACAATATCTTAAATGATTATATAATCACTCAATATAGTTTAAAATAAATATTATTGTAACTAAGCTGAAACAAAGAGGGCAAAGCAGATGCGGCTAAAGCCTCTTTGCTCAACGTTATATATGTGGATAGTGAACGCTTTAAGCTGTTTGTTGACTGCACTAACAAGACAACAAGACCGGTCAGTTCGACGTCATAATCTCCTTAAATATTAAATGTTCATACTAAATAAGTCATATATTATCATTGAGGCGATCGGGGCCCAGTGTTAGAGTACTGAGTGTAAACACGATTGGTTGTGGGTTCGCTTCCGACTCGGGTGAATGATTATATTTAAAATATTTACATCGGTCCGCTCTGGTACCTAAGCCGCCACTCAACGCAATGTCTTTTGTCGTTGGACGGAAAGCGGGAAAGTGAGTGTCTTTACACTAGGTTCTCTTTGACTGTCTTGCTACGCGGGACAAAGCGTGTAGCTATATAAAACATAAAACATAAGAGAAGTATTTGATTTCAAAATAAAATATGTTTATCTTATAATGTTATAAACGTAGGTAAGTCTAAAATTTATTTTCGAATACGAGTAATATACGCGGTTAATCCGGTTAAAAATAGTTTCATTTCAAAATGTGTAAAAATCGCGTAAAAGATCTTATTATAAACATTGCTTTTGAAGATATACTAAATAAATTTATTATAATCCACTAATAAAATTTTTGTAATCTACTTATAAAATGAGTAATTGTATTAAAATTAAGTAATATAAGCTGACCTTTGCGTTATAGCTACTCTTAATATATAAGTTGCAAAAGTCTTAGCAGTTTTCTATGTGTAAACCACAGAATACGTATGTGAAAATAGAAATAAACTAATATAATTAACAATTTAGATCCAAATATCTAATTTATAAGAACAAAAGCAATTGAATATTAGTCATTAATCTTATTATTTCCAAGTGTTTGTATCTAATATGCAACAGCTATTTGAGGTATAAAGGAATTTAATTAATAGCTTTGACTACACAAAAGGGACCATATTGATCTTGATCCTTTGTTAAGCCTATTGTTTTACTTCTCAATAATATATTATAGAAATTGATTAGCATAAAGCCTTTCCTTTAATTCTATGTATAGCTATTGTTTTGCCGTTCCCAAGAATGATTTAATTACGAAATAAACATATTAAAGTTTGTTTCGGTAACTAATAAAACTGTAAAATATTGAAAGCTTTGCAATATTATATGAACTTAAATTAAGTGGTCTAAGCAATTATCAGCTGATACTATTTCTATTTCTATATTCGAAGGTTTTGCAAATAAACCGTAAAACTCTGAGTCTCAATGTTACCATAGGAATTACGACAAAATCCCTCATAATGCTCCCCTACGCTCTCAAAGGATTTACATGCTATGCAAATTTCAGCTTTCTATGCCCAGTAGTTACTTCTGTCCGTTATTCCACATCGTTTTATTGTTGCTTCGTGATTTTTTTTTAAATTTAAATAATTTATAAATATCTTACATTCACCTTAGTTTAGTGTATCGTAATAATCTGCAATTCTGTACCTATCACATTTATTACATCAGACAGAGGTTAATTATATCGATATTTTGTTGTTTCATTATTACCCGCGACGGTACGGACACGAATTATGCGTTTGGGGTGAGAGGTTTGTTTGTTCAAAACAATGCTGCCATTTATCTCCAAAACTACTAGTCTGATTTTAATGCGGTTTTCATTGATAGATTTGTGTTTAATTGGTGCATGTTCTTAGGTACGTGTTACAACTTACCAGGGGGTGCTGCAGTAAATATTTGTTAATGCAAAAGTACTAGGGCTTGGATTCAATTTATATATTAATATAAAAAAAAAATTACATCTATTTTGTGTTACCTACGCTCTATAAAAAGAATAAAATAAAGAACTAAACTTAAAAACATTAAAAAAACCCACGGCAGAAACCCACATTAAAATGGAATTAAAAAAAAAGAATAAAATAATTGCACCACCCTCGACTAAAAGAATTTATGTAACGAGTCGACAGAGGCGAATCTGTCGAGGGCTGCCACGCTCACGTGAACAAACGTTCTCGTGGGTCTTCCACGTTGATTAATGAAAATTTCAACCATACTATCTAGTACTTTGGCAAAACAAATGTGAATTTTAAAATACATTTAAAATAAAGATGGCACCCTCGAACAGATTCGCCCCCGTCGTGTCGTATATATATGTATATATATTCTCAAGTACAAGCTGTCTTCCGCATACCTGAGTAGTCAGAAAGAGCCTAGCGTGAAGTTGAGTGGTTCAACGCAATTCAACGCTTCGCTTTGTCGTATGCCAGAAAGAAGAAATAAAAATATTCATCATTCCTCGGAGGGGGATCGAACCCACGACCAATCGCGTTTGCAGTCAGACGCTGTTCCACTGGACCACGACGGCCTCTAAACTAAGACATACATTTATATTGTACATGGAGTAGTCACGTAAATCAATCGCACGGTTTCTAAAACACAATTATTTATTGCTGCACCTGCACGAGTTATACACGATGCAATACTTCCACGAGATTGGCTACAATCCAAAAGGTATTCGGGTCTTCAAATATGAAACTTATGCTTCAATGAATAGAGTTCAGTTCAGTCAATATTTGCTTGCAAAAAGAATATATATATATATATTAACATTTTGTAAAGTGTTATTCACACACTTAAGAAATTGAAAACGACATATTTAGAAAACGTATAAAATTTTGAACGCAGCGGTATTTGAACCCGCAACTCTTTAAAACCGTTCAAAAAGTATATATATTTATATAAAGTTTTGTTTGTTACTTTATAACATCTAAATAAGACTTTTACTATATGTAATCGTTTTTTTTTCATAGTAACTATATTAATAGTTTTAAACGATATTATCACTTATAAGGTGTGCCTTATACCTATACTTTTTTTAAAACTTATATATTTATAAAGTTCAAAACTGCCCACAATCTAACGCTATTTTCGTTCTAACCAGAGTGTTAAGAATAAACACGACATGTCATACGCATTCAACACATATCAGAAAAATTGGTTAAGGGCTTGATTAAATAAATAAATAAATTTATTTACATAAAGTTTTTTTAACAAATTGAATCACTGAGTCTTCCCAGTAAGTAATCTATTGTGTTGGGAAAGACTAGCGAGTCATCCCCGTTGACTACAATTTAGCTGTACCATTTTAAAAATGTAAAGAATAAGAAAACAATGAATTATTATTTAATACAGTGAATTGACAAATGTAAAGTGTGTGTGTTTGTGTGTGTGTTTTCAAGTACATGGGAGTATTGTGTGTACAAGCTTTATTTTGTTATTTTGTCGGTTTATAATTATTCAGTGATTGTAATGATTAACTATCCGAATTAAATAAATATTTGAAATATATCTTATTTTTTTATTGTAATATCATAAAACTGATATAAGTATATATAATATTATTACGCGCGTATACATAAAATTAGGGATTTCATAAAAACATCGACCATATCATGAAATGGTCGCCTTTCGTGAAGTACTCAATTAATGTCGACAGACTTGGTCAATGATGACCCATCATATAAATATATGGTCAACTAAACGCGCGGTTACTTCATGAAATCGTTGATCTTATTTGATTAAATCATCGATTAATTACTAAAATTACAGACAGAGCACATAATATGTTTATTTTATTTATTTACTTGATTCACCAACATTTGTTTACACAGTACATACGTTAAAAAAACATAATAAACGGAACTCAATTCAATTGTAACAAACACTTATAGGCGGATACAGCATGTAAGAAAAAAAACATAATGAGCTCCTAAGTGCAAGCTTTAGCAAAACAAACCAAACAATTAAAACAAAATAAAATATGAGACAATGCCTTAAGATAATGCATACATTTTTATGATGATCGGAGTTTATTATTTTACTACGTTGAAGCCTCATTGGTACATGTATATTAAATTTGTTAAGTGACTGAGTCAATCTATTCGGTTGGCGCAAATTTTAGACATAAAAAATAGATCTAACGACCTTCTTCGTTCTTCTAAGAACATTATTCGGAAGTGTTGTAATTGTTTACAATAAAAAGGAACTTTCTTTTTGGAATCCCATTAGAAAACACGAAAGAATTTTTTTTGTAATCGTTCTATCTGTAGCGAATAAGTTGTATACTGGGGTGTCCATACCATTGAACTATATTCTAAGACACTGCGCACAAGAGAGTAAGTTGTGCAGTATTTGAACCCTGTTATCACGTTACCCTTTTATATTTCGTAGTACAAATCCTTGCAGCTTTGAGGTCGTGTTTATTATTTGTTCAATATGAGTTATAAATGACAACCTTTTATCAAACAGTACACCTAACCCGACCTTTGGCGATTCAATGATATGGTCAAATTCATGTCGTTCGTAAATAATATCTGAATTCTCCGATATAACCATAACGTATACATAACGAATCAATTTCTCGTAGCTGTCTAGAGGTAGTTTCAGTCAGAGACTCTATTCATTTCTATAAATTCCTATTAGCTCTATGATTAAAAGGATTTCCATTCAAAGCTTCTCCATTTCCCTCTATAATTACGACTTGATGGATTGCGATACTGAATACCGCAATATGCTGTAACATTATACTATATGCATTCGTTTTTATTTCCATAAACAGTATAAGGAGGAATTTATAAATATTATTTTATTATAATTTACGTCATATATCGTACGTCGTCGTATATGATTGGTAAAAGTGTGAAGAAATGTGAATTCGAATCTAGGGGATATTTTTATATTTACTAAGGTGTACTACTACTACTACACTACTACACTACAAGTTTAAAAATAACGGTAAAGTAACGAGCGCTTATATTACGCGCTCCTTATTTTTTTTAAACAAGTAAAAGATAATAATGGTTATTGAGGCCATATTTAAGATATAAGCCCATCATCGGAAACCATGTATGTAAGCATTTTTAAGACACGCAATTCTATAATATAATGATTTGCTTCATTCTTTCGTAATATATACTAAATAGAGGTATATATACCTCTTAAGTTGAGAGTTGAAATATAAGGGAATATAAATATATATATTCACAAAACATACATTTGTGGCTATTTGTTAAATAATTTCTACCAATTGTAAACACAAAACTGTTCACAGTGATCACACTGACGGTAAAAACTGCTCAAATTTCAAAGCTGTAGCGCGCTTCATTAAGGAAGTATTCTAAAAGGTAAGGAAGTATTCTTGTATTTCTTGAAGATCTCAATTCGACTGTTTTAGAGTAAATAACTTACGTGTGTATGTAAGTTTTTTACGTCACCTTTCAGTCTCGTTCACTTGTTATCACCCAGAAAAAAGAGAACGACGCAATATGCTATTACTTTTTATAGCCACCCCGTAAAATACCTTAGACACTTAAATATAAAAAAAGATTTTACATGGATCTAGACAGTGCGTGTTAAGTGGTGGAACTCAATGGCGCGCTTTGTCTCAGATACTAGAGCTGAGAAATAAAAATAATTTAAATATAATCATTCCCCCAACTGGGAATCGAACCTGCAACCACGATGACATGTACACGAGTTTAATTATATTCATAATATACTTAAAATAGTGATATTTAATAAATCAGATACAATTATTATCCGACAGCACTTAATGATAATAGCCTATTATATTCGATTACTGGTTTTACTTTTTCATTATTCATTTCCATTATTCATGAAAATATACTAAATGGGGAAATCAGGAAACTGAGGATTTTTTAAAAACTTTACTTTTTTACATTTGTAACTTTTAACATAATTTAAATTCATTAAATAGAATCAATTTCCTAAATGTGTGAATAAAACTTTTAATATGTTTAGAATATTTCATAAATAGTATTCTCTCTTGCCAAACGATTCTTCATAGAATACGCTAACAAGATAAATAAGTTATAATAAGTCTACAAGAATTTCTACGTAGGCGGAAGTAGGACGCCTGGCGTAGTGGTTACAGCTCTGGGACGATATACTGTCGGATGATATAAAACATCAATTGATTCAGCTTTCATTGTACCTGATATTTATAGTGATAGATATAGTGGATATTTCGATAATAATTAATTAATTTCTCAAATTTATATTCAATATATAAATGTTAGTTAGATTTATTTCGTAGACTTGAATTGGTTTTTAATTCTGCTTTAAAAAACTGGGGCGATAGCTCCCGCCATCTAGTATCTATCTAGCAAGAAATATGTAAAAAGTTAAAAGTCAAATAAAAGGTATAATTCAATTACCATTTTTTGTGTATATTGTATAAGTAAAAATATACTGGTTTAAATAACTTGACAATATAACTCATGACATTCTCAACTACCCACAAAGAGGGTGTATATGACGAAACCTGACCTAAATTATCTGGAAAGACTATGACGACTAAAAATAGTGGCTGCACTGACACAATGGAAGGCCTGCGCAGAATATGTTTTGTATTCTTCATAATTCTATAGATACGTACACTGTTATAAAGACATATTTAACATTTCATTAGTAGTGTGGGGTCTGGAGGACCCTAACCGTTGTTTTTACATAATATTATGTCAATAAATATTTGTAATACTTTCATCTTCATATAATTGGTATTAAAAATTAAAATATATTTAATATGCATGTATATTTTGAAAGGATGATAAATATAGAAAACGATGAGTTTAGTAAACGATAGTATCAATAATGACATGAAGAAAAAAAAAATTGTTTTCTAAATATGTCATTTTCATTTCTCAGCTCTAGTATCTAAGATAAAGCGCGGCATTGAGTTCCACCACTCAACAGGCACTGTTAGAAAATAGCTTTGTTAATTATCGTCAAAAGCTCTAAACATCATCAATACAATTAATTTAAATTTAAGTTTCATTATTATATTGAGTTGTGATAGATCTTATTAGTTATGGTAAGTAATAAAATAATTGTTGTATAATTTTCAGAAAATCTTGCAATATAGGTATAAAACAGTAAGTTATGTTAAGTATAGCTTTTAAAAAATTACCAAATCTTTGGTATATCACGTTATAAATCATTTAATATTTAACAACGACATTTCTAGATTACTGGTGCTAGTATTGGCGTTATTACTGGTACGCCAATACTGGTGCTAGTCCACTTGCGCGAATGGGGCGCGGGCTCTGGGTACTGACGAGAGTCAGTACTTGACCAAAACTCACGTGAAGTCGAATTATAATAATAATAATTATATATTTGTAACATCTCCCACATATTTGGTTAATCAACTTATGCTCTAAATGATACGCAAATTACTATTTTATATATCTTGTAAGATTTTACTCATGTATAAACTTGACTGGCTAGTAGAAATAAATATTTACAAATAGAAAAAGTCGAACGTAAGTATTTGCTTTGTGTGAATAATTCAACTTTAGAAATTTAAGACGTTATATTTTTAAGTATTTATCATGGTTGTTGCTACAATCATGATTTATAAAAAATTGTGATTTTATTTGACTGTGACTAAAATTAATTATCTTAAATAAGACAATTAAAATAAAACTAAATTCCCAAGCTGACCCTACCCTTTAGCTGAATAGGAAGGAGGGCGGCGATCGTATGCCCTCCGGCGACCTAATGAGATTTTCTTCAACATGGTTTATAAAAAAATATTATGGTAAAGTAAAATATAAATGAAAATTTTAGGCAAATATGGATTTTGAACTCAAAATTCATTTGTTTACGTATCACATTCAGTCTTGACACTTGAATTCATTTAATGTAAAAAATTAAATTCAAAATGTCATTTATCCAAATAGACTTTTGCAAGTACTTTTGAGTTGTCGAATGTATATAAAGTTACCACTGGCTTGGTGAACTCAACAGTTGATGTTTTCAAATATAAAAGTTACAATTTTATTATTTAAAACCATACTAGCTAACCTACACTAAATTCATACATATCGTATGTCTATCATTATTTTTTTGATCATAATATAATATATATATATTGATGAATACTTATCTTTTTGTTATTTAAGTGTATGTACACTATACTAAGTTTATTGATTTTTGCTAAAATTGACTTATTAGATTAAAGTTAATTCATTATATTATTTTTTTATATATTACAAACTGTTAATAAGAAACAATTAAATTGCTCTTTCAGTTCAATGCGTTCAAATTTGATTGGCAAGCTCATTAATGTAACTTTATAAATAATAAAAATATGTACAAAATAAAGTGGTCACTGGTTGAATTCATATAAATAGTTTGCACATACATTAGCTGTATAAAGTATTACTCAGCAGCTATTCAAAATGACATTTTTCATACTTCGAGTATAATGTTCTCACAAGTCCTTTTTCTTGCAAATCTCAATAAAAAGTCCAGGGATGTACATTCTACCGCACATAATAAAAGAATAAAAGCAATATAAGCGGAACGCGGCTTATAAATTTAATAATGTAGACATTTGAAACGTAGCTGCATGAGTCGATGTATTTTAATAAAAGTTAATAATTTAATATGCCAGCTTATTTTAGCTTAACATTCCTTGAAGGTAACAGGTTCGATTTTCGTTGTTTATAATAACATAACTGCCATGTATGGTTAAACTTAAATTTGTGATGTTGTAAAGTCTACACACACGAGTCACACACTTTTAGTCAAAAGGCACGAAAGATTGGGGTTCCCGTGGCCTCGGCTAGTGGTGGTCGAGTAGGAGCACCATGAGGTTTATCTTCCTATATATATGAGGTGGGTTATCTGCCTGACCGGAGTCCCACATAACCACGTCCGAGTCCCCAATCGGGCTGGTAAAGGATTTCCTCATGTTAAAAAAAATTAAAGTCTAAGGAAACAGAAGTTAACTAGAATGAAATAATATTTTTAACATTCAATAGAATAAGTAATAAGTAGTAAATACTAAAAAAATTTTATGTGAAAGAAATGGTAGTGGATAATTTTTACTTAATCACTACAGCACTTATTTTACATATATTTAAATTATTTCATTGAATTAATATAAAAACTTTTAAATGTTATAATGTTATATATATATTGTCTCTTATCATTGTATTATAAATGAAAAATTAAAGGAATATAACCTCAAATGCATTGAAAAGACTCAGTTTTACCAAAATACTTCAATATTTTCGATAGATGGAACCTATTAAGTTTTTTCCCAGTACGTAACGAAAGCAATTATTCATATCACACCTGCAGGAGTTATGGAGGCAGTTCGAACGCAGGATTGGCTTTCATCCAAAAAAATTAAGCCAGACTTCTAGTGGCTCACTATATGTCAAAGTCATGTAATGCTCGACTGACATAACTCACGTTGCGGCGAGAAAGGAACTAAAATACTTTTTCCAGCACCATTATTAAATAGTTTATGGACATCGATACACTACAGGTTTTTTCTATTAGTTCGTAAGTATTATCATACTTGTCTTAAAAATTAAAAAGGATTTTGTGTCAAAAGATAAAATAGATTTTACGATACAGGAAATCAGTAAAATTAATTGTAGCCTAAAACCTGTATGAAATCATTCATATAATAAACAAAATTAGTAAAAGAAATATACAAAAATATATAAGCTATCACAATATGCACTGCTGTAAATGAATAACAAAATTTCCTACTAGATAGGTTTTCGACAAAACATAACAAACCGTACTTTTACCACCCACATGCAAAGGCACTATTAGCGTTTATTTGAAAACCACCAGTTGGGTAGAAAGATCAATATTATTTTTAGCTTTGCGCTATTCAGTATAAATCACTGCTGTAATTTAATTTTAGCCAGAAATACCTAAGGTTTTACATATGAAAAATGATTTTTAATCAAATAACATATAAAAAATAGTAAAATTTTTACCTAAACTTATTGGATAGTTGGTTAAAGCTTTTGAACATATCCTGAGAAGCGACGATTTTATTTTTAAGATCATTAAATATATATAATTAAGACTAATTACTGTAGATTAATGCACTTTTAGATATCCTCTCATATATAATAGAGCTTTGCCATTTATATAAAAAAATCCTGTCTTTTAAATAAACGAGAGAGATTAAACGGTTACTTGCGAGAAACAGTTTTAGATTGGACTGGTGTTTTCATGATCGATTATCAAAATTCTTAGTAAATTTCATAGAAATACCAAATCTTGTTTTTATTATAGGCAGATAGAATGTAGTGTTAAATTTCATTTTCCACTTATATGTAATTTAAAATAATTCTATGCTGAGTGACGACACCCAAAGTTGTGCTTTCTTTTATCAAAGAGCAAGAAAATAGTTTAAACATTCAAACAATTTTTAATCATATATAATATAATTATTTATGCGCATTATACGAGGTATAAATAGTATAAATAGGTACGGATATTACTGTTTACCGGTCTGTAATGGCTTATCGATATCAAGTGCCATGTGCCACCACACATGATAGGATTCAGATACCTTCTGAGATAGTGAATAAAAAGCAAGAAAAAGTAGTCTGCTTCTAATATTCTTTTATAGCTAGTTGTGCTCGCGACTTCGTTTGCGTGGACTTTTTGACATACTCCTTCCATTTACCACCTACCACCAAAATTATGGTAACATCCTTTAAGGTGGTAATTGTCTCTAAGACTTCCACATCAGATGTTTCAGACAATTGTATTATTTTATACCTTCACGCTTTTCTCTCTCGGCGGACAAAATGACCTCGTGACTCTCCGTTTTCCGCTTTCGATCCTAATTAAAAACGTTACATATTTAATTGAATACATTCCCTTAACTTAACTCGTTTTCTTAAGTGGAAACCGAAGCCACAACTATCACGTTTACAGTTAGCATGTCTCACTGCACCGCCTAGGTGGTTTTTTTTGTTGTCAATAAAAACTACTCACCTTACTGAACAATTTTAAGTAATGCGGTACGTTTTCATTATTTAAAGGTTTTTCAGGATTTACAAATCTGTAATTGCTATGTCGGTGAATAAAAAATGCTTATCACGTTGAAGTATTTTTTTAAAGAAGGCACTTACTTATTCCTTTTAGTTTAGCTAGACTATTTTGTTTTTACATCAGTCCTTGCAGATTTTTAATTTTGATACGTCGACTGAAAATGGGCATACTAAAGTAATTTTGTTAAAGTGGCTTTTTTTATTTCATTCAGTTTAAATGTAGACCATTTTATTATGATTCTACAACAGATGGTCCGTTATTTAAAATCGATAGTACCCTAACCTTTGTCAGGGTTGAAAGCCCAGGGTTAAAAGCTATACAACAAAAAAGTTGAATTCAACCGGGCGGACCCAGTAACTTTGGAGATATGCGCGCATAAACAGACAAACGGACATACATACACAAATGTATAAAATTTATGATGATTCATATTCTGTTGATGTTTTTTCATCTCCCTAAATATTTTTATCTTAAATAAATAGTATATTCCATGTACATACACAATCTGTTTACTGTTTTATTAAATTATAGTATATATGGATAGTACAAAACATTATTAAATTAAAACGTCAATCAAAGCCTTCGTGATATAATTATTAATGTAAGCGTCGAGTACATGGTCACAATCTATTAAACAATGTTATTTGATGACGAACAAATGATCAATTACTGGGCTTAATGAAGCTGTATCTTTGTCAGAAATCAATCAAACAATATATTTTTAACATATTTCTAAGTGTTATTTAACAATATGAAAGAGTGACTTGTTTATAAAATTTTACCTAATTCAATGATAGAAATCACACTTATTCACATTTCATCGGAATTTTTGTCTTTTAGTATTAAAATAATCTCGTTTTCATTCAACAGAAATAAAAATATATAAGAGACACGAAACGACTATATATTTTAATATAATTTTTTTCGCAGTTAAAATTGCCTCATAGCTATTCCATTTATAATCTGACTCTTCTCAATTTAACCATGATGGTGCCTTAAACATTAAACTACGTATAATTTTTAAAAAAGGTGTCCAAATATACATATCAAGTAATAAACGACTGCTAAGGCAAAATTAATAAGGTGTATTTTACACGTCAACGAGTATACCTATATTCATAGAAATAAAAAATGTAAATTTTCAACACACATATGCAAGTAGAATTATGGGAAAAATGTTCGTTGCATTTCCTCGCTATCTGAATGTCGATTCTTTAGACGGAACTCGAGCCAGCTCTTACGCTTCCTCTGGAGGCGATAAAAAATGACTATTGTGATTTTATGCCTTTTCTCATATATACGCTGCTGAAAATGTAAAAATGTTGTGACTTTAAAATGTTAAAGTTGTTGAAAATTTTTTTCCTAAAATTTCAAAACTAAAAAAACAGGAGCGGAGACTTTAAATTTTTATCATTTAGTAAATTTGGTTCTATAATTAAATATACATATATCTTAACAGAAGGCATAATTTTGATACGTTTGATGTAACCCATATTTTAAGGAATAAGCAGATTTTTTAATGGCTCAGCAGATTATACAAGCTTGAGTTTTTAATATAATTATAAAAATTATAATAAGGAATGAAAACCATTATAGTGATTTTGAAAACCTTATCTAGATTATTTTTCTATACTATTTATAACAAAACTGTAAAGAAGTTGTGTCTGTACATTGAATATATTTACGATTAAATAATCCAGGGAGATGAAAATACAGTAAAATTGTCGTGTGTTTTTCTGTGTATCTGTTTGTCTTAGTTACTGGAAAGATTTAAATGAAACTTTTAACAGGACTCAGAGTATAATTAATTTCGCAGATTGGAACAATTGATTCATAATAGTCTAGCTTATTTATAATAAGAAATAAAAAAATGTACAACGTGAAACGCATATTCTATTGACCTACATAACTATTAAAGCTCTGGAAAATCTGATATAAATCTGAAAAAGACCCATGACAGATCAGCTAAACTAAAAGGAATAAATAAATTCCGATTAGAAATCCATTAGTAGAAGTTGTTCAGTATGGAGTACAGTTTTCATTAACAAATAAAAATCGTTGAACATTAAAGCCATCGTGGCGCGGTGGCACAGCGTCGCTGTGGTTTGAGGTTCGATATCTACTCAGCGAAATTATTATATTTTAATTATTTTAACTTTAACACTACGGTAACACATTCTGGGTGTTAAGTTGAGATTTATTTTTGTCTTCCGTGAGAGAAATAATACAATGGTCTAAAACATCTGACGTGGAAGTTTAAGAGACAAAAATACCATCATAACGAAAGATACTATAATTTTGGGTCCAATTTATGTCATAAAATCATAAAATTCATGCAAACGGAGTTGCGAGCATCGCCTAGTACAATAATAAAAAAGTAAAAACAGTTTGTTCGTACGTGCACTTACATGTACATCTTTGAAACTCCTGGACGGATGTGAATAACCTTTTTCGTTGTATAACTTTTAACCTTAGCCAAAAATTAGGTTGATTTTAAATAATGGAAAGCCTTATGTAGAACCAAAATAGACCAGCTAAACTATCAGATATAAGGAAATTGCGCTTTAACAAAACTTGTTCAGCGTGATGACTATTTTGGTGGAAAGAGTCATTAGTGCAAACGAAGTTGCGGGTGGCTATTAGTTTTTATATAAACAAATATAAAACGTAGTAACAATATACATTCGCAAATGTTAAAAATAGCATTGATAGTCAAGTGTAAAATTCTCTTCGACCTTATCAAAGAAAGATCCTACAAATAAATACTTATAGGAAGTTAATCCATACATCCATACAGTTTTGATAAATTGGAAACTTCCTTTAAAATGTAAAATGTAGAATATGTCCAAATTATGAATACATCTGAAAAAAATACTGCATTCAAATAAGTTTAGTATAAGCAAAAAATACTGAAATTAAAAAGTTAATTTTAGTATAACAATAAGTCATCAAAGGAAGCCGCCATATAATATGTAAGGTGTTTATATAATTATAATAAATTGTTTTCTTTTCACTTTGGTGTAATATAAAAAAATCCATATATATTTTTATATCTACACCATAGAACAATTTAAACACTAGTCCATAAGTAAGTATAATTGCAGCAATTTATTTAATCACTTCGTCTGTTTAATAGGTGAAGGCGAAATGGCTCGAGGACACATTTAATTGCATTTATGCAGTATTTTAAACCACACTGATTATACCGTCTTTTTTAATATTTTGTTGTATTTAAAACTTGAAGTAAATATTTTAGACTTCTTATAATTTCACAACAAAATTCGTGTTCTGTTACTTCAAACTCATAATTCGGAATATAATGAAATTAAACATAGAATATAGTACAGTATATTAAATTTAATTTAAATTGATTAGTTTGAAACCAGAGCTCCTTACTATCAACGGTTAAATCTTATTTAATATTATCTCAGAAATATTAGTTAACATAAAAATATTGAGCTGTAATTGTAAATTAAAATATTTTTAAAGATCAGAACACTTCAATGGAAATGTTATATGAATTTCAAATGCATGAGTTTTACAAAAGCTCTTTACCGAAACCCGAGTGTAGCGATCAATACAAATTTAAGAGTAGCGACAGTACAAGTATTCATGTGAACTGCAGAAGCGTTTCTATGATTCCAGCCAAAAGTCTTTACAAAATAGTTTAAGGTATGGAACTGAATAGTATTTTACAATATATTTGACCCAATTTATATATATATATATATAAATTAACTATATTATGATATGTAGTATAACATTATGTAATTTTACGTATGAGGCCATATTGGTACAAGCGTCAGGGTTGCGACCCAATTGAAAGAAATGATTATATTTAAATCACTCTTATATGAAACGGTTGACAAAACTTGACGTTGAGTGGTGGAACACTCAAAATGCACAATCTCGAATTCGGACGAATGGCTAAGAAAAGAGTGTTTATATATATACAAACAATTACAATAACATTACAAAACATATATATATATATATATATATATACCGAACCGAACTCATGTCCTCTTCAGTCTTGTAAATTTAAAAGTTAATTGCTTTTTACTTTATCGTACGTTCGCATAGTCTACATGTACTTGTGAACCTTTTATTGGCATTTCAATTTTGCTCATTCTTTTATTTCATGTGAATATGCCTTCGTGGCGTAGTTGAATTGGTTCGTTATGCACGCGATGGTGTTGAGGTCAAATCGTATGTCACTACATAATACATATAATACACTATATATAAATATAATACATAAATATTAAAATATATGTACATTTTTCATATGATTGTCATTTGTTGTCATAGTTAATTACTATATCTATATAAATAAATACAGTTCATTAGGCACTAAATTCAAGTTAACATAATCATAAAATCCTTGCAGCAGCGCAGCTAAGCGTCAATATTTAATTATTTAAGGTACACATTTGCACAAAATACACCAATTTTTTAATAAAGTCCTTTCTAGAAATTAAATTCTTGGCTTTCGTGCTGAAAACATCACGAACGCCAAGAATTTAATCATAAATATTACTTTAGAAAAGAAAAAGAAAACTACTTTGTTACAAAGCGTAAAATAGATTTTATAGCAAACTAAGAGGAAATAATAATGTGTATAGTGATATAGTAATACGTTAATATATGTGTATACCAAATTATAATGTTAGTGTAAGATATCACTTTTTAGTATCAATATATAAAAAGTTAGAAAATAAGTTATTCGTTGTCAAATCAAGTACTTTACTAAAAATATATATATTTTAAAGTCGTCAAATATATTTTTGAAGGGCAGTCGTTGTAAATCCAATGGTTCCCGTTTTCCCCCATTTTCTTGATCTGGTAAAAAAAACTAACACTTAATATTTTAAGTATAAAAAAGCTTATTTAGAATTTTATTCTAAAAAAATACCACAAATGAAATAAATACGATTCCAATAGAATACTTTACTTACTTTATGTACATAGAATGTTTGATGAAACGTGCTTCAAATGGACTGAGCTAGATCACCGTGTGTCCTTTTAGATACAGCAAACATGTACGCTTTCAATAGTTTATATATAAAGGCTATAGAAAGAAGAAATTCCATGGCTTTTAATGAAAAAAAAATTCTAAATAATAATAGCTATCTAAAATTAGGTAAATTGAAATTAGCCGGAAACCTTATGTAAAAACATAAATTTAGAATTTAAGATTAAATGTACTAACAATACTATACAATTAAAAAAAATTAAATACAGTTTTATTATTTCTGTAAAAATGTAGTTAATGTACCACGACATTAAAGCACTCCCAATTCCCTACTATTATATATTTCACATAAAATAAAGCAGCTTATACATGATTAGTATATACATTATATTTATAGACAGTTTAATACGAATTCATTTTAAATATTTATATAATGGAATATAACAGGCCAATAATAAATGCCAATGTTCCAAACGCTCATTTCATTGAACCATTATTTGTAAACTCAGTAAGAGAATTGTATTGTATCAAAGGTAAAACAATACGTTGCACAAGCTTCCTATTGTGATAGACTAAAATACATTCAAAGATTTTGAGGCATATCTGTATCAAAGGGTACACGATATTGTTGCTAAATTCTATTGTACTAAATATACTAAAGCCCGTAACGTTTAAATTGCTTGTTCAGACACTTATATTTTTGACTTTAACTTATATACGATTTAGTTATTTTTAACATATTTTTTAAGTATTTTTTTTCTGGTTAAATAATTAAACTACATACAAGTATGCGTTTAAATTCCGTTATTTCAAAACTTCTACACGGTCGATGCTAAATTTATAGTTGACATTGCTATATACAGAATATTAGAATACACGAAAACATTTCCACGAGTTACTGCCAAAATACTCGGAATTTAAATAACTGTAAAACCAAAAGTCATTAGTTACTGCTTCGATCGGTATTCAGAAAATTCAAAAAAAATACCACATTTAGTCCGTCAGCTAAATCTTGAATGTCGGCTATTGAATGTAATTTCAACGATGCTCCGTTCATTGCTCAAAAAGAATAATCGCTATCCTAGTCAATGCTGAAATGGCTGAAAAGAAAATCTGAAAAAGATGAATAGGACATACTGTCACTAAGGATGATTTTTGATGGTTGAATTTGAAAACTCTTATTGGATTTTTGACGTTCGCCATTCGGTCAAGGCTTTGGTTCTAATATTACAAAAATGTATTCTACAATTATATAATAACTGACTACAAAACCAAAACAAAACAAAAAAATAACATGTTTACATTGTATACAATATTATTTTACGTAAAACCAGAAATAACTTTATGCAAACACAAATAAAAATATGAAATACGAATGACATATTTGGTTTCGAACAAATACAACAAAATAAACAAATACGAATTATTTATTTTGTAATTCAAATATTGGTTCTATTTAAGTGCAATAAAAACTAATTTGTTAATAATAATATTTATTTATTACTTTCTGTACTTATCAGGTTTTTACGACGAAGTAAAGTTTTTCTCTTAACTCTCCTTTATGGAATAATAATAAAACCACAAGGTTATTTACATTACTAATCTATTACACCACCCGACTACATCACACAGCATCGCGACCTAACATATTTCTTCTTTTTCGTGCATTTTTTCCTTTTGGATTAATTTCATAAACTAATAAAGTGGAGAACGGAATGTATTGACACTAGTACACTACTAAATTTCTCTCTAGCAACCCTGCTGACAAAAAAAACTAATTCAGTGTACCATGGCAATCAAAATATTGATTTATCATAATAATGATACAAACTATTCAAGTATTTTGCTTTACTTATGTAAGAATTTTATCTAAATTTTACTATCAAAATTACAAGAAACCAGTGGCATTTAAAATTAGTAAACCTTAAGAGTTACAAAATCGAGATGCCGTTTATTATCAAATTGTTAGATCAGTTGTTGCTGCAAATTGTTTTGGAACTAAAACGTGCCACAGATTGCAAGAGAACTAAATAATTTATTACACGACTGAAGTTAGCAGGCTAATAAAATTGCATTATATTTAATACTTTGATGGAAACCACCTTAAAGCAACTTGCTCTCAAATATGCTTGACACATCAAGGTAGTTTTTTCGCAATACAAATATACAAGCTATGCTTGACATAACATTTTATATTAAATTCCACTATCAAATACCCAATATCTAATTTAATTTAAGAAGGAAAAATGTATAGACGTGATGAAAGATAAAATGCCAACATACATATGACACCAACAATTTAATTCAATTATAAACTAATTTGATATAAAAAGACAATTAAACTCTGTGTAATTAACATGGTATCGTTAGCCTAAATGCATAGCTAGTTTCGAAAGCGGTATAATTTGCGCCTTAAGCGTCAGTGCCAAATTTCAGGCCTTCCTCTTGGCAAGTGTTCTGTTTACGATATATTCGTACTAAGCTGGCTTCATATTAGATGATATATAACCAAATGTGCAGTAATTTACCCTGTTAGGTTTAAATAGGTACTTAATATTATTAGGAAGAATTAAAATTTACATTCTTAATATTTTATTTTAACTTCACCATCTAATGTCTTATATAACATAGAGTAAAAATAGTATATGAGTTTTAAGAATTATTACATATGTAGCGTTGAGTTCAACCTGAAAAATATTAAGCTTACGTAAAAACTAAACTACTATAACTTTAAATACTTTATAACAATGGTTCACAAATTTCTTTATATAGAGTAATTATATTCACAGATAAAGTTCCCTGAAACTACGCTTGAAGACCAGTGGCTATCTTTAACAGAACAATGCGATTGAACTTTGAGTAAGTTAGAAATCTTTCTCTTTGTAAACGTATCTATGAAGTACTGTAATCTGGCTTCATGATGTATTACTGTAAAAATAGATATTATTTGCAAATGAAATTGTATTAATTAATTATTATTATTTTGATATATCCCACGTATTTATGTGAGCTGTAGGTGAGTATAGATTACTTAGTGTATTACGCCAGTTTTAGAAACGTTGCGTGGCAACAAACGGAATGCATTATCAATAGCCATTTATTAAACGTAAATATCCTCTGGGATGAGAACCGAATCCACAAGCATAGTGTACCTATAGTCAAAACTGACGTTACTTTTTCTATAATTATTTTAATGTACAGTATAAAAAAAATTATAAAATTATGTTATTCTTGACAATCTAAAATGAGCCTTATCATACAGGTTGCTATTTCTAACAATACAGTACTTGGCAAAAAGCCTACCGTTTTATGTTTCATTTGTCAAGCGCTGTGGCAGCTCTTAACATAAAGAAAAGAACCTGTGAGCTTGATTACGACCTCAGATGTTTTAACAAAATTTTTTGCACATATTACCTATTATTGTTTGATGGTTATATTTGAGTTACTATATATATAGTTACAAAAATTTGCACTAGACTAAAAGTCAAAAACAAGTAGTTTTATTCAAAATAAGATTACATTTTTTGAAAGTCTGATACTTTACTACCGGTTTACAAAAGGTAATGCATGAGACCTAAAAAGAACCAGTGGAAGAAACTCAGCACAACTCCTTTTCAAGTAAATTTATACATTCACTTTTTATTTAATTATTTACTAACGACAATGATACCTTTGAAGTATACTGGAGCGAGTATTTCATTTCCAAGACTTGTTATTATTTTTTAAATTATTAATTAAGTAATGATATATAACACACAAACGTCCTTTTACAATTTTCTTTAATTATGGTATAGAATATTCTAGGATACTATTGTAAATGCAAAATTTTGCTATGAAAGAATTAAATTCGATGTACTCGAGTTAAATTAGCGATAAGTTTAAGCCTATTTCTAGTATAAAATAATGTAAATCAAAGATTTTGATAATGTAATTAATATTTTTTTAACATACATTATGGTTGTAAAATTTATTGAGACGCAACTGCTATATATTAAATTTCATAATCTTTTGTATTGAATAGATCGCTTCTGCAATACAAAGTTTGAGTTAAATGCAGCTACATTAGACCAAAGTATGCCATAGGACACAATACTACGAATGTAGCTAAAAACAAGGCGAGCCACGTCAGGCAATAATCTATTCTTTTTAATTGTGAAAACTGCTGAGCCGTGTCTTCTTGCCAATCCATCAATATGAGGTTCCCATTATAATTTGGAGTCAATGGTAATACCGAGAAATACCATCGATTCAACCGGACTTACGGCTTCACCAATCAAGAGTACATCGGCTCTAACAATTTTCGTATTTACTGTTTCGCAAATTATACATTAAGTTTGTTTACTATTCAATAATAATTTATAGATACTAGGTTTAATGCTATTAAACATATATAGGATAATATGAGAATTTTCAGAAGACTCATAAAAATCCCGCTACAAATTTTTATGTTATCTAAAAATATTTCTCATAACTTAAGTATGTGAATAACTTTCTAAAAATATTTATAAATAGCATTCTTTCTTGCCAAACGGTTGTAAGAATAACCTATCAAAATAAGAATAATCTGAGAAGAAAATATCATCTTTGGCTAGCAGAAATTTGTAAAAATCTCTCTATAGAGATGCTAACAATAAAAATAATTTGTAACAAGCGTATAAGAATTTCGACGTAGCTGAATATAAAACTTATGGCTTTATATACGGCGTAACGATTACAGAGCTTAGATGGTTTTTAATTTTTTTTTGTTATATATATTTTTTTTGTGGAAGTGAATAATACTGTTTTTCATATATTATACTGAATAATACAATATTTTCAATAATTATGTCTTTCATTAGTTTTATTTTTAGCAAAATAAAAGGTGACCAACTGTCCACAATGACCTGTACTTAGCATATTAATTATAGAATAATTACTTCTTGCTCTGGTTTCAGACTTTTGAAACCAGTGCTCTAAATTACAAGGTATAATATTATTATAACAGTTCAACAATAATTCAATTTCTAAGTCTGCACCTAGACACACTGCAGCGTATCCAGCCAAGTTCAAAGAAGGAACTGGCGACGCAGCTGCCTATTGGAAATGATTAATGTATAGTAGCTCGTACATTTACACTTGAAAAACACTAGAAATGTAAACAAGGAGCTTAACGCTTTTCCCACACTGCAGTGTAGGTAGAGAAAACGTAGTCACACTTCTTTCTTCACTTTCCGTTAGCGCTTTTTTTGACAAAGTGGCAAAATGCAAATAATTTTAATATAACTGTACCCCGGAGTGGATATCGAACACACAGCCATCGCATCACATGCCATGATAATATATTTTCCATATTTAGCACCGCAACACGGTGGATAATTAAAAACGGCGGGAGACAGTTTGTGGCACTAGGGCGAGGTGACATGTTACAGCGAGCGACAGATGCAATTATTACCGTAAACATATTATCTTTGCTGTTTGTTCATCGCTACACGACACCTATACAATGTTTTTAATGAAACATTAACTTTCATCATTTTATTAAATAGATTGATGTATTAATTGAACTGAACTGAATTAATAAGTTCTGGTATATTATAAAATCCTTAGTAAATTATATGTTTTATGAAATGTAATAAGAAATTACATATTACTTTTCACTTTCAAAATTATCATTTTTATTAAAACAGAATTTTATTTGATTACTCCTAGATATAAAAGCACAAAACAGTTCTATACTCGAATACAATTGCCTGCGATTATTATACCGACTTAGTCGTAGCAATTTAATATCAATAAAATATAAGTTATACCACCAAAAACAAAACTATATAACCTAAATGAGGAAATAAATTAAATATACTCAATACAATTACAAATAGTAAATCATAATAAAACATTACATAACGTATTATTACAAAAACATAAATTTGAAAATGACAGTCAAATTCAATGTCTAGAGAGGCGGCAACACGGCAACCCCTCGGTTGCCGTCTTTGCTGACAACATTATTGTGATATAGATGGGTGTCAAGTTCTGTAAATACTACTGGAGTATATTTCTAAGAACGTAAGACATCATAAAATAAACTTAAAACACAATTTTTTTTCTACTTCTACTACTTGGAAATCTATTTGGAAAATATTACTTCTTGAATTTCTAAATAACGCGTCTCCGTTGATAAAGAAGAGTTGATTCAGTATATTAGGATACTTTGAGGATATATATCCTCAAAGTATCGTATATCTCATATATATATATATATACAACAGAAACTTGCTAAAAGTAATGTTATAGACTAAACTAATGCAAAAAATAGTTTTAGTTATTAATAAATGACAAAAATTTAAGTTAAGCGTTTTAATTTTGTATCTGCGCTTCATGGAATTCATCCAAATGGTGTAGCTAACTAAGCGATATGTACAGTCTTACAGAGCCACGTCAATTGTTTAAAATCTTATAACCATATTTCAACATTACTGGTGGTAGTATTGGCATAAGTACTGGTGCTAATCTAATCTAATCACTTTTGTCGGTGAAGTTGACAGTCGTTCATATTCTTGATATTAATGAACTTGGCTGTCATTTTCACATTTATGATTTTGGTGGGATTAAACATACCTTCAATGTTTTGATGCACCGAATTTGTATCATTATCTACTACTAAATTGTATTTATTTCTACATTATTATTTCCTTGATTTTTGTTATAAGTTGATGTGTCATGTGCCAGAGATGGCCTCTATATATTATTATTCAATTGTAACTAATTGGAACAGTTACCAAATTATATTAAATTATACTGTCCAAAAGGAATAGTGGTCTGTCTTTCTAGCCAAAGTATTGGCTAAGTCAAACAGTTAATAATAAGATAACATAATTAATATCTGTCTATTACGAACATAAGTGTAGCCTATCAAGTGTCAAATTATTTATTTTATTAGTGCATTATTTATCGCAATGAAATTAAATTTATAATTATTGTCACTTAATTATTACAGAATTACTATTTATGTAATATATTATTTAAATTATATATAATATGATTTTTTTGCGGTTATATAAGGAAATGTTAACATCATATTTTTTAATTAAAACATTTCACTATGCTGATTCATTTGCGTAATTAAAGGCGTAGTGGCGTAAATGATGTGTGCCTGGCTGAACATGTTGGTTATAGGTTAAATTTTAATCTGAAGTTATGCTTACATATTTTTAAATATATATATTAATTGAGACCCCAGTCCTCTACTGTTGAGACAAAGTGCACCGATGATTTCTATTACTCAATACTTCAAATCTCTTTTAATGTAAAATATCCAGAACGCAAGTACATTTTACAACTTACTAACTTCTCACAGCGTTGATGAGAAAATGTAAAAATCGTAAAGAGAAAAATAAATGATTCTCAAGTTAAATAAAGTACGACCTAAGGTATTTTTTATTATACCCCAATGGCGGTTTCCGTCGACTTCACAAAATGGAGAGTAAGCTAACAATAACAGAATCTGTTAAAATTATCATAACTGAAAAGCTTTGAACTAGAATCCTTATGAAGCTTAATGCAGAACGAGAAGGACAATTATTTTAAAACTCAAAGGGGGCCTAGAATAGTAGGGCAAGGAAATTGAAAGAATCAATACTGTGTATGGATTTTGGATAGTACTTGCGTGAGAAATTATATTTTCAGTTGAATACATAAAATCTTATATCGGGATACTCGTTCTGTAGAACAGATTGTAAAAACAATTGGTATAAAAATGGAAATTTTTACTTGACAATTAGATAATAATATAATTAAGTTCATAACACATATAAATATTGCTTTAACAATACAATAGTAGCATTTTACATATAATTTCCTACATTTTGGATTAACGGAAAAAGGGTCATAGGGCTGATACAGTAAATTTGGAAGTCGTTTTGTCCGTTTGATTGTTTGTCACCAGACATGTAAATGTCGGAATATTATAGTAAATGAATAGAATGTGTTAAGGACATGAAATACCAATATTTCTAGACTGGAGTTTGTATATTATTAGCCTTAAAGGTTATGATAGTCTGGAAGTTAAAGCAAAGCTACTTTTATCTACTAATAGTTTAAATAAATAAAATGTTGCTGCATACTATATTATTAAAAATGACAAAAAGCCCTAATCAACTTAGGTTAAAAGTCTTTTAATAATTAACCAATTGTATACTGAAAATCACATGTCACGGGTGAAATTAGGGTAAAATTGCTAGTTTCATATAATATCAAGATTTCTTACACGATATAATGGCTAATAATAAATTACTTTTACAGTTTAGAAAGGGGTAAGTTTTTTAGCACTGTTATTAGCCCTTGACATGGAAGCAAGGAACATGCAAGGCAAAATGTTTGTGCGTTAAGGTAATTTTATTAACATATTATCGTTACGATTGGATATTGTAACTGCTTATGCATAGCAAAATAATTAAGGTATATAATATATTTAAATAAAATAATTCAATATAAAATACAATATTATTTCATATCGTAAACAAAAATATATTAATATATTCCTTTTTGTAACATGTAATGCTGGCTAAATCAGTTTCTGGTAGTCTACTAATATTATAATTGGGAAAGTGTGTTTGTTTGTTTGTCTTTCTTTCACGTCGCAACGTAGAAATTTTATGTTACGTTTTAAGTGGATATAGTGAAGGGTACTGGGGAGTGAATCGCGCATAATACTGCTAATCGAATATACAGTTTAGAACCCGACGTTTCGAACACTTCACAGTAGTCCGTGGTCACAGGTAGACTGAGGTGGCATTTGTCTGTCATTTGATACGATTATTATATCAAACTACCACCAACGATTTCTTAATTGCCTCGCGTACTGCCCTGGATTCTTGCAGAATGAGCTGACTGTATCGTGCTCTCTGGTGTGATCAGATTGGGAGTTCATAGTTTTCAGTATTGGATCCCAGGTGGTAGAAAGTTATCAACCGTCTTCTCTATTGAAATTTGGGTGTTTTTGTATTTCAATAGTCTCGTGGATCATAGTTGGGTTCTACCACCTGCGACTAAATCAACACTATTGTATGTTTCAACTAACTGTGTGGTTAGGTTTCACGTAGCGTTTTCATGAACAAAACGTACCTGCACGCAATTGCTTGAGCTTTGAGCGACGTACAATTATATTATAAAAAATATTTTAGAATTACTATTTAAAGATTAATTAAAATACACAAAGTTTGAGATATTATTTTAATTTTTGTTTCATTTACATACAATAATTGTATTATCTTATGATCTTTGTCTAAAGTCTAAGCACAAATTATTTCTTTTTGTTTCTGCATTCATTATTCAATTCCTCGATTGAACTTGTTTCCTCTATTTCTTCAGATGCTCCCGACTTGCGAAAACTGTAAATAAAAAATAGATTTATTCATTTTATATGTACATATATATTTCACCTATTTAACTTTAATATTCTGAGTCAAAAGAACAATAATTTGAACTAGAAATTACTTAAATATTTATTACCAAGTTACTTGATTTGATACAAAATGTAATAAGCTCCTTGAATGACCAATACTTTCATGACCGAATTTTCTATTAACATTCGTGGAATTAATTAATTAGTTTCAGAAAATTTATGTAAATTTTTCATTTTGTGTTAGTTATAGCTATTTTTAGTTATATAGTAATATTTGACCTGATACGCTCACTTGGAAATACGGTTTTAACAACCTCGTCTGAATGAACCAATTACAGCGAATTAATTTCGTTCCGGTTTTTGTTGTTCACACACGTTGTTTCATACGGAAACTCATTACTGCCGTGCAATTTTAATTGTATTAACAGTTCTAGTGTGTATTTTCAATTTAATTTCATCATTTTAATATTCATTTTAAGTGTGATAACAGTAATTATGCTACCTTTTAAAGTGGTTATTTAATAGGTGTATTTTTGTTTGCTGCTGAGTATTTTCCAAATAGAATTTAAATGGTTTTCAGTGAAAATTTGTTGAATTTTTTATAATATTGTTTGAAGGATAACCGAATCTAAACTAACAAACCAGTAAAATATCAATAGAACTTATTTCTTATTTTGAATTTGAACTTCAACTACATTGCTCTGACTATAACAATATTACCATTTACTACCTATATCATGTCTATACCAAAAATGTTTAACAATGAATAATAATATATGTGTCTAATTTTTTGTCCCTATTATACTTCATTTTATCCATATATTTTATCCATTAATAATTGTTGAGAAGAGGGTGTTAAATGTATAGTTGAAACTATAGCACAAGCTTAACATTTGTGAAAGCCATCTAGTCTCGTTAATTTTATAAAACTTTCAATGTCCGTACATGTTAGAACAATTTGTGAAAATTATATTAATATGCAAGCTTGATTTTATAGGAACTATAATAGAATTTATGGTGCTCTATAGATTTATGAGGTCATTGTGACGCAGTGTGAAAGCGTCTGATTGTATACGCGAATATTGTGGGTTTTATTTCCATTAATATTATTTTCATAATTTAAATTAATATTATTTTTCTGCTGTGGTGTCAAAGCCAAAACGCGGCGTTGAGCTCTGCCACTTAACACACAATGTCTTGGATTTGAGGGGAAAGTAAAGAATGGAGTGTCTTGGCCACTAGGTTATCTATGCCTGCTATGCTGGAGAAAGCGTAAAATTGACTTAGAAAGAATTTATGATGTCCCAATTTAATATCATCAAAAATCAGTTTAGTCCTTTGATTATAGCATTTTAAACACACAAGTTGAGCACAAATGACTTTGCAAATGTCTTTTTAAGATTTTCACAAACGAAGGAAATTGTTCAGTTTAAAGGCCACAAAATATTTAAAACAATTCATAGATATATGTGTATTGGAAAATAAAAGTTAGGTTATTTCATTTTACAAATACCAATTTATTTTTATCTGATGATCTAAAATACATTTGAATAATCAAATATATTAATCTTAATTTATAAATACATGCATTTTAAAGAGCATTATTTATTTTGCCCGCCAGGGAAGCCAATTAAAGAGAATATATTATAATTTTCCTATTTTCCTCGTATCACCCATATGCAACTGCACTTAGCATTTGTGCACAATGAAAACAATAAATGTGTTTACCAAGTTTTAATTAAAACACTTTTTCATTTTATTTTATTCCCATCACTAGTCACTTCACATATTGAACTACCGGTTGCGGTACTCAGTACAATCGATTTAAATTCTTTATATATTTGTAGCTTATCGTTCATACTTACTAATATCATAAATGAGAAAGTTACATATTATTTATTTAGTTAGCGGATTCGATAACCACCTTTATCATAATATTGAAATCACATTTATGCCTTTGGTCCAACAGTTTTAACTGGTTATAATTTATTTAGAATGAAATTTGGCAGCGCTAATAATTTAAAATGCAAAATATCATTAATATAAACTTGATCCGCTTAAACAGATATAAATCGTAATCAATCAACAATGTAATGTGTAATAATTTTTGATTGAAAATTTAATAAGAGCGTATACTATTGTAAATTAATATTATGAATTGTTATACTTTAATCAGTTAGTGACGCCATCGCGCAATGGATAAGTATGAAACTTTACTTGTATTGGTTATGGATTCGATTCTAGTCAGGAGAGTTCCCCAGTCTGGTACGAAAAAGGGCGCCGTTGGCTTCTGCCACTCGACATATATATAGTATCTTATATCTATACTAGATTCGTACGAGTGTAGACGTAAGATATTTTATTAGACGTACGTATAGAGTACGTATAATAAAATATCTTACACATATGTAACAACACATGAAGTTTTATAGTTTAATACAATTTTCATGGTAATAAAACATATTGTACAATTTTATGTTCAATGCCTCTTCATAATGTAGCGTACACTTGTACAGTGTTTATCATTATAAATATAACATTTTATATTATATCAAATAAACACAGCGCTCGACAGTGTTATTTTCCAACAACGAATAGTTTAGTATACATAAAGTTTTTTAGAAGCCTTCTGTGCTGTTGAATGTCAATCGGTGTTTGCTATAACAATCGACGCAACTCCTTTTTTTGTTACCACGTTTTTTTATTAGAGGTATTTACGCGCCAGACTTTTGATGTACGTGAATTTATTTAAAAAATATAATTCGAATCGCGTTTTTTCTTAGTCGAGATATTGCGTGAATTCTGTAGTATACTCAGTTACAAAACTTGTTTCTTTTCACGTCTACTGCGTTGACTACTTTTTATACTTTCCTTCATTCTTTTCTCTTGTGTCATAAACCACGTGCGCCGATTGGATACAATATGCAATTGTATTTTGACATTTAGCTCATATTTGAACATTTCCAAATTTTTTTTTAGCATTATGTTAAAAATTTATAGATTTTATACAAGATTTCTTAAACGTTCTTGTTCCATTTTGGAAAACACTAAAAGTGTCCGCACTGACCACATGCTTACAGCTAGGAGATGGTACGATTTACGAGTACCAACACGTCTCTTAACGCAAACAATGAAAAATATTATACAACATTGCGTTAGAAATCTAAGCCATTCCCTATTATATAACCGCAGCCATTCAGTTTAAGTCAGAAAACAAGAATATATATATTTAACGTACTCATACACGAAGAACTTGAAAAGGTAAAGCATTCCCGCAAGGAATGAAAAAGCACGATTTTAGTCGCCGTAGAGTACGAAAATCCACAAAACAGATTTGATAAAACTCCTAACGCAAGTAACGTGTTAAAGAACTAAACTGAAATCGGTTCATATCAGTTTGAGGAATTTTTAAATTATTTCCAGTTCACTACTCTTGTAAGTACAGCGCGGCGCTTAGTTCCGCCACTCCATACGCACTGTTTAAAGTTAGGCCAGAACTCGGATATGTTGTTTTTATATGTACTATTTTTTATGAAATACTATATTATAAAATGATATGAAAGATATACCTTATAAATTTAAATGAACACTGTTCGTTTTTGCTACTGTTAAATAAACTGGCAACGCTTTGCAAATATTGTATGGTTAAGCTAAAACGTTTGTTTTGTTGATTTTGCCACATTTTTAATTACAAACGCAATTATTCAGGTAAAATTACAAAAGCTCTCTGAAATTGTGCGCATTCTCGACAGAATATCTCAATTTCATTATTCGGTGAAATGCAATGTCGGCATTCGGGTTTTATTCTCTGCTGTAGATAAAATTTTAAATGTATTCGCTTTTAAAGCAATTCACAAAATAATATTTTTACGTGAGGAAAAATGAAAGTCTATGAAAACTGAATAATGAATACTGTTAATGTTTCAATTGTTGAAAAATAAATTTAAAAGCTTTATGGAAATTGATTTTTGAAAAGCGGATTTGGCAAATATATTTTAATTTTGGTAAATGCACATCAATGTATAATTATATTAATTTCTATATTTTCTATATTAAAAAATATATCTCATTTTGTATAGAAATGAACTGAAGTTCAGGTAATAAGGCACTATGAGTGGTTCATGTGTTGTTAATAAAGATTTTAAGCTTACACCGTCCCAAATATCAACACAGTTGTTTTTTTTTTTTTTTTTTTTTTTTTTTTTTTTTTTTTTTTTTTTTTTTTTTTTTTTTTTTTTTTTTTTTTTTTTTTTTTTTTTTTTTTTTTTTTTTTTTTTTTTTTTTTTTTTTTTTTTTTTTTTTTTTTTTTTTTTTTTTTTTTTTTTTTTTTTTTTTTTTTTTTTTTTTTTTTTTTTTTTTTTTTTTTTTTTTTTTTTTTTTTTTTTTTTTTTTTTTTTTTTTTTTTTTTTTTTTTTTTTTTTTTTTTTTTTTTTTTTTTTTTTTTTTTTTTTTTTTTTTTTTTTTTTTTTTTTTTTTTTTTTTTTTTTTTTTTTTTTTTTTTTTTTTTTTTTTTTTTTTTTTTTTTTTTTTTTTTTTTTTTTTTTTTTTTTTTTTTTTTTTTTTTTTTTTTTTTTTTTTTTTTTTTTTTTTTTTTTTTTTTTTTTTTTTTTTTTTTTTTTTTTTTTTTTTTTTTTTTTTTTTTTTTTTTTTTTTTTTTTTTTTTTTTTTTTTTTTTTTTTTTTTTTTTTTTTTTTTTTTTTTTTTTTTTTTTTTTTTTTTTTTTTTTTTTTTTTTTTTTTTTTTTTTTTTTTTTTTTTTTTTTTTTTTTTTTTTTTTTTTTTTTTTTTTTTTTTTTTTTTTTTTTTTTTTTTTTTTTTTTTTTTTTTTTTTTTTTTTTTTTTTTTTTTTTTTTTTTTTTTTTTTTTTTTTTTTTTTTTTTTTTTTTTTTTTTTTTTTTTTTTTTTTTTTTTTTTTTTTTTTTTTTTTTTTTTTTTTTTTTTTTTTTTTTTTTTTTTTTTTTTTTTTTTTTTTTTTTTTTTTTTTTTTTTTTTTTTTTTTTTTTTTTTTTTTTTTTTTTTTTTTTTTTTTTTTTTTTTTTTTTTTTTTTTTTTTTTTTTTTTTTTTTTTTTTTTTTTTTTTTTTTTTTTTTTTTTTTTTTTTTTTTTTTTTTTTTTTTTTTTTTTTTTTTTTTTTTTTTTTTTTTTTTTTTTTTTTTTTTTTTTTTTTTTTTTTTTTTTTTTTTTTTTTTTTTTTTTTTTTTTTTTTTTTTTTTTTTTTTTTTTTTTTTTTTTTTTTTTTTTTTTTTTTTTTTTTTTTTTTTTTTTTTTTTTTTTTTTTTTTTTTTTTTTTTTTTTTTTTTTTTTTTTTTTTTTTTTTTTTTTTTTTTTTTTTTTTTTTTTTTTTTTTTTTTTTTTTTTTTTTTTTTTTTTTTTTTTTTTTTTTTTTTTTTTTTTTTTTTTTTTTTTTTTTTTTTTTTTTTTTTTTTTTTTTTTTTTTTTTTTTTTTTTTTTTTTTTTTTTTTTTTTTTTTTTTTTTTTTTTTTTTTTTTTTTTTTTTTTTTTTTTTTTTTTTTTTTTTTTTTTTTTTTTTTTTTTTTTTTTTTTTTTTTTTTTTTTTTTTTTTTTTTTTTTTTTTTTTTTTTTTTTTTTTTTTTTTTTTTTTTTTTTTTTTTTTTTTTTTTTTTTTTTTTTTTTTTTTTTTTTTTTTTTTTTTTTTTTTTTTTTTTTTTTTTTTTTTTTTTTTTTTTTTTTTTTTTTTTTTTTTTTTTTTTTTTTTTTTTTTTTTTTTTTTTTTTTTTTTTTTTTTTTTTTTTTTTTTTTTTTTTTTTTTTTTTTTTTTTTTTTTTTTTTTTTTTTTTTTTTTTTTTTTTTTTTTTTTTTTTTTTTTTTTTTTTTTTTTTTTTTTTTTTTTTTTTTTTTTTTTTTTTTTTTTTTTTTTTTTTTTTTTTTTTTTTTTTTTTTTTTTTTTTTTTTTTTTTTTTTTTTTTTTTTTTTTTTTTTTTTTTTTTTTTTTTTTTTTTTTTTTTTTTTTTTTTTTTTTTTTTTTTTTTTTTTTTTTTTTTTTTTTTTTTTTTTTTTTTTTTTTTTTTTTTTTTTTTTTTTTTTTTTTTTTTTTTTTTTTTTTTTTTTTTTTTTTTTTTTTTTTTTTTTTTTTTTTTTTTTTTTTTTTTTTTTTTTTTTTTTTTTTTTTTTTTTTTTTTTTTTTTTTTTTTTTTTTTTTTTTTTTTTTTTTTTTTTTTTTTTTTTTTTTTTTTTTTTTTTTTTTTTTTTTTTTTTTTTTTTTTTTTTTTTTTTTTTTTTTTTTTTTTTTTTTTTTTTTTTTTTTTTTTTTTTTTTTTTTTTTTTTTTTTTTTTTTTTTTTTTTTTTTTTTTTTTTTTTTTTTTTTTTTTTTTTTTTTTTTTTTTTTTTTTTTTTTTTTTTTTTTTTTTTTTTTTTTTTTTTTTTTTTTTTTTTTTTTTTTTTTTTTTTTTTTTTTTTTTTTTTTTTTTTTTTTTTTTTTTTTTTTTTTTTTTTTTTTTTTTTTTTTTTTTTTTTTTTTTTTTTTTTTTTTTTTTTTTTTTTTTTTTTTTTTTTTTTTTTTTTTTTTTTTTTTTTTTTTTTTTTTTTTTTTTTTTTTTTTTTTTTTTTTTTTTTTTTTTTTTTTTTTTTTTTTTTTTTTTTTTTTTTTTTTTTTTTTTTTTTTTTTTTTTTTTTTTTTTTTTTTTTTTTTTTTTTTTTTTTTTTTTTTTTTTTTTTTTTTTTTTTTTTTTTTTTTTTTTTTTTTTTTTTTTTTTTTTTTTTTTTTTTTTTTTTTTTTTTTTTTTTTTTTTTTTTTTTTTTTTTTTTTTTTTTTTTTTTTTTTTTTTTTTTTTTTTTTTTTTTTTTTTTTTTTTTTTTTTTTTTTTTTTTTTTTTTTTTTTTTTTTTTTTTTTTTTTTTTTTTTTTTTTTTTTTTTTTTTTTTTTTTTTTTTTTTTTTTTTTTTTTTTTTTTTTTTTTTTTTTTTTTTTTTTTTTTTTTTTTTTTTTTTTTTTTTTTTTTTTTTTTTTTTTTTTTTTTTTTTTTTTTTTTTTTTTTTTTTTTTTTTTTTTTTTTTTTTTTTTTTTTTTTTTTTTTTTTTTTTTTTTTTTTTTTTTTTTTTTTTTTTTTTTTTTTTTTTTTTTTTTTTTTTTTTTTTTTTTTTTTTTTTTTTTTTTTTTTTTTTTTTTTTTTTTTTTTTTTTTTTTTTTTTTTTTTTTTTTTTTTTTTTTTTTTTTTTTTTTGATGTACGTGAATTTATTTAAAAAATATAATTCGAATCGCGTTTTTTCTTAGTCGAGATATTGCGTGAATTCTGTAGTATACTCAGTTACAAAACTTGTTTCTTTTCACGTCTACTGCGTTGACTACTTTTTATACTTTCCTTCATTCTTTTCTCTTGTGTCATAAACCACGTGCGCCGATTGGATACAATATGCAATTGTATTTTGACATTTAGCTCATATTTGAACATTTCCAAATTTTTTTTTAGCATTATGTTAAAAATTTATAGATTTTATACAAGATTTCTTAAACGTTCTTGTTCCATTTTGGAAAACACTAAAAGTGTCCGCACTGACCACATGCTTACAGCTAGGAGATGGTACGATTTACGAGTACCAACACGTCTCTTAACGCAAACAATGAAAAATATTATACAACATTGCGTTAGAAATCTAAGCCATTCCCTATTATATAACCGCAGCCATTCAGTTTAAGTCAGAAAACAAGAATATATATATTTAACGTACTCATACACGAAGAACTTGAAAAGGTAAAGCATTCCCGCAAGGAATGAAAAAGCACGATTTTAGTCGCCGTAGAGTACGAAAATCCACAAAACAGATTTGATAAAACTCCTAACGCAAGTAACGTGTTAAAGAACTAAACTGAAATCGGTTCATATCAGTTTGAGGAATTTTTAAATTATTTCCAGTTCACTACTCTTGTAAGTACAGCGCGGCGCTTAGTTCCGCCACTCCATACGCACTGTTTAAAGTTAGGCCAGAACTCGGATATGTTGTTTTTATATGTACTATTTTTTATGAAATACTATATTATAAAATGATATGAAAGATATACCTTATAAATTTAAATGAACACTGTTCGTTTTTGCTACTGTTAAATAAACTGGCAACGCTTTGCAAATATTGTATGGTTAAGCTAAAACGTTTGTTTTGTTGATTTTGCCACATTTTTAATTACAAACGCAATTATTCAGGTAAAATTACAAAAGCTCTCTGAAATTGTGCGCATTCTCGACAGAATATCTCAATTTCATTATTCGGTGAAATGCAATGTCGGCATTCGGGTTTTATTCTCTGCTGTAGATAAAATTTTAAATGTATTCGCTTTTAAAGCAATTCACAAAATAATATTTTTACGTGAGGAAAAATGAAAGTCTATGAAAACTGAATAATGAATACTGTTAATGTTTCAATTGTTGAAAAATAAATTTAAAAGCTTTATGGAAATTGATTTTTGAAAAGCGGATTTGGCAAATATATTTTAATTTTGGTAAATGCACATCAATGTATAATTATATTAATTTCTATATTTTCTATATTAAAAAATATATCTCATTTTGTATAGAAATGAACTGAAGTTCAGGTAATAAGGCACTATGAGTGGTTCATGTGTTGTTAATAAAGATTTTAAGCTTACACCGTCCCAAATATCAACACAGTTGCATTGCATATTTTAGGAAACTGCGGCAGACGAATCAATTTTAATATGTACTAAAGTACAAACATTTATGATTCACTGTGATAGTCGTAACGCATGAATAAAATGAATATTATACATTCTTTTCAATGCTTTATGGCAACATTGGCATAATCTTATTTTAAAAACACTAGAGAAATATAATATGTAATGAGGCAATACAAATTACAGTGAAACATGGAGGACATCGACAGTGGGACGCGTATATCGGATTTTGGTAAGCTTGTAGTTTACTGATAACTGATCTTGCAGACACGATCCAATGTTGCTCGGCATCACTGAGCTGAAGTAAAAGCGCTTTGGCGATGTTGGTTTATTCTATCATATCTATTATAACGGCGTTGGAAAGTGATATAATATTCTTTTTTTAACATTATTTTTTTAAAGTGTTATTCACACACTTAAGAAATGGAAGAACACATATTTTGAAAACGTATAAAAAATTAAACGCAGCGGTATTTGAACCCGCGCCTCTTGAAAACAGTTTAAGCGCTCTGATCACTGTGCCATGCGTTCTACATCCAGTTACGTCTTAATTCTTATACGCTTATTACAACTTATATTTGTTATATGGTTCAAATCGAATCGAGTTTTGTAGTATGTACTTATACAGTATGTATTAGTACATACTATATTAAGTACTAATATATACGATTTCTAAAAATCTTATTTTATCATATAAACTAGTAGTGTCCGCCTGTCTATCTAGTGCTTTGGTTAGTGGCACAATGTGTGTATAATGTAACATTTAATGTGTTTTTTGAATCTAATGCTGATCTTGTCCTATGGAATATTACTGTGGGGCAATGCTTCAGATATTGCAACAATTCACATTCCATATTTATATTTGCAAATGCATTATGTGTAATTCTAAAAAGAACAGTGTGTGCTATTTACAGTTCGGATGCTCGTAATTCGTTGCGGCAAGTTTTTAATAAATGGGTACAATCACGATTGCGTCATAGTTTATATACAAAAATATTGTGTTTCTCCGCAAAATATACACAATTATTTTAATAAAAGTGATAGACGCGGTATAAATAATAAAAATTAGAATAATTTGATTACTCCTATTACTTTACCTTCAAAAGGAAAAATAATCTTTTATATCATTAGATATACGTATATAATAAAATTCCACAAAACTTCAATAATTTAAAAACCATGACATGTTTCAATAAATACATTTTAATTTATATTAACAAGGTAACTTGTATATGTACAAGGTAACTGTTCCAAGCTTTTATTTAAGATGCAATTTCAGTAAACTTACTAGAAGCGGGAACACGTTAATGAATGCATTCTTTGTACTAGTTTATTAGAGTGCTTTACTAAACAACTTTGTTCAAATAATAAAATTGCCCATTCATCATATTAAAAAATAAATTAAAATTACTCTTTTTAATATAAGATAAAACTTTAAGCGAAAATGCGGCATTGTCGTCCTTACATGAAATGTGAAGAGATAAATCGATACAGGCATTCACGCTAGCTGTTAAAAAACTCTACAGCAACTACCGTATTACATTCGCGACTCTATAAAAATATAAACTAATTTTTTATAGTTTATAACATTTTTTATAGTGTTATTCGCACACTTAAGGAATTGAAGAAGACATATTTAGAAAACGTATAGAAATTTTATGCTTTTCAATTTCCTAAGTGTGCAAATAACACTTTAAAAAAATGATAAAAAAATATTAAATAAATAGCATTCTCTCTTGCCAAACGATTGTTGGTAGAATCATCTTTGGGTAGCAGAAATTAGTAAAAATCTCTCTACAGAGGTGCTAATAACAAATATAAGTTGTAATAAGCGTATAAGAATTTCGACGTAGCTGGATGTAGAACGCATGGCTTAGCGGTCAGAGCGCTTGAACGGTTTTCAAGAGGCACGGGATCATATCCCGCTGCGTTCAAATTTTTATACGTTTTCTAAATATATATTTTTTAATATACTACAATTATCGGAAACTACCATCACAATGTGCATTATCACACACTTTTATGGTTCAAATCGAATCGAGTTTTGTAGTATGTACACACTTTTATCAACTAATTTCCTTTTATTCTACATACAGTTATTTATGGTAAAGTATTTGAAATGTATATTGTTTAAGCAAAAAGATTATTAAAATTAAAACCCGAGCATATAACGAGCTACGCCTAATTTATTTTAATATCTTTAAAGTGGTATTCCAATACTTAGGGTAAGATAAACATTTTTAATTGATTCTAAGGGGTAATATTACATTTTGTTATATGTTTATAAATCATTAAATTCTAAATTCAAGTAGATATGATGTATTGAGAAATTTCATTAGCATCGTTATATGCTATTTACAATACATATGTACGTAACATTTTTCATAAAAAAATCTTGTTTCATACATAAAAATAAAATTCAAGTCTATTTTTGCTTTTTCCAATACCACTGCAAATGATTGGTGTCAATAGTTCACAGAGCTTTATTTTTATTTTCGGTTTAACAAGACCAATAGAAATATGTGTTACTAAAGCTAGCAAGATACATTTTGTTAAAAATTGTTCATTTTACCATTTCATGTCTGTTTTTTTTATTTATCATCCAAAAGCTACGTGGTCGTGAGTATATTTTTTTAATAACAGAAAGTTTAATACATTTTTACTAACGCAATTTTTTTAAGTATAGAGAACTTGTGTTTTATTTGAAAAAATGTTATGTCAAAGTATTTGTATACTAAACAAATGTAATGTTTCAATTAAAAAAACTGAGGGGCCAAAAAATAGATATCTAATAAAATAAAAATGTTGATCCCTTAAAGCCATATAAAATATTCTTGTAATTTCAATGCTCTTGCAGAAGATTCTTAATTTCCAGGATAAAACGTAAGCGGTCAAGATCAATCATTACAAAAAAATGTAGTAAGTGATAGAGAAGGCAACTTTTATATTTATAAAAAACAAATTATGAAAAACAAAATATAAATGATAATATACGTTACCGTGCCACCATAATATGTTTTACGTATAAAATTGTAGGTATGTCAAATAAATCATACAATGTGTAAGATTCATTTTCTTAATTTTATGTACTTCTTATTAATTTTTAAAAGGTGATTTATTTTCAAGAAGAGTGCTCTTTGGTCGTTCGTCACACAAATTTAAAATGATGCCGAATTTCATGTTGTTAAACATTATTTTTTGTAAAAAAAGAAAATATATAAAAATTTTTTGTAATATATAATATTTTTAGTAGAAAATATAAAGATATATAAAGTTTCACTATAAAGTTACTATTACCGACCACTTTTTGTCCCTCAACTCCGAGACAAGCTAAGCTGAGTAGACGGTACACATTGCTAGTCGCAATGCAGTGCATAATATAATATTACGAGTATATTTTCTATCACATAACTAAAGTAGAATAAAACGAGGATTTTCTATCTTTATATTGCTATTGGAGAGCATTTGTATTTGTGAGTATAAGTAATTAATTAAAACTTTGACTTAAGAACTTTTAAAGTCAGGTGTAGACTGTTGATGCACTTAAAATTCCACTCGAGCTGAACGTTTAAACGGTCCACATTAAGATTTCGGCGGTGATGTTCATAAAATATTCCCTCAAAGTACGAAAAAGAAAGAACTGGGAAAAATAAACAGAATATAAAAAGCGGATCAAGTGCGCAGTGGAAGTGTCCGACAGTCCGAGCAATAAGTTAGGGGTCTCTTCCATAATAAATTCACGAGGTATGTGATGTATAAAAATATCTATTATGATATTTGTCACTTATAATAATTAAATTTTAGCATCAATTAGTAAAAGAATTATAGCATATATACTATCTATGAAAATACAAATTTGTTAACATTCAACTAATCTGATGTAATTAGATTCCATTAATTTTCAATGAAATTATTTGGTTATTAATGTATGCGAAATGACTTTCCATGTATGTGTGTACTCGTGTATTGTAAATCTGTGCTCGCCGGTGGCTGAAAGATTTACAGGTTAGTCAATCTTTTAACATCGCTATCAAAATTCTATTGAAATCCAATAGAAATCCAATATTATAAGTTATAAAATATTATAATTTGAATAGAAAATGATTGTAAGATCTTTGGTTATCGCTATTATTACACATTTTGAAACTTTTTTTAACCGCGTATATATTTGGTATTCGAAAATACATTTTAGAAATCCGATGTTTCAAACACTTTACAGAAGTCCGTAGTCACAGGTATACTGAGGTGGCGGCGTCTGGCAGTTGGTACAATTATTATATCAAACTGCCGCCGACAATTTCTTAGTTGTCTCGCGTATTACCCTGGATTCTTGCAGAATATACTATTATGTGTACTCTGGTGTGGTAAGATGTAGACTTCAAAGGTTTCAGGATTAATAAATTATCAAAATATTTTTTTTTGACTTATTTTCAAATAGTATTAGTAATAAAAACAACAACAACGTTATGAGATCGATTCCTGCTCGGTGTAACATATATTTACAAAATATTTTCGTTTTATGGTCTAAGTACTCATTAATTTACTTTTTTGTTCCAGACTCCAGAGCTAATAGTATTGGATGAATATAGAACACTGGATAGTTATCTAATTATAATCTTTTTGTCATAGTAACTTTATTAAACACTAACAGTTATTCAGTTAATTAAAGATGGTATTGCATACAAGGTGTATGATAAGGTAGATTTTACAACTTGTTAAAATAAGAATGAAAGATAAATGAATGCTGTAGAGATGCGATCTCTTCGTAGGATGTGCAGAGTAAGCTTAGCTGGTAAAAATTAAGAAGAACGTGCTCAGGTGGCTTGGGCACGTCGAGGGGATGAGTGATGAAAGAATGGTATGAAAGATATATGAAACAAACGTGAGTGGGAAGAGCGGAAGATCTCGGAAGCGGAAGATTTTTTAACTTCGAGAACACAGCATCGATGATGCCTACTAGAGGAGGGCCACGTGCGAGACACGAGAAGAAATATACGCTCCGTTTTATCTGATTAATCCGCTAGGGAAAAATATATGAAACGTTCGAATGAACTACATATGTTTGTTTTCTGATCAAAAAAGATTAGAACTACACAACTGTAGTTGAGTGGCTATTGAAAGCTCAGTGTGACGGCGTATCGTATCTTAACAAAGCGTCACGTTGAGATTCGCATTTCAAAAAAAACATTTACTTTAAAAATAGTTTGTATATTTTGTAGCCAGCGTCAAAGTATAGTTTGTGTAAACAGTAGTTTACAGTAAAATTTTGTGACAAGTACATAAGTCGGGGTAATGTCATACGCCGTTGACTGCTTGAGTCGCAATGCGGTGCAATGTGAAGCTCAAGCACAACTAACGACAAATGAACAGTAAGACATTAATATTAGACAATTTTGTTTCAGCTTTTCACGTGATGAAATTTCATATTCAAATATCGGTTCTTCGACAAATTGTGATTTTTTTTTATTGTAGTGGATCGTATGTTATTCTTAAACATATTATATTTGTTATTTCAACTTTTTGGTTTTGTACACATTGTAATGTGTAGGGGAATTTTAAATTGAAAGAATCAGCCGGTTTCAAATAGTCTTATTTTATCTCAATTTTTTGATTTCCTTAACGTATGAAAACAAAAAAGAAGGCAGACACATGCTATAAAATCAAAGAGCAAAATGTATCAGTAATGGAGTTCCCGGTATTTTTATTTAAGAACATTCTGAGAAATCAAATATTTTAAGTGCAAATGAAATATTAGTTCTACATAAATGTTTAATCTTCGTAGCACTACTTCGTACTAAAATTTCAATATAAAACTAGTTTCAGAAATACATTTAATCGATATTAGCGACCCCTCCCTGTCGCACGAGTGACATTAATTACTCGTTGGTAAATAGGTAGGACGAATACGTGTTATAAATAACAGTTGAGTTTGTTCCGTTTGTTAGTAAGGAGATATTCACATAAGTTAAATATATTTAATATTAAAACTACAGCCCTAAATACTATGACTGACACATTTTGTCAAAATTATTTTTTGCAGTGGGACAGCTGACTGTAAACTCAATGGTTCGATAAAAGATAATAATATTGAGCTTATTTTCATTTCTGCTTGCTGCTTCATCTGGAAAGACAAATCTAGATGTCTGGAATTCATGCGGAATGCGGATAACCGACTTTGTTGGCTACTACTACTGGATTCACTTAAATGGCTGAAAAAGTAGATTTTGTTAGTCAATCCTTGACAACTTAGCATTATTTTTATCAGACTATCACCTATCAGGAGTTTGACGGTCTACATTGTAAAATAATTTAATATAAAAAAAATGCAAAAGGAGTTTAGTAATGAATTAAAAGGCTGTTTGGAAACTATTAAACTATTAGAGTACACTATTTATTATAAAATAAGAAGCTATCTCTAATAAGTGTTATATACTAATTTAAACCTTACACATGAATGAATATCTTTGAAAAACGAGATTATTAAAAATTCTCACATTTAATAGGAGTTCATTATAACTTTTTAAAATGTTCTATGAACGATAAATATAGAAAAATAAATTAAATTAAAATGACAGTGAGTATAAACACGACAATGCTACAATATGAACGGATTTGAATCTTGAATCTTCCGTGTGATTCCACATGAAGTGTTCTATTTATCATGACTGTACTGTGACACGAAAGCGATACCTACCAAAATAATTCTACTGTCTCAGCTTAATCGAATATCAGATAAAGGTTCATCATCTTCTGATGAAATCTTCTTTTGGTTTTAGTTTAAACTTGAGAAATTTCGCAAGAGACAAAAAATAATCAAAATAAAATTCATTTTTCGTCACTGCCTTTGTCTCTTGTGAAATTAAATTCAGCAGTCTGTAGGTGCTCGTCGTATGACAGATCGTGTGTCAACCGATACGCAAGAATAGTATGATTTAGAGATTTATTAATCACAAAAATCATGAAAAAAACCTAATAGAAGAAAAATCACATAACCACCTAATATAGGTATTATAGAACCGAGGAACTAGTTTTTTACTCTCCTACAACAAACGCGCGGATATCCAACTATTGGCGAGTATCAAGTACTATGGGGCCCAGGAAGTAGGTACGAGAACGAATGTCGGGCTTCAGAATATTCACGAATATTGATTGAATCGTCGAAATCTACGTGTGAGGACTACACTATGTGCTTGTGGCTAAGGGTTTAAGGTAAATATTATATTTTATCTATGATATCTATGAGTACATGCTCATAAATGATCTTATTTATTATTCTGTACTTTTTACGAGATTTAAAAAAAAAAACTTAAATTGAGTAATGTAAGCGAGGCAATAATTTAACGTACCTAAGGTTGTTTTATTTTCAAAGTTTTGACAAAAATTTATCCATAAATTTTTGAAGTAATAAATTTGAAGTAATTCAACCAATTTGAGTATCGAGTATATTCAGTAACCAATGCATAACTTGGTTAGGGCGGTCAGTTAGCTATTTTCGAGGTATTTCGACTTGTATCTCATTTTCAATCAGTAAATTAATATTAGTTGCATTGTTGAACAAATAGAGAGCTAACGACAACTGCAATTTATAGTCATATTATATTTTTTTTAATACAAAAACATTTTCCTATTGAACATTCTTAGAAAAAATCATTTAAAGCCCCAAGTGAAGGAAATAAATAGATATGTATATAAATGGTAAGCTAAGCAAATTTACTGTATTTTTTAAGTGAATAAAAAAAACTAAACGTTCATGAATTTGTGCTTAAGTAACCTTAAAAATTAACGTTATACTGTTTAAGTAAGTACTCGTATGTATAAAATACCGTTTGTTCCATTTCATAGATAAGTTTGTAAATTTATAACAGTTAGCTGACACAATGTTTGTCCCTGACTAGGCCTTTATGCATCCAATTTTATTCTTCTACATATATTATAAAGAAAATTTAAAATTTAATACACTATTATACAAATTAAATATTGTTATGTTATATTTGGCTCAATCTTTCCAACTTTAAAATCTAGATCCCTACTCCTTTAAAATATAAAAAATAAATTGACTGGACAGTTCTTTCTCACGGAATTATTTAACTTTATTATTTTTATTTATAATCGCTATACAAGTAAAGTAGATGGGCAAGACAAAGGGATTGTAATCTGAAAATCTATATAATCCCAGCTATTACATATATTCAGACAATTATAAATATACATAATATATATGTTTAATGTATATATATATATATATTTCATTACGACTGGCGGTGAAGTGTCACATCTAATTAGGTTACCGACAGCGATAACCTGCGGAGGACCGGCTGTGGAATAACGAGATAGAAAATTATCTTATAACGTGATATGTGCCGGCCTCTGCACATTAGTTCATCAGATTTTATTAGGTGAGCTCGATTTGCTTTTGGGAAATATTTGAATTTAAAACATTATTATTTATTTCTCCAGTAAAAACAAAACAACTATGGGCATTACCCTAAATACAATGTCTAGTTTGACGCTTTTTACCCGCATAGCAGCTCACAAAGAACCTATCGTCCGTAGTACCAAAACACTCCGTACGGCACTTTCTACCCGAATTTGAGGCAATGCGTAATGAGTCGCGGACTTTAATGTCGCGGACTTTAACGTCGCGCTTTGTCTTCAGTGCGAAGAAATGAAAATAATCAAATTATTATGGAAAACTTTTGAATTTACACTTCGTTTCTAGTATACTACTATCTTACAAAAATGTAAGAGATACAAGATTTTAACAAGGAAATAAGCGTTTATTGAAATATAATTAAGTTGAAAGCTTAGTAGAAGTGAAACTTTGCGAGCTATATATATATGTAGATATACATTTTTACATTACATTACATTTTTAGTCAATCACTCTTTTGCATATTTCGCCAATACTCGTAGATATATATCGTATTAAGAATATAATAGCATTGTTATGAAAACATACGAACACAATGTCTAAAATGTACCAATATCACGGTAATTATTATGAAAACTATCACTTCGAAAGTGCAACGACGAGAGCTCATCAAACCTTTATTGCTTTCCGCCATTGTAAATGGAAATATACGAAAGTAAATAATGAAATTGCTATTGCAAACAGCTGCTAATGAAAAGATGGTTAGTAAATTAAACTAGTAGTCGCCATTGTTATGTGGAAATATATTTATTGTTTTTTTACTTAAATGTATGCGTCTTGCCGCGTTACTTACTGTAGCGATGTATGACTTTGGGAGTAAACTCAAGAAAAGAGTAAGCTTAGAACAGTTTATCTTTACAGAATCTGAAAGAAGTCAAAAGTGTGAAAATAAAGAGTTAGATGGAGAGTTAGAAAATTTTTTGGAAAATACTTTTTAATGTGATACTAGCAAACTACTCACGGCAACAACCGCTTGAAATACAATATTATTCTTGCAAATTCGTTGTTAGGCAAATTTAGTTACCCTACTTTGGATACCACATTAATCAATTTTCTGTTAAGTGAGTCTAGAACAGGCAACGCAATCTTTTTAGGATTCCGGTCTCTGCGAGCGTTGCCGTTGACCGTGAAACCAAACGCAAAGACCGCTATGCCACCTTATTTTAAACCTCGAATATCTTTTAAGATATTAATTTTAATGACGTTCTTTTAGGATATCTTTTTTAGGACGACATAAAGGATATACAATTCTATGGTACGTTATTTTGTTCTATTTAGTAAAGCTTAGCCAGCGTTTGCAAGAGAACCCAAATTTATAAAAATATTAAAGGCAAGTCTTTTTAAATTCTCGGCTTTACTCTATTATAATACAGACTTTTTTTCGGTAATGAAAGCAAAGCAATGTGAACAATTATTATAAATAACGCTATATATAATTAATAACTTTCACACTACACGCTAAATACTGACTTTTATAGGCTTCGTTTTGAGACCTTGGATTACATTGTTTGTATTTAGATATCAGTAATTTATTTGAAAAAATATATATATATATATATAGCCTATGTTACTGGCTTTACCCTAAGAATTAAAGAATTAAAAAAATACTAAAACAGTCGAGTAGTTTTTCTGTTAAATCGTAACAAACACACAAACAAATCTTTCATCTTTATAATATTACTTTAGACAGAATTGTGTGTAATGGGAAATAAGAAAAAATGTGATAAGAACTTTTTTAACTGAATATTTACTTTGTGCAGAACAAACTAAATGAGTCATACTTGGTATCATATATGACTCATGTATAATTTAACGTGACACAAAATTTTGAATATACCTTCACTTTTATTGAATTACCTTTTTTTTCTACAAATTGTAAAATGATACTTTTTTCCTTGAATATGAAAAAAATATACATTATTTTATGTGCATTTGTAAAAACTGTGATATAGTTTTATTTTCTAAATCACTCTCTACTTTATACAGAAAGCTTTAAATACATTTACTTCGATCAAAAGGTCAAAAATAATGTTAACAAACATTCTAAAATATTGTATCATTTCGCAACTGGGCCGATTTAATATTTATATACAAAATACAGGCTACGCAAAACGTTCGCTCTGAGCGGAAATTACACCTGCTTTATCAGAACTGGTCATGTCAGGTTTGTATATCTACAAAAAGGTAGATTTTATGTAGAATTTCCAAGTTTAGTATATTTTATATTTAAAGTACTTTTACGCATTTTCTTACATAAGTTGGTTGTGTCATTGGTAGGTGAGGTTTTCTCAACCAAGACACTCCGTTTTCCGCTGTTTGTGACGAAATCAACGGCGAGAAAAAACAGCTATATAACAATAAAATGCTAAGCTGAGAAATGGGGATACTTTTCATTTCCATATTTCGTTTACCCAAGTGGGAATCCAACCCACACCTAATCCCGTTTACAGTCAGACGCTACGATGGCCTCACTATCTATTATTTTTAAATATTTTCAGACAATTAGAACTATCCTAAACCAAACTACAAATCCTTATAGATAACCTAGCCCATTGCATTATACGCTCACATTTAATCATGGGTTTTTTTTTGATACAGGCATCATGCAGGAGATGCTTGAAGCTTGCATCAATAAAAATTGAATCAGCCGAAACTCGACAACACACTTTGTATTATATGAGCGGCGTAATTAAAATATTTTTAATTACAATCGTTCGTTCAAGTGGGAAAAGAGATTACTTAAAATCAGATAATACTGACTTTTAATAGATTAACTATTCAAAGATTATTCAACATTCTAATTTCCAACTCTCTTAAAATGATTCTTATAAAGTTATACAAAAATCATAAAAATATATTATTTAGAGTAGAATCAGTATCACGTTTCATGAATTTAAATAATTTATATACATCAGGCGATATCTGTGCTACCACAACTTCAGCCTAGACATACTTCTGAAACTAAAATTGTAAGCTCAATGACGCTACATCATCTTACAGTTTAAGTTAAGATTCTACGAAACTTGAACTGCTACAAATTTGCTAGATAACGCTACTCAGGGATCGATTTCATGATACACTCATATCGTATAGAGGTACTAAAAAGTGATATATTATGTTTGTCACAAAAAATTGAAAGAATAAAAAAACTTATAAAAAGTATATTAACAGACAAATAACCGAAAATCTTAATCCATATCAGTTGTTTTATTTTCACTGTTCATAGCTTAGCTTTAATTTCCTAACATGCTTGGCATTCTTTTGTATTTTCGGACAATTTATCATTGGTTAGAAACCAATCATTGTTAAAATTCTATCTTATTGTGATTCAAAAAACTCTCTCAGATCAAAGCAATTTAGTAAGAGGCGGAAAGTCACCAAAAAGTTTTACTGTATTTGTGGAGTGGCAATAGACATAATAGACATAGTCAAAGATTTGTTAAGACGAACGCTACTCTTTTCAGTAGCAAGAGCACAGATAAATATAACAACTAACAAATTATCAATCAACTTTGTGAAAGAAATCCACACAATTACTCAATTTTTGAATCAGCCTCTTATCGGTCTCTTATGATGGATACATATGTGACATTTTTTTTACTCTCAAAGCCTTAAACACGTAATATTAGTTACTAATAATACAGTTCCATGGGATAAAAATATTCCAAAATTTGATAATTACTACGTACCGGCCAGAACCACTGCCCTGAACTCTGCAACGTGATGGGCCCGGCACCCGCACGGTGAATTTATAGAATGCTAAGAAGTTTCTTCTCTCTTATTATTTGATTTTTTCTATGCTCTAAATTAGAAAGCTATTGAAATTTACTTCGATTTTTGTGAAAGAAATATCCGATGGACTGAATATTTTTACTCGTTTAAGCTAAAATAGCGATGCAACCCATTGAATTGAAAGCGAATTCATCTGGGAAATCGTTGCAAGTTGTTATTTTATATTATGAAAATACGAATAATATTCGATTACTCACATCTCAATTTTAGATATAAACTTTAGTTAAACATTTTTAATTAGGTACTTAACTGTAATAACTTTTACGAAGATATTATCTTATTAATATACTTTCTTTAATGCACTTAGATGTATGCCAAAATTTTAACATAAATTTTGTATCCTCCTGTAAAAGTGCTTTGAAGAATTTGTAGTTATTTAAGCAAACATTTCAATATTGAATGAAAACAATACCATATATATAAGCTCGTTCGTTTCAAAATATACATATTTATTGTTTGCTTTCCATTTCAGTCTTCAGTTAGAACAACAATCCGTCACTTTGCCTCGAAAATATTGCACATTTTTCTATTTTTCGAGCACACTATTATTCGATTATTTGAGAATTTTAGTTTCAAGATATTTTACTTAAACTATTTTTGTATGATTAATATAACAAAGTTTGATCAAAAAATATACTTTAATGATATAAAAAAATATTACCTTAGTGTTCTATCACAGACAGATCCTCCACCTATCACTGCCGACTGTAAGGAGATTTAAATTTATATTCATATTAAATAATTTAAACATCTTTGTTTATTTATTTAAATGTAACGGAAGTTAGTTCAGTTGTATTCTATTCGTATTATTTGTATATGCAAAATATATGCAGAATGGTGGCTACATAACTGTAGTAATATAGTATCGTATATAACTATAGTATCGTACTTGTAGCACATGTAGAAGAACAGTAGGACATGTAGAAGAGGAATATAAAATTTTAAATTATATATTTACAATACAAAATTAATATATAAAAATACAGCATTATTAAAACACTAAAAGTATTGAGATTTGGATTTACCGTGCACCGGGTACCAGACCCATCACTTCTCAAAGAGAGGAGCTCTGGCTAGTGCTTGGAGTTGGTAATGCAAGTGTAGGCTTAAGGGCCCCCTTTAAAATGCACATTAACACTCTGTCCGACCTCCTTTCTATACGTAACTTTAAAAGAACGTACTATTGCCGTCTTAGAAATATGTGCTAAAAATTAACTGATAAGAGTGCCTAGACAGGCCGAGATCTTTTAATAAATTACAAAGAGATTTCGCTTCCGCCGGTAAAAGTTACCGCGTATAAATTAACTCTATACCTATTCCTGGTTACTTCGTTGGTAAGTTCGTTGTACTTGCTTATTTTAAAATGATATTCTTTTGGTGATATATGTTTCGTGATATATGTTTTCCACGGAACTGTAAGTTCTACCATAGAATTTACGCATTTTATACTTTTAGGGTAGAAGAAGATGTCCAGTCTGAGTGACCAGATACCAACATTCTCAGATAAATTGTACTCTTTCTCATACATGCCCATCATCATAATCAAAAAAAGAGCTGATTGTGTGGATTTTTTGGACCAACCTTCTTTCACAAATTCTATATCATTTTGTTGGTCGTTTATTTCTCTGTGCTCTTACTTCTGTGTGTTACTGATAGACTAACTGCTTCTCGTATGATTTCTAGCACTTTGTCACGGCGACGCGAGTATTGACCTAGGAGTAACCATATCAACGAATGTTTGGCAACGAACAATTCGGTGGCTTTACTCCATCATACTAAGTTAGTCAGATCTGGGAGAGTCATTTGAAATGCATTAAAAAATAGAATTTTAACTATGCAAGAGAACAATCACGAATAAAGGTGCGGCAATTTAAAGGTAATGAAATACAAGTAGAACTCTTCAGCCGCTCATAACATTTCTAAGCATTTGAAGTTTTGACTTGAGCTTTGGGGTCCTTCTGTTTTTGGCTGTGTGACAATATCATCCTGTGATTTTGCCAGAAAAAAAAATAGGGATGAGGTGTCCTTCGAGTGCGCTAGCCCCAGCCAATTCTTCAATGTTTTTTCAACATTAGAATCTAACTTCGCCAAGAGGTTTTTATTGATGATATTGAGAAAGGTTTTTTATTGATGATATTGATGATATACGAGGAAAAGCCAATTTAAACGTTATGTTAGGAAATTGTCGTAAATTCAAGATTTCTTGACATTACTTACAGGTTGAAGGCCTACCGTCTCAAAATCGTTTAAAACTCTGCTATTACATGGAAAGATGGAGTACGGCCTTCGTAATCTACTTTTTAACGATAAATTGAAAAGGTACCGCTGCTAAAATTGTACCTGAAGTTGTTTTGGGTTTCAAGTCAGTATCGCGAAATCGTTTGCAAAGACTAAGATGGATTTTTGTACCTATTGTTATACTTAAATCAATGACTCCATTTTATCTCGAACCTAATACGTTTATCTATTAATATAATGATAATTGTATTAAATAATAAGGGGGATAAATAAGAACCCTGAAATAGACCCACATTATAGTTCAAAGGTTAAGGATTGTCATCTTTTGAAGATAAAGCAAATATTATCATGTAAAAATATCAGAAGTATTCTTATGAAAATGGTTGAGATTTATCTCAAGATGCTTTAACAATATGAACAGCACTTGAAGCTATGATTGAGCAAATTTATGAGTTTGCTTTGCTCTTTTATTGCAAGCTAGTTGATGTTCGCAACGTTGTTTGTGCACATTTTATGATTTTATGATATAAGTGTCAATTCCCTTTTCCACCTGTTGTCATAACAACCATGCCATAATAACAAACTTAGAACCAAAACTATAATCATTTTCGTGGTCGTCTTTTGGACGTCGACGTCAGATATTGTACAATTTTTTTTCAGCTTAATTCGTTTTTCTCTCGACACTATTTGAGTGTAATTAATGAACTAAAAGAATTACTATCATAGATGTCGTTTTCTCGTTGTTTGGATGTCGTTTGTCGTTGACTTTTGACTTTGAAAGATCGATATCTCTAGGGCGTAAGTAAGATCAAGGATGCGGAGAATTTGCTTACGTCACACATACACGCTACACGTTTACTGGCTACACAAGTGACACTTAACACCGGAGCGCCGGGACCCTTACGTTACAGGTTACAGCACTTCTGAGACAGTGCTTGAGACTTGTGACCCAAGTGCAATTTAAGGTCGCCCTTTGACCTCCTGAATCACTTTCACTGCCCGAACTCTTTTGTGCATAATTTAATATGAAATGCGCACTGACATACTATTTCACACTTATTTATTATACTAAAACTAAAACCATTACGACAAATCTAACAATCAATATTAAGATTTATGGGTTATAGTTTTAGAGAAGAGTGAAATATTTCGTTATTTAAAACGTTCACTGCAGCTTGAGGTCAAATCAGCCACAAAATTTGTGTATTATTTTTAAGTGATGTCTTATTTTAACCGTATGACAAAAAATATAGTTATTCCTTGTATATGAAGAGTCTCAACTCATTTGAATAAGGTATGCACTGAGTACAACATTATTTTATATAACGCGGATTGAGGTCGATTTCGACCTCAAGTGGTGTAGTGGCTTGCAATCGGTGCTGAAGCTGTACAGTTTCTTTTATTACTGTCACACAAAATAATTTAATAATAGTACTAATTTATTTAATAGTTTTAAAGTTTTATGGCAATGCTTGTACCATCTTATACAAATGTGTGAAATTTAAAAGAACATATATATGTATAAAGGGGCGATACACGTAATGTCTTACGGCTGTCTGGATTCGGTGAGCTTCTAGTTTACTAATAAGCTATATCGGTGACTCGACTTAATGCTAATGGGCGTCACTGAGGCTCATGTGTTTGGCTTAAGTAAACCTCTATAGCGATATTAGTTAATTATATCTGTGGTTGTCTTGCGTTGCGTAGGTGATACAATACGGCGTGGGACATTGTATTACTCGTCATACTTGACTGTCGGCGTGCAGTGAGCTAATATCATACTGATAACCGATGTAAGAAGACATTTGACTGAGAATAAATATCGGTTTCGATAAATGACTGCTACGTAGCAGTGTGTACTGTGCGTTTCTATAATTTAATCGGCCCCATAGCGGTTGTGCGTCCGAACTGATATGTAAACCAGCGACTTATACTAATCTCATAAATTAATTAACGTCACAAGTCACAAATCTTATATAATATAAATAAGCATAAAAAATACTTTTGAAAAAGATCACACATAATTTTAGTACATATAACACAATGTGGCAGCAAACTAATAGTTGATCGTTTGCTAAGGCATTGTATCAGTATCATACGTGAACTGAAATTCGTTGTGACCCGGAGGATTTCATCAAATACGCTCGGAGTCAAGAATTCCACCAACCACAACCACCAATTCCGGTGCCATTTGTCAATTTTTTTTCGTTTATTTTAATCTACATTGGATAGATATAAATCGGACATAGATGGACATAGATGGATGGCATCCAGAGCTTTCTTCAGTCAAGCTCTGATTGAATTTAACAGAAATAGGATATGATACTTAAAATTGTTACACGACTTTCTGATGGCTGATTAATATATAAAATCGAGTCAATACCTTCTGATGGAATTAATAATTGAGAAGAATAACCTCTCTGGTGGCTTATTTGATGAATTTAATGTAAGTGTTATATATTGACGCGTCATGAGCTCTGTAACAACCTTAAGAAATTTTAGGTATTTTCTCTAAAATCAAGAGTCAGAGCCTAAGCCGGGCTGAGCAAAGTGAAGCTAAAAACAAAACCCCAAATATAATTTTGAACCAAAACTGGCATTGCCTAGTAAATAATAGTAGTACATTTACCAAATCATTGAAACATGAGGCAGGAAAGGCCTCAATTACCACATACGGTAATTTAGACTGGGCCTCAAAGGACGTTGTGAATGTGTTAAATAACAGTAATGAAGTAATGAAAATCAAATAAAGTAACGGCTGCTTATAGGCAGTATAAACTTATATGAAGCTTTGAACTTAAACAAAAAACTTTTTGTATATAAACATAATAAACTTGGATGTCCATAGAAAGCAGAAAATGAGTTTGAATTCGCTTGGTGAGCCAAAACAGGGTAAAACCTTCATAAGAGTATATTTTAATCACGGTCCGATTTACTTTGCGGCATCGTTGCGGTGAGACAACGAGTCCTTGCTTGTATTTATAAGCTATGGCGTTCTTGTTATGAATTGTGTCTATTGAAATGTTTTGTTTTATGTTGTATAAAATTTAAATTGAATTAGTTTTGAAATTTATAATACTCTTCATTATTCAAGAAATTGTAAGTCATCTATTATATAAACTGATAACCACCGAATAGAAGTTAATGATTTCTTGCATGTAAATAGCTTAGAGTCTGGAGCAAGTTCAATGTAGTTCCCATAGAAAAATAAAAATGGAAACTCTAAAATTACGTCGATTACTCAAAAAATTATTTCTAGTATGACCAAGTAACGTATTTATTAAAAAATTAAAACAATATAAAGAAAATAAATACTATATATAATGCAATGGATTTTAAATTTTAGATCTAATTCATCGATCTACGAAGTAATAACACGTCAAGCTGCCTGTTATCGAATAAGCTCGAATAATTGGTGTTTCTACAAAAGTAATATCATAGTTAAATAAAGATTTAAAAGTAAACGTCCATTGAAAACACTTTGAAGATTCAAACCTGCACCTTATGGAATCCGTCTAAGTTCTCTGACCGCTAAGCCATATATTATTTTGATATGGCTTCATCACAAAACATGGTTTTTTTTTTAGTTATACAAATACTTCATTAGAATGTTTGTATGCATAGAAATTTGGTAATAAATGATCTAAAAATTAGTAAAAACTGCTACACGTAACGAATTCGTGGCTTAAAAGAAGAAACAGACAGAGGCAGAGGGCGACTTTAATTTATAATGTATTGTGTTGATGATGAAAAAAACTAATCATGCTACTAAGATAACTTATTAATGTCGCGTAGAGTAGCAGTATAAAAAAACAGGTTCCATCAAGTTACGTCAATTACTAAATGGCAAGTAAAGCAAATTCTTTTACAATATAATTACAGTAATAACACCGGTAAATTTTATTTATTAACAGTAAATGACACATAACTCCTTTGATATACATTAATTAATCGACGTATAAATTTAAAAATATGCAGCAACGGCGCAACACCTGAATTATTTGAGTCAAATTTCGCATTATATTGTGATTACATGGGATAAAACAAAATTGCCTCCGCTCTGTACTACGAAACGGATTTTAATCTGGTTTATATTAATAGAGTAATGTATGAGGGCTATATTTGTATATATATATTATTCCCTTATATTTCTAACGTCGCGTAGACGCTATGACTCAAACTTAAGAGGTATATCTATCGCTATTTAGTATATACTATGAAAGAATGAAACAAAATATTATATTATGGAATTGCGTATCATAAAAATGCTTACATCTATGGTTTCCGATGATAGGTATATGCTTATATCTTAAAAATGGCCTCAATAACCATTGTTAACTTTTACTTATTCAAAAAAAATGCTTTATTTACCATACAATTTAAACAATACAGTATCAGTTTGGTCTTATTCAATATGTTAATAGTTGAAAATATTTAAAAATATGAACATAGTGACTCGAACCTGCGCCTCGTGGGTTCAAGTCTCACTGTGTTAAAAATTTTATACATTTTCTGAACAAGGTTTTGCTTATCCTAAATGTATGAAAAATATGTAAATATTTTCAGTGTTTTTAAAATAAGGTTCTGTCTGTTCTAGAGACAATTTGAAAATATTTTGAACCTCGTCATTTTGACACAAAACAGGAAATCCAATAATGTGGTAATGAAATTTTCACTTCGTGACGACGAATTAGAATAAACTAATTCATTTAGATTGCAATTATTAAAGCAGAGATCTTCAACTATTTATAATTTTTTTTTAAATTGACACAGTATTATTTTTTATACATCAGTATTATTTACTAAACAATATTATAAATTTGGACAAAGTTTGTGATTTAAGTGAGAAATACAGTAGTGTACGCAGGCGAAGCCGCGAGCGGGTCTCGAGTATCATAATAAAAATGATTTAGACTTTAACAATAATACTATTTAAATAACTTTTTCATTTTTTAAATGTTCAAAGACATTAATTAAATCTTTCCATTGTAAAAGTTATTGACTTAATAAAAGACAAAAACTTTGACCCGTAGATTTGTTTTTCTATATTTCAAAAAGGGGGCAAACGAGAAGAAGGTGCCTCTGATGGTAAGTGGTTATCTTTGCCTATGCACATGTACAACATGAGAGGACGTGGACGTGTTGCCTTGAAGGTGAAGGTATCTGTACACTCGACGCTTGAAAGTCTCCAGGCCCTAGCGTTCAGGAAAAACCATAGGAAGAAGATCATTCCATACCTTGCATGTGGTGGTGTGTGCATGTGCATGAGAAGAAAGACCTCAAGGCACGTTAGATGAGAACCAATGTCTCTCCGTACGCTCACGGGTTCTAAGCCTTCTGTAAGTTTGGGATCATAGATAATTTAGACTGCCCGGTATGGCGCCTACCTATAGATGGGTACAGTACTCCACATGGGGACGGATCTGAGCTTTATAAAGTAAGAGCCTATGTCCTGATGTGAAGTACTGTTTCACCCTGTTCAGTACACTGAGTTTTTTTGAAGCCAATTTGCTCTTTAAACGACAGAATTTAAATTTTCTTCTTATTACAAAGCGAAATGCCTTGGAATATAGGCGAAACACGCACACTTGTGTCTACGAGGAGCAAATTGGACAAGGTTACATTTACCTCTACTATTATCTAAATTTACTAGCAAATGCATTCATTGTGCACGGCCTTTTGTAATTTACACAAGCAAATACAACTTGTTTTGGTCAATTTACCCACTCAACGTAGATTAGTGTGTGAGACAAAGTTAACTTCTGTTACTCTGTAGTAAGCAACAAAGCTGGTGTAATTATAGTTCAAGATGCACGTCTTCCTGTGTATAATAGTATAACTTATTTTGAAACTTTGTTACTAGTGTAAATATTATTAAACATTAATTGACGCCTGCAAATTCGTTTATACGGACTATAAATTCAATTTTAATATATCCTTTGTTTAAATATATATAATACAGGAACTTTTGAATGTCAAATGAACATAAAGCTACCACCGGCTCGTAAGGTAGTTCAGCTCGGAAGAAAACGAAGGGACGGAAAAAAACAAAAGAAAACTCATTAGCTGCACTGAACTCAAATCATGTTACATTCACACATTTTTATCTTTTAAATATTTTTCTACAGAGAAATAAGTTTCTTAAAATAGAATAGAATATACTATATTGCGCACGACAGAAACCGAAAATAAAAGAAATAAAATATATATACAAAATAAAATGTATGCAAAGGCAGATAATGATGATTATTACAATTCGTTTTTTTACGACGCTTAGAAAAGCCTTTGCGGAGACCGCCCGTGCGCGAGGCAGATGCTTGACGAGGACGGATGGTACTGTGTGACTCAACCCGATACTATCCACTAAAACCCAGTGATAACCTATGATACATCTCAGAACGCCTCGGTGGATGGCCCATCTATTGCGAGCCACCGGCGCCTTTAGGATGTTACGGGGCTTCGCCAGCGCCATGGACCTTAACATGCCGACATCAAACTATCGGCATGGAAAATCTAACCCTCCCAAATTCGATAGTATCACTACGCAACCTTAGCCCAAGGTGTAGACGGGAATCGGACCCGAGGAAACAGATGTTCAGAGACATGGTCAAACTTACGCAGATTAAAAACTAACCTAACAAAAAGGTTCTGCAATCACTCTTATTAATTTAATTATTCCTCAGATAAGGCTGGCTAATATGAGTCAGTATAATATAAAATCAGTAACAGTAGTGAATGAGCTAGAGTAGTTTTAGATTTAATTGTAAGATCATTTTAAGGATCCTATCGTAGCAAATATTTTACGGCTAAGCTCAGCTATAAAGAAAGAACGTTGTCTAGAATACTTATAAACATTATTTCTATAGTGCGTGTGAGGCTTTTACTAATCGTTTACATCGGTTTCTCTTCAACCAGGATTGTCCCTTAAAAGTCCATGATATTCAGGCGTCGACAGCATCGTGGGGTGTATTTTCTACAAAGATATCGTAGTTATGTTGAGTTGATTTCATATTCATCAACTAAGACTCAATAAAATTCGAAAAGTCCTGCCAGTCGGTCTTGGTAAAGTTAAACCGTCTTCTAAAGGGCACTGGGACGGGGTTGGCGGCTACTTAAATTTGGCAGACAATTGGTATATGCTGCCTATGAGGGATGGGTCCATAGACTATTATTTTACACAGAAATTTTCCACTTTAGCCTATATTTTGACTGCTACAGCATCTTCATTTGACGCCAAATAGCCCTGGGAAGAGCTGTGACAATTAAAATCTCATATGATCTCGTTTTTTTGGTCTCGTAAGTTGAAAGGGATTGTTGAAGGCTTATAAACGGAAATAATAATACAATTTCCAAGATAAATGGTGATTATTTCTATGTAATTTGGAGTGGAAATCACTTCGATGCTACCGTAAGTGCAGAACGGTAAGGGTTATTGTTGGATTAATCACAGTTGTTACTGCAGTAATTTAATTGGTAGTCGGTTTGGCTCCGAGTAGATTCGTTTATAGCATTTTTAGCATTCTGATTCATTGTGTTGACGGGATTAGTCAACCTATATCCTGCGTTAACAGGTCATCTGCTTCCGGGGTGCGCTACGGGGAGGTTCCTATCATGCACCACATACTGTACTGTATCAATTAGTTACTTGTTTTTTTTCGTCCTCGCAGAAATTTCGTAAAATCCTCTCTTATTTCTTCCCTATACCATTTAAGGAACCAGCCAAATTTTTAGGCTTGTAAGTCCAATCGTTTTAACTATGCGTCACCTGTAAGTGTAGATAGAGTATAGAGATAGATAGATTGCATAGATTCTAAGTAGATAAAGTACAGAATACCACGAAATACAATGCTATTATAAAAACGTTTTATAAATGATCAACCTTCAGAGCTAAAAAAATCATTGAAATGTTCGTCATAAAAATTAGTATTTTTTTATAAAGATGGTTTTTAATCTGTTTAAATATTTATTTCAAAGTATTTTAAGTATTTTATTTTGTTATAATTCAGTTACGATTTGAATAATGAATAGTATGTCTACTGTATTATCGTATCGTAATAAGTTTAAATATAAGTTTGGATTAGCCTATATTATGAAATATTATTATTCCACTCATAACTACATTCTACTAACTACGAAACACAATCATACCTAGAGACAGCTCAATTAACTTTTAGCTTTGAACACGAGCAAATCAATTAGAAATCGAAACCATACCTATACTGAATACACTACTATTTTCAATAACTTCTCTCCAATACAAATTAATAAAAGGAGTGCACGTCTCCACCTTTCATCTATATAATAAACAGTTTGATTAGTTTAAAAGTTTGTTGAATTACAAGGAAATGTCATATGAGTATGAAACTGTAGTTTAAATTTTAAATAGTTTTATAGCATAACATAGCAGAATATTTCTATGAGGCACTCATATTTACACAAAAGAACGTGAATGATCCCTTGACAGTCTCATTCAGAGGACGCCATTATTCGCCTTCGCTAGTTTTATACCTGTACATGTATATTTAAAGTACTCCATTAGTGCTATTCATTTGGGAACAATTGAATATAAATAAAGGACCATATTACAGTTATAAAAGTAATGTTAATTTTATGTCTGTTTTTCTGTATATAGTTAAAAAATTCTATAATCTATAAAATTCTGGACAAAAATTAAATTTTATTACATTTTTATTGCAAAACCTATTTGTAATAGTTTAACTGTAAATGTCATTTTTTGTATGTATAATTTACTTTTTTTACGTATTTTGTGGTGCATAATGTAAATAAATAACTTAATTTCTTGTAGTTTTTTAATTAGTAAAGTTTTTTAAAAAAAAGAAAATTGCAAACGGAAGGTCTTAGGCCGGGATGTGTAGTGTACCGAATATGTCGAGTCTCCGCATACCTAAATTATTGTAATATATACGAGCACGAGGCATTTTAATTAAAAACAAATAATAACAAAAAATTAGACTAAATAAAACCAATTTATAGCGTACCTTATTCACATAATTTTATTTTTCCAACATGATGCATTCAACTTTTAGTATCTGTTGACCGAGGTAATTTTACTAGCTGATTTGCTATTATACTATAAAACTTCTGTTTTCGATTCTAAACTCGCCGGGCGTAGTATTTTAGAGTCCTGCGCTATTGACTGGATCTTGATGTCTGAGATGATGACTTTTTAAAAGAGCAAGTGGTATCAACTATTTTACGTAATGAAGTTTAGATATTATTCTTTAAATTCGTCGTAACTAATTTAAAATCCTTAGTGAAGATTAAAATTTAGAGACTATTGTGACAGTGTCTCACTGTAATCGCGATTGTGGGTTCAATTTCCACTCTCTCGAATTTGGTCTTGATACTAGGTTCTCACTGACTACCCGACTACTAGACGATAAGGCGTGAAGCTAAAAGAACAAACAAATTGTACTTGTACTGTATACTGATATTGCCAATTAAAACTCTCGTTCTTTTTTAATATTAGTAATATTATTAAAATTTCTAGCACTAACGATTACTTTTGTTTTATTAATATACAATCCACCAACGTCTTGTTTATCATGCACCCTACCAAAGATGTTCTAAAATATTGCTAATCATATAAAATAATTTAATCGTGAAAATACAGAACTATAATGCAAATTGGATTGATTGAATAAATAATGTATACGTATGAAAGTGCTATAAAAAATGCAATATAAAATATTAAAAATATAAAATAAGCTAAGCTATTATTTTAACGACAGCAATCTTTTTAATTACTTCTCACCCTAAGAGCTAGGGCGTGCATTAAGTACAAAATAACTACACACAAGTACCAACGAGTATATAACAAGTATATACAAGTACCGAGCGATTATTTTAAATACAGAGAAAAATATTTTAGGGTATGACTTTACATAAATAATTCATTATTTTTGAATGGCTATTTAAGAAATCAGTTTAACGTTTAAATAGATGAAACTACTTTATTGCAATTTTTTTTTTATATATAGGTATAAATCTTAATATATAGTAGCAACTTGACTAATACCCTCAGTTTCCCATAAAACTAGTAAATACTGAGCTGTACTTTGTTCAGTTGACAGTAACGATGACAATTGGCCTATAATATAATGCTTAAAATGATAAATTGATTTGCAAATAATGATCAAACAATTTAACCTTACATTCGTTGTTTTAAAGTGTACTCGTATATATAAGTATTTTTCACGTAGATACTTATGTCATATAAGTTACTGTAGTTTCTAAGGTGACCTAATTTAAAATGTAGACACTAACTACACTTATTGATCTAGCCTAAATTATGTTTAACTAAACATGTATTTCTTTAGCAGTGAATTTATTTAAAGCTGAAATTATTTACTCTTCTACTTTTATAGGAAAACTGTATTACTTTATATCAAAAAATATTCGTTTTACTTTTATCATTGCCATTTATATTAAAAAAAAATTAATAGTCGTGGCTATAATTCCGTGCAGTAGTTAAATATGAATAATATATAAATTAACAATATAATATTTGAATATATTCCTCACGTGTAAAGTATACTTCAATGTTGTATAAGCCCATCTATTTTCCGACACATATTGGATGTTCTGGAAATACTCATCCCGAGAAGGTCAATTCAATTATTTAAACATAAATACGTATAAACGTTTTCCATAATAGCTTATCTATCTATAAAGGATCCATCTCATTATGAAATGCTATAATAATTTAATAGCATTCTCCTATTTCAATTAAAATAAGATGATTAAGTAAGACATTTTCATGTTCACTACTAGTTGTTTTTTTGCTAAGAATATTGAAATTGAAACTGTAAAACCTCTGCCAGTGATTGGACAAAAAGGTACTATATTTTTAACATTTTACTTAACATTTTATCAAATTGAAAAACATTTTTTTAGAATCCGTATAAGAATTTTAACGCAGCAGGATTCGTACCCGCGCCTCTTGGAAACCACCCAACCGCTTTGACCGCTAAGCCATGCGTGCATGGCATGGCATGTTTTCGAGGTTACTATATTGTGTGCCTGAGATCACTGTGGCGCAATGGGACACCGTCTGAATGTAATCTCGATCGGTTATGGGTTCGATTCCCCTCGGTGGAATGTTCATAATTTAATTATTTTCATTTATCCGCTCTGATGAACAAGACAATGCGCAGCGTATAGTTTTGCCACTCAACACGCAAGGTCTCGAATTTGGGCGGAAAATGGACAACGGAATGAATACAGTGTACAATTTTCATTCTGTATCCGATATTTCTATATATGATATTTTAAGTACTTTGTAGACAGTACGAAAGTAGATTCGTCTTTCATTTGATATTATTAATATGCCCAAGTACCAATAAACAATTATATTGTGTACTTCTTAATGTCTGCTGTATGCTACTTCAGAGTAGGTTTAGAGTATATCGGAATATCTTCAGAATGAAGAGTATCATATAGAAGTCAGGTTCAGAACCAGAATATTATTTTGTCTGGTATTAAGGACATATATAAAAATAAGACGTTATAGAAAAAAATTTATAGAACACAATAAAAGTCATTATTAGATAAAACATCTTAGGCAGAAATAGAAACCTGTAGGTGTATGGTAATAAATTTATATTTCTGCATAAACTATCATTAAAATAGCTCAGGAGCGCTAAGTAATGCTTCTTCATAATATGAAGAAAAGAAAATATTAACAAAAAATACTCAATTTATATTAAATATAAGAGGCCATAGTGGCGTTATGAGACGGCGTCTGACTGTAAGCGTGATTGGTTGTGGTTTAGATCTCCTCCTCACCTCAGACCTCAAGGGGATGATTCTATTTAAAATATTTTTATTATTATGCCCTGGTGCCTAAGACAAAGAGCGACTACCCTGCTACACGGAAAAAGGCGAAGCTATAAAAAATACTGATATGGCTGTTTTCCTATCTTATATACAATTTATGTTAATAAATATGCAAAAACGTGTTGCAGGTTCAACATTTCGTTTTGAATTCTAAATCATGAATAAATTACATTTGATGCGCAACTCAACCGATTGGTTATTAACTAGCTTATTTCGTCGAGCTTTCGGAATATGCAAGTAGCCAGACACGATTTAAAATTAAAGCTGTAGGGACCTTTGCATACTAACCTGACTTACCATATAAACATCATGCATATTTTGCTTTATTATTATAATGTAGATAGATATATCGAAAAATAAATATGCAGCACAGTTGAATTATGTAATCCAGTTATTTTTCGGTAGCTAGTAACTGCTGCTTATAATAGTTAAAATAAATTCTATCTATACTCCAACAACACCTCAATTTACACTTAACTTGTAATGCTACTGCGTGTCTAGATACATTTTAATTTTCAGATATCAGTTTAAGAATTATATATTTTTTTTCTAAAGATCCAAAAACCTTTTCCTATGAAATCTACTTTATTATAACTTAAAAATAATTCATTTTTAGAGTTTTGTTTTGTTTTGTATGAGAATAAACAAAATCTATACGGGTATTTTCTATGATTAAAACATATAAATAAATACAATTATTCACAGGCATACCAAAAACTAATCAAATAGAATATGTGAATTATAAATTCATTATAAAAATAATAAACTGCATTTGTTACTTTAAAAATAAAATTTGTTTCTAGGATATACAAATTTTGCCCCTAGATATTGTAAATGGCATTAAACGCGCTTCTAAAAGCGCTTCTAAAAGCACTTCTAAAAGTTAGACTGACTTGAAAAACATTGCCGTACAGCAACATACAACATTGCTATAAAGCAATAGCTTTAAATTAACTGGTGTTTAGTGTTAATGTTCTAATATTTTATTTTATTTATTTACGTCAATTGAAATAAAATTTAAAACATTTTGTTACTTGAAATACTTTCTTTTATTTGTATTATATAATATCCAACTCACAAGCTTTTTTTTAGTTTTTATTACAGTGAGAATATGGTTTTTTTATTTCAATTAGACTAAACTGACCAGAATTATATCTAACATGTGAAAATAACATTACATATTTATTTAAAAATTATTGTCTTATTTAAATATTATATTTTAGAAAGGATTTGAGATCGTAGTTGTAATAGTTAATCAAATAATAAAAGTCATTATTAGATATCAAAATCTTCATTATGCAAAGCTTATTCATACACGTACGAGTATATATTTCACATGGTACACATGTCAATACTAATTAAATTTGTGGTTCCTGCTCGCAAATGTACAAAAGGAAAATGGGCACAATTTACGAAAACACGTTTTTGGTTTCAAATAAACCTTAAAATGCTGTACTATTCTTAGAAAAATACATTTACAATGCAGAATGCTAAAAATATATAATATTTACATTTCTATTTGCATTAGCTATTATGAGGCACAGTGTTTTATTGTTGTTTCCATTGCACATTATTGGCTGTTGGCCTTATTGACCTCTACAGCGTCACGCGGGCTTTGTGGGAGCTGAGCTATACGAGCTCTAACCTTGGCTTGACCACCTTGAAAGATGCCAACAAAGAGAGCTCACGAAGTCGAAAAGGCGTCTCCTGTAAGACATGAACGTTCAGATTTAAGTTTACTTTTTAGAACGATGCATGTAAATCTAATCTGACTATGCAGATTTTGTTTTCAATCAAAGTGGCTCGATTGTTAAAAAAGGCAGGCAAGGCAGAACAAATCTATTTCAAGTCACTCCGTTGTCCACTGTTTACAGTCCCATTGCACCAGGATATCCTCATATATAATTTAATTTACTTGTTTGTATGAATTTAACACTTTTAAATAACTACATTGTTTTAATTGTTTATTTATTTAAAACAAACTATTTATCATTGCATTAACTACCGATAGTCAACTACCTTGTAAGATTGCTGTAGAAATTGTTCGATAGTATTCGATAGAAAGTGGTATTCGTGCCATTCTCTGCGTGCTTTCAAAATCCCTAACGTCGATTCGTGATAATCTGATTTCAAGAGTATATAATGCAAATAAGTTAATATTTTCATGAATATTATAATAAAATAAGATATACCATGCAGTAGCGTAGAACAATAATATTTTGTTTTAAATCAATTAAACTTATTTTCCTTATAATCATTTAGAGTGCATCTTAAGCTCTTTGAATCCTTCAAAGATTCAAAGATTTTTTTAATCTCTACATATAATAAAGCTGTAACTGATCGCTATCTGTACATGGAAGATACATGAAAATAGTTTTATTAGGGTCATTTATTAATGTAATAGAACCTAAAACAATGATTTGAAATTTAAAAACATATTTAGAAAACGTATAAAAATTTGAACGCAGCGGGATTTGAACCAGCGCCCCTTGAAAACCGTTCAAGTGGTGCACATTCAAATCCCGCTGCGTTCAAATTTTTATACGTTTTCTAAATAGGTCTTTTTCAATTTCCTAAGTGTGAAAAAAATACTTTAAAAAGATTTGAATTTTTTCTTTTCTGTGTATAAGTTAGTTTGTGCACGCTCATCTTAGAAACAGCTTAACTAATAAGTTTAGTCATGTTGTTTACGCAGGTGAAGCCGCCAGCGGGTCGCTAGTATATAATAAATATATAAATTTAAAATTTACTACTATTAAAAAAAGTAAACTAGTACAAAAATCGATAATTTTACGTAAGGTATCCTCCTATATCCTCCAACAACTATTAGTATCGTATAAAAATATGATACTTTTCAAACTGTCTTTCACAAACGAAGCAATACGCGAGGAAGTATGGCTGGATGGTTATATTGTTTTACAATTGACGTAGTAAGTAGTAGTACTAAGGGGTTGGCACACAGGTACGAAGAATATTATATTTAAAAGTATTTCCGTATAATCATATAAAAAGCCAAAACAGCTAACTTACTCTTGCTATAAATATTATTAGACATTTCTTTTATTGGTCGCAACATTTATTATTATATTTACGTTGGTTAGTTTTATACATAAAAATAAAACCGTTAAAGCAAAGCAAAGCTTATTCGAAGTGGTCTTCGTTGGTTGCAATACAGTCCTTTAAATGTTGCGGCCAGTTCAGTAGCAGCACGCATTCTTTCTATGGGAAAATTCTTCACTGTCAATTGTATGGATTGTTTTAGGGACTCCAAAATCATGATATTTTGGAGTCTAGAGCAAGTCTTACTGTCTAAAATTGATCATAAATCTTATTCCAGTAGATTAATATAAGGACTAGATGAAGGTCAGTCTACAGCTCTGGTGAAGTAACGAACGTTCGTTTCTAACCAAAATTGGGTGGATCGTGCGTTATGGCTCGGCGCCAAATCCTGCTGAAAGGACCTTTCTTGGTTATTGAACATGTTGTTGATAAGGGGCTTAACTAGGTAGTTAAGTCCTTTAACAACAACTTGTTCAAGAATGGTATTTCGCTACACTTCTGCCGATGTTTTAATACGTTTTTCCCAAAAATATTGCTCAGTCACTCTTCATAGCTAACACCAAACCAACGCTAAATTTTTAATTTACTTTTATTCAGTTATTCGGCTTACCAATAATTATTACACAATAAAAATGCAGAAAATATACTATATAACTAAAACTATGTGTACAACCATATTTAAAGTAAACATTGCATGTATAATATAAAAATACAAAAAAAAAGAGAAAAATTAAGGAAAGAGAAAAAAAACTAAAAAATATGTTAAGTCCAATCCAAAATATAAATCTAACAGACGTGACTTTGGTAATTTATGCCTCAGTTTTCGAGTTATACATGAAAAAATATTAACTTTTAAGCTATTTTTATTGTGCAGTCTACTCATTCGTGAAACAGGAATATTTGAGCCGAAAACAGTTTTTCGGAAAGGAGGATATAGCACTCCGAAGTCTGATATTGCCCACGTTGTACTCTGTTGACTAGTTGAGAAGCTTCTTTAGAGCTTTCAAATACGGTTGGATATAAATTTAGATTGTTAAAATATTGCTACATTGTAAAAATGTTCTCATTTGTAAACAATATTAGACATTGGTGCGGAAATAAGAAAAAAACAATGAACAATAATATTAAAATTACAGATTCCAAAAGTTCAAAAAAGTGATATATTTTTTTAATCAAAGAAGCATTTTTGGCCAAACTAAGTATATAAGTACTAAAAATATTTACGTAAGATTAAATTAGGTTTTATAGTAAGTACAAGCAATAAAATCTTGCATCTTAATTAATATTTTAAGACGAATTTAAGATACCTGTAACACATGAATTTAGAAAAATTGAACGCAGCGGGATATGGTCCCTTCAAAACCATTCAAGCGCCGGATGTAGCTTACCGGTCAAAACCGGTAAGCTACATCCGGCTACGTATTAAGATTGAGAAAGAAAACGTATAAAAATTTATAAATTAATAATATAACAGTAAAGAATATTTTTAAAAATACCTGTAATATTAAAAAAAATCTGTGAGAATATGACATTCGTATCATGTTGTTAAAATCCTGTTCCAACTGAATAATGATAAATTACGGTATATAGATTACATACAGAGGGAGACCTCATGTGATGTCAAGTGCAAAGCACGAAGAGGTTAATTCAAGTGGCCAGGCGAATGAGGTATGCAGGGGCCGTAGCGTATGATGCTCCGTTCTCTGTGACAACTTCGTTAGTGATCGCTTGTGAAACTAAATTAGGTACATATCACCCGATCGGTATAGGACCGGTCATCGTGGAAATACTTGTTGTGGGAGGAATTTCAAGCACCTAAAACGATGACGAAATTATAGATGTAAGAAGTGGTTTATGTGAGTAAATCTGCGGGACGCGGCTAGTATCCAATATTATAATACAAAATTCTACTGGCATTTTCTTTATTTGATTTTATTAATTACTGCACCATTATTTGATTTCATAAAAAAATATAACATTATTTTACAATATATATAAATATTATTATTAATAAAATATTCTAAACAATTAAAATATTGTTCATTTTCATATTATTGTATTTTTTTGGCAATAATAATGGTACTAAAAAGTTTGCGAGAAAGTGGGAGCAAGTTAAAGTTTTAATCAAGCGACCGCCCCACGAAGCGATTACAGTGGCAGATACTGCGGCTGCGCGAAATCTTTCATCGTCATTGGTTCTCTAAGGTCCAAGCCTTTTTAAAGTAAGATGGCTGTATAGTTCAAATGTCAAATGGTCAAAATTTTGAACACCAATGAATTTTTTTTATAACAATTTGATACAAAATGAAATGGTATATTTTAGAAATAAACTTTGCTCATTTCTGTTTGCAACATTTCTTTGAAATCCGATTCAATTTGAAATACATTTTGGGGGATATGAGGGAATTTTATGGTTATGGTAATTAGGAATAAAGCGCTGCGCAGCTGTAGACAGCGCCACAAGCGCGACAATCGATATGGCTTACGGTATATGTGCAATGTTTTCAGTTCGCCGTCCGACGACGGTTGGGTTGCACGGGTCGGGTATGAGAACTAGTTCAGCGCTATGAGCGGCCGCATCACCGCGCTGCTACTAGCGCTAGCGGTCGCTTTTCTACCGCAGGCTGACTATGTCGCGTAAGTACTTTTAAAGTTTTAAAACTTTTTTTTATTTTTTAAATATATTTGCTTATAATTTAAAAAAATATTATTGTTTTTCATTTAATGTTTCGCGATAATTATATATTTTTTTTAAATTAAATTTTATAAAATATAAAATTAATTTTTTTTAGTTATTTTTATTTCATTAAATTATATTTTAAATAATGTTTCACCTGTAGTGTTCTCTTCAAAAAAGTTTTAAACAGTTTCAAAAGTTTGGTTCGCTAGTATAAAATTTGAAACTAACTTTACCGTAGACGTTAAAACTTTTTTTTAAAAACTTTAACATTAGAGTTTAAAAGATTTATTTTTTTTTATCGTTTTTAGTATATTTATATGATATTAATTTTGATAAAAAATTTGAATTTGATGCGCTTACGTTGGAATACGGAGAAAAATGGCCGCTTATGGTGACATGCGCAAAACCTACGATGGGTTTTGTTTAATTATATAATTTTGTTAAATATAAAATTAAGATATTGCATTTAAAATTTCTTTTGTTATATAAAAAAAATTCAAACATTTTTATTTTATTCTATTTTACTTAGAAAACTTTTTAAGTTATGAGCAACGAAAGAAAGAATTGCGTAGGTGGGACGCCAAGGTTATCGATTTCGCGAAGAGAACCCGTGCTAACTCATGGTTCTTTTTATCGTAGATATTTCTGTTTTGGAAAGGTTTAAATTCTAAGTCATAAATTTGATCTAAATTCTTTAATTTATTATTTATTTACATACCACTACGTAATTTGAAAATAATGTAGTTTTAATGTGTATTTATTTTACTATAATTATTTTTTTTTTAAGTAAATATTTTGTAGATTTTTTACTATTTCTAATAAATAAATTGTATTTTAATTTTTATAGTTTTAATATATGAATTATATACGTAATAAAACAAGCAAATATAAATCATAGTTCACAATGCCTCGATCATTTTCTCTTACATTAAACTTAAACGCGAGTGCAGCTCTGCATCTGAAAGCTCTCGATACAGATATATTATATTTATATTACAATATTATTATTTTAAAGGAAAATAAATAAACAAATAAAAATATATTGTTAAAATATATCTACCACATTTATTCTGTTTTTTTTACTTTTTAACCTTTTATTGCTTATTTATTATATTTATTGATATTGAAATTATAAATTCTATCTGTGCATATAAAAAAACTGAAAAGTGAGTTATAAATGTCATCCTTTGATATTATTTTAACCACAAACATACACAATTAATTTATTTTATGTCAACAGTAAAGGTTTACTTGGTAAAACAAATAACATTTTAATTTAAGCTATGGTTGCCGATAAGTCGATAGTTTGACCTACTTGTTCAACTTTTAATAGCGCTTCGTGCAGGCAATGATTAAGCGACTGCATAATGTATTAAGACATTTATTACGAACTTACCACAAAATTGTGTAATCAGTTTCAAGGTTCTAGAGTTTTCTTGTTCGGTATAAAGATTTAGCCTATATAATTATAATTCTATTTCTATTCTATAAATTAAAAGCTATTGGCCTTAAACGTACGTAATGGCCGTAGGTGTATTCAAAATGGCCAGTCATTTTGCTTTTTTCTTTCACCAATTCGCTTTTACACGTATACCAAGGTAGCCAGAACCTAGTTTCAAAATATTTCTTTCTCTAGCTTAACTCTGATTTCGTGGCATTGTTTGTTGAGCCGTGGAACTCAACCTGCGCTTTGTCTTGCGAGAGTAAAGAAAATAAAATCATTAAGAGATTTAAATATAATCACCGCTTGTTTTTTCTATATCTTTAGATTTAAATCGACGTAATATTTTCAGAATTCTTAGTAAAAATTAAATGCTGTAACTATAATGATATTCTTCAAGCAAAGTTTAAAATTTCAACAAAACTAACATGTACATGTATGTTGAGAATGCTTGAAATTAAGTACTCAAACTTAATGGTACTTATTTATGAACAGGTTGTACAGCTTAATGACCGTAATATGAAGAAAAGGGTGCAGTTAGTATGGAAAATATTAAGATATATAATACACAGCTTTATAGGGCTAGCCAGGGAGTGTACGTCCATTTACTAATGATATTCTATTTCATGTATAGGCTCGGGAACTTAGTTTAAAAGCTTTTTTCATGTTATTAGTAGTTAACATCTTTGTACATGGTTTAAAAAAAATAAACTAGTAGCCCAGTTCACGTGTGAAGTGTTGGTCTTTTCAATGTATCTACGTGACTTTATACAGAAGTGTATGTCAAATAAGAGTATGTAGCTTAAATTGATTTACATGTATGTATTATAAAAACTAATGCATTAGATATAAAATAAGTTAATAATAAAACGAGAATATTGTAATAAAAATGAAGATAAACGTGCTCAGCTTTGCTTTATACATGTAACAAAGATGTATGGTAAGACAAGCAAAGGGCGACATACGAGAAAACAGTATCGATGATACTGGAGGCTTTGGCTTCGTCACGGGACCGTAGCGTAAAAATATTGGGTAACTGCATTTCTTCTGCATATTAACTTTAAATATTGCCAATTATCCCTCCGTATTTAAATTTGTATATTCAAATTATTATATTAAAAACTTAATCAAAAGCAAACTAAATAAATTGACGTTTCTTAAGGCAGGCAGGCGTCTTAAAGTAAGCGGAAATGGCGAAGGAAGATTTTATATTATTAGAATAGAAGATATTTAATAAAATGTTATAATAATGTTCTTATTCTAGTAAAAATCATAAATATGAACTTGTTTATTATGCATTAATTTTATAATAACAAAGATAAAACTGTTTCATAAATTTCGTTTGATTCACGAGCTTTTTATGTTTTTTTTTTAATTATTGTTATTGAACTTACTGGATCTCTGTCATTTTCTGATTTCATATTATTTTATACTGTCTTTTTCAATAAGTTTTAAACAAAATTGGCTTTCAATGTCAATGAAAAATTAAAACCTTTTTTGTCTCACGTACTTTTGACAATTCGGAAATAAGTCATCCCACTTTCTGTCCATCTTTGGTACTAAGCTGAGTACATCAAATTATTTGTGGTATGCGTGTTTCTAGTGGTAAACGAACTAGCAACCTAATTATATTCAGTCAAATATTACTCAACTTTACTGCTACTGTGATGGTAGTTTTGACGAATTTCGTTGCTATCGTTAAAACTTTCTAAATATTCTATTTAATTTTTAATATTTATATGAAAATAACAAAGAAATGGAACTTGTAACTCCCACATACCAGAACTGCAAAGGTATTTCCAGTGAGCTACCTCCTTTCATGCTACGACAATTTGACTAATATATCTTGGTAAGGGCAATTGTTATGAAACACAATACATTGCATTGTTACTAGCAAAATTAATGGATTGGTCAGAAGACCAAATCAAATGACGGTTGTGTTGGCGTAGGCCGCTATAATTTTATAGCTATGTATATAAACTATATTAAGTATTTACATTTACAGATTTTTAATCAGTTCTTTTCTATTTAATAACAGTAAATAAATTTTAATTAAAAAATTAATTCAAAGATCCATTTTAAACATAATATTGTGTATTTAAAATTGTAGTAGGTGGTTGTTGCTGGAGTTGATCCATACGCTCGTACGTAATTAGATAGTTGCATTTTTTTTCTTGTTTCTTAATATAAATAAAAAAAGTTGGTACGATGAGTTCGAAAGTTATTTGGAATTAAGAAATTATAGCTACATCAATGAAGTTGGATCAGATGCCTTTTGATTTTCATCTTTCTTAATATACTAAAAACTTACATATTGTACAATTCAATTTTATGAGGGAAATATATTTTAAAAAGTAATTATCTATTTATTTTTCAATATATTATAAATATTCTAATAACTTAACGGGCAATACTTTAATGAGCTGTAGCCAGCATCGTCGTTTTCAAACTCTGTAATTCTCGTTCACTGCGAAACGTACTGTCTTCTTCGCCTAAAAAGTTTTAAAATTTTTTTTATTAGTAATCCAACCATACACTCCCCACCTGCATACTGAGTATCAGTATTCTTCTATGTCCAATTGTTTCCGGGGAATATTCACCGGGCTTATTTCTACCCAATATTTCTTTAAGAAACAAAAACAAAAATTAAGGAGATATATAATCGGAACTAGTTGTATGTTTCACATCAACGATTATAAAGATAAAACATTTTATATTCATAAAATAGATGTTTTGAACTGGTTAAGCGTGACGTTGACTTCTCTCACCATGCAAAGTTTTTAAAATCGATGAATAATCTACATTTACGTGCCTTATACGTAGTAACTACTCGCTGTTCTCGTCACAAGCTTTGGGAAAAACTCAACAAAAGAAAATAATGCATTAACTTAGATAAAAATATTTATTTCAAGCAACAATTGAACCTATAAGATTTAGGACAAATCTTCTAGGTTCAATTGTTGCTACAAAATACCACATAATAATGTAATTTAAAAAACGTAACAGTATAACTAAAAATATAAAACTAGAAGTTAATCTTTGGAGTCTTATATACATGAAAATAAAATCTATATTTCAATTCGAAAAACCTGTCATGCACATGTTACATGTATACTCAGTATTTCCAATTCTCGTTCGCTATTTGCTAGTATAACTGAATTCATATAGCATTCTTCGTACATATATACCTATTTATATATATATATATATATATATAACTGAAGAACTATCCACAGTCGCCTTCGGTTGGTCATTTTACATCTCGATCAGATTATATCACAATACAGGTAGATAGAGAAGAACAGAGTGAATTCTCACCGGTCTGACTGAGATACATCGATCCAGCCCAGGAGGGCGGCGCTTCAAAACTGCTACGTTTCCGCCTACTATTTCATATATATATATATAGAAGTATATATAATTAAGTCGCTTTAGCTAAATTCAGATACTAATCTGAAGTTTATACATTTTTCGCTACCAGGAATTAGAATAGCGTTTCAAATGATTGTTTCATATATTTAGTGTTAATATTTATGTATTAAGAACTAGTTGTAATTCAGAATTTAGTTTTTTTTTTAATTATTTATAGATAATTAAACAAACGCGGTACTAGCCGTTGCCCGCGGCTCACATTGTCGATGGGAAATAACAATAATTTCATCATACGCGCATGAGTATGGTGGATTTCTGGTATTAGGATAATTAAGCAACACCTCAAAAATAAAAATATATTATAAGCAACCCAAGGTTATGCTGGCCGCAGACAAAATGTACGTATACGAGACACACTTTAAAGTAACAACATCCGATGGATATTGTGGGTGTATATAATCAACTTTAGAATGGGGAGTGCCCCTAAGTGTGATTTATCTTTCAAATAAATGTGATGTTTTTATTATATATACAACTTATAACACAGGCAGATTATTAATTAAATACGCTATTGTAAAACATATTATATATTTTTTGTTTGGGAATAGAATGTAAAGATCCAGAATCTTGAAATCAAGAAATAATAATTTTATATACACATCATATCCTAACCGAGAAACAAAACCCTTAAAATCAAAAATGACTGCCAGATTGTTTGATTCTTTAAGACATATTTAAAAAACGTATAAAAATTTGAACGCAGCGGGACTTGAACCCGCGCGATTGGCCATTGAAATTACAATCATACGTGTTTGCAGTCAAACACTGTGCCACTGCGCTATGATGCACGACGGCTTAAATATTATGTCCGTTAAAAATGTAAAGGTACATTTATACGTAAATTGCTAAGAACTGCAACTAAATTGTTTGCTGATTAGTGGAAATATATGTTTTTCTCTATCTTCCTCTCTTTGAGTTTTCAACGCAGCCTTTTCAAAAATTTACAACAATTGATGAAACCTTTACGTACTTTAAGACAGATTAACACATTGTTAGTTTTAGTATGGAGTGATTCATATATGCGTCATTATGAACCCCCGCATGGATATGAGATTTCTTACTGCGGCAAAAAGAAGCCTCTCTCTCCTCTCTTAACTTTTTCTACTAAAAAAGTTATAACATAGTATTGCTTCGTTGCAATGTCAAAAAAATAAAAGCGAAAATACAAACTTTCTCATTTAAAATATTAGGTATAAGTGTGGATTTACTCGTAAACCAGCCCTCTTAGTTTCTTTCAAGGTCCTGAGGTTTCGCAGCAGGTGTTCTAGACTGTCAATGTTTATCATTTGTAGAAAGTCGTTGTTCGGGCTACACTTTGTCGTACCAGCGATTTTTAGGCAATATGGCTATCAAATACATATCCTAATTATGCGATTTTACACAATTCCATTAGTTATTGTTTTTACAATAAAAGGGTAAAGCAGTAAATAACCTTCTTCTAAAAAAATATTTTAAGAAAACGCTGCAGGTTTAAACCCACGCCTCTTGGTACCCATACAAGTGCACTGTCCGCTAAGCCATGTGGCCTACACCCGTCTGCGTAGAAATTATTATACGCTAAGCTTTCTTGTATTATTCCTAAATTCTACAGCTTGCGCACATTTATATTTACGCTGGAAACTAGGAAACTGTCCTCTCGCAGGTGTTTACCCAAATTTTTGGGAATGGGAATGGGTTTTATATGTAGCACCTACACATTATCTTGTTAATTCAGACACGGACACCGTTATGGACGCAGAGCAAAGCACTTCATATCCAGTCTGATTTTTTAATTCACTAGAGCTATTAGCTGTACATTGACGTAAGTTCCAAATAAAATAAGGCGTGGCTTCGTGTAAAATTATGTTAAAGATGTCTTTCAACTCCGCAATGGAACAAAACTCCGTGTCACGTAACTTGAAAGGAAAATAATTAGTGTCACCATCTTAAAAGGCATAGCAAAGTTTAAACGCTTATTTAGTATTATTTGTATTATATTAACTTGTTTTTTCATGGCTAGTCTTTGAATTTGAAAACATGAGGCTGAGTGCTGCAAGCTGAGTAGAATAAGCCTAAGTTTCGAAACGGCGCACGTTTTAAAATCGCGTGGGAAACCGTGTGGTTTGGCTAACCACGTGCCTAAGCGTACAGTTTATGACAAATAAATATAGTAGAAACAAGACTCGGTTTCCATATCGATTTTCGTATCGTGCGGCACCCGCATTGCTTTAACGTAGACTAAAAGTTTAATAACCTGTAATTGTGACTTTTTATGGTCCTATGCTTATTTAGAAAGAGAAACTCAGCTAGTGGAGGCCAAAAATTAATACGCATTAAATGTGCTACGGAAATTACACTTCAATTGCAAGTCTCAGGCACTGCTTCTCTCCTAATAGGCGTTTCCTTTCACTAAACAATTAACAATCTCTGTTCTGAGGAGAAGAAAATATTTGATGTGTTATAAATAAATTACGAGACATACGATTGAACTTGGCCCTCATTTCACATTTATGTTTTGATGAGATTATTATATATTTGAAACCACCTTTACATAGACCATTTAATAAAAATCATTTCTTTATATCCCCACAGTAATTAAATGTAAACAAAAAGTTATAATTAACTGATGAAAATATATGAATATTAATGTAAACTTGTCAATATTTCTAATATTTTCGGAACCTTGTTAGACAAATTCCAAATGATTATTTAAATTTCAATGTATTCAATATGTATGCTAAATATATTGTTTAATTGAACAATATAAAACGTTAGTAAAAAGTAACTACAATTTTGTGTCTTATTTTTTATAATTCAATTTTTTAATTAAAAAAGCATTTATGAAATGAACAATAATTAATATTTTGAAATAAGACCAATCAATTCCTTTCTCCAGTTAAAAGCGTATATAATCCATACTCTCATGGGATTCTCTGTTATTTGGTCGGGTCTGGATATTTAATATTCGATCGTTAGCCAGTCTGATTAAATTATAATGGTGAAGTTTCACAGATAATATAATTTTTAAATGTGTAATATTGCAGTACTTAATTCTTTATTTTTTATATTAACTGGATACTGTGGAAACTATGGAATATAATCCATAATTAAGTAGTTTTATTTTTTGTTTTATTTTTATTATGAATATATTTAGACATGTTTATATGATATTTAAAAAATCATATATTAAAAACGAAATTGCCACATTTCTTTTTAACACTTAAGTCAGAAAGATCAGATATTTATGTAAAGTAAGAGTTTAAAAATTGTTTAAATTGTGTATGTACTGTGTAACTCAAGTTACATATACATTTTTGGCAATAGCAACCATTGAAGAGTGAACAGCCAATGTCTCTAAATACACAAGAGTGTCGTTCGCGACGAATATTTAATAAAGTATTTATCTGTAGTCCATTAGTAACGATTGCAATTTTAAATTCATACCATTTTCTTTTATGATAGGGACTGCGATACACTGGAATTGAAATTTAAATTAACAAACATGCAGAATTTAATAAACCTTTTTCTTACTTTTTTATATTTGCATGCATATGCAATATTTTACCTTTACAGCTTCACGCTTGTGCAGTGTTAAGGCATTCCTTTCTCAGTTTTCTACCAGAAATCGAGACATTGCGTGTTGAGTGGCACAACTAGTCATAGGCACCAGAGCAGAGAAGTGAAGATATTTTAAACTAGTTGATGCAACTTCGTTTGCGTGAACTTGAATGCTTGATTCGGCGTGTATGGCATACTGCTTGCATTTATTATGCTCGCGATTACAGTCAGACGCTGTCCCACTGTGCCACTATTGCCGAGAAATTGCATGTTTTAATGCAATCTGCATATACATCCATACTATAATACTATATTACTATATTACTATATCCATACTAGTATTATTAATGTGAAAGTAGCTCTGCTTGTCTGTCTTTCTGTCTTTGACGGCATCACGGCCGAACCACTAAATTGATTGTGACGAATTCAAATAACAAATATAATAGTGGAAACACAAAGAAATCAACATACATCTTAGTACTTAAATAATAGATGAACTTAGTTGCCACTATGTTTTAACGACCCTTCACATTATAAATGGGCTACATAAATACTCAAAAACATGTGAGTTCATTGTGCAAATAAGTTATTAAAATACAATATAAATGCTTTAATAGAACCGATTTGTTATAATCGATATTAATATTTAAAGAACTGTGAAATATTATTGATATTTTTATAGATTATATAAATTGTTATTGTACTATAACTCCAGTATAAATATTAATTCAATTAACAAAAAATATATCGTACTTAAATTAGGTAAAATAAGAATTCCCACGTAAATTCTTAATTTATTAAAACTTTACAAAGTTACTATAAAGTGTTGTTCATAATCCCCAACGTTTCACTAAATAATTTTCTGACCAAACAATCTAAACCGATATAAACATTATACAAAACATTGCACAAATTTTCCACGTTCAAGGCTCCAGCGATAGTATCGTCCTACGCCAGTTGTATATCGATCGGTCTGATTCAAAAGTCTCGTATCACTATAAATAGTTTCATTGAAGCTTCATTGAAAGTGAACGCGGAACTCTTCAACTCATTCTAAACTTCATATTTATTTTACGTTATTTACCTTTATTTTACAGTGTATATGTTTTAGGAATCATCGTGTAGCCGTGTCTTTTTGTTAGCGAAATAGTCATGAAAATCTGTTAATTAGCTTCATTTCCCCGCTGTGGTAAATCAAAGTGAGTTTAGTTTCATCATCAAATAAAGTAATATTTTTAAATTATTTCGGGATAAAAATGGTTACTGGGAACCAACTTTAGAACATAGATATATGCTATTGTGGACTTATGTGTAGACCTTTTTACGTTATACATTTCCGTAGTATATTATTTTGGTGTGTCTCATACTGTTAAGCATCGAAAATCGTTTTTTTGAGATTTTTGAGAGCTTCGTCACAAAATAGAAAGTTTTCTTTATTATACAAATAGCTCTCTATTATAATACTAGCATTTTTTTGTAGAGTAAAACCGAGAATTCCAAAAAATTGTCGTAGCAAACATATTTTTGTTCGATTATATCACAAAAAATATAAATGCTAAGGAGCAAAATAATATATTATTGACATGTGTATCATAAAAATGTTTACAAAAATATTCTGATATTGGTAAACTCTTGTAACTCAAGTATGGCTCACAGTATTTTCACCAGCATTTTTACCTTTCATATATTTAAAAATATAATGCATCATTTACGACACAATTAAACAGTACAGTATCATTTTTATCCTATTATATATATTATATACGTTATATATTTATTATACTTATTTAAAATAATCAATATTGTCCTTTAAAGCATGATATTAAAATGAATATCTTATAAGATATCAGAAGTTTAACATAACATATAAACAGCGAAGGAGAGCGGGAAGCTAAAAAGACTTCCTTGCCTAAAAATATATAAAAACTTAAAAGTTCGTCTTGGTAACTATCCAAGAGGCGCATGTTCATTTCCCACTGTTACATTTTTATATGTTGATCATGATGAGAATATTTTTGAAGTGGCCTTTCACTATTTAAACATAATATTATAATTGATCAATTGACACAATAGTGTTTTCATAATTCAAACCCACGTCTCTTGGACCGTCCAAGCGCTCTGATCGCTAAGCTATGCGTTCTACATCCGGCTACATGGCTATCGTCGCTGCGTTTAAATTTTTATACGTTTTCTAAAATTATGTTTTTCAATTTACTAAGGGTGTGAATAACACTTTAAAAATAATAAAAATTATTATTATTATTAGGTTTTTTTTGATATTAAAGTGAACAGTTTTTTTAAAAGACTCCTTGATTAATAGGTCTCTCTTTTTATAGATGTCGTATTATTCATTAAAACGTTAGTCTATTAGTAAATTTTAAAATATTTTTAGTGTTTGGGTTAATATAAAAACTATAATTTTGATGGTAACTTTTAAAAATTACAAAGTATATTTTTAAAATAATCTACTATTAAGATCGAGAATTAATAAATAAAGACTTAAATAAACACTATTTAAGAAACTTCTAAAATACTATTCAGTACATCACAGGTATTAAAGTAAATTTAAAATATTAAATTAACACCGCTTTTCGCAGTTTCTAGCGTTTATAATTGCTTTTAATAATTTTACAATGTTCATTTTACTTTGGCATTAAGTTATTTAAGTACCTATGTTTTTAAAGTCGGGAGTCTAAATGATAACTGTGAACTTATTGTATAACTATATTTTTAAGAGAAGCCACTGTTGATTTTATCGCCGAGTCTTCTCAGCAGAACTGCGTTAAGAGCCAGTCCGCTAGGACTGACAATACTGACATTTAATGCTAAATGACTATTCGGAAGTGCTTGCCTATTTGAATAAAGAATATTTTGGTTTTGAACAGTCTTAATAAATATGAATCTAATATATAATATTAAAAATACAAAACTTGAAAAATTCTTATGTCATTTATTTAGTCCATTTTCTTCCTTTTGATTTTAATATTAATAACAATTTTTTTTTCATTATATGACGTTTTGCAAAAAAATGTGAATAGTTCCTTTTAACAAAATTTTAGTACTCTGATATTCGATGAGATATTGTGTTTGTTTACATTTTCATTATAATGATACGCCCATTCATCTTGTAAAATCTTCAAGTCTATAGACATTCTATAGACTCAAGAATAATAGCAAGTCTATAGAATATCTATAGACTTGAAGATTTTACAAAATAAATGGCTCATAAGTCAGCTCTGTTACGTTAAAAGGTTTACCAATTTTGTCTAGAGTTTTTAATTAAGGCGACATAATGGTAAGACCAGATATCTTATTTCTTTTAATCTCCTTTTCTATTAGACTATGAATATTATGTCTTTAATTTTGAGTATCGCCCTTTACTAAATACTTATGAGTAATAGTGTGAATATTTTAGAATTTAGGCACACCATAAGAGGATAATGAAATAATATACTTGTTTTTATTTTGTCTAAAACAATTTTTAGATTTATATAAAAACTTGTAGTATTATGTGTATAGGTTTCATGCCTCCTAGCCTGCACATACCGCATAAATATTTGTCTCGTCAATGTTTTCACGATCTAAACGTTATTCTTCGCGACAAAAATCATTTCTTTCAAATTATCATCATTTTATTCCTTAATTACTATTTATCGAGCGGGGGCTTGTTAATCTAAAAATATACATACATCTTTTTTCGGTGGAAAAAAATCTAAATTATTTTTTTTGTTAAATATATTATAATATAACCTATGATCACACGCTTTAGGCTTTCCTTCTACTTGCTACAATTTATCAAAATCTTGCCATAGAGTCCATAATAGTCTTCCCACCACTAATATATTCCCTTCTAGTAGAAGCTCTCAAGTCTAATGAGACTCTATATTTGGAATCGAATTTAGTTAGTTGTCCATTATTACTTTCAATGAGATTCTATTATCATTAGACTTTCTTGACTTATTGATAAAAAAGTTGTACAAACTCGAATTCTATTACCATCAACTGTAAAATAAAATACGTTATTTGGTAATATAGGGTTGGCTGCACTAGTGTACTTATTATTTAGGACAAACTCTCATCATACAAAATCTGATATAACATCTTTGTATATTAATGTTACCTATAGCCCAATATTTGTCAAATAATATATGCCTGTCAGTGCCATTTATATTTTTAAAATACAATCCTGCACTTTCATAGACTTTTAAGACAGCGAGCTGGTAATTATTTTTCCCTCGTACATGAAAGCTTTACTAGTGTTTCTCAGAATGATTGCTATATTTTACTTCCATTTTGATGGTCTTCGGGTACATTTTCTGGTTCTCTTAAGAGGTTACGGACAGTTTTACTGAGTTACTAAATAGTCACTCAGTAATCGAGATCGAGATCTGAGACTATATACGAGTACGTCGTGTCGTTGTCACTTAAAACAACATCCATCGCAGTTGATTGGTCACTGATATTAATAATTTATAGTACATTAAATGTAATTGATGTTTTTACGGAAGACGTATTTGAGTTGCCGCTTGACTGTTCTCTTGGTACTCGTAGAAAGAAGAATTGTTTGTTCAGACATTTCTGGGTCTTGGATAAAAAGTCCCAAATGACGCAGGAAAGTTTAGTATAATATTACATTCTGTATGCTTTATATTTTACCCTGTACTGTTCATGACCGTTCGTATCTGTAAGTGACAACCTACTCGTGATACTCGCTGCACGTTACTACTTGCGTCAATCTAAAACCGTACAAACGCGGGGAGTGGAGGGGATTTAAAGATACGTTTTTTAGCTTTTTACGATGAAACCGGAATTAATAAGAGCTGTTTAAGATTGTCGATTTAGGTTGTTTCCTGACAAAAACTCAAAAACACGATTCTTTTATTAGATCCCTTTAATTATAAGGATGATATATGTATATACAACTATATTACTTAATAAATATAAACTATATCAAATAAATATTAATTGTTTGCGTTTAATTTTTCTTTCTTAATACTTCAATACTGCTTTAGAAAATAGCGATTTCAAAATAATATGCCATGATTCCATGTAAACTCAATAAGTAAGTAAATATAAATCGAAACTATTTGCTCTAGCATGTAACTCGCTATGATAAATGAATTGGTATTATTTCCTTTGTTGAAGGTCTCATAAAGCCTGAGTTTATTTGCATAATATAAAACCTCTGTAGCGAGGCCAAAAGCTCACGCGATCTCCTTTTTAATGTAACTTTGTATGAACATTATGATCGACAGTAGACTATGTATGAGTAATAGTTTTATGAATTTCGAAAAATATACGTATATTAAATTGTTTAAAACATTCTCATAGTAGCATGCTCGAGCGTTACTGCGATGTCTCGTAGGGCTGGAGAGGGCTTCCGCTGGGTTTCAGTGGGCAGTATCGGGTTGCGTAATAGTACCATCCGTCTCGGCACGGTTTGCTTTGCCCACGGGCGGTCTGCGTAAAAAGCGTTCTCCAGCGTCACAAAAAATAAATAAAAAGGAAAATCATAAAAAAGAAAAAAATTACAAGTATAAAAGGTATGACTAAAAAGAAAAAAAGTATAAAAGAAAATGTTTACTTTCATTGTTTATTCTGCTTTAGTTTGGAAATTCTTGAAAACTGAAGTTAAATAAAAATACAACGGAAGATGTCTACTTAAGTGTCCACTCCATTCATCACTCTCACACATATCGTTCTCTTTGTCGCTTTTGTTTTGATAAACAAAAGCTTAATTTATAAATATTTATATAAGAATAGCTTTTGTCTGTTATTTTATTTAGATAAAATAGGATTCTCAAACATGTGACAAATGTTAACGACTTATTCCTACATATGTTGCAGTTAACTTATATATATATAAATATATAATTAGTGTTTTTTTATAAATATTATTCTTGCGTAGGTCACTTTTAACCAATAAGATGGACTGGATTTTTAATAGAACGACTGCTTTTAATACTTATATGACATGAATGTAGTTAAAGGTGCCAGTGCAAAAAGCCATGCATGGATATAAAATTTAAGGCAAAAAAATAAAACGTCTAAAATCTAACAGTAATATCTTAAAATATAATCCTTATAATTACTTGATACACACACCCTTGATAGTATGATTAATCCTTAAGATTAATCATACTATCAAGGGTGAACGATAACAAAACTTTACAAATTATTTTCTATGAAATATTTATTTGAAAAGGAAATATTATTTCCATATTGCTTATTTATTGCTTAAAATCTAATTAATTCATTCACGAATAGGAAATTATTCATTTAAAAAATACAACCAGTTCATAGGACACTATAACATTTTAGCTATTTATTATAACAAAACATTCATTCAAAGTTCAAATACACAGCGCTTTAAGCCGAGCCGCGGCAAGCTTAAGCCGAATTTCAGAACAAGCAATGATCGGAATTGCAAATTCTTAGCTCTATTGTTCACAACTATCGTTTACACCTGGTGGAATGTAGCAAACGCAGATTAAACCATGAAATTTATTTAAAATATTTTTATCCCCGTTTATTTCTATTTGAATTCGATAAAAATAATATTTAATATATTATATAGGAGAATTGCTTCGCCTGTTACTTTTAAATTGGTCTATTAAGGATATTTAAAAAAATCTTATGGAATATATCTATATCATCACATTAAAATTACCATTTTAAAAATATACTGCCCCTATTATTGCTATTCAACTGCATGGATATAAAATAAAAAAAAAACATAAAAACGTCTAGTAACTTGTATAGCTAAAAACACTTTATTTATTGATTTCAACCAAAAACTATACTCATTTCAAATCTACATGTTCGAATAATCGAGTAATGAGTATCAAACATATTTTACTTTAATATTTAAATCGGGTTAATTAGTATGATATATGTATTAGTACCGCCTAAAAATTTGTAAGCACCTCTAAAAGCAAAGTAAGTGAATATAATCTTAACTAATAAAAACATGGAAAATAATAACATTGATTTGTGTATGACAATTTAATTTAAGGATATTCTTAATGGTTTTAATGTAATGCCAAGGCACTTGTGCTATTAAAACCGTTTAAAACATCTTAGTAAGGTCCTTACATATAAGCGATTTATTAAGAACCCTAGCTATTGGTGAAAACTGTACGATAAACCTTCAGTAGTTTTTGAGTTTATCGCAAGCAGACAAAACGGATGCGACGCAGAACTCTAGAAATACTAATATTTATGTGACAAGACCGTAATTTATTCACTTAGCAGTAGCGAGGGGTGAAGTTTCATGAAAGGTAACCCTTTCCGAAATAATTCCGTCTCATCGCGACTGGCTTCTTTATGCGCTAAAATCTCAACCAAGATGCCACTATTTCCATTGTAATAAGGGACATTTGCGTTTGGTACAAATATTATGGTATTTTAATATAACGCTATAATGAAATGAGAAGCTACAAGAACACCAGTTAGTCTTCGCTATTTTTAGTATTTTTCGAGTTACAGTGATATAATTCTGGTACATTTTTTTTAAGTGCGCGTCGATTATGTGTATAGATAATACTTTGATACAATTTTATTATTTGTTATATTAATTAAATGATGAAAGTTAAATTTCTAAAGCCAAGCTGGTGGGAATCATTTTATAGCCGTATATATATTTTTTATAAGTGGACTTATCGCCATTGACACTTACTTATATCACTACGACGTGATACAAATATTTGATGCAAAGAGTTATTCTGGATGTAGATTTTTAAATAGTGATTTGGAATTACTAAGCTCCAAATATTTTTTGTAATTTGATAAAATGATCTCAGATAAAGTTAACTCAGACGTTTACTACGACAGTGAAAATATATATAAAATGCTATTAAATATGTGTCTCTTATTTTTTTATTTATATGTAGATGGAAATAATGATAATAATGAATAATGGACTACCATCAGGTCGAAGAACCTCGTGCTAGAAAATATTTTTTACTGCCTTTACTCAAGATTAAAACCTAGAAATAATTACATATATTACTCCAATATTTATAAATTGCTCGTGTAGGATTACTACTACAGATAACTAATAAATATCTCGATTTGAAATTTAATATTTTGAGGAATTATGGTGAGTCGAAAAGAAAAAAGATAATAATAAAAAGACTCGCCTATAAAAAATATAAATATTTATTAAATCATTTTTAACATAGGTTTAAAATTTGCAACCACAATATTCCTATGTGCATATTGCAAACAAGAATAGAGCTCGAATATATTTAATTAGCGTCCATAGAGGCATTTAACTACCTGAGTAGTTTCTAGTGCTTGTATCCATTTATGGTATTATTCACACTTCAATATGAATCACTCCATTTAAGCTGTTAGTTTAATTTGCTTTCTCATTTTGTATTACATTCTATAGTTTTCTACTATAATATTATGGGTGACGTAGAAGAAAATAACATAATTTACATGTTATCCGAGTGGAGATCAAATCTAAAACCATCGTATGTACAGACGCTTTTAACTGCGTCGTAAGGTTTTAAGAATAGACTTTACCAGTTTATATTAAAAGTTTTAATGATACAAAAGTATAAATAGAGTGTATGTAAGTACCTGTCTCTTGAATTGAAAGCTTTTAATGGTGTCCACATTGCGCATGTGCCAAGTGTACGAATAATAAGGCCACGTATAGAATTTTTAACGGTATGTCAACCCTGTTTGGCTTTCATCTACACATATAATTTTGGACCTTTTAACTTAAAACCTTTTACATTGGTTTGGCATTGTGTAATAAATGGTTAGATTATGGGAAGTTTTGTATAGAGAATAAATTAAAATTCTAAATGACATTACAGACGGAAATAGGTGATGGAATTATAGATATAGTGGAGAACAGAGTGTCTTAACACTAGGCTCTAACATTGTGGAGATATATTTGCTATGGAGACATTTTGCTTGGGCGCATTTAAGTTAGTATGGGACATATAACTTTCAGTATATAAGCATCGATTTTAATTTGAAAAGTCCAAAGCCAATATATAAACTATCTAACTTAAAAGTTCAATAAGTGTGTAAAATGTAAAATACGCGGTACTTTAGCAAAGTGTATTTCACTTAATATGCTTAGTGTACGCCAGATGCATGATAATGTGTACGTTGTATATATTTTATTTATTATGCATTATTACTTTACTAGTTATCGATTCTCTTTCTTCCGCATAATTTTTAGATAAATACGTACAACATTTTTCCTTTACGTAATAACAAAAAAAATGCAAAATTATATATTACTACTTTATTGAAATCAAATAACTTCTCAATTTACAAATATTTTATAAAAATTTTGGAAAATGTACACTATTGTTCATACATCACTTAAACATGGCAACGCGACGGATGCTTTAATTAATTTGTGTTGCAAATTTTACATTTATTATACGAAAAACACTCTTAGTATGCTTTTTATGTTATTATTTTATTTAATTATATATTTTTAGGTTACTCTTTTACTAACAATGTAATAAGACATAGTTGATTACCAAGAATTTCTTCAAAATTTAAAAATATGCACCCTACCAATACTGAATATCACCAACACAATTATATTTTAATTCATTTCCATTTAAAACGTTAATTTAATTTATAAAATCTCCACTTTGTACTATTCAAATTAAAATATTTGTAAGTTAATATTAATAAATTTCTGAGCGTCGTCTTACAAGCCACGCTACCGCCAATCTCCCTTTATTTTTTTATTTCATTATATATAACTCGCCAGTATTTTATTCAGGTAACATTACATTTTATAAAAATACAAATAGACTTTTTATACTTTGTAAGTATAAAATAAAATACTATTTTATACTATTATTAAATTAAATTAAATGATTTAATATATGACTTTCCTACGTATGTATATTTACGTATAATATGTATCGTTAGTGTTCAAATAAAGCAAAATTACATATGAATAGAGGTTTATAAATTTTATCCTTATTAAGGAATGGTAGAGGGTACCTGGTGGTCAACTAGATACCCACTGTGTCTACTAATCCAGAAAAAATATATTTCTACATATTAGAAAATAATGTTTGCTATCTCAAAATGGAGATAGCAAACATTAGATAGCAAACATTAGAGAGATCTAATTCTGCGAGCAGTATAAAGAAGTTCTACGTGGTATACCGACTACTGAATTAATTATAATTTGTGTGACTTAATGTAGGGGTTCACGCTCTTAAGGCTCGGCTCGGCTCTTAACCCGTTCTTGTTCAATATAGTTCTTGATACTGTCTCGGTGTATATTTAGGAGCAGCCTCCATGGCTGATGATGTATGTCAATGATATAGCGCTCATTGGCGAGAGCCGGTTGAAGCTGGAGCAGATAGTTAACCTCTGAAAGGGTTAGCTTAAGAACGGCGGTCTTAAATTGGATCCATTCTGCGTGAATCTGGAGGCAATCACCACAATGAACAAGCCCGGATAAGCGCTGCACATGGCGTGAGGGTACCTGTGTGGTCTGCGATTGCAGAATACCGCTCAAGCTCAAGGAACTAATATACTGTCTGATTCTCTTATATGGTAGCAAATGTTGACCAGCACTGTCTTGGCACACTACGGAGCTTCACGTCACGGAAGTACAGATGCTGAGGTGGATGTGTAGCGCTACGTGCTCTGACTACGAATGTAACACATTAATCCGAGGTAGTCTAGGAGTATGTGATGTAGCGGAAAAGTTTCAAGAGCTTCACCTTAGATAGTATGGCTACATTGCGCGCCGGTCTGGCAACTATTTCGGTAGAATATGCCTAGATATATCTTTCACTGTTAGGCATCCTGGACGCCCAAGAAAGCGATAGCTGGATGTCGTGAAGCGAGATATGAGGGCCATTGGACTTATTATTGAGGATGTTGAAGACCGTGCAAAGTAAAGGGCGGAAGGAGCTTAAGTTAGATGGCAGACCTTAGCCAATACTGGGATAATTGTCAGGTAGAAGAAGAAAAGTATATTAGAAAATAATGTTATAACTGCAAGATTGAGTAACACGAATATAAATATGGGAGAAATGTTAAATTTATATCATGCTTAAGCAAACTGATATGTAATATTCGTATAATTAATTATCCTTAAACTTTAATTATGATATACGAGTATTTACTTAATATATTATCTCCTTAAGCAATTTTCAAACTTTCTCCAACTTTGCATCTTCTCATCGCGTACAGACTTTAGGAGAACTTTATAAAAACTATTATAACAATATGGATATATTAAAATAGAATGTCTTTTACCCAACACCATCATGGTGCAGGAACTTTGAGTTCGAATCTCATTTAAGGGAATAAATAATTATTACATATATATCTATAAAGTCAAATGGGGACGGTATTACATAAATATCACTACAGGCTCTTATTCAAGAGCAAGAGTATTCACTCTTATTAGTTTTTTTAATAAATATTTTCTTCTTCTCAAGTTTTATATTAATTATAAAATATTGTCTAAATTCAATATTACCCAAAAAAAATATTTTAAAACTATAACTTATCAAATTAAAATGATTACTTCATATACCGATTTAGTTGATCATCAAAATAACCCTGCTTTATATTCCAGTGAATTGAACGGGCACATTGCACGTATCTATATTATTCCCTTTGCAATTTAATGTCTGAATGCGCATTGCGCATCCGAGCACATAGACGATATTAGCTCATCTGTAATTGCGTGCGGGTAGGTTTGGACTTGGACTTCAATTATATTGAAGACATACTTTTTATATTGCTTGTAAGATAATATTATGATTTGGTGATGAATCACTAATTGTAATAAGAGCAAATTTACATTGTTTTAAAATAAAATGTCCTAATTAAATATTTGAAAAAGTAAAACAAAAATGGTGTAATTGATGAAAAAATGTACATTGATTATTTTTCGCATGTCGAAATAGAACGTACTTTACCAATATTATTTTAAAAATAGAAGATTAAAACTGTTTAACTATGATAAAATTGACAATTGGTAAAACTTTAAATTTAAAACATACTTTATTTCGGATTTTATAGCAATAACTCCATTAAAAACTCTACCATGGCGCTATCTGACTTATTAAGTACTTGAAATATTGCCTAGTTTTAAACATAATTTTAACTTTGAAGGTTTTTATCGCTCTCGTGATTGTGTAATAAATGTCAAGTGAAAGGAATAATAAAGTATTTAGGTGAAAAGCTTGTAAGATTTTGGAAACAGACAAATATTAAGGTGTTAACTTTTAGTTTAAATTTTTAATGTAACAAAATTTTACTGAAAGGACAGCTTTTAAAGTTTTAGAAATAAATAATATTTTATTCTTGTTTTTAAATAATTTTACAATAAATTATTATTTACATACTAGCTGACAAAAAATGCGCACACTAGTAGATTCGTTTTTAAAATAAAAACAATGTGTCATGTAAAGAAGGTCTCTAACCAGACACATGCAACATTAATCACTTATATAAAAGATATAACAGAACCGATTGTATTGCAAACGAGGATATTTTTTCAATTATTACTTGACAATACAATGTGTCAACGTCTAGTTTCCATGTCAAACTTTTCTACCTTATAACACCTGTAATTTGCATTTTAAAATAGAACAAGGTATTTTCTAAAGAGATTTCTATAAGCTGCTAAAACTTTTACAAAACGTTATAAGTAAAAGAAAAGGATAGAAAAAATCTTTATTCTTTATTCTTCACTCGATCTCGTTCAACTACGCACCCTCGTAGATGCGTAACACTGGAATATTGATCTTTCACTTTTCTGAGGCCCAAAATCTACTACGCACATTCTGACAGTACAACTGCGGTCTATTGTAATGTACATTGCAGATGGCCGCATTTTATATTAAGTAAAAATGTAATATTGTTAATTGAACTAGAAAAGAAATCTAGACACAAACCCGTTTCCCATTTTTATCTCATTCGTATGTTTTGTATTTTATGCCACGTGCATTGCGTATAGGTTCGCCACGTATCATCGAATAACATGCAAATATTAAAAAATTACATAAACGCCATAGCGTTATAAAGTTTGATCTTTCGATATATGGCATCAATATATTTTATCTGAAAAATGTTATTATAGGAAACCAATTTGTTTATGTATAGGCAATTTATTGTAAGCATTTAGGGATAAACGGTTGACACAATTGTAAACTATGTAACCACATAGTTAACCAACTCAACACACCGCGGTGCGCTTATTTGTATCGAAAATACACGTATTTCAAATTACGAATATGTTTAAGCTATAGAAATAATATGTGAAATTCTCTACTGGCTTAAATTATTTAGATAAATTTAACCATTAATTATTATTATTCTAACGTAAAAATGTATAAACTGTAGTATAATTTTTTCGTATACATTAATAAATATATGGTTTTTTCATTTTATAATATTTTATATTTTATCTGAAATATGAAAATGATTTTACTCTGAAATATTACAGTAGAATAATTTAATTATCACTTGTAATTCAAGGATGCCACATAAATTGACACTAATTGCTTCAATCTGTTTATTATTACTATGTGTCGAGCGTCGCCAAAGCGCCGCTTCGATCTCGAAGCTTTTATTTATGATAATTTTTGAACGATCTTCCATCTAATACGTACTTGCGTGACACACCCTATGTTAGAAGAGAAAAGGGCATAATCTTGTGCGTCTACAATAAGCGTTCTTATTTCTGAATTATAAGGTCTCGTATTTACGAGCACGATTTCCCAAAAAGGGCCTTGCGCGGTAGGCCCGACCGTTTTCCCGGAAAATCTATTTTTAGACAGCTGATACACATTAAGATGCGCTATTTGAAAATGTTTATAGAAAACATGTATTTTGGTACCCTTATGCGAGATTACGATGAATTAGAGGGAGCTGTGTAAGCCAGTGTAATGGAAATTGGTTGATAGAAAAGCCAAACTCTATGAGTGTGCTCATCATGATAAATGATGTTCTGAGTTATAACAGTATTGATTTGTTACTTTAGGAAACGCCATATTTGTACAAGGAGCTTCTTCGCCCTTCTCTTTTAGGCAAAATATATAATTTGCTTACAATAAGTAATAAAAGATGAGATATACATATAAAAATATTATATAAAAAAATACTGTTAACTTTACAACTTGACTGCATGTAGCTTGTTCTGCATTAAAAGTACTTTAAAAAGCTTAAAAAGTAATCCACTAGACCGTACTTCAAATCAGAGCCTTTGGCGTTCAAGTATTTATGAAACTGAAAATAATATTTACAGGTATCTCGCTTACCTTCCAGGGAATATTACAATTTCAGTTAAAACATTTAATATGATTTGGATCTACTGCAAATGTAGAATGTATATTTAAGTATTTTTTTAAAATCTCAATTCTGACACCAAATATTTGCCTTCATTTACTTGTTTAAAATATATTTTGAAATATGTAAAATAATTTTTACTTTTTACGTCTCTCCCTACGCATTACGTCATAGACTGTTCTCAGCTGTACTTCTGTACTTAGTGGTATAATATCACTTTATACATACACTTCATTTCTGCACTTTTACTGTCGTTGTATGCTAGGTTGTGAAAAAAAAATATTTTTTAATCAACATTTCCCAAAGTGGGAATCGAACACATGTACACTCAAGCCTTCCTCATTGCAGTATTGTTTACAAACGTGAATTTATACAAGCAATATCATAAGGAGATTTGCTGTTATTATTATGTTAAGTAGTGATGGAAGATACGATACGGATGTTGAAAGGCTTATTGCTGCCGGTAACACGATTAATAGTGCTATCTCTGAATTGCTGCGACGGCGGAACGTGTGTATATCCGCTCGTTTGCTTGTATACAATGCAGCGCTGGCACCGAGGCTGTTATACGGCAGTGAAATGTGAGTATATCAGAAGAAGAATGAAAAAATAAAGATGCTGTAGAGATGCGATCTCTATAGCATCTATAACATACGGAGTCAGCTTAGCTGATTAAATCCACAATGAAGAGATACACAGGATGGTGAGGTTAATGGTTAGAATGACTGAGAACGTGCTCAGCTGGTTTGGGCACGTCTAGAAAATGAGTGATGAAAGAATGGTAAAAAACATATATGAAGAGCAGGCGAGTGGAAAATGTTTAATATAATGACATATACTACTTATTTTACTTCTACTAGATATAAACTATTTCCAATCCACTCGAATCAATACTGAAAATAAAATATTAACAAAGTTCTGCAACATTTTATTTGCTGTTCGTGTCCTATTAGCTTTGTATCGTATTTTTGCTATCGGTGATTAGAATCGGAGGTAAAGTTTGAGCGAAATGTTGAGGGAAACTTTTTCAATTACAATTGGAAATAGTTTTGAGAGAAATTTTGTAAATTAAAAAGGTGAGTTTCATTTAACTTTTAGCAAACTGGGAAATTGAATAGTATTTTTAGAAAATAAATAGAAAGTTAATTATTAAATGTGTTTCAAGATATAAAATTGTAATTGCATTAACACATTAATAAATTACAGAATAGCGCCTTTTATTGTATGAACTCAAAATAAAGTTTTATTTCACGCATATATCGATCAGACAGAGCTTATACACTTGATTCTTCAATATTAATCAAATAATTCCCCTTAATACTTATTTATTTTTAAATAAAAGAAGTTGTTGAAATCTCTGCGATATGAAACTATATAACATCATGGACGGACATGGACATGTACTATGGAAAACATAAGATAATCACTGCAAATTATAGTTATAATATGCATTCATACATACACATGTCAAGAATATATTTTTAGAATTCTCTCATATAATTAAATATAGTTTTGCAGTCAATAATAAATAACTTTGTATAAAAATTGTGTTTAATTTACTCTACGATATAATAATTAAACTAAATCTTACGTAAAAGGAAATCTTCAGTACTTAACTTTAAGAACAATCGTTGCCAATATAATCAGCACTTAGATATTGATAATGGTAAAATTTCTAAATTTGAAAATAGAGTTTTTTTAAGGGAGTTCAACGAGATTTCGATAATTAACAAATATTGGTAACTCAATTGATATTGTGCGGTGGAGTTTGAACGCTGTGACGTCATGAGTCTTGTGATCGGAATCCTTTGGAGGGGCAACTATTACCTTTAAACGTTAGAGGTTTTATAAGTTTTTGTGGTTCGTAGCAGAGCGGCTTGGAGCTCAGTTAAGTCCAAATGGGACCGCTGCTTAAAGAATTACCATAATATGTCTTTGAGAAGAAAAAATTTGTAAGACCTACGCCATTAAAACTGTACCAGAAGCTCCCACCGACGATAAAATACACAAAATTTATTGACAATATATACACAAAAAAAATGATAGACCAAAATTTATCTTCCTTAAAATTTTTATTCATAACTAGCAACCGACTGGCGGCTTTGCCTGCGCAAACAACACTACTAAACCATTTCGGTTTATCACCCGCCCGCGTTCTCACTTAAATCACAAACTTTGCTTAAATAGATAATTTTAATGGTTGTAAATTTTCAATTTATGAACCGATTGAAATAAAATAATACTTAAATGTTAACGGAAGCTTACCTTAATATAATAGTCAAAACTGCATCAAAATCGGTTAAGCCGTTTTTGAGATTAGCGTGCATAAACGCACAGGCAGACAAATGAACAGACAGACAAGCAGGGGAGAAAATTATAAATCATTGTTTTGGGTTCTATTATATTAATAAATGCCCCCAATAATATTTTTTTTCATATATCTTATATGCGAGCATAGTTACATTTGTGTATAACTAGAGCTTATTAGTGTAGATCTGTTGGGCTTTTTGTTATTCTTCAGAATACTTTATAGTCATCTTTTATATGCCCGTATCACTTTCTACATAGTAGGTATATAAATTCAGTAAGATTCATGGTACATTCAAGGAGTTTAATTATAAAAATAAAACCCTTTCTAATGAGTATTTCTCTTTAGAGAAAGTCTATTTACTCGCACTATTCATTATATTATACTATTCATATTCAAGATCTTGAATAGCGTAATGTAATGAATAGTACTAATTGGAAGTGCTTTTTTACTTTCTGAAGATCTGTTTCTATTCTTAAAACTTATATTTATATTTACGTATCCAATTATACATATTATCGTACTATATGTATTTGTAATAAAAAACCAATTATAAATAAATAAAGTGCAATAAGCAACAAGAAAATATATTAAATAAATATATGAAAACTTTTTCTTCTAACTGATTATTTTTGTTCACTTTACAACAAATACTAAATAAAAATCTATTAATCTATTTACAAATAATTAGCTTACCTTCAAAACTTCTACAAATTTTCTCCTCTTCTTTTGTTTAATATTCTTCTTCTATAAAAGAAAAAAAAATGCATTTAGAAAGAAATAAAGAGTGACAAAACAAAAGTGGGGGAACTAACACCTCACCACAATCTATGTCACTTCACCTCTATCCCCCATTCGGAAGGACGGGTCCGTAATAGTCACGGAGTTGCCTCCCCATAAATCAATATCTGCAAACGCATTACAAACGAGCGAGCGAGTTAACATTTAAACTGAAATGGCTATAACAGAAATATATCGAAATAGTTTTCCCACCTAAGGTGACGAAAATAAATTAACTCAAATAAATACAAAAAAAAAACTAGAAAATTAAGTCAAACAAATAAATCAATTCAAATAATAAAAAAAAACGATTATTATCGAATTACGAATACTTTTCGAATAAAAGAAAAAGACTCGTATGCTGGTTTCATCGCTCAAAATATAATATCTTATATCCTCTATCTCTAATCAATATATGTTATGCATTCTACACGAGTAAAAAACTTACCTGTAAGGAGCGTGGATCGCTCGGGAACGCTGGCTGCATACTGAGTAAGCTTGGGAGTGGGAGGCAGGTGATAGACAGACTGGTCAGAAAGGGATGCATAATGCTTACAGCTTTAATAAGTTGAAATGTATGTACCTGAAAATAAAATTCAAAATGAAAGATCCTGCAGTCTTAAAAATAACTTTGAAGCACTTATTAAATATGGCATATCACGAAAAACATTGTTGATTTGTTTAATTGCTGAAAAATTGTTGCATACGTAAGTTTGTATTTGTATTTCTATTAACAAATCCCATTTTCACAATTTCCAATTAACAGTTAAAATGGAAATATGATATATTGTAAACCCAGTGAGAGCCAGCCGATAGCAATTAAATTGCACCAGGTCATTGGTTTTTTTTGTTTGCGTAGAATATGTTCACAGTACATTCTGTAGGTCTAGTAGGTATAAATAAGTCTCGGGCCTAGTACTACCACGGGTAGCAGGACATCATGGAGCAGAAATGGTTCAATATGTCGTCACCGCCTTTAATTTCACTGTAAAAAGAATCATTTGTAACTTTGTAGTTTTAATTGCATGAAGAAAAGTTTGCATTGCATCCTTAAACTGCTTTAAGGACTGGAAGAGATCTCTTCTAGAGATAAAAGGTGACCACCTTTGTTGACAATTAAACTTTATTACTTTTACATTGTAATTTTTTTTTAAATACAATAAAGAATATAATAAGGTTTTAGGTTTAAAAATTCTGAGAGCTGTCACAAAAGAACTTATTGATATTCCAATTTATCTATCAAAAATACATATGTAATTTAAAATTATTGGAATGTTTCCCTCGTCTCTCTCGTTTCTATTTCAAAGTACCTTCTCTTGGCAATCTTTTTACTTTTTGCACTGTGAACCAACTGCTGCAAGTAATAATTCCGATACTACTGTGTTTTTGTGAGGTCTTTGCGATAGGATATATACTCTATCAAGTAGGCAAGGAAAACTCTGCATCTGGCAGAAAAAAACTGAATCAAACTGTGGTAGGTTTGATTCTATTTATTTTTAACTCGACCGAGGCGTGCAATTTATATTTTTTTAAAACGAAAATTTTGCCAAAATCTAAATTAAGCTTAATACAAAAATTCCTTTTAATCATAAATACGTTGTTCTAAGACTTATTTAAGCTTCTTTTTATCGTGGTAAAGTATTTCTTTTGAGTAACCTTAACATACTACATCAATTATGTAGTACTTCTTATGGTACTTATTTATTAATAAAGACAAACATTTAAAAACTAAGAAAGAAACCCAAGCGGCCAGATGGATTTGCTTGTAATAACTACATGGCCACTAAAGTGTAAACCAGTCAATGATTCATCAGCCTTCGTTATAATGTCGTCTTTGTATGAAATTTTCATTTTAGCTCGATTGAATTGAAGTAAACAAACAAAATAGCTAGTAGTAATAATATGATTTTTGTTTGGAATCTCTGCCTGTGAATGAATTAGCTTGGCAGATTCCCGCAATGACAGGGTGATACGATAGAAGTGGTATTACGTATTTAATTTCTTATTTCTAAATTAAATTCTTGATCTTATTTTGAATTTATTCCATACTATTTGGATCTATGGCAATGAATTTCTCTTGGACCCATTCCTACAGATGTAACACTAACTAGCAATAAAACTAATAATAGATTGGGCAAAAGCATGTACTTCATTAATAAATCATCCTCGTACACGCCCTGAAACTACACACCATTCGTGCATACCAAGCTCAGACGCCCGCATAGAGCCTTATTAGATCCAGATGACTGCATTACGGTCTGTCAAGACGTACCAGGGTTTGGAAGCTTTAGGAAAAAATATATAGTTAAAGTCACTTAAGTTTAATTTAGGATTAAAGTGATTTAAAGAATATAATTAATATTTAATTAAGAAAATTCGGCAACAAAAGTGTACATCCTCCTACCTACCTCCATCAGCGATACTGTGAGACCGTAGGATCTGAACTTAGTAGTCTTATTCTCTGTGATATCTTTAAAAAGCTGACATGGCATAAGGAATATAATAATATTATATGGAAATAAAACGATATTTTCTGTAAAGGACTTGAGTAAGCAAAAAGGCTTGTGAGCAATTTTTCATTAATTATTCTCTTAGCTACTTTGCTGTTTATGAATAAACAAAACAAAACAATGTCATTCCAATATCACTAGCTTCACAGTACAAACGGCAACTTTCATCACAATAGTCGATTTACACTTTCATTTTGCATATTCAGCTATTTTGGATACAACGGATATTGAAAGGGAAACAACATTCACCGTGGTCAACTCAACCGTAGCGCTCTAATTTCGGGCTCGTAGTAAATCTATCATCAGTGATAGAGAGTTTTGTTAAATCCTGCTGGGACCCGCACTAAAGTGGCTATAAAATGCAAACAATAACATATGTATTTAATAAAAACAATACGTTTTTGGTTTTCGTGTCTTGTTTGCATTTTTTGAATAAAAAAATATGTCAGATATAGACGTAAAAAAGATCTAATATATGGTTTGCGAGAGCCCAAGCTTTAGGATTATCGATAGGTCTTTAGCGAGTCGTTGGAAAAATTCAGATACCTCACATCAATTATTTACGAATCTGACAGCATCAATCACGTAATCTAATGATAAAAAACAAGAATATGAAGGAACTAAAAAGTTTTTTTTATAGAACAGAGAATGCTGGCAAACACTATCTCGGCACACTTATACTTCTTGTCACGGAAATGGAGATATGCGGCGTTATGCGAGCTGACGGCATACATATTACATTCGTTCTAGTTAGTCTTGGTGTCTACGACGTAGCGGAAAATATAATCACATATAACTACTGAAACAGTAAGGTGTGCAATGTGCATCAGAATAAAAAATATATCAGAAGAAATGTCTAGCTGTAGCGAGTAGCTGTACCTACCAGATACTGAAAGAAATATTTGGTAGATATCGTGATACGTGATAGGCGAGCCTATGGAATGGCCCTAGAAAATGTGAAAATTATATTGAAGATGGCATAGTATTACATTGCACTATATAATGCAATGTAATACTATAATTGCAATATAAAAAATATTAATCTCAATATGGCGTTTGTAAGTGTAAGGTGAAATTATCGTTGTCTAAAATTCAATCTTAGTACCTAAATAAACTAGACCAAGCTGTTTTAAAAATGAATAGTAATACTTAATGTGGTAATATTGATATATCTCGCTACATTAGAAGCTTTTTCGGCGGGTATGTACTTGCAATTGAGCTTAACACGAGCTATTGCTTGATAGACGGTTATAGGCGTCAACTAATGCATGTTTTGTTGTTCTTGCGTAATTGTTATATATTGTATTACACTACAATGTATCTTTGTAAATTTTTGTATAAAAATATTAATACTATATCCAATTTTATATTGAACCAGAGTATTACGCAGCGGCAATCAACTAATCCTTCAAATAATTTCAAGACTTGTAAAAATATATATTTTTGTTTTGTTATTTAATTTAATTTAATTTTACATGAGACAATTATTCACAGCTAGGAAAGGAAGACATGACATTATAATGTTCTAATCTATTTATTCTAATAAATTATAATTTTAATCAACAAAATTATAATTTTAATTATTGATGTACTCTGATTTATTTGAATAGAGATTTCAGTAGAAAAGAAAAATCCCGTTTTAGTTAACTAATAGTTTGTAAATTTACTGACATTAAAAGACAGAATCGAAATTGAACCATAAAAAAATGGCTAAAATTTAATTTAAAGTAAGTGCTAATGCGTAGACGACATTCCTGGGTTATAAATATATTACATATTAAAATATAAAAAAATCTCCATATATGCATTTTACGTAAAAGCTTATCTATGTTATGACTATCATAATTTTAGACAACGTATATTTTATTTCGATTCAGTGATGCTCGCTGATGAACGCATGGCTTAGAGGTCATAACGCTTGAACGGTTTTCAAGAGGCGCAGGTTTCAAATCCCGCTGCGTTCAAATTTTTATACGTTTTCTTAAAATATATTTTTCAATGTCCTAAGTGTGTGAATAACACTTTTATAAAAATGTTAAGAATATATTATGACTAATATAAATGTATAAGAAAAACCCATGTTATCTGCCACTCTATCACGTTACCTACTCCTAACTACTGACCTATTAACCAACGGGCAATTGATAGTCTGATACTCTACAGCTGCTCCCGATAGCCTTTTAATATAGAACTTATAGTTCTACTACGGTAGACTAGCTTTGAAGCTTATAAAATAAACTGATGTATTCAGTTAATAAACGAAATTAAAGATTTGGCTGAAAGATAAGTATAGTGAATTAAACAACAAAGATAAGATAAGATAATGACAAATTTGTATACATTGTTTTCCAAGAATCTATATTTACTATGTAAAAACATACAAATAATAGTGGTATTTGTCATTTATACCTGTTTCAATGTTTCTCATGTACAATAATAAATGATTATAAAAAAAATTACAATGTTAATCGTATATCGTAAATATAATCGTAAAAATATATGAGTAAAGAACTCGTAAGAAACCGTCTATATATAAATATATATATATATATATATATATATATATATATTTTAAGGATGATGACGTCACTAAGGAATAGTTTGTACTAAATTTCCAATTAGATATATTCTGGCGTTGAGTTTACTCACCGGTAAAATGATTGATTGAGTGAGAAGTATGAGTATGTCATTTCCAGCATTATACATTAATTATTACACACTAGCAACCCGCTGGTAGTTTTACCCGCGTGAACTGTACGTCTAAAGCTATTTTGTATTTACGCCACCCTCGTTCTTGCTTAAATCTTAAACTTTTTCCAACATTGCCCAATATGCCACTTATTACTTCCACTAGATTGTAAAGAAATTTACTTGTACAGAATTTGTAATCGACATATTTATGTTTATCCTACAAAAACTTAATTGAATATCCGGACAAAAGCTATCTTATATGAAGCTCTAAGCTTGCTTCTAAGTTATTACAATATCAAAAATAATTTATTTCTATTGAGTTGTTTTTCCGTGATTGACGAACAAACTAATAGGCCAACAAAAATTAGACTAACTAGTTTTTCACTTCAGTTACGATATATTAACAAACCCAATTCATATGTTTTTAAATTATCCAAAAAAATCCACGAAGTTAGCGATATTATTTTTATTTTAATTTATTATAATTATTTTTTTCAGTATTGCCACAAAACGTTATAACTTTTATTAATTAGTGAGCGGTAAGCGTTTACATTACATCTCAAGGTTAAGCTGGGCTGCTAGGGTTACGAGGAGCTATAGATCTTCGTTTCTTTTTCCATCTTCTCAAACGACTAATCATAGCAAAAAACTTTCTGCTAATCTCAGATTTGTGATATGGCCAAGAAAAAATGTTGTCCATTGTGAGAAACAAACACTATAGAAGATAAGGACAATGAGAGAAGCTTTTGACAACTGCCAAAGAGAGGAAACTGAGATTTGACAGTATTAATAGACAGTCATTGATAGACATTTGCGCCATGTACTGACAGAATGAACAATGAAGTTGCTAGCAGATATAGCATTAAGGATATCAGGAATAGGTGTAGTTATGTAATTTAGAAATGTTGGGAAAAGGGTAACATAAGCGGTAGGCGAGCAGGTTGGGAAAGAGCCAGATGAAACAGAATAATTAAGGATATAACTAAGAAATTTCAGGTGATGGTTAACATATCATCCTGCGGCTCATTCCTTCACTACTGATCGCAACTGAACTAGCTGCAGCTATATGCTTCTGAATTTCCGTATACGATACAGGACCGACATATAAAGTCCCAAGATCAGACTTCGGATTAAGTGTAAAGAAGGAATACTAGGAATTTTGGATTTGGTAATATGATGAAATATAGAAAGGGAACTGAAATTTACATTTAGAGCTGTCAAATCAATCTTGCTAACAACCGGGGAAGTTTTACGATCGTGACTAATACCCATCTAAAAATGTTCAAAACTTAGCACAGTGTGCTCGTATTCATATTCGGCAAAATCTGTTACATTTGCTCCGTAAAACTTGTTGTTAACAAGTGAAGCTAAGTTTATATTTAAATTTAGATCTGTTTCAATTATGCATTAAAACCTTAAAATCAACTAAGCTGTTTGAAAGTATTTCAGCTTAATCGGTCTAATTGGACTCACTATTCGGTCAGACTATTCCGAGTAGACAACTTATTATTATATCAACAATCATTATTATAGATACTATTATTATAGTAATAATGGGCTGAGAATACGATCATCGCGAAGGACATAATTTTCCAACAATAAATTTACAACATTTTTTTTTCGAGATTATAGTGTAAATTAAGTGATAGTTTCTTAAACAGATTTTTAAAAAATATAGGTAACATTTAATTTTAAATAAAATATAACAAAAACATATTTTGTTTAAAGTTCCTTTTCATTTTATAATTATTATCAGTTTTACACAAATTTACTTGGTTTGTAAATGATACAAAATGTACTGTTGAATTAGTTATTTGTTTGTGAAATTGCGAGTGAGGCTAGCAGTTAGGATGTATTTTCCAGTTTTCTCCAAGATTTTTAAAGATATTATTAAATTTCCCAAATATTAGCTTAATCACAAAATACTGCTGATCGTGCATAGGTTAAATTTAGATAGGTATTAACGCAAACCAGGAGACTCTTTGGCCACCTTTAATCTATTGAATGAGTTAGACACGGTATATCTTTACGCAGCATAAAACAACCTCTTCGGTCGTCTTTACGCTTAGATCTCCCAAACAATGAACGACAACAGATTTTAACGCAGTTTACTTGAATAAATAGAGTGATTTGTGAGAAAAGTGTATAAACATATATATTATTAATGGATATTGAATGCTTATATTGTAACTCAAAGCTTATATTGTATCTGAAAAACGCCTGCCTCTTAGTGATATTATTTATGTGGCTCTAATCCTTACGACAACAATAATAACTCTCTATTGAATCTCTCAAATTGAATCCCTCAAAAAGCTGTGGTACTTATATTTTGTAAACATTATTCGTAGCTTTTACAAAATATTTCAGACCTGTTAAGAAGTAAAAAATAATTTATATTTTAACTTGTATATTATGTATTTCCATAAATTAAACATTTTTTGTTTTTTTCAGTGCCGGCGGAGGTGGCATGTTCGGAGACGTCAATATATCAGCGATACTGGATTCCTTTAGCATAAGTTATGATAAAAGAGTAAGACCCAACTATGGAGGTTAGTCATTAGAAATAATCACAGAAAAAAAAACTATTTGCGTCGTTTTCAACTGGAGTAAAAACTTGCGATTTTATAATATTTCATCTGGAAGCCTAATTCATATTTATATAATATAACAAATAGTTTTAAAATAAAAATAAAAGCACTCGTTTTTTATATTATTGTGTGTATACAAGTTTTAAAAAAGTCATTTACATATAGTTAAACTTATTTATTAAGAAATGAATATTTAATGACTTCGTTACGGGATGAAAAAACTAACAATAATTTCGTTATTTTAAAGTCGGTAAAGGGTTATTTCCCTGCCGTCCAGCGACCCTTTAAATATTGAATAAGTTATTTATGCTTACAGTCGTTTGAGAATCATTTATGGAAAACGACTCTTTATGGAATGTTAATGTGGTAGGTAGTTACGGTTTTAATATTTTTCTAATGATTAGTTAAAGGAAAACCTATAATTTTTATTGCAATAAAAAACTTTAGCAAGTATTTTTGCAATAATAAATAGTAATGATTTCATTAAAATTTTAAACTTACTATTCGTAAAGTTAAAACAGCACAGAAAGTATCGGTTGGCCCCCGAGCAATTCGGAAATGTTACAATGCAAATGGAAATATGAAAAATATTTTGATGCCACTTATTACGTTTGAGATAATTATTAGCAGTGAGAAGAATGTGCGTGAATTTATATTGTATAGTTTTTAGGTGTACAGAGTATTAATTAGGCATCTATTTGAAATAAAATGTGTAACATATTTCTTAAAACACAGTCTAAATGTATTTGAAAGCTATTAATGTTTCATACAAAATATAATAATTTATTTAATATATCATATATGTAGTCAATAATATACATAAATTATGAAGCATATCACGAGGCAGTGAGAAGATTATAGCAAAATACGTAATCTTTATTTTCTTTATATGGAGCATGTATTAATTAAAGCTGGCTAAGTAATTTAAACAAACCTATCTACATATATCGAGGAGGATGAGAAATTGAAATAGTGCACTTAACACTGCACGTACATGACTGTACCTAATAGTCAGGGGATTGATTTCTACTCTGGGGGAACAGTTACCTGGAGAAATCAAACTTTATGTTGGTTATGGTGGCAGGCCACCATAGTTTTGCCGTAAAAGACGAGAAGTTTAAGACGAAATTACATTATATCATTAGATTCTTACTAAATATCACATGAAATATTAGAGATGTACCAAATATCAGATGAATTTTTAGAGATTTGTCAAATATTAGAGCTCTAATATTTGCCAGTCCCTGCAAGTTAAACTAAAGCATGTAAGCATCCGGGCGTTCACATGTACGCAGTATAAAATTGTAAGAATATTATTGTACAGGCATCACGAACTAAGAAGGATTTTTTCCTTTGTTGCCTTTGTAAGCAGTTTTTCACAATCATACTAGCGCTATTTGATATACATAATATATGTATATTTCCTTACAGAAATGGTGGAATCCCCACCCGTTATAAAAGAGACCTAGTAAATTCCTCTTTGAAGCATTGCGTTTCAGCTCTTTAAAGCATTGCGTTGAAACACGAAGTAAAGAAATTCTATTATCACAATTGTTTCAACAAATTTTTCTTCGTAACTAGACTATGCATGAGATTGGAACCTACTTCGTTAAGTCAGAAACAGATTAATGTTATTTGGACGAACGTTATATACGCTGTGCTATTATATTTTATCATTTCTATAAAAGATATTTCAATAACTTTATTATAGGATATCAATCAAGTCAACAAAAACTAGGTAATTTATTATTTTTCAATCTCCAAGGTATGCAGTCTTAACATTAATAAAGCAAAAAGCAAAACGTTTTATAAATAAATTGTTATTCTTATTGAACAACAACATAGAAAGTTATCTTTTATATTTCCTACATACATTTTGCAATTATAACTTAAATATTTAGTTTAATTGTAAAGTATAAAATAATTTCTATTGGTTATAAAAAGTGAATATTTTAATAAGAATAGTCCTTGCTAATGATAAATTATAGTAAATTTATAGTGCATGGGTAAAACACGTCACACAAAGCAGATTATTTATTAGCGCTCGAGTGGAATCATATAAATCACTCTATCGCAAGTCGTTATCTGAATGCAAATATCGTACATAGTGGTCTTGCAGTAACTTATATTTAGTGGTTACATGAAAACATGAAATGGAATTAATGTGCCTACCTATTCATACATAAATGCTCAGAAAACTTGGACAGAATAGAAGGGAATTTTGTTCTTCAAAACAGGTACCTGGATAGAGAAAACATTATGCCCTGCCGCCATAGTGTTGTTTTAATAGCCAAGAAGTGGTAAACGAAAGTACATTAAATCAATACATTCTTTTTCAGAATTCTGGTTAGCCTCTACAGAAAAACAAAAGAATTATTAATAATATCAAGAGATATTTGTCAAAAACAACGAAAAATAATGACTTCAACAACTAAGTGCATAAAGCACGCATTAAAAATTATAAGATATACAGATATATACTTATAATCACAATTTTTGAATAAAAATTGTTACATTTACGTTGTCATCGCAGTGAAAATCTCAGCTGGAGCCAAATAATTTTTACCTCATTCATTTCAGTGTAAATCTCGCGCTATTATAATTATAACAAAAACTGAAAGTTCTAGTCCCATATAAAATGATTTATGCGGGAAACAATTGCATTTTCATTTCGTTTTCTCATATCATTTTAAAATGTGGTTTTTATTTATAGTTTTATTTAACACTACTAAACGTAGATAAATAAAATAAATTAAATAAAGAAAACATCTCGTTTTAAATGTTAACAAAGTGTTATAAAGCCATTCTAAATTGTTATTTTAGTTTATTTCCATTATGTAGAAATAGTGCCGCAAACTCTTCTTACTCTTAATTACATTCATCTAGCTCTATTGACATTTCTGCTTGAAATAAATATCGCATTGTGTCTATCCAGCACATAACGTTACTTCCTGACTTCTTCCCTCCTCGATATCGACATCATAACAACGCAGAACGGCCACTTGTTATGTATATTGTGTCGTTTTCAGGACCACCCGTGGAAGTGGGGGTTACCATGTACGTGCTCTCCCATCAGCTCTACAATACGAAGTCAAAATGAGTACATCTCGCATTTAAGCAATATTAGACACAGCGCATACATAGCAAGATTTGTCCTTTAGTACGATCACCAGCATTACCGTTCATTGTAGCACCCGTGTCCACGGTTCGATCGCGTAGGCGTCCTTGTCACGCAACGCGCCTCTCGATGGGGTCCGTCGAATCCTCTGGTTTGGTTTTCACGGCGCGAGGCGCGCGCGACTTATCTTGGGCTTGATTGCAGGTCCGCCAGTGGAGGTGGGCGTCACCATGTATGTGCTCTCTATCAGCTCCGTCTCCGAAGTGCTCATGGTACACGTCACTGTCAGCTCACGCTTGACTCGACCGCTGAGCAGCCCTAGATACGAGGCTGCGAGCATGTTCGCGTTTGTCCGCAAACGCCCTTGTCCGCAAACTTGCTTTCTTATTATGTGTCCCCTGATCCTTTCAATTCTAAACAAACTTGTCTTGTGGTATCATAATAAGAAAAGCAAATCCGTTACCTTAAAAATATTCAGGTTGTGTGTCCAGCAGTATTCGTAATTCCAAAGACAAATCATGTTAATCATGCGAAGTGGTGATGTTAATAGTCTTAGATTTTTATCAAATCTATTTTAAATTTTGCAGCACTTTAATCAGTTTGCCATGCAAGGCAGCTATGTCATTAAAATACGTAAGGCTAAAATATTAATAATAAATATACAACTGACGTCAACACTTCGTTTTTTCATCACTCTATAAAAACATCGCAAGATTCGTTACGCAACGGTTGTCACGCGGGAGAAAAGTAAAGATACTCTATGGATTTGCGACGACTGTGTAATTCTTCGTCACTCATTTCGTAGTTTGATGTGTATGTACGTATATGTGTATCTACTGAAAATGCCTTGATAATCGTTACATTCCACGCGAGTAATTTGGAACACCGGTTGATATAGTTTATATAATATGCTCAAGTTATTGTTTATATTTTGTATTCTAGTCGATTTACATATATATTCGTACATTAAACATTTAACATTTAAACATTTAACAACGTTAGTACATTTAACATATATATTCACTGTTTATCCGGTCTTCCAAAGTATATATTAGTTTGAGCTGCTAGGCGTTTGGGTGAAAGACCCCTAAGTGGAAACCAAATCAAAGCTGGGAAGGTCACAGTAAGACGTGACCCATGGCCATAGAGAGGTTGTTTATTTATACTAGTCACAAAGACCCAAGATAACAAAGAACGTTAATTTTTCAATAATTCAAATTTACACGTGAAAATTTGTGTACTTGTCGGCTTATTAGCTTCTATTAAGAGATTGCCTTTATCGAGCCGTGGGTGCCAGCCTGCGCCACCACCCACTCACCTCGCCCTATCCCACCATAGCACCCATTTCATTAATATACATCACTTTACCTAGGCTTTCTGTCACACTACACAGCATTTGTTTCCCCTTTTCAAGCTTCACAGCTCAATCGAATCATAGAGATAATCTTCATGACGATTTTTAGCACCTGCTATTAAATTACTGTTATTCGCATCGGTGCTAGTTCACCACCTTTCTATCCACATATACTACGCTATTTCATCTACGCATGCTATGTTAAATGTTTTTTATATAGCGCATTATTTTCAATTTATGTTTTATCTATTTTTTTAAAACATCTTAATCTCCTATTTCTGCAACTACAATTCATAGCTCTCACAACTATATTTCAAACATCAACAAATCGACTAATCATCATTTATTTACATAGCATTTGGAATCACTGACAGTGAGGTCTGTGACTTGATCGCTGTCTACAAAATTATTTACATTACTTAGTTATTCACATATCGAAGAGACCTAAATCTGAAACTGAACTACTTACTTCTTCTCTTCAGGATTTTACGCTGGATTTCTACTTCAGACAATTTTGGACTGATCCTCGCCTGGCATATAAAAAGAGGCCTGGCGTTGAAACGCTTTCTGTCGGCTCCGAATTTATAAAGAATATATGGGTACCTGACACGTTTTTTGTAAACGAAAAGCAATCCTATTTCCATATAGCAACTACGAGCAACGAATTTATCCGCATTCACTATTCAGGCTCTATAACTAGGAGTATCAGGTACTGAAAATACGTACGAATAGTCTTTTGATTTTTTACGACCGTCACTGCTAAAATGAAATCGCAAAACCTCGTTAAAACTGTTAGATGAAATATTTACCAAATTTATATATAAATTACTGTAAGAAAAGTAATAAACCTGGTCCATACACATCATTAATTCGATTTATGTATAACTGGTTTTTCAGATTAACTATAACTGCGTCATGTCCTATGAATCTTCAGTATTTTCCTATGGATCGTCAGCTTTGTCATATAGAAATTGAGAGTTGTAAGTATCTTAGTAATAATTTTTATTTGTATGTATATTGTGTGAAAAATATGTTAATATGTAAAATAATATACTGAATAAAAATATATTAATATTACAATGTTTTATATTGTTATAATTGTTTTTATTATTCAAATATATATATATATATATACCACATATATATAAAATATATATAAAGAGTGCTTTATATAAGGCACGCTTAATGTGTATCGTGTGGTGTTTTATTAAGTACGAATACTATGAATCGGAGTCTTCGTTGGGTGAATTTAAAAATGTTTTATTTTATAATTTTTTCAATAAAAATTCGTTCGAAATGCGAGGCTGTAATATTTCTGATGATAGAAAAATAATAATAATAAGTCGTATATAAGATATGTGCGTGTGTTCACCTAAAGCAATCATTGATTTGATTCTTACCACAGTGCAAATTATCACTAGGCTTACAGATATTGTGTTGTGACCACTTTCTTGTATCACAGATGCTACTCAGGGATACCCTGTGAGCACAAGCGTACAACTTATTCGTCGACACGTGCTGTGATTACCCTCGTGTTCTCATAAATTGGAATGTCTCCTTCTCGCATACAGCACCCGCAGAAGGTAGACCCGTAAATAGTAAGCCTTTCTCCTCACGAGCATTAAGCGAAAGAAATGATATTGAGACATCGACGCTGCGTCAGCCGAGCGGGCCGAAGGAGGTGGGGTACGGCGGCTGCGGGTCTCACAAGCCACGGGGGCCGTGCTGTCGATGTGGAGTGCACGCGACCGACCCCACACTCACGCACCCTGCACCCTACCCCAGCATGTCCAAGCACGCCAAAGTATCCCACTCACCTTAGCGACGCGCGTCACCGCTCCCTACTACGTCATCGGCAACATTGCATCCACGCTTTCGCACACTCTTCACCGATAGCTGCATGATATTAGTATTAAACGCTTTTAATATTTAGTCAACTTTAATATTTTATTCCTTTTTTACTACACTTTTTTTACTAGTAGAAAATTGTTTTTACGTTCTCACCTAATAGATAAATCTAGTAGATTTATATTTTTCTATCATCCATATCGAGTTGATACGAGTACATTAGATTTGAAGGACTCGGGTCAGCTCGCACAAGTCTCACCCAATGTGTCCGCGAGTCTCACCGACACCAGCCATGAGGGTACGCGATGCTTCACAGCGTAAGTGATAGCGTTTTGTGTGTTTGGCATGTCTCCGGAGTCGGATACACAATGAGAGACATTCGGTATCATTGGAAGGATGGACTCTTAAGCGTGGGGATGAGCAACGAAGTACAGCTGCCGCAGTTTCGGGTGTTGGGGCATCGACAGAGCGCCACCGTTGTAACACTCACGACAGGTAATCAGTTTCGAAATGCCCGCTGTCCAAGCATTGTCCATCCATTTTTGCATCCGACCCCGTCTCCCTCAGCCCGTGTGCAGACGATCGAACGCGACACTGAGCACATACGCTAACTACGACATTACAAACGCACGACAAAACGCGCGAAGCCGAGCTCGCGATCCCCGCTCTCACCCCGACCGAATAAGACTCGAGATTCAAAACCCATTGCGATGGGCCTGGGGTTTTTCATTTATGTGTCCGCTGCGCACAGTCGGCTACACCATGCGGGACATCCGATACAAATGGAACGAGGGCCCCAACTCAGTGGGTGTGTCGAGCGAGGTGTCCCTGCCGCAGTTCAAGGTTCTGGGCCATCGGCAGCGGGCCATGGAGATCTCTCTTACGACAGGTACTAAATGCGGGGAAATCAAATAGTAGGCGACGGAAAACTAATACAATCATTACAAAACGTGAAACACTGAACATAAACAGCCACGATTCTTTTCACGTCCTGCTTTTGTATTCTTGCACTAACAACACTGCGTTGTGTGTTTTAGTAACGTTCGTTCATTTTAAGTGATTTCCTCTTACTTGTTTAGTATTTGAAACTGATTTGTCACAGTTAAATTTGATAAAACATGTTGATTCACCTATATATTTGAAGTATTTTAGAACTTTTAGACGAGAGGTACATAACATAATTGAACTAACATTAGTTTATTATAATGAAATATAATAAAATATACAACTTATATTTCTTCCATAATGTACTACACAAAATATAACATAGTGTTTTGGAACATTTTACAGGAAATTATTCAAGATTGGCATGTGAGATACAATTTGTACGCTCAATGGGATATTACTTGATTCAAATCTATATTCCGTCTGGTTTAATCGTTATTATATCTTGGGTCTCCTTCTGGCTGAACCGCAACGCCACCCCCGCAAGGGTAGCTTTGGGTGTGACCACTGTCCTAACCATGACTACTCTAATGTCATCAACAAACGCTGCCTTACCTAAAATTTCATATGTGAAATCGATTGACGTTTACCTAGGAACATGCTTCGTGATGGTGTTCGCCAGCTTATTAGGTAATTATTACTATGCAAACAGTATTAGTATTTTAATTATATTTAAAAACATTGTCTTATTTATTTAAAGTGTACGGTAATAAGTAAGGTAAGGAAAAATATTTGCGACTTTTAAAAATATCAAATGTGCAAGCGATTGTTAATTTTATTTGTGAATTTTCTATTGAATATATTATATTTCAATGTAAAGGCGTACTTTAAGTGTGTGTTGTGGAGTACTTAAATATGGACGAGGTTCTCTATCTTTCCAGAATACGCAACTGTTGGATATATGGCAAAGAGAATACAAATGCGGAAGCAAAGATTTGTGGCTATTCAAAAAATTGCATCTGAAAAGAAGGTTCCAGTCGACTGCCCTCCCCTTGGAGACTCTCATACTCTTTCTAAAATGGGAACTTTAAACAGATGCCCACCAGGCAGACCATCAGTAAGTTAAAAAAAAACCTTGTTACGACATAAGATATAAATAATAAAATAAAAAATTAAAAAAACTAAAGTAGCATAAATAACAAAATTAAAGAATGAAATTTTAATTTTTAAGCTCATTCATCAAATTAAAACATTACATTCTAAACAGAAACAAAATATATATAATATATAGACCAATAATTTCATACAAAATACGATGAATAAACAATGTTTGAATTTTTTCAAGCGTTACCTGGTGCCCAGAGTTATAAAAATAGTATATTAGATATAAGAAAGTTCTTGATAATCAAGATTTATTCTATGTAATCAAGTTCACTTCCACCACGTAATCCCTAATATTCCAAAATATACAATTATATATACAAATAATATGAATTACTTTAAATATATACTAAAAGGAAACGAGCTTCAAGCTTATTTTCTCTTATCCGGTCGCCATACATCAAATCACATGTGTAATTTTTTTATACAAATTAAATGACAAGAAATGGATCAAAATAGCGTTGCAGATTGTTTTAATTATTGATATGTTGGTAGGCTAGAAACTACTTACATTAATAAAAACTAATAAAGGCGTGCTAAGAACTACTAGCAGACTCATCGACTCGTTGGCCAGTGGGATCAGCGACAAGTATTAATTTTACAGCAACGTGTATGATATTTTATACAAAATTACAGTATATCTCAAAAACATGGCAGAATTTTTAACATTTTCATAATAATGTAATATATTTGAAGTACATTTTAATAAAAATATTAGCTTCATGCATTCCTTCTCCAAACAATCGTAACCTCAAACAATCATTTAATGCCGTTTCAGGAAGTTCGTTTCAAAGTTCATGATCCAAAAGCTCATTCAAAAGGAGGCACTCTTGAAAACACTATTAACGGAGGCAGAGGAGCTGGAGACGAGGACAATCCTGGCCCACCTCCACACATTCTACATCCTGGAAAGGTAAATTTGAATAAAAAACATGTGCATTAAGCCGCTAAGCGATTATATTGTGCTTGCGATTATTGCCGTGCGTATTAACCGTCGCGTGTTCTTTACTATAATAATCTGTCGTGTTTTGTTGAAATTGTTCACGAAAACTTGTATACTATGCACTATTAAACGGTTTTACTTATTTATAGCTGATGCTATCATGATTTATGAAACGGACCTACTTATCCTAAAAGTTTTATTTTTCAGGACATAACAAAGCTGTTGGGCATGACACCGTCTGACATCGACAAATACTCCCGCATCGTTTTCCCAGTTTGCTTTGTCTGCTTTAATCTTATGTACTGGATAATATACCTGCACGTGTCTGATGTCGTGGCTGACGATCTGGTACTTCTGGAAGAAGATAAATAGAGGGCATTCTTTTGGCATCCACTCATTTTAACTAAATTTATGATAATTTGAAACTTTTTGGACTACAGTAAAATATTTAAAAACAAAGATAGAACTGTCATTATACTGCAACTTCTGAAAAATTTAATTAGTTTCATCACTGTAGATATGGTAGTATTATTTAGAATCACATCATTCAACTAAAACTTGACGCGTAAATAAAAGATACGAGTTGAATGATACGAGTAATTATTAATTCACATAACTGCCTTGTAAGATCGATTAGTTTTGTTGTAGTCTGATGTGTAGAACAATCGACTGAACTTAAGACTAAACTAGACTTCATTTGTATTCTAAAATATTAACCTGTAAAGTTCAAGTCAAATTCTTTTTGGGTCAAATTTGACGTTTTAAAATTGAATGAAAAATCAGAAAAATTTTTTGCAATATCGTCTTTTTCTCTCTTATAAATTAAATTGGCATATTATAGCACTGATGTTGCTAAAATAGAGAAAAATAAAAATTGAAAAGTTTCAAACTATTCTGTAAAATGAGTGGACTCCCATATTATTGTTATATCTGATGCTCAACCTTTCTGCTTAACATATAATTCAACAAGTAGAATTTGTACTTTTGTTGAAAACTTAGACTTGTTTATTGTTTGCAAACTCTATATTATTGATATTATATCACTAGGTATTTTATTTTAATTGTAGTTGCAAAACCATTTTAAAGACATTTATACATTATTATTTAATTTTACTGTCGTAGCTTCATTTTATAAAGATGTAAATGTATCATAAATTTAATGTCTTGACTGAGCGATCGATATTGCTTTTCATTGGAAGTATGCATGAAAATTATTTTATATTATAACATTTTATTCTACTAAGTTTGCTTTAATTCTGATCTCAAACGTTGTTTTAATAAGTATACTATACAGGTTATCTCATACTATATATAGACCTACTTATAATAATACAGATTCAAGTAAACAATAAATGAGGAAAAACTAAAAATTAGACTACTTAGATTAATATTAGAGAAAATTAAACCTTTTAATGTTTAATAACAACGATATCATCTATTTAGTATGACTAAACAACACCAGAAATTTAAAGCAATTAATTTACTACAAGTCGAAAATGTATATAAATAGCACCTGTAGACTGCATGTGCAATATTAAACTACTTGGGCATGTATCGACACTTTACGCCACACCTAACTATTTCCAATAAGAAATCATTGTAAATAATATCATTAAAATTAACTGAATATATAGTAATGATTAATAAGTAATGAGTATTCGAAAATTAAAGTTTAACAATTGATTCTATAGAAACATATTATTTCTAAACTACTTAACTTATTGCTAATCCAATTTTTTGACATGTACCTTGACACCTTGTAAGCCTCATTGTATAAAGTAGAATTAAAATTGTGGATTTCTTTTTATCCTTCCATGCTTATTTTAGTCTAATTATTTTGCTACCAAAAGAAATAATTTAGTAATTTTGATATTAGTCATGAAATAAACAGATAATTTGTCACAGTCTTAGTGTTGCACAATTATGTAGAAAATGTAAAGCTTTTCGACGTAGTTTTGCTCGCTGGGCCTATCTATCAATGCTCGAGTAGATTCTGCAATATTGAGCATTAGAAAATAAGTTATTAATGTTGGAAGCTTATTCAAAAAGCTGTTGATACTCAGTGACGTTGATCGCAATATCTTTATAGTAGCATTAGACCAGCTTTAGTGTAATGGAGCTATATTGTCCTAATATTATTATTTAGAATAAACATCAACGATACGGAGTACTGTAGCTGTCATTTATATGACTTTGAATAGCTCTTCCTTCATTAACAACTACCACTATCCCTCGATTGTCTGAAACGCAGAACTCCTGTCTTCAGCTACGAATGTACACTTAACATATTGAAGACACTGGGTTCCTTAAGAAGTTTAATTTAACTTTATAACAATATTATATTCAGATTTTTAAAGTATAGTTAATACTGAAATACCAAAATACGTACTTATTTCTCGATCACAACATTGATTTATAACCAATTTTTCATAAAAGCATGGAATATACATGTGATGTTACACTATTAACAACTGTTAAGTTTTTTGAACTTCTAATTGCTTTATTCACACTAATATTAACGCGTGGATGATACTTACTTATGGAACCCTTGTGAAGGTTTACGGTCAATAACTTAATATTTTTGAGTCTAAAATTGTATAAATTATTATTCCAATTGTTTTATAAAGAAGTAGCACAAAACGCCGCCTATGCTGCAGTTAATATATAGAAGACATATAAATGCTATTTTTTGTTTGATAAGGACGATGATGAATGAAAGAATGAAAAGAATGTTGAAAAGTATTTGTTATTTATTATATTTAGTCTGATGAATGGATTTCTATAAACATGTTCCGTTTTTTATATTATGAATGAGTATATATATATTTTCAATCACAGTGCCATATTGTAAAACCTGCATTTTAAAAAAGCAAATGATTTAAGATATTACATATTTTTTGAAATCTTTGTATTCATGTTCGTAGAAATGCATACACGATGTATTTATTGTAAACCGTATAAGCAATAGTTATAAAGACCATAGAAATATATATAACGGTCAAATTATTTAAGATTTAATAATTAGTATATTGTCACGATTATCGAATAATTTGTCATATTAGAATAATATTTTATTGTAATACACGAAAGCAAAACTTAGCAGTGATAAGCATATATTATAGGTAATTTATATAGATATTTAATATATAAAATATTAGAAAGTCTTGATGTTTGTATGTAGGACGAAAACATTCTCCGAAACGAAATTCTAAAATGTCTGTTTAGCTAATAGTTAATAAGTACTGTATAACACAGTACGTAAGAAAATATTTAAAATTGTTACTATTTATTAGTTTTAAAATTGTTAATATTTATTAGTTTACGCACGCATATTTCAGTCGCATAAATTATAATTAGCTTAAATAATGTTAATATATTGAACACCGTACGATATGTGTCACAAACAAAATTTCTATTTAATATAAGTTTACTGTCTAATATTTTAGAATAAAATATATACACAAAATATAGTAATTTAATGCCAGTTAATGATTAGTAATTTAATATAGAAATTGGGTATTTTTCCAATATTAGGTAATATTGCAATTTTATCCAAAATGGAAAATCGAAAATTAATGAGTGCACCCTATGAAATGTAGTACAGAAGATATTGATGTTTGACAAATTAAATTAAATCAATAATAAAATTTATCGTCAATGAGCTACCTAATTAACCTGTCCTTCCATAATAAATTACATATTTAATTAAGTATTTTTAAACAAAATATTATATAAATTCTATTATTTGTCTTAAATATATATTATGCTTATAAATTATATAAGTATTTAAAAAAAAATTAATATCATATATCTACGTAAAAAAACAGCTTTTCTGAATTCATACTCAACGAGGTGACTCATTGACAGTAATATTAAAATATCATATTTCAAAAATATTAAGAAAGAGTTTATATATAAGATATACCCTTTAGTTTTATATTACAATAATATATAAAAAGTAATAAAAGTTGCAAATTATTAGCTAGATAACGTCAAAAATGTAGTTTACTGTCATAATATAGGTGCTATATAAATAATCGAAAAGAACACTAGTGCTATGGATATTGGGCACGAGCACGTACATGGAAATGTTTAGCCAGCAAAGTAAAATTCTATGATCTAAGCCAAATGAAATAATAAAATATGCAGATATTCAAAATAATTTTTAGTAATAATTAGGTTAGGTAATTCCTAAATCACTAAATAACATTTACAAAGTGATGGAATAAAAAGCCGACTCACGCACAAAATAAACATAGATTTTTCCAAATACGCAGGGGCGTCATGAAACGTGTTAGCTAAGTTAATTTTACACAATTTGTAAGCTAAAAACTATATGGAAATTACACACTTTGAGCTTATAGATATATTTCAACGTAAATAAAAAACACACAGTGTGTTATTCCCTTATATTTTTTAAAATTAAAGACTGATTTACCTTAGCTAACATAGTTTTATTAGTTTAATACTATCAACTGTCAGTAGAAAAAATGTAAGTTAGTACTGTCCACTTAACCTCTTTCTTGAAACTTCTTATTATATAAGCACATTGATGTAGAAATCAAAAGATTTTCAATACCGTTTATTTTCATCTCAATATTACTTTAATCTAACTAAATGTTCAATTCAAATGTAAACTTGCACTTGAAATTCAACTTCGAAGCTCAATTTAAGATAATTTTCAAAGTAGACGGCGGTACATAAGGTCTTAATACTTATATGTGGTCATTAGTAAATTATATACAACATATTAGGATAAATTTAAAACAAAAAAAATAGATTGTAATAATGATTCCTTTATCCTTGTTTTCACACTTATATTTGTAAGATAGCTTAATATCAACAAATATGTAATTCAATCACATTTCCTTCACGTGTACACTATTTTAGCAAGTAATAAATAAAATCTATCTTTATTCCTACATTCTTATTTTCATTTGTTACCATCCATGCATTATATATACGTTGTATGTGAAAAATTATTATATGATAAATATGTTTTCATCCCTTCTTTGTTCTTACATTTAGACTCACATTAGGAATAACAAGCTCGCAGTGAACTTTTTAGATAAACATAAAAAATCATCCATCTTTTAATTTATTGACTTACTTTTATTTTATAGTAACTGTATACAATATGTATAATATAAATAAATAAGGCATAATTAGCAAAAGTGGCTCAATTTTAGGCTTTCAATTAAAAAAGACGTTGCTAGGATAAATCGTTTAATGTACATAAGAAAATAAATAATAATAACAAAAATATAGCAAACTATTTTTAAATTACATTAGCATCTCTTTTTGTTGTATAGAAAATTGAATTTTACCATATAACATTTAATATAAAACAAATATTCAGTAATTGCAATAGAAAAATCCTGATATTTTTTCAACTTCTAATTGCTTTATTCAATTTATTGAGAAAAACGCAGGCTAATTTTTTTTACACTTCCTTATTTGTTATTCAAGATGCATCAAAAAAAAATCGTATGTGAAAAATTTTAAGAACTTAAGACCAGCTACGTTTGTAATTTAAACAAGCTTAACTCAAATGAATGTTATCATTGCGCTTAAAGGATTATTGTTAATCGATTGACTATGATACATATTCTTCTTGAAAAAGACATATTTAGAAAACGTATTAAAAACTGAACGCAGTGGCATTTGAACCCGCGCCTCTTGAAAACCGTTCAAGAGGCGTGGGTTCAAATACCGGTGCGTTCAAATTCTTATACGTTTTCTATATATGTCTTTTTCAATTTGATAATTGTGCGATTAACACTTTAGAAAATGTTAAAAAAAAAAAATCTTCTTAGTCGTACACTACATTTCTTAGTCCTACTCTCAGAGTAGTTGTGGTCATGAACACTTCATTTCTCTTTTAAAGATGAGATTGTAAGATGTTCTCGATATTATATATAAACATATATAAGCTTATATTTCTACCACAGTCAAATTATGCATTGCTGCACATACTAATATATCTTTCAACGCGTGACAACTTTCAGTTTACCCTTTAATATACATACATAGAAATTGAACTAAATTTTGCCGATGATTTTTAGATTATTTATATATTTACAATATACACTACATATTGATTTTTATTACATTAAAAAAATATATATTTTTATGAGTATATATATATATTTTTATAATTACTCTAAAGAGTTTTTTTTATTATTATTTTTAAGTTATTATAATATGTTTTTGGAAATTTACACTTAAACAGGATTTCATATATAAATAGTTAATAATACCGATATTTCTATGAATATAATATATTATATTGTATTGAATCTCATTAGCGTACATACGTATATTATATAATAAAGGAAATAAAATTTTAAATTAATTGTTTTTTTGTTAACTCCTACAATGGTACCCAACTAAGTAGTAGTACTTAGTATCTGTAGAGATATAAGGACAATACAAAAAACATATTAATTATTTTATTTGTATAATAAGAATTTTCTATACATTGAAATTGTGATAACAACATTAAAAATATTCATTAAAATTAACATTGAGACGAATCATAAGTTTTTGCTGTAATAACTAAATTACAAGAAAATTGTTTATAACAAGTATCCCCCCTCCCATATAATAAAATTACATAATTTTTACATTTTAGGGAAAATAAATAAATCAATTTTTATTTAAACATTTGCCTTTTATTTACGTCTCTAATCGTCAAAGACATAAAATGTCTTTGACGATTGAAGATGACAAAGATAAATTATTTAAAATATACCACAATGTTTTTATAGTTGACAATTTTAAAATTGTATTGGAATTTATGTCGATTAAGTGACAAAAAGTTAGACATTGAAAGTTTTCTTTCTTCAATCAATTTTGGATGCATCTCAACAACATATTTTTGATTTAAATTTGCATAGTTGGACGTTCATTTACTTCTCTCTTGACCATTTTGGACGGAGAAATGTTCTAAAATTCGTCTGTTTCATTTAAATTCAACTGCAAAAAAATAAACCCTTAAAATTATTATGCCTTAGTAATTATTTTAATTATTAGAAGTTAATATGTCAAAGCTATGAGTCGATTAAAATGAATGAAAAAACGTTTATAAACAATGTTTTTTACTTATAATAAAAAAACAATCTTGTAAAAGCAACAAAATGTACTACTACTACTGTACTAGTAACTAAGAAGATAATAAGAAAACTATGACTTAGATTTTTCTATATAATTTGAAGTACTATGTAATTCGATCAGGACTCTATCTGTGAATTGGATGGGGAATCATCACAGGGCGAAAAGTCATAAAGTTTCTTCAAAGATCAAACTTTCTTTTCTAGGCTCTCGACCTTTTTCCCAATAATTATTAATTGCTTTTATAATTTTTTTTATGTAAATTAAAATTATTAAAATTTGAAGGGGTGCTACTTGTAAAGCTTCATATTTTGTATAATAAATTAATATAGTGATTAAATATAAGCGAATATGCACCACCTAGTGGTCCAAAATAGAAGCTTTAAGAAAATAACTTTGAAAACGATTCAGTGAAATTAAACAAGGTGGCTTTAATATTCAAATAATCTACTAAAAATAACTATCAAGTAGCTCTTTAAACAAATTTGATCAGTTTAAAAAAATATAATAATTTGAAAATAAAGAATATTTCTACTCTTTTTGGATAAATGTGTAAGTAAGTTCCATCTAGTGATTTGAAAGACGTTTAAAAAGATCTAATAAAACTAGAGTTTTGAAAATTTATATTTGAGACAAATTTATTATTAAAAAAAAAAAAATTCAGCACGATTTTACTAGCTTGACCTATGTATACGAAATCTTGCAATGAAATCTTAAAATGGATTTGCCGTTCGATTTGAAAATTGACACACTTTTTTGGATGACTTAATTCGTATTTGCTATTCCGATAACTGCAATATTTTCGTAGCAAAACCTGATGTCCGTTCCACGAAAACTTGGATAACGAGAAAGCTTTAAAGCCTGTTTTTTTATTCGAGAAAACTATTATTTATTTAAGTATTCAAGTTATTTAATTTCTTTAGTTAAATAAGTATTATTTATTAAATATTGAGGTTACCGCTTATATCAAGTACATATTTTCTCTTTATATTACTTTTATGTGATCCGGCAGTTTCCCACTTTCATAACGGTCCCACATTTTCATGTACAGATTTTCCAAACTTTTTTGGCAGCGTAGGACTCACAGTCGAAAAGAGTGCTGGTTAGACGTGCCTTTGAAAATTTTGCACGTATATATCTGCGACTGGAATAAAAGAAATGAAATTGTTAGCTTTGTCTTAACTAAGATAGATAAATAAATATAATAACTTTAAATGTAGAATTTTTAATTAACCTAATACTGGATTATTAAATATACGTATTTCATAATATTGTGTCTATATTATAAGCTTAAACCAATTGTATACAATACGGTGCTGAATATAACATTGTAAAATTAAATTAGAAATGTTGAACAATTTTTTAGCAATACATTATTTGTGTGGTTTACATGTTTTATATTTATTTCCCACGCAAGGGTAGACGATTCGGAATACGGGAGACGGCATATGAGTTGCGGTGAAAGTAATTCTGTTTATTTGTGCTAACCGAAAAGTCCAATATATGACTGAAATTGTTACGGTAAAATCTAATAACATGCACCAATCAAACCCAAACCTATCACTGAAAAACGCACCAAAATCCAAGTAGTAGTTCTAAAGGTAAATGGCAACTTGGTTTGCACAAATATACAAACAACCTCTCACCCCAAACGCATATACCGTCTCCGTACCATTCGGGGGCAATAAAAAGCAAAATTTTAAAAGTTTTAAAAAAGATCCCACGTCAGTTCAAATGTAAGAGAAAAATCGGGTAATATAATTCATAGCCCCTACAAATGTATAACAAATGTTGTCATATTTTATTCGGGTTGCTAAAACGGGGGGCTTTCCACCAAAATTTGAGCCACTCTATCTAGTACTTTAACAAAAAAAAATTGAGAAAAAGTTGAAATACATCCACAGTTTTGATAATTGGTAGTTCTGTTATATGACTTTATGGACAAAATTGCGAAGGATTCTTTCCCGTCGTTTCACTACATAAATTGAAAAAATAGGGAGTGTTTCAATTATTTTATCCATTTTTCAGTTGTATTTTAACGGACGTAAGATTTTTCAAAGCTTTAATTATTAATATATAAAAATGCCTTTTATTCAGTACCTCGTTGTATCTCCTCGTTATATGTTAAATTTTCTTTCTTTATATATATATATATATAATTTGACAAATATATTTCATACACGTACTTTTTACTTAATGCCCACTTAACACGCTCTACTATTCGAGTTCATGACATTCATTTTATATATTATTTCATAAAGTTAATGTAAGATAAGGAATTATTTTATTTCTTATTATTGGTAGTTAGTCCTAGTAAGGATTTGTTTACTCCAATCTTTAACGGAAGTAGACCAGACTTTTAATTATGAAAGCTATTGTAATAAAAACGTAAGTTATGTTCTGAAATAACTAATTGCTGTAGTTGTTCAAGTTTTATATATTGCCTTGTTTTAATTTTATGTTCGTTTTTTAATTTTATTATCCACAGTGTACCTCTTGGGTATTTTTTGTAACAATTTTCTTTGTTAGTGATAATATTGGTTAGACGCTCGTGGTAGCCTAGAGCATCGTAAAATATTATATTAATTATTATATTAATTTATAAATATTTTGCAAATTTAAAACAAAGATTGGCCATTAAAATAATTTTTTTTTTTAAAGTTCAAAGAAAATTTGGGTAGTTATAATAATAAAGTTAAATTACATACAATCACATTTGAATTGTTGTGTTGGGGACCATGCTATGTGTGAGACGGCGGAAAATAAGCAAAAATTAAATTTTTTTGCACTTTGTGTGCCAATACAAGAAACAGTACACAAGATTTTATGAGTAGTACTAAATGTGCATAAGACCGCTGTCTTATTGTTGGTAGAAATCTCTGCCAGACAACCTCTGGTGAGAGGAGCTTGGTCTTCACAGATACGGGTTTCACTTCTTTAAGTAAGAAAAGTTAATATCATATTAAACTACATAAATATATATATATATATATATATATATATATATATAATAAACATATATTGGAAATAAAAGACATAACATTATAAATAAAGACACAATGAACCAAAGAGTATACACACATGTAATATATTATATGCATATATTATTATTGCAATGAAAGGAAATAATTAGTTATACAGTTTTTAAATATATTTTGTACATTTAGAATGATGCATATCTGATGGATTCGTATTCTATAGTTTTATAGCTTTCATGGTAAATAAATCACCAAAGTATGGAACAAAAATTGAAAATCTTTCAATTAATTAATACCTTATAATCCGCATTAAGTAAAAGCAACAGTTTGAAGTTCTTGGGAACGAACACTCTTCATAATCTCTTCACAATCACAATCTCTTCACTCAATACCTCATTTCCTGTAAAAATAACCTCCTAGAAGTCCCTTTGTGCCGCACAAGAAGCTATGGCGACTCTTTTACTGTCAAGTCAGTAAAACTATGGAATGCGCTACCACTTATAGTAGAGACGCATAATCCCAGTCGGTTGCGATATTTAAGCGACATCTTAAAGAGCACTATCTCAAACAATACGTATAATCTTTTTTTGACGACTCTCGATGTATATTTTGTGTATGTATATTAATGTATCTATGTATGTATGTATGTATGTGAGTATTTATGATTCTATGTAAATATATTTCTTCTGACTGTCTGCTAATGTGAATTTATTATATTTAAGTAAGTATAATGCAGAGAGGTGCATAAAGTAATATCTCTGCATTCTCTTGTGGTTAATCCTTTAGTTATTGGTTGCCTGGAAGAGTTTGCTTCTAGTAATAAGGCCGCCATTGCACATATAATTTAAGTTTAACTATGTTATTAAGTTTATAATGTAATTTGTTGTGCAATAAAGTGTTATTATTATTATAGTTAAAACAAATACTCAGATTGGCTAGAAATTCAAAATTCATATGAAATTAATATAGGTAAAAGAAAAAGAAATGTTTCCATTTCAGTTCGGCATAAGCTTCTAAAATGTTATGTAAGTAAAAAAATGCATCTTAAAAAATATTATTTTAATATAACATAAATATTAGGGATCTAGAACTTAACAAAACTTTTTACTTTCTATATAATTATGTACGTATTTCGCTTTCATACTTTGAGCACAGAACTATCGATTAATTAACAGTGCGTATCGCTCAGTGATTAGCTTCAAATCGTGTGATTCAAGTATATGTGATATTGGAATATCGTGAGTCACGCTTAGGTTAAATTTGATATGATAGGTATATTGAAGTTTTATTCAAAAGCGAATATTTTTTCATTATCTCTTTGTGTATAATCGCTACAATAATATAAATATAGCATAGTACCGAGTTAGTTTTTTATATGTACTTTTGAACAAATAGCTATGTTTTGTAACAAATATTCCATCTACACCTGTACATGCGTTCTTTACGTCCAGTCAAGCGTGGGGTCAAAAAGAATTGCCCATAATTATTTTACCATTATATTGAGTGTTATAAAAAAATGTTAAATACCAATTAATATAATTAGAAACAAGTAACAACAAGAATGTTAATATTTAAAAATAATATTTTTTATACATGAAACGATCAGCCTATTTAAAAAAAAAGTTCAATAAAGTTTTAAGAAGTTTACTTCTTTTTCATAGCCATTTTTAGGCATTTAACTAATGTACAAAAATATTAGAATAGGTCATCTTCTGACTAACGTATTATTATTTTCATTATGACAACGCCTTTAATATAACTTGAAAAATAATTATTTAGTTTGTTTAGTAAATGGTATTAAATGAGGCCGGCCTTTAGTTTTCTTACAAGGTTTAAAAACAATAGTGCTATTTTTATACTTGGATCTAGGATTACCTGAGGTAGGTAAAATTTACTCTTTATACACGTCATTGCTCATATATCTTTGGTTATGTAAGGATTGTTTTCCAATCTTTGGCTTATATGACGCTTTATGTGTCTCTTACACTGCAATAGATATTATACGTATATTTTTTTCGCTTAATTATTTATTGGAATTGAATAAAATGTAGAGAAAATTGCTGACCAAAAATAGAAACAGTTACTCGTTATTTCTTCATTCGACTCACTGGCAGAAGAGTCATCGCTTTCCTCTACTTCAGAATTATACGTTTGTCACTTATATCATCTACGTCTTTTAAATTCAATTTCAAATTCAAAATAACCTTTATTCAAATAGACTTTTGCAAGTACTTTTAAATTGTCAAATCAACATAAAGCTACCATCGGCTCGGAAGGCAGATCTACTGAGAAGAGTCTTTTCAAATATAAAGTTACATTTTTATTATTTAATACAGTGGTAGCTGATGATACTTATGTATTTAATAACATCGCGCATAGAATATCGAGCTCTAAGATTATAAATTGATCTCACGACTCTTTTTAGAAAATTCTTGTATAATATCTCTCGTATTTGTTTGCTATCAGAATTACTAAAATCCTGCAGACAACGGTGCAGCAACGGTATTTTCTGGTAGTTGGTGACTCTATTGGTTGGTGAAATTTTGCAATTATGTAAAACTAATTCGAAAAAAAATAAGTAAGGTCTCTATGTTGGTAAAATATGTATTACCTTAGCGGAAACGCAACGTGCGTCTATGCATCACAAGCCTCTATAGTGCAAAGAGATTAGCCGAAAACGCGAGATCGTAGCTTGTCAATTTCAGAAAAAAAACGTTAAATAACAACGCTTGGGGTCTACCCAGACCCCACCCGTGACGTTAAAGGTTAAAATTATAGATCAGTATTTGTGAGAAATAAATTGCTAATAAAATATTGTTTTTTATTTTAAAATTATGCATAATGTTGCTGATACTCTCTTCATGCTTCTTGCTCATTTATTAAATATTTTATATTAATATACTATTCTAAATGTAAGATTATATATAAAAAAAAACTGTATTTATTATTTGAACCAGCATTATCTTCTATCTATCTATACTATAATAAAACAGTAAAAAGTTGTGTCTGTACATTGAATATATTTCCAGGGCAACAATTTAGGGGAATGTAAAAACGGCAGCGTGATGCGCATTAGACGGAACTGCTAATAAAAGACCATTATACCTAAACTATTAGAAAATAGCAAATGTCCCCTTAACAAAAACTGTTCACTTTTGATAGGTATTTTCCATTGTCATATAACATTTAAAGTTCTGGAAAATCTGAAGAGGAATCATGATAAATTACCTTAACTATAAAAAATAAGTCAATGCTGCATTAGTAAAAATTGTGCAGTGTGGCAGTTTTCATTAACAAATAAATAACATTAAACTTTGCGGCCATCGATCCGCATTGGGGTTGCTGTATGACTGTAAATTGTAGTAGTAGTAGTATAGTTGTGGGTTCGATTTCCACTTAATGAAATTCATATTGAGTCTTGAGGGTATAAGAATGAACATAGGCCACGTTTACTATTGTACACCATTTTTTAGTTTTTCTAGAAAATTTATTGTTATATGTAAAGGACGCCGAAAATATGAAACAGCTAAAGCTTGCAGGCGGAGCTGCAATATGCGGTTTGCTAGTTCCTAATAAGTTTGTCACCAAGGTTCGAGAGATCATAATATTTTTTTTATAGTCTGACTCTGTATACTCCATAACATATAGGAAATGCAGCTAAAATTCACGTGTGTTTATTGTGGAATAACTCAATCGTAAATTCTATTTCAAAATATACGTCATGAGTTAATCGTTTTAGGGGCTCACATACGAATCGGGGTCAATTGGAGTGGTCGCTAGCTGTATGAAAATTCTTATACACGAAACATTGTATAAAATCCACGTATTACTATGAATTTTTACACCATTAACGTTTAAAATATATTCAAAACCCTGTTTTTTATATTATATTTAACATCAGAAAAAAGTAGGTATCGCCCTTTAACGTTATTACATATTAAGGCTTCTTATTGATTACATAATTCAATTAAATCTCGACAACTGTGTCTTGTTGAGTCGCTAGATTTACTTATATTGTGATTAAATTCTAAAACTACAAGGCTTTATTCTCATATATAATTTCAAATTTTATGTTACTTAAAATGAGAAATTTCGTTTAAACGAATTATATTTAACGTTTTAACTAACCTACCTCACACATAATATGACTGCTGCGCTACTAACTTTTGTATAATCAACCACCTGAATTTAGTTGAGCTTAAAAACAAGTTATAAATGTTTCATTTTCTACTTTTGAAAATTTAAAAGTAATGTAACTGTTAATATAATATAATTCACTTAATAGTTAAAAGAAAATATTTATATATACTTAAATATAATCATATACTCGTACATCAGCGTTGAGTTCCGCCACTCAACACGTAATTTCCGTGAATACAGGTGGAAAGCGGAGAACAGTGTGTTGACCAGGTTATCTCTGCCTGATATGCGTGAAACATCGTATATGTTATCATCTGTTTTTAAAGTGTTATTCACACACTTAGGATTTTGAAGAACATGTATTTAGAAAACGTGTAAAAATTTGAACACAGCGGTATTTGAACCCGTGCCTCTTATATGATATTAATTACTGTATACTTAAGAATAACAATAACAACTTTATTTAGTAGAGTACGTATTTAATAAGGTACCTATAGTCAAACAAACATACACCACTTCCAGAAAGAAAATGTTTACTTACTATTCTCTATTGGTTCCGAGTGCCACAGCTATTTCTTCGTAATGCTTTTTATCTTTTGCTATAAGTTCTGTGCAATTTAAAGCTTTTAGTTGCGAGGCTGCCACTCTGAAAAGTATATTTTTGAATCAATATTTCTATGGTAAAAGTTTGTTTTGTACAATCATAAGAAAACAGAAATGAATAATAAATTACTATAATAAGGACGAATTATTTTTTTTTAAAAGTCGTAACTTTGCGACAGGTCGCGTTTCCATTTTTACTACAACAATAAAATTAAGTCTATTTAAATTGTAACTAATAAATAAAATGTTACCTCGAGGCCAACGTTTCCCCTGGCAATGTCACTACAGGTGTACCTGTCCACAAAATATCCATAGTGGTGGTATGACCATTACATAGTGGTGTGTCTAAGCACACATCAGCCAATTGTCCCCTTCGTACGTGTTCCTCTTTGCATGAAATTGTAGAAAATATTACGCGTCCTGGCGTGATACCTAAAAATTTTATTAAATATATGAAAATGTATAATCGGAGTATACGAAGGAGCATATATTGTTATACAAATATGTAATAGAATAGTGGATGACGAAATGAAACCATAATTATTATGAAAGTAATTGTCGACAGATATTAGTGAAACTATACTACAAGTATAGTTAAAACGGTAAAATTACCTAATTTTTTCACATATTTTTGTACATTGGGCTCTCCGGCGACCGGAAAATTTAAAAGCCAAAGAATACTATTTGGTACATTTTTCAAAATATTGACCCAAAAGTATTTGCAATCTTTTTGGGTCAGTTTTGTAAAGTTGGTTAAAATTACAATATACTATTGCATCCTCGGGAAGGCCATATTGTTGTCTTGTCGTTAATATAATATTTTTATATATTTCCTCTCCCGACGCAACTTTTCTGTTACACGCAAGCTAATAGATATGCCATTTTCTATGGCAGTACTATTCACATACACCTGTAACCAAAATGATTACTAGTCTAATTTGATTGCATTCAAATCTAATCAATAGCATTCAATAATTATATAACTACCTGTTCTTGTTTCGGATTAATTGTCCACTCTATAATATACCTAGGAATGTCAATTTCACTTATATTTATATTTATTGGGTCAAAATTTTTACTCAAATGATAAAACTTCTTTCCTATGTTTTACAATAATTTTTTCGTCAACATCGATATTTTCCAAAGCATTTATTACACCTATGTTATTATAACTTTTAAATTTTTCATTTTTAATAGTCACATCATATCGCACTTTTAAATGCGGAAACATCTGCCTATGATCTCCCACAAAATAAGTATATGGCATACAGGCAAACTTTTCACTGAAATCTGAAGCATTTGACAGCGGACTGGAGACATCATCAGTGATTACATAATCCATATAATCCGCACCGCTAGTTCCTGGATAGCCAAGCCACATGACTTGTATTGGAGCAGGTTTCATAGCAAATATTTCATTTCTAGCACCTTTCGTATACCCATTCATATTAACTAGAATATTTATATTGTCATTATATATTCTTCTAGCGGCATCAACATTACAAGTAACGTGTGATAAATCAACAAAATGTTCAGATTCATTCATTATCTTACTACGGAATGTGGTACCATCGTCTGAATTTAAAGCATAGCAAAATATATCAACTTTTGTCCTATTATGTAATCCTGGTATAGATTGCATAAGGTGGGATGTGGGGTGATTACCAAAATCACTGCTAATGTAGCCGACTCTTAATCGCCCGCTATGCCTTTTAGAGTGATTGAAAACAGTTGAAGTGTTCATTTTATTTTTTTCCAAATATAAATTGGCATGGCGGGCGGCAATTTCTTTTCTTGCTCTATTTGACAATGGATATAGGATGGAATGATGTGGATGGACAGAAGACAATTTATCACTATTCATTAACTGATTTTCTACAATCGTTTTTATATTTCTCATACGTTCGTCATAGTCGTCCCAGTCGCAAATTATTTGTAAACAATGCACTAAGTTGCAGTAAGCGTCTGGAAAATCAGGTTTTATTTTCAAGGCGCTACGGTAAGATGTTATCGCTTCGGTGATATTGCCTATATCTTTGTAAATGCTAGCTAAGTTGCAATGCGCGTCAGCAAATTGAGGATTTATTTCGATAGCTTTTTTAAAACAAATAAGAGCTCCATTCGTGTCTTGCATTTCGCGGAATGTGTTTCCCATATTACTGTAAGCATCTGCAAATTTAGGTTGTATACTTATCGCTTCTCTATAATGGAAAAGAGCTTCCTGAAATTTACCTGCAAATAAAACATATATCCTTCTTATAATAATAAACTAAAACTTGCAGTATTAGTTTTTTGAGAATATTTAAAATAATAAAAATATGATATTCCTTAACATAGCTTTTATGATAAATGTTAATATTTAGCACTAGCTCAGACCGCGATTTCAGCGTTGAATGCTAAAATAAAAGTAGCTTAAGTTACTCCTTATTACATCAGCTATCTAACAATGTCTCGTGAAAATCGGTCGGTTCAGTTCCAGAAGTTTTAAGAAATCGGTTCCAGAAATTAGCCGACAGACTGAAGAAAATTGTAAAAAAAAAAAATTTTTGTTATATACGAGTATACCGTATACGTGTGTACGTGTACGTGTGTATGTACCGTGCATTTAGTAAAAAATATTTATTTTAATATTACAAACACGCACTCCAACTTTATTGATTTTGTATAGATGTATAAATAATAAAAGAAAGTTTAGTAGAATTGCAATAACATACCATAAAAAGAGCGTATAACAACAACTACCGGCTCTTTCGGAACAATTCAATTAAGAACTTCTACCTACAAAATTTCTACACTATGTATAATTTGTTAATTAACTAAAGTCTTTTATATAAAAGTCTTATTCATATTCCTTACTATCTTATTATTTCAACTGTGGTAAGAGATTGTACTGGTTTACTTTAATTTTATTACTTACTAGAGACCCGCCCGCGGCTTCGCCTGCGTATACAACACTACTAAACTGTTTCGTATTTTTGGCCGACTGAGTTCTCACTTAAATTCTAGCTTCTAATGCTTTAATATTAGCTTCGTTTAAATTTATAATTTAAATAGTTGTAACCTTTTTGTTTATGAACCGATTGAAATTAAATAAACACTAAATGTTAAACGAAGCTTACCACAATATCATAGTCAATATTGCATTTAAATCTGTTAAGCTGTTTCTTAGATTAGCGTGCACAAACGCCCAGACAAACAGTAAATAAAATATTAATGATTGTTTTTGGTCGTATAATATTGATTAATAATATTTAATACATTGTGTATCCCCCAACCCCATTTTTCATATAGCTTCCATGTACATACAGTGATCAGTTACATTTTTATTATATGTACAGATATAAAGCAAAATAAATTTAGCTACAAAACAATTACATATTTATCATTCATCATTATATGATTCATTATATAGAATATATTTGTATGTAAATGAAATGTTACTATGAAACATACAATTGTTAAGCTTATATAGGTTTAGTTTAAGTACTATTCAGATGTTTAGATAGATTACTATATTTAGAACACATTGTTATATGTTCATTGTAGAATTCCGTCCGCTTCATATTGACCATAAAGCTATTTGTAACGGTTCGTTTGAGACAAAGAACTATATAGGTTTCCGCTACCCCATCCCGTTTTAGAGGTGATTTATCATTGGTTTTTCTCAATGTATCTATTCATCTTGTATGATAAGAGAATATACTATATAAGTATATATAAAAATTGGAGCGATCATAGCCATGTCGGACCGGACACGTGAGGGTCATGGGTTTCATTAATTTCACTGTTATAATTGTCTAAGCAAATTATCTTAATACTAGGCCATCTTAAGCGAGCAAAAGAAAATAATATATAATATGTAAAAAGTCATAAAATTCCAGATTTTATGAAAACATTCTATTGCATACGATTACGTGATGGTTGATCGGTCAACCTTACATACAATGCGAATTAAACAGAGTAAAACGGAACGGAAAACAATAGTTTGCTCTATCAACTCCCTTATATGTGGAACTCCAGCTCCGAAAGTTCTAGCTCAATCAAAACAGTATAGACATAAAGTTTTACATTTTATTAAGTTTTCTATTTAATTTCATACACATCAAACACTTTAGTCTTTAGATATTACGCTCTGAAGTTCAAAAAGTCACTTATATATTAGAATCGTCTCAGTGCACACGACCTTGGTTTAACACTATGTCTACCCGCTAAGTAGATCTTAACGAGATTTATTTACACTTTGCAGATCTATTAAGCCAATTCTATTACTGTACAACAATCAGTTTTCCAGCTTCTCTATTAAAATAAATTCAATTATAAATGTAATTAATATTTTTATGTAAAATGTTCTTCATCTGTAATTCTTGAATACAATAAGACCTTGGGTTTGAAAACTATACTAGTATGTGTCATATGAAGTAGAATCGAAACAGCCGAATAGATAACGAGTATCCGCCCGAATTCGAGGTGTAACTCAACGCCGCGTTTTATCGGCCCAGGACGCATCAATAAATCCTGTGTTCAGTCATATAGTTACATACTATATGACTGAACACAGTAGGTATTGAAGCCGTAAATCATCCAGTAATTGCCAATAAAGTGTTTGTAAATACGTATTTGTAGAGCAAATTCAAACGAAGTGGCGTAAATTGATCATTTACGCCATCGTAGCGCAGCAGAAAAAATTGTATGTGCACGCGATGGGTGTAATTTCGCCAACAGGACTTGAGAAAATGATTTTATTTAACATTATTTTTTTTATTATAATTATTATTTATTTCCCTTATCATAGTGAGAATGAGAGTGATGTTGAGTCTCTAAAATGCGCTAAAGTGAAGAGCTTTAGCTTTAGTAAAGAGAAGACTCGTATACCCGGAAAAAAAAAACTTATAACACTTATAAGGCAATTATTGTTTTAAGTTTTTGTTTAGGATAATAAGGCAATTATTACAAATATCTCTAATTCATTTAACAATGATTGAACGTTCGCATGAAATTAACGCAAAGTAATTTAATTACCTGCTAGTATAGAATTATAATGGTGCTTCGTTAAATAATTTTCAATTATATAACAAGACATTCCTTAGACTCACTTTTTCATGTTATCTGGATATTTAACACACTAAACTCTGAAGTCTTTGTCTTTTTCTCCCTTCTTTTTTCTAATTCTTTGTTTTTTTTTTATTTTAATAATAGATTGAGGCCGATTTATGCGATGTACGAGTATGCGAGTTCAAATTCCATGCCAACGATTTTTCCTCAAAAAATAGTCAAATAATGTCCTTGAAAGGGAAAGAAACTGGAGAATTGATTTATGTATTACTAATATCTCTTAGGATTAAAGACAAGGAAAAAATATTACACTATATTTCTTGGATCACAAACTTTAGGATTAGTACTGAGAAATTGCACTGAAGCATAGTTCTAATGGAATGTAGAGAAGCCTATACTCCTATAGTACATTCTTATAGTACACGAATATATTATCATATAGCTTATTAATATTTTTGAAGCTTCTAACAGTATCCGGAGTGTAAAGAGACAAACCAGTCTTATAACACTCAGTTCTCCACGTTAGTGATGTTATCATGTGTAGCTTTGTAGGTTTTAAAGTTATATTATATGTATTTCTACAGAAAGCCACGTAAATGTGTTAAATTTTACATAACCTTCAAGTCAAATGCGAACCTACAACCATTCCATAGAGTCGTACATATAACTGAATAATACAGACATTATACATAATGCATATAAATTGCATATTAATTTAAAATGATATAGTAACAAAATGGCCCTAAACCTATAATTTATTTAAGTCAAATTTCACATTACATTGTGATTACAAATTATAAACCAAAATTACCTCTACTATGTACGCTTATATCTTTCAAAGCACGCAACGGATTTTAATGTGGTTTTTATTAGTAGATTGAGTGATTTATGAGGAAAATTAATATACATATAAAATATTTTCAGCCTGGTTATTTTAAACATATTATGTTTTACCAATTGACACAATATTATTTACATAATTATACATTTGAGCAAAGTTCGTGATTTGAGTGGCTGGTGACATAACTAAATAGCAATTAACCGTGTACTGTACGCAGGAAAATCCGTGAGCGGGTTGCTAGTATGAACTAAATTAGTGATTTGGTACAAATATATATAACATGTCACTATTTTACCTTGCTGTTGTAGAAGCGATGCCAAATTACTATGTGTCGCAGCAAAATTCGGAAACACTTCTAATGCTTTCATATATAAGTTAGTGGCTTCATCAATTTTACCCTGTTCTCTTTTGACGTTGCCAAGATTATTAAGCGTATCGACATGGGAAGGACAGAGGTATAACGCTTTATTATAGCATTCCTCGGCTTCGTTAACGAGTCCTTTCTCTTTCAGAGCATTAGCAAGATTGCAGTATGCATCAGGGAAATTAGGTTGCAACTCTATAGCCTGTCTGTATGTGTCTATTGCTAGATCTATGAAACCTTGTTTATAATACAAGCATGCCAAGTTGCCGTGTAAAACGCCGTTGTTTGGTGAAATCTTCAGAGACTGGAGATACACTGCTACCGCCCTGTAATAATAAACAGTCAATACTCGGTGATTGAACTTTTGTTTTGATAGTACTTTTCACGAAACAGCACTAGTGTTGTCATAAATAATAATAAATATATATTTTTAAGTATCGAATGTTGCATGAAACTTTCGATTTCTAGTGACGAGTTCATTATCGATCTTCCGTCATGTTATTTGTGTTAGGTTATATATTTATAGACATATATAAAAATATTCCTACCCTATGAAAATATACAAAGCAGCTATTATTTTGATATTGAAATTATACCTAATGAATTTTATTGGTCTAAAAATATTCTCGTTTCGTAATGTTCTAACGTTCAGTTGTGAAACCCAAAATTATTACATTTTTTTTAAATTATAAACACAAGCAGACCACATATTTTGTATCCAAAGAAAATCTTAAGAAAATGAACAAATTGAATTTTAAAGTGCGTCCAGCAATCAACATAATTACATTTTTAGCTAAAGTCAAGCTTAGCTAAAGTTACACAATAAATTTCACAATGAAGTTACACAATAACAAGTTACAAAATAAGACTCTTATAGAGTTAGTCGTACTTTCATACTATTATAGCACGTGGAAAACGATAACTTTTATATGTAAGCTTCAGGGAAAGCCTCTTATATACTTTGCAGGAACAATAATATATTTAATGGTATCGGTTTTGACTCAAAGAAAGTTTTTGTGTTTGCTTTTTCTATTGTTTTTTGAATTTTATATAAAATGTTAAACTTATTTATTCTTATTCTTAATTTGATTGCAGCTTCATGCTTGCCTTGTATACCAGAGTAGTCGGAGAGTACCTAGTGTCAAGACACTTGGTCCTCCACTATCCACTCGAAATCAAGACATTGTGTGTTGAGAGGCGGTACTCAACGTCTCGTCTTAGGTACTAGAGCAAAATTATATTTCTAACAAAAAATAACCGTTGAATGCTATCGAGATACAATTGGGAGTAGTTTGACTTCATATGTAACGATTGTGCGTTTGATTTCAACTTTCCACTCAAAGTAACGTTAATATATTAGAATATAAAATTTCTTTAGATAAAAACAAGACGGTATATACTAAATTCTGTGAACCAACAAGTAAGTCCAATAAGACGGCGAACGGAGTATTTAACATTTGGTTCTCTCCGTCTAGTGTCTACTCCGCAAAAAGCATAATTTGCATTTTGCTTAGTAAAATAATATTGCATATCCAATTAAATAAAATATTAATTGCAGATTTTTGCTTGTTGGATTATGTTTGTTAATTCAGCCGCTTGTATTTTATTTTATTTCGAATAACTTCGATGGAACACAAACCGTGTTTCATTCGTTTCGTGTATAAACACGTCAAATGAATTTGCTGAAAATACATGAAAATTCATTGATTGATTTCTGTTTCCCAATGCATGCCATACGCCTAATAAAAAATTTATTTACGTTGACCTTTGAGCTCATGTAAAATTTAAACCACCACCAACATTTCAAAGGAGCGATTGAAATTTAAAGTAATTATTAATTAATTAAATTACAAAAGCCTTGAAATAAATTTTAGTACATTTCAGTTGATTTTTATGTTTTAGTTAATTACATTTATGTTGAAAACATATAATAATAAAATAACAAAATAAATAATAATAAAATAAAAATGAAAAGCTTCCTAAATTTATATATTAATTGTAAAAGTAATGTAGAAGGCAATTTATGTCTAGTAAATAAATATTAATAAAAACTTATGTAATCTAGTAGACTATAAAAAATAGTATTCTGCCTACGGAATCGATACAAGTAAAAATAAGTTTCCTAATACTGAAAAATCTTAGATCTTCAGGAATATGGGGAAATATCCGTTTAACCTTGTAACTCTATATATTGATTTTAGTTAAAATAAACTTCATACTTCATACACAACAGACTGTTGAGACTATTAAATACGACGATATGCAAATAGTATGACATTTATAAACGGATCGCCTATTTGCACTTGTATAGTGTAACTCAATGCTGTTTTTTTTTCTCATACTTACTATGACAAATATTGGAACAATATTATCGAGGGCACTGAACAAAGAATTAATTACTTATACTTTATTTAATAAATTCAAATTGACGAAAAGGGAAACACCTTATTGGTACAATAAACATACTAAATGTTAACAGCAATAATAAGGTAATGCTTATTTTTTAAATTTGAACGGAATTTCAGTAAATTAAATTAGATCGATTAGATCGATTTAGTGAATTAAATAAAAGTTTCAATGATAACATAGCTGTTGACGTTATCTAAGGTAGAAAAAGAAAGAATTGTATGCTTTTAAGTGTAATTGGTAATTGTTTAAAAAGTTTTTTTATACTTGTATAGAGAAATCTAATTGAATTGAAGTACGTTATAATGAAACGAAATGATGGGCAGAGTAGGATTTGTAATAGCTTTTGAAAACAAAAAGAGTAAGGATTTTTTTTACTATTTGAATTAATTTTAAATTATTTTTGTGACACAATGTTTCTATATTCCAGTGTATTATAACATTTTTATATCTGTCAACTTGATTTATATTTATACATTCGCATTTGTTGGATTTTGTAAACTATGGAATAATTTGAATACACTGAAAATATTCGCTAATACAACAAAACAAAATAAATAACGTTTAGTATCTTAGCAACTCATTTGTGCCACCTTTCATAAAAATCGCAGGAAAAACTTCGCCATGAATTATCGATTAGTCATTGGACTGTCTAATTTATGTATTCAAAATGGACGGGAAGTAGTTCTACATACTTTTATATAAAGGAGACATAAGATATAAATACCGATATTAAAGAAATCGCTTCTGCAAGTCAAATATTATGCGTTTAGCTATCCATTAATAAATAAGAACACTACAATTTTCTTAGAAGCCGAAATCAGAACAGTTAATAAATAAAAATAATATACAGAAGTAAATATTTTTATTCACTTATTAAATAATTCATTCTGGTTGCGTACGTCATTTATTAACAAATCCTGCTTATTTTAATTATTAAATATTGTTAATATAAACACAATAAATCTCATAAGTCACATATTCAAAGTAAGCTGTTAAGATTAAATCATATTAAAGTTCGATTTGAATGCATTGAATTAAATATGTCTGTCTTTATTATATATATATATTATTATATATATATATATATATATATATATATATATATATATATATATAATAAAGACTCATAATTTATCATTCGCTGAGCTTATCATAATATATAATACGTAAAAGTAATAAAAATTGCCAAAGTATATTTACCTTTTGATTTTATTTTTGAACCAGTCGACGCAGCCGTTTGATATGTCTTGTGACAATTTCGGGGGTGCGATATTGATGATGGTGTAGACCACCACGCATTGGTAGTCCATGTTAATTGTATCCTAGTTCAATAGGACATGAACAAGCGCACGCGCCGCTGCCAACACGCAATGACCTTCCACTAAAAGATCTATTCGCGACGTCGTCGCGACATATTAAAAAAAATATTACAATTTTTTTTTTTTTCAAACTAACTAAAAAAGTTAAATTTTGTTAATTAATTTGAATATTAAAATTAGTTTCGTAAGGCGGCGAAAGGCGTGATATCGATTTGGCAAGGCGCGGCGGTGTGACGCGACGAACATAACGCGACTGCGGGCCGGCACTGGACTTTCCCGCGAATCCGATGTTCCCGACGGCGGCACAACATATCGCCATCCCATTTATACAAAGCTAAATCCCGGGAAATGCATCTTTTCTTAAACAAAAAATATAAAATTGTAAGTATTTACTGTACAGTATATAAACTAAAGTACGAATTTTGTGTATTTAGTTTGACATTTATTAAAATCGAGTCATTTTTATTATTTAAAACCCTGAACTATTATTTGTCTTTTTCTCAATATATATTTACAATATAGACTTACATTACTCAATAAGTGACTGACAGACAAAGTAACCACTGTTTGTAGAGATATGAAATTTGGCATTTAACGTCTCAACGGGGAGATTAGTGAAGCATTAATAATAATAATAAATTATTTATTTCCGCAATAAAAATCTCCATTATCTTAATAATAATTAATAGTTTTATACCAAAAAATATTAAGAAATTTCTTTTTTCCTACGGAAAAGATATAATACGGGATTTTACGTTTTATAATGTAATATATACGGGAGATGAAAACAGAATTAGTATGCCAAGAGTCCACAAGTTTAGGTAAACGAAGTTGCACGCGATATTGAGTAAGTAATTAATAATACTATAGGCCCTCGTGGCGCTGTGGGACAGCATCTGACTATATACGCGATAATTGTGGGTTCGATTTCCGCTATGGGGAAAAATTATATCTAAATTATTTTCATTTCTTCATTTTGGTGATAAGACAAATCGCGGCGTTGAGCTACGCCAAGAAACGTGAAGCTGCAAAAAATGCACTTTTGAATTTACTTTGTATATTCATTTCACATTTTTGTTAGAATAGCAATGTTCTTATGAGTGACTTTAGATGTAAACGCGGAAAAGGTAATAATAAGAGAAGTTGTTTAAAGTAATTTATATTTCTCGCACCGTTAAAAGCGCAGGCTTCAATCCTCGGAAGTAACCCCACCCCGCTTTATCTATGTTTTACATTTAACAAGCTTTTAAGCTAAATATTTTCATAAAATATAAAAATCTTCAGAATTAAATAAAAAATCCTATACCAGAATAGCTCAATAGGCTCTAATTAAGGATTTTTACGGCTTAAGACGTGCAAATTAAAAAAAGAATATTGAAGAATTCATCAAGTTATAATTAATGTCTTTGAAACTAATATAACTACAAGGTTCTTTACTTATTACTTATTATATTACATTAATCAAAATTAAAGCTAAATTAATAACAAGCTTTAAAGATTCAATTATTTTGCGAATAATGTTCTTAATTAAATTGTATCCAAATTAGTTTGGGATGTAAGGCGCAAGTAAACGTTAGATCATTTTAAGGAATAAGGAATAAAGTTTATTTATTAAGTATGAATAGAGACATGCATGTAATTAATGTTCTTTTTTTAGCTTTATTCGATAACTAGCGACCCACGTGCAGCTTCGCCCGAGTGAACTATAAATGTTTCCATATTTTTAGCGGCCTTTACGTGAAACGTTATATTTTGGGGAAACTAAAAAAAGGGAGAAAAAAATATTTTCTAAGCCTATGTTCATCCAAAGAGCCCCACGTATCTCTATATAAAATTTTGTCACAATCGGTTGAGTGGTTGTCTGTGACGACGTCACAGACAGACACAAAGTTTTTATTCGCATTTTTTATTTTAGTATAGTGTAGATATATTTTTAAGATTTAACTAAAAAACTTAAGATGAAAACAATATTATTATTTTATCTAAATAAAATATATAACTGACACCATTCTCACGCTATTAGATATTCATAAGTAAACACGTTGGAGGTAAGATTAAAATCAACCCAGGAAAATATTTATTTATGTCAATGTTACACATTTTGCATAGATATTTTGTACAATCTAGCGTAGCCCGATTTGCAACACAATACTCAATGTATTTAAATGGGTGAATAATGGAGAACAAATATATATATATATACCAGTAGATATTCTCTGGCTATTTACAAAAAAAATCTATTTACCATTTTAAAAAAAAAAACCATAATGTTAATTTAAGTTTATATCTGACTATATACGCCAATGTTGTGGGTTCGACTCCCGCTCGCGGGAATTTTAAATTATTATTGGAAGTATTTTCATTTTTCCGCTCTGGTACCTAAGACAAACACGGCGTTGAGTGCCACCACTCCACACGCAATGTCTTGACATTAAGTTCTCTCTGACTACCATGATATGCGGGAAAAAGCGTGAAGATAAAATACCCAAAAGTGATTGCGTATATATATATATACATATCTCATAAAATTAGAAGCAAGTATCGCTATGTTATTTTTATCATCATCTTTTTGTTTGTGAGCTCCCTCATCACAATACCTTTCTCACAATACAATTAGCTACGCTTTGTCATTAATTATTGCATTTTCTTGCAGTCAAAGATAGGCTGCAAGAAAATGCAATAATTAATTACAAAATCAAATAAATCATAACTTCGTTTCATGGCCGACACCAAATAAGACCTGAAATTTGTTATAAATACATACTACTAGCTTTTGATGTAAAATGAATATAATTTTAATATAAATATTTGTAACATTTTGATCATAACATTTCCGGGAGTTACGCCCACTTGTTTTTGTTATATCTGAATAATTAAATATCACTATGATATTCGTCTATTCGTTTTTAGAAATGCCATTACAAACACGTATTTCATACAAACTTCTAACATTTATTTCACTCCGTTAGGAGGTGAAATTCCAAAAACTTAATAACCTTTGACCATCTACAAAGTATTCCGCATCGAATAATCTAAGCGTCATCTACAAACGTTTAGAAATGTTACGAGATTTTAAATAAAGAGAAATACAGAGAGATATAGTCAAAGCGGTAACAATGTCTGAATTTCACTATAATAAAAAACTTACTTTATTTTATTAATTTAAAGCCTAGCTCATGAGATTTACTATTTAAAGTCAAAGGGTTCGGTTTTTAGTGAAAACCATAGTTAAATAGTATTTTACTACAGTATATTACAGTTAAGAAACGAAAAATTAATTTATTCATTCTTTATGTCCCACCATTTTCTTTTCTGTAATTTAATCTTGAAATAACATTTATTTGAACAATAAATATAAAAAAAATAATTTAGCATGCTACAAATAATAAACAAATTTGTATAGACGAAGAAAATTGGCGCTAAACGTATTTATTTTTTGTAAATGTTCTATAAATAAGTGAAGTATTATATTATTAATGAAATCACTCCAGCTTTTTAACAACGATGAATGTAGTGAGAGAGTATTTGGAAAACGAATTGATATCGATTTCCAAATACTGTGGCTGCTACTGCGGTAAACATGCCTTTGTGCAATAGACTTGCCTGAGCTTTATCTCAGTTCCTCATAGGTCATCGTGGCTCAGTGCAATTTCTCTGTGTGATTGGTAGTGGATTCGATTACCACCCAGAGGAATGATTATATATTTTTTTATTAGCTCTGTTACAAGACAAACCGCATTCCGCATCTCAACACGCAATATCTCTAATTCTGGCGGAAAGTAGAGAACGACGTGTCTTGACTCTAGCGTGAAGTAAATATTTTTTTTTATTTTATATAAATTAATTATTTTATCAAGCATTAAATTTTTGTTACATTAAAAATTAATTCAATTTATTTATTAAGAGAGAAATTTAGTATTTCTTATGCTGCAATAACAGATTATTACTTGCGTGGTCGGTCAGCTTTGTTTAAAAATATTTAATGGATTTTTAAAGAAATTATTCCACTTTTTACTTAAAATTGTGAAAATGTCAGTTTTATTAGAACGATACTCTTTTATGCAACTGTACTGAAAAACATTCAATTATATTATAAATGAAAGATCTGCTGAGTTTTTATCGTATATCTTCTCAGAGTTCAGAAATTTCTTTTAGAATTGATACTAGACGCCTTGACGGTAAGTTAGTAAAAGGAAAAATTTACATAGTAAAAGTAATATAAGAATTCGAATTTAAATAAGTGGTAGCCTGAACGCTGAGAGAGGCAGAGCTAACGCTATACATAACTTTTTACTGCATTTAGTTATTGATAGGCTTAATGATCTATATCGGATACTACTTTATTATACACTATATATATATATAGATATATATATATGAGTATATATTGTATGAATTATATTTTTGGCAACTCATCAACGAGAACCTAGTGTCAAGACCCTCAGTTCTCCACTTTCCGTACGAAATCAAGACGAAGGCGGTACTCAACGCCGCGCTTTATCTTAGGCACCAGAGCGGAGAAATAAAAATATTTTAAATATAATCATTTCACTGAGTAATAATCGAACCCTTTACTAATCGCGTTTACAGTCAGACGCTACCAAACTGCGCCACGATAGCCTCTATAAATAAAATAATATATTAAAAAAAATAAAGTTTAAATATAATCCATAGAATGAATTTACTTACGTAAATAAAAAAAATCCCATAGAATCTTTTTTTTTGGTAAACATATTTAATTCCAACCTCATTTAAAATTTTCAACTCTTCAATTCCAATCCCCCAACTCATTTTAACTTATAAAGCAAGTAATTATTGCTAGAGGACACATGGAGTGCAGACCAAACGTGCTTTGAGCTTTGAAGTGTTTTCACCACTTTACTTGGTCCTATTGTATTACAAAGTAATAAGAAAATTAATATTAATTAAAATCGACAGTTATTTCTAATATTGACGTAATTAATTATTGAATAATAATTTATATATAAATATATTATTTTATATAATTATATTGGTTCATATTGATTATTCTTATATTATTTGTGGATTAATCTTAATTGGAACGGAAAGTGAAGAACGGAGTGACTTGGTGATTGATTTTTTTCTCTAATAATCTTGCTTCACAGGTAAAAATGTGATCAAGTTTTGATTATATTATTTGCATACTATTAATAAAAATAAGTTACTTTGAAAAAGTACTTTTGTATAGAAACAAGGATTTGTCATTTTGTGTTTTCATTAATTTGTACAGGCTAATGTCATTTAAACACGTTCTTCATTTAAAAATAGTATGAAAAACACTGGCTACTTTATCCTTATGGCAAATATATATAAAGCATTGCAATTCTTGCAAACATATTAGAAAATCAAACTGTAAAGGCAATATGAGAATGTTCGAATTGCATAAACTATTTCAATTTAAAAGATTAATATAGCCCCAATAATATGAATAAACGGTGAACCTGCGCTAAGGAAATATAGGATTTCATATGATCTTTTTCTAGAATATTTGAAAGACTACGCATTATTTTATCTGTTTTTGGATAATATTAATTCTTATATTATTACAATTTATATTTATATTTATATTATATCATTAAGAGACATTGAGCACATAAACGTTCCATCATAATTCATAATATTTTCGCGATTTACATAAAATTAAAAAGCTTTTAAGCAATACATTACATTGAAGATTTTACATTTCCAGTTTTATACCGTGACGGGCTGTAAAATATACAGAAGTGGTATAAATCATTTAGTATACTAAATATAGATTTAATATACTGTACTAACTCCATGCTAATTTGTCCTAGTTAGCAAGTTCTAATTCTACATTCAGGTGGCGTGACAGTGTTGAGTGCATAATTTATCACAGATGCCATAGTAACTTTGTAGGTACTCGTTACCGGCGTGTAAATGTTTAAATTTATAATACGATTTCATAGTTGTTTGTTGTTTATTTGAAACTGGACTAATTATATTAATATTGTTTTATTTTTATTCTTCACGCATCTTTCTCAGGTAGTGGGAACGGTCAGGTAGTAACTGACCGTAACGTCTGCTCAGGAAGTAGCAGACCGACGAAAAGTATGCTAAGTCCTCTTGGGCCAATCCCATTTGATTGGATTCCCTTTTGATCGGACTTACATAGGAAGATTTCCGTAAATTTTATTATTTATTACCATCTTCTCTGTGTCAGCATTGTGGCGCAATGAGACAGCGCTTGGCTGCAAATGCAATTAGATATGTATTCGACCCCCAGTCGAAGTAATTATTATATCCAAATTATTTTTATTTCTTCGCTCTGATACAAGACAATCTGATGATTGGCTGAACACAACACCTTGCTTGCGTGACCGCAATGTCCCGAATTTGGGCGAAAGTGGAGACGTTTCTTGATACTAAATTCTCTCTGACTACCCTGATATGCGAGACAAAGCGTATACACCATTTTTGTCCAAATAACTAATTGTTAATATTTTATATATTAACAAGACTTATTAAACTAAAACTTCGTACATTAAGCGTATCCAATTAAACTGCTGTGTTGGTAGTTAACATTTTGTTAGCTACTGTTAAGATTAACAGTATATATAATAAAATACTTCTAACAATATTTATTACATTATTTCTGTACCGTAAATCCCTACAGTTTTACTTCGCAGGAGTCACTTTTGCTATTGTATTAATTATAATCTAAGCCCTAGTCCTCCGATTAGTTTATATCAGTCATCCTAAATTATCATGTCAAAAGTTTATTTAATTCTATTAAATGAAGTGTTCATAAATATGATACTTATAATATTGTATTTTAAATTTTATTTTTCATCATAATGTTACGATTTTTTTCCATGCTCCATGATATGTAGCAATAATATTATTTCATATAAGCAGGTTCATCTGAATTAAATAGGTCAAAAGTAGCTAAAACCTACGTTACACCCACATAAGCCACGAGTAAAACTCGTACCGTTGCTTTGTAAGTAATGATTTATTTTAGAAAAGTTTATGGAAAATGTTGTGTATATTACAGGTTTTTATGTATTTTAAGAAAAAAGTATAAAAACTTAATGGTCTGTCAAATGTCTTCATGTTAATCAAATCACGCGATCTTATAAGTACATTTGACAGCATTTCTAATAAATCACTCATCTTATCATTTAGTAAAGTTGTATAACACATTCAATAAAGAAACACCCTATTCATTGTCTCCTTAGTTACGAGTTGATCAATTCAAAAGTTTATGTCTTCAAGGAAAGAACTGTCAGAAATTATTCTTTGGTAACAAATTGTTGAGATTCATGTACGATGGAGCTTTTCTTTGACACACTATGTTAATCTATGTAAATATATCTCGAGATAATTTTGTTTCATTATTTGTGAATATGTAGTTGAAAAACTCGTACATTATTAGTTTAAAAAAAATTACCTTTCAATTTGAACATAAGCATAAATTTTAGAATGTAAAGTATTTATTTTAAGTAAATTTAATTGTTAATTTTGTGTACAATTAATTATTTATATATATATTAAAATATAATGTGTTTTTTAATAATTAAACTGCTCGTTGCAATCAAGTAGACTAATTAAAACATAAACTGAAAATCCGCAGGAATCCAATGGACGATAACAATAACAATATTCCTTTTACGTAACACAACTAAAGCTATTTCATTATTAAAACAAAACAACGTTCACAATACAGCTCTTTAATTTGCTTTGGGCTGTTCTATTGTAACGTGTTTGTATTGTCTTTTATACTTCCAGAGATTTTTTTTTTTTGAAAAATTTCTTTTAGTTTAACTGATATTTTTTTTGACAAATGGCAAAGATGGCCAAGCCCTTGCGCCCCACTGACCTATTTATAGCGCATACGTTCCGTATACGTTTTCAGTTCAACTTGGACAAAAGAATGAGCATATTTGCGAAAATAATGATTTTAATTTGATCATGAAAATTTATTCTGTATTAAAAAAGTTATTAAAAAAATGAAGCATGTAACTTCTTATTTTAAATAAAAGTATTTGACTTTGTTGTTCCTTTTAACTAAACGATACCACTCGTAAAATACTATACCTAGCGGGGAAGTATTTAACTAGTTGTCTCGTTATTTTTATTATAATTTTGATATTACTAAATTTATATCATAATTGTTCAGGGTTATGCAATATTCCAAAATGGCATGTTACTCACGTCAGCTACAAAGGCTGTTAGAGGCTGTGCCTCTGCACGATGGCTTAAATATTATGTTCATTCAAAATACAGTAGTACATATATACAATCATTGTTGAGAATTCGCAACTTAATTGATTGCTTATTAGTGAAAATAGGTGATTCTTTTCATCTCTTTGATATTCCAACGAAGCCAATTTAAAAAATTATGTTAATTCAAAGAACCTTTATGAAGTTTAAGTTGCATCATTATGAATCTCCCTATATCACTAAAAAAGATAACATCGCTTCGTTGCATAATGTCGCTTCGTTGCGACGTAAAAGAAAAAGAAATAAACTAACAGATTTTTCCTTTTACAATAATAGTCAGGATTTCGGGAACGTAACCAATCCAATAAATCTATTGACACTAGAAAAGTCATCGGTGAATAAATTACAAGTTTTCTTTTAGGTTCGATAATCTATCATTTAAATAGATTATTGCTCATACATTTAGTATTATTTGTACAATTTCAGAGTATTGAAGAATGCATTAGTACTAGTTTCTCAGATTAACATGTTTGAAGTTATTTTTATACATAAAAGAAAATATTTACTTACTGTATTTATTTATCTTCCATTGCACACAATTTGACAATAAATATGCACAAAAGGCGGACTAACCGCTAAAAAGTATTCTCTCCCAGCCAACCTTGTCATGAGGGAAATCAATGTGTAGGTGTATGAAAGTATATATTATAGCTTAAATAAATTATCAAAACGTATAAACACGTACAAAAAAATACACAAACATATATATATATATATATATAGATATAGATATAAATATTATAATTACAATTTATTGAAAAATATTTATTTAACCCGATGCTTCAAAGTCTAACGAGAAGCGCTCCTAATGGATTTGGGCAAGAGATCCTGGCTCCAGCGACTGCAAAGAAGTAAAACATAAACTCCAAAGTATGACTTGGTATAAACCGTTAGAGATTAGCTTGGGACTTTAGGCGCCTATCTTGGAAAGAAGGTAAGGTCACTCAGAAGACAAATAAAAACGATGGAAACAAGAAGAAAACAAACCCTGGACTTGCTAGGATCAACTACCGAAAGCCAACCAAGCTGCCGCCAGCAAGACGATATACGATCATACTTACCTAGGTAATAAATAAAGGGTATACAGGTGTTAAATATCCGTTCAAGTTATGAGGTTAATGAGGTCTTTATTCATAATTCACAAAGAGCAAGTATCCCGTAATCAATTATAGGACAGGCAGCAGCAGGGTAGCCAGTATTAAGTTTTGATAATAAATTTATTATTTTGCAGTTAAATCTGCCATGTGTCAGATATAAGTTAGTCAGTATAAGGGTCTTCGTTTTTCATACATTAGTAATCTCATACAGAATATGATTAAATAACAAGCAAAGTAGGGTGGAGCAATGTTCACGACGTCGCCGTGTCTGAGTCGTTAGTGACTAAAAATAAAATATCTTATGACGTCCGAAGTTATTCATATTAACTAAAGAATAAACTGGTCCGTTCATATTTTTAGGTTTAAATTATTTCGCGGCTATTTCGTCCAACGTGAATAATTTAGATATACTTCATTATATGTGCCTACTAAATCTATGAACATTTTGTAAGAAGTTTTTGTGTTTTAATTTTATTTTAACTCGTAAAATTTTACTTGTATATATACTTTATACTTGTTATATATACTTTAGCTTAATATATACTTTGGCTTAAATACGAAAATAAATTATAATGTTGAGAATGGCCTGGTGGCCACGATGCCGTAGGGCATTGGGACAGCGTCTGACTATAAACGGGATTTGTTGTGGGTTTGATTCCCACTAGGAGAAAGTATTATATTTAACAAAGCGTGGCGTCAAGTTCCGCCACTCAAAACGCCATGTCTTGATTTTGGGCGAAAGTAAAGAACGGAGTGTCTTGTCACTGGATCTCTCTGACTTTCCTGCGATGCGGTAACAACCATGAAATTAAAAAAAAAGATAATGTTACTAATATGATATTCGTTAATATTTACGTTGCTAATATACAAATTCAAAGACAGTAAGAAAATGCAGCCATCTCTGTTTATTAAAAACTAGCGACCTGCTCGCGGCATAAACTACATAACTAAACTATTTGAATTTTTCACTCGCCCTTGTTCCCACTTTAATTTACTTACTTTTTTAAATGTGTTAAAATATTGAAAATCATTTTTAGACAACGTATAAAAATTTTAACGCCATGGGATTCAAACCCGCGCCCCTTCACCACTACCCTTTTCCTATTCGAAACCCTTCAAGCGCTCTGACGCAAGCCATGCGTTAAGCTTAACGGTACCTAGCTTACCTTCGAATCCCGCAGCGTTTAATTTTTTTATACGTTCTCTAAAACTGTTTTATTAACTTTGCTTAAATTGATAATTTAAATGGTTTTAATTTTTCAAATTATGAACCGATAGAAATTAAATAAACATTAAATGTTAAAAGAAGCGTACTACAATACACAATACAATAGTCAAACGTGCATTTATAACGGTTAAGCCGTTTCTGAGATTAGCGTGCTCAAACGCGCAAAACAGAAAAGAAAATTTTAAATCATTGTTTTGGGTTCTATTATATTGAAAAAATCCCCTAATTACATTTTTTTTCATATATCTTCCATTACAGACAGAGATCATAAACATTTTTATTGTATATATCGACGAATATTTAGCTTTCAGTGCTAAAAAGACACCATGTGAAACGTTTTGTGGAATGAAATCTGCTAAATCAAATTTTCGTTTAGCAATGTCAACTTAGTTACAATAAATAAGAATAAAAAATATTTTATAACTGCTATACCTAGAACGTTGTCGTTGAGAGTGGGTGGAATCCCATTTAAAAGCATTACCTCTACAGGATACATGTTTGAAATGCCTGAGAGTAATTCTATGACAGTGTTTTTACTATAATGGCTACGTTTATTAAATTAAAACAATTTCTTTAAGATGATACTATACAGTATAAAGTTTACTTCATTAGATACGTTTTCGTCAATTCTTATTGGGTTATTACCCTTAATTTGGGTTATTACTGCAAATTATTGGTTTTACTTATTGATTATATTATATACTAGCGACTCGCTCGCAGCTTCACCTCCGTAAACTACATGACTAAACTACGTAGAATTTTCACCAGCCCTCGTTTTCCTTAAATCATAAACTATGCTTAAATTTACAATTTATATGGTTATTGTTTTCTTACTTGTGAACCGCCTGAAATTAAATAAACACTAAATGTTAAGGGACGCTCACTACAATACAATAGTCAAAGTTGCATATAAATGGGTTCTATTGTATTTATAAATGCCCCTAATAATATTTTTTTTGCATATATGCTCCATGTACAGACAGCGATCGGTTACCTTTTTATTATATGTATATATTAAGGATATAGATATATATGAAACCAGATTTTCATGTTGCTAATAATAAGGGGTGCGTATAGGCAGATGTTTTGCGTTTAAAGAACCCTTTTTCATATTACAAGTTCAAGGACAAATTTTATTAATACCGGCGTTCGTTTCTGCGAACTACACGAGTCTACATTGTAAATGTACAAAGAGATAGAAAGTAATTGAGTGGTATTAAATAAGCCTCAGATCATAAGATTAAATAACATATATTCATTTAAAATATTTGTACTGTATTTTCATCATCCTAGTAAATGTAAAAACAATATATTTGTTTCCTTAATAGAAATTAAAGATAATATAAAAATAACTTCTAATTAATTTGAAGCACTGGTAAGAGAAAAGTAAGGAAAACATCGTAGTATGGTTCGTTGATTTATTAGAAGTATTTTGTTTATATTATTTTGGAGCATCTGATACCCGACGGCTGGATATTGAAAAATACCAAGTATTTCGTTTTAACAGAGTGTACTTTCCTTGATGAAAAATAAATAAGCAAAATTTGTTACATAGGATTATGAATTGTTAGTATGGAAATTTTCTCTGAATACGCTATGCGGGAAAAAATAATGTTTTATGTAAAATTAATATAGAAGGTACTTTAAGTCCTCATTTAAAAAAAATCTAGATTGTGTGAATAGAATATAATATAACAGTTTGAGAAGTGGACTAAGCGATAAGTGTGCATACTTATATATATATATATATAAATATGTACCTATACATTGGGTATAGGTACATATTTGTTGCATAAGTATTGACTTATGCAACAAAAATGATTTTAAACATGGAAAAGGAAATTTACTTCATTGATCTTAAATTGTAGGCAGCAATTTGAGTGATTGAGTTTGAGTTTGTTTTGTAGAAGTGTTTTTATATTTTTATTAATAGGAATGAAAGCAAAATATATAAATTATTTATTGTGGTAATGGGCTTAATTTATTATAAAAATTTAATACTGAAATTCAGCTCCGAATGGGCATACCTTACATTTACAGTAATGAACCACACACCTTTTCAATTTATTTCTGATAACAAGACTCTCATAGATTATCCATATTGAAAGGTTAAGGGCGTTCCAATTACAAATATTAATCAAGTAGTATAAAATATAAAATAAAAGTACATTTTTTATTAAATCTGTTAACAATGTTGTAGCGCCGGAGCGTCACATACATTGAATGATTTCATTATTTTATATAAGTTATTTCTTCAGTTAATTGTAAATGACAAACAATTAACATTTTTTTCTCTAGATCTCACTTCTAATATTTAAATTACTGACAATTATGAATTAAGTGTCACAGTAAATATATATATGTTACACAACACGAAACCCGAGGCGCATATATATAATATTTTATGAACAATATTTTTAAGAGAAATAACCTAATAGTAAGATAGTAATGCGTTACATTCTCCATTTACCATCTATGTCTAAAATATTACTTGCTGAGCGGATGTGCCTAATACTGCATTCTGACTAACAGCCAAACGTTTGAACTTCAATTTCCACTGCCTATTTGTATATTATCGTATGTTTATACGAGCATATATTCATTAAATAAAAAAAATCTTTTTGCATATGACCATTTTTATTACAAATAAAGTGAAACAAATTTATATTTGTTTCACTCGGCATCGAAAAGTAATTTTCTTACCAAAAAATATATAAAACGTCTCAATACAAACAAAACTTAAATCCACACATTCGAATTTTGTTTTATTATGCACTAAAATTGTCAAACGTCCGCGCCAATGTAAACCAGTTGTGTCCACGAGTGGCGTGTGCACGTGACGTCAACGAATACGTACGGAACCACTTCTATAAGAGAGTACTTGTCGCAGAGCAATTATTTGTAGCTTTTAATTTATTAAAGAATTACTGGCTCTTTTTATAGAAATTACATTTGGATGAAACTTTATTACAATTATAAAAGCATGGAAATTGAAGCTTAAGTAAGATCGTAATTGATCGATGATGATATATATAAAATCCAAATAACTATATAAAATTAAATACTCGGTAAACAGTCGTAATTCAGCTATTTTCATATGAAATATGTCGTCTGAGAGTTAAGTTTTATAATATAAATGTATTAACCGAACAGCTAAAATAGAGCAAGGTTGGGAAACGTTCGTGAACTCGTTTGATCTAAAGACAGGATAACATCTTCGCTATATTTAAATTTATATAATGGCATATAACTGAAAAATGCATGTATTATAAACTCATATAATTGATTTTTATTGTAGCGTATAATGCTAGATAAAGAAATAAATTACATACATTTATTTCTCTAATTTGACTAGTCTTTTGGTCTAGTTGATAATGGTTCCGACTGGTAAGCCGAAGGTTACCAATTCGTACTCATTTAGGTGACTATTTGGTACAAATATCTGTATTTTCGATAATAAAATATTATTAATTATTTTTTTGTTTATTTAACATATTTCAGGATCTATAGTCGTGTATGAATTTTCATAGAACATAAAAAATCGATTTAAATATATAGAAAAGGATTTTATTACATTTGTGTTTTATTTTGTATATTACTGACTAAGGTCATTGTTAGGAAGCACAGTGGTTAGGATAAATCTTTTCTTACCGTTCGAACCGAACTATTACGTGCTATCCATTATTTAACCCACCACAGCCTCTAGGCTGAAAAATGTTAAATTTTGCTATATATTTCCTATATTAAGCGCCTCACTTATATCAGCATGAATGAATGTTCTATGTGTCTAGTGTCTAGTGGACTATATTAAACAGCATTAAAATGATCAATTAACTTCTCTGTATTCATTTTGAGATAATTTAAATAACTGTCACCGAGTACGTCCAAAGTATTTATGTCGTACAATGCACCACGTGTAGCAATTTATTAATGCGAAGCATAATTATTCCACGACACTATTATATATGTTTTGTCTAATATTTAACTTCCTCTATGCAATTAGGTTGTAATTCTTGGCTACTATTGTTATAATCTAAATTTATCCATATGTCAAGATTTGAGAGACGATAAATAATTACTTTCTGCTCGTATATATGTGACACGTATAGTGACTAGGAAGAGCACTGGCGGGGTAACGTTGAGTTTCGCTACTTAACACGCATTTGGGCCAACGCAATGAGAGAATGGAGTGTTTTGACACTAATTTTAGATACTACGCCACCATCGTCTTTAGGGTACTCCGGGGTTTCTTCCAGAGCACCCGCAGCCTCAATGATTTGCAAGGGGCTCAACACGACAATTCCGCAGTAGTTCCTCTGAGATAAGGAGAGTTGGAGATATAGCCGTCTTACAGTTGCTGGAGATAGAGAGGTACCCCATGGTACCAGAGAGCCTATTTTAACGACTCAAGTGACAAGCTGTTGGGCGTCAGTAGGTGACTGATCTCGCAAAAACACAGACCTACTTCCTCTAGATGCTTATTAACATGAGCAGCAAATCTTCTCAAAAAGCCAGCCCGTCTCATGCAGCAATACTATTAACCTGTATTCAGAAGGAGAGTCGAGAAGACGATCTTCCTTGCGCAGTATATACAACCCCACTGCCTTCCAGATCTTTGGAGACTACCCAGCTGATAGACAGTAGTCAAAAAGTTCCCGAAGATTGTTGCCTAAGCCTCAAGATGTTCTGAAAAACTCTCCATGGAATACCATCTGTTTCCGGCCCTCAGTCTCCTGAGTGCCAAATCAATATCCTTTTCCGGTATGGGAGCTGACTATCCCTCATACATAGAGGGCGCTCACTAAATATATTCCGTGCAGCAAGGTAGGGACGCTCCCATGGATTCCTTTTCAGACCTGCCAACAATTCTTGACTTCTAGATGGGTCCCTAGAATGGACCACAATCAGTGGCTAGCTAGTAACTTAGCGTCAGTGCAGACATCGCAGCTCGGCGCGGACCATTTGAGACTTGTGCTTCTCACAAATTAGCAGCGGAAGCAGAGATGTTGTACAACCGAGGTCTAAAGTGCCCAAACTTCACACAACAAAAAACTTTTAAATTTTTATATTTCTATGTGTTTGATGATCATGAGTTTGAAAAATACAGTGATGCCAATTTCAAGACCATTTTGTAAATTAATATAAATTTCTATGAAAATTAACAAATGAAACTAAATTTTAATATTATAATAACTATTCTAAAAGTCAAAGTGAATTGTCGAAGCTGCTTAATTAATGAAATTGTGTAAACTATTGTGTTTTACAAGTTTCAAAATTGGTTTCGCTTATTATTAAATTAAGGCTCTGTTGTCACCGTTCGCTCTTAGTTTACTCCTGTAGTTGATTCATGTAAAAGAAACAAAGTTAATAATTTATTTCAATAAATATTGTAGTTAAGCTTTTTTTATGGATTTTAATATTATGAAGACGAGGTAAGCTTTACGATCTGACATGGCTTATGGCGTAATCGCTTATTTTATTTTATTATAAACAAAATAATATGTAACTTTATATAACAATAGTAAAAAAGTGACCAAACGCTCGTGACATCCTCGAAATTTCAATGTTATAGTCTAATTTTAAATAGTAGTAGCCGCGTCGCTCTGCCAACGTACAGATGTGACAGATACGAGTAGGCAGGTTATAATTAAATTGGAGGAGCATTGCCAAGGACCGATCGCGGTGAGATTAACAGCTGCTTATTTAGGTTTTTACTAGTTCCTATTATACAGTAATCTTTTATAATCAAATATTTGATGTTATTTGCAATACTATATTAAAGGTGTACTTTACGTTTAATAGTGAACGGCTACTGGCTGAATATAATTAAGGCAATAGATATTTACCTATTATATATGCGATTGGTTGTGGGTTTGTGGGTGTGGGTTACAATTTTCATTTCTCCACTCTCACAATCTAAGATAAAATGCAACGTTGAGGATCGCAATGTCTCGATTTCGGTTGGAAATTGGAGAACGAAGTGTCTAACATATTAGATTCTCTCTGACTTACCTGCTTTGAGAAAAAAGCGTAAAGCTGTATTATTTTCAATAAATTTTATATATTTTCTATTTAACTATATTTTGAATGAATGATTTCATAATTATATGTACAATATCATTTTCTTTTTAGAACTATGCACTTGAGACTGTATGAATGCCCTAAGGCATAAGTCTTTTTGTTTAATTTTATTCTAAGTAGAATAAACCAAAATCGTAGCGTAATCATCAGTTTATTTATCATAGTATTTTTTCCAAACTAATTATTGTGTGTAAAATAATAATATAATATTTAATTATCAAATCTTCCAAAAAATATTTTATAGTATAAATTATGTTGCTAGTTAAAAACAAATGACAAAAAAAGATAAAAATAGTTCTTCTTTTTCGTCTAGAATGGTATGAAGATTATCAAATATAGCTTAGTCTTTAGCTGTGTCTATAGTGTAGGATAGACGTTTAGAGAGCATAGATAAAGTTCTGTGCCACTTACATTTAGCTTAAGAAAAGAAAAGAAATAAAAGAACCGACGACTACTTAGATGTTATTAATGAAAGTATAAAATAATTGAAAAGCCCCCGGAACGGATGACGATGAGTTATCAATCAGTTGGATTATACAAAATCGAAATAATTTAATTTAATATATTAAAATATAAACCGCATTCAAATGGGACTAGTAGCTTGATTTATACTACAAATAATTATTGCAACGCCCCCTAGCAAGGATTCACGGTAACACATATCTAAGAATATGCACCAGTCAAATCTGAACCTATCACTGGTAATCACATTAAATTTAAAAAAATTGCATGTGGTAATATATGTTAGGTTAAATTAATTATTTCCAAACTATAAGATTTACAAGAAATAAACCTACGTCTGGCCTTTAGTAAAGTTTCGTACATAGGAATTCGTATATCTGTGTAATACGAACACGAAATTGTACTCTAAACTCTAGTTCAGCAGAATCGCGTTGAACATGTCTTCAGTATGTTTTTACTGACGAGACGAGACATAAAGCAGATAGAGCTGAGTTATGGAAGGTGAACAAAAACCATAACACGCTAAGATGATTTATTAGAATTATTGATCAACTTTTTTTAGACTAAAGTTAATACTTACACAAAATATATGTTTTAGATATTCCAGGGACAATGTTGTATATGAAAATGGATAATATTAATTAGGTGATTAGTTTGATTATATAAAAGAAAATCAAGTATATTGATGGCGTCTATTTTGTTACGTCCGTTTAGATTTAATAATGTAGAGCTTGGTACTTTAACTCTGCAATATAAGAGCTCTATAGAGCCATTCCATTGTTATAACATTCAGCAAAACTATCTTAAAGCTTACGTAATCATTTCAATTGATTATAAATGAATAAATATTATATTTCATACTATTGCTGTTTTTATCTGTTTGTGTTGTAGATAAAAAATAATTATCAAATAATTCGTTTTTTATTTATTATTCATTTTTATGTTAAAACTCGCGTTGATAATATGTATTCCAAAGGACAAGGTATTGGTAAAAATGATTAAAACATTACCATGCAACTATAAGATCTAGAAACGACAGCATGGTTTGTCTTTTAAATATTACATTCCACATGTCGAAGATTCCTTATAGTTACAGTCCTATGCCCTTTTCTTTTATTAATGCTCTTTTTACAATTCCTATTTATTTTTCTACGTTTTGTATGTATTTTGTATAAATATTGATTAATATATTTATACCGTGTTCATCACTTGCATATTTGATTAACACCTTTGACGTGAATATAATATGTATGACTAATTAGTGTCTGTATGCTTGTGGAAATTTTACTTATAATTAAAAATTTACCTATAGTTTGCTTGCCCAAGACTTAAACCAAAAATATCTTGGATAAATATCTCATGGATAAAATATAATTGGAAAATTCTTAACATTATCATTCATTTCACAACTGACAGCGACTGTAGAATGTTTTACATGAATAAAAGAATCAAAGAGCGTCGAAAAATGATGTATATATTACTTTTATAACAAAAAATCAGACATGAAAGAGAAACAGTAAACTGGAATGCGTTTCAAAATAAATATTTATGGTAACATAACTAATAATAAACCAACAATAAGGACTATGGATCACTTAAATAAAATATGTTATTTTAGTTTCTAACAACCATTTTCAATCAATTTTTTTTCCTTAGTCGGGTTCAGTAAAGAGTATTTCATTGAAATTATGAATTTGAAAACGGAAATCAAGTTTTATATATATCTATCTGTATTACAGTGAAATAGTAAAGTTTTATCTGTAAATTGAGTATACTCGTATTTAGAAAAAAAATAATTTAGAGGGATGAGAAAACAGAAATAGAATGTACACCGTTTTTTAATTTTTGTGTGTGTTTGTCTCTAGTCCGTTTGTACGCCATCTTTACATCTTTAAAGCAATCTAATTGTTTCTTTTTGTTACATAGCCTTAATTAAACCTGGGCAGGACTTAGAATATGATTTATTTCAAATGTGTAGAATCATAAAAGATCAGCTAAAGTATAAGAAATTAGGAAAACCGTCTTAAGAAAAATTGTTCTGCGTGACTCGCAATTTCTGTAGACATATAAAATTTAAAAATTCGGATCAATCGATCAAGAACCATTATAGTCTAGCTATACTAAATAGACATAAGTAAATGCCCCTTAATAAAAACTGTTCAAAACAATAGGTATTTTTCATTGACAATTAAAGATCTGGGAAATCATTGAAGAACCAGTTAAAGTATAAGAAATAAGTAAATGCTGTATTGGTAAAAATTTTAAATATGGTAGGCAGTTTTAGATAACAAATAAAAACTATTGAATATTGAGGCCCTAGTAAAGCAATGCTACATCGTCTAGCCATAAACACGATAATTATTGGTTCGATTCTCACTCGCCGGAATGGCTATATTTAAATTATTTTCATGCTCTAGTAAGCAGGGTGTTGGCAAAGAGTTTTAGGATAGGAAACTAAATATGGAATAAAAAGCATTAAATCTTATAACGGTATGTCGAAATATATAAATTGTTTTTAAGCCCAAATATATATATAATGCAGAAATTTTAAAGACGTAGCTTACTACGTCTTTATCAAACGATACTTATATATCAAAGTAACAAGTATCAGCATAGCTAATAGTAGGAAGGAGGGGGATAATTAATTTTGATTTAATATCGTCTACTAATAAATAACAAATTAATAGCGTCCACTATAGGCAATTAAAAGTTGGTAATGAGTTCTCCATCCTTCACATCGAGAGTTTTACATTACTTATATGGTGTAATTTGTGTTAGTTAGTACACACAGTTTAGTGCCAGTTTGTTTGAGTGCAAGTTGGAGTTTTTAAATTGTATCATCAATAAATGACTAAGTTACATGTTTGGTCAAAAGGCACAAAATTACAATTGTAATATGTTGAAATTAAATCATACATATATGTGAAAAATAGTGTTGAGTATATAGTTTAAGATATAAATCTACGCTTTGATGGTCAAGTGTTTAATTTATGATATATTGTCGAATCTTTAACCACATAATAGCTGTAACCATTAAGCCTAATGTAAGCCAAAAAGCCAAACTCAATAAGCCAGTTAATAAAGCTATTGATATATAATTTAGTTGTATTTAAAATAAAGAGAAGCCTTACAGAAATAGGAACATAAAAAAGTGTCTGAGACCAAGTGTAGGTTTAAGGGGCAATCTCTATCCGACCTCCTCTCTCTACCAAATTTGAAAAGAACATACTTATGTCGATTAACTATTAGTTAAAACACCTCGGCCTGTTTAGAGTTATCATTATAGCTCTAGACAGGCCGAGATGTTTTAGTTGGTTATAGAAAGATTTCGCTGTTATACCTCTGGCATCTACTTCTACCGCATATAAGTCAACTCTAAACCTATCCCTGGTCAATTCGTTAGTTAGTGGAGTATGATTATCTTTATAATAAAGTAATTATCTTTAAGAATGTTTGTTATTCACGAAACTGTAAGTTTTAGCAGTGTTTCATGATTTAGATCTCTACAGTAAAGGAATATGTCCAGTCTAGATGACGATAGAGTCTCGATGATATAAACATATAAAATATCTATTATTAATATTTATGTAAAAACCTTAGTTTCCCAATAATATCATTATTATCCAGGCAACAAACATGTAATCGTCTTCCAAATTATGATTAATTACCAAAGCCATACGATAATGTAAAAGTTATTAGAAGAACGTGAAAATAACCAGATACAAAATGAATTATCTGAGTCATCTATCGTTATGAGACCATTAAATCATATCTATTTAAATCTTACAGTTGTTTATAAAGGAAACTCTGTTTTATAGAGTTTACGTTTGCGGTTTAGCCAGCGTTAATGACGGTATTTTGTGAAGTAATAGGCAACATATGTTCTATACGTACATTCTGTACATAAAGTCGAGATATTTAGATTTTTCCTTTTTATCTTATTTTGTAGATCGGATGCTGAAATTTAAAGTTTGATCACATCAAAAACTAATATTATAGAAGAAATACCTGATTTTAAGACAATTCAATCAAAACATGGCTTTAATATATATGTGAATGGATATATATAAAAATAATAACATAAACAAAACCTGTCCCTAACATTACAAAAACAAATAGCTCGTTACATTTGTCATAATATCTTCACAACTGAATTTTATTATGTTATATAACTTCTATGTATAATATGTATTTGATTGATCATAGGGAATAAGAAAAATAATAAATCGTAATATGACTGTTTGGCAAATGGCCAACATTGATAAATATTCAGACGGAACAGTGAGTTAGTCATAATATGAAGAGTATCTCAACCAAGTAATTTGCCGTAAGGCGGTTGTTCACTTCAATGGGAGTGAATGAGCCTATAAATTATACTAATCCCATAAAGTAATAAATAGTGTAATTTTAGCAAAAGTGGAAACTGAAATGCAAACTGTTCCGTTTTGATTACTCATTGAAAAATCAAATTTTATATTTACGAGTATATAGACGACTTTATTTTGCACGCTGTGGAGTATACATGCTTTTTGGTACTTAATACTTATTCTGATACTAAAGAACTCGATTCATGCTCTTAAAATATGCACTCGTGGAAACATTAATGACGTTAGTCATTCTTAATCAAAAACAGGACAGGGCACTGACACATTTCGTCCATTAATACCCTTCATTAACATAGCTTGTGTCTTGATTGGTCACTTCACCTTTTTTATCTACTTCGACTATAATTATAATCACGTGAAAATAAACCTTTAAGCCTATATAAGCTATTCTCGAGAGATATTATGAAACTTCTTGCGCGTTGACTTGACAAAATTTCAACCTGTCAAAGAAGCTGGATTTAGCGAAGGTTATGGCACCATAGACCCATTCACAGGTCCAGAAGACCAAAGAGTGTAATCTGCCTATGTTCTTAGCGTTTTTTAACTATGAAAAAGCCTTCTACTCTATAACAATCTGGTCTGTTCTGTTTATAAAATTGTAAAGGGTATATATTTTTTATCGCTATCGTTTCTACCAATATTCAATAATGTTTTCTACAAACATTATCTTTTTGGAGGTAATAAAAATGGCTCTGCGAACAAAGCAAACAAAAAAAATTTTAAATCTACTTTGAGCCAATTTTATTATAAATTTGAAGTTTGCTTATAATATAAACACATTTTTATCATTAAGAATAATATTCTTTAGTAAAAACCTCTTCTGCTCGTAATAAAATAATAAAGAAAATATCAGAAGAAAAAAGGAAGGCTCTTATTTGTGTACAAGTGAGTAAACATATATAGGTATCTAAGTTATGTTCCTAACATCATCATACAATAAATTAAATTTACTTTAAGGAATTTCACTGCACTGGTATGTTAGAGTTTTATATATATTTCTGAATATGATATTGAAATCGACGAAATAAAACGCACAATTCTAGAGAGTATACAATATATTTAGCTAAGCTTTTATATATTTTTAGCATACATTCGATAAATACAATGGTTAATAAATTAGAGATACTGTGCTAAATATTTAAAAGTAATTTATATACGTTTATTCAATTAAAATTTTACCGTAAATTTAAATAATGGCCTCTTTAGCACTAATACTCACTAAAACTTATGAAGCAGAATATTATCACTACATAAATATTATAGTATATATTAAATAAATTATTATACATAACATAAATATTTAAAATATTTTAATACTATGACATAAATATAATTGTAGTAATTTATTTTTATTTAATAGTTTAAATATTTTCTGAATAAACATCTACATTTTATAACATTTAGTTTTCTACAAACACCATTTTAATCGCTACATACAAATGGCAACCTCTAATTGAAGCATTTTTAAAGACGCAGAACAATCATATGTGGTGTTTATATAGTAATAATCTTTTATATAATAATATTGTTAATATCATTTTAATCTATATATAAGTAGGTTTCTACTACTACTGCTCGATACGTTAAATAGTATTCATATTTTTTAAATCATTAATCAGAGATATATGAGCTGGATATGATATTTCATCATGAGTAGTAAATCTTAGTGTTTACTTAGACCCGTCTGGTCTTGGAGACAAAGCTCGCTCAGAGATTGGTGAACTTCCGCCCGATGTGCTTTGGGGACTTCTATCGCTTACCTGTGAAAATAATATTTAAGATAATTATTAAATTAGTACAGCGTTTGAAACGCGATGGTTGTGATGGTAATGATTGTATTTAAAATATTTTCATTTCTCTGTTCTGGTGACAATACAAAGCGCGTTATTGAGTTTTTCCACTCAATACATATTGTTACCCTGCTAAGCGGGCAAAAGCGTGAAGGAAAAAAAATAATAATATTATAAATACTGTGATTTTATACAAATCAATTCAATAAACATTTAATTTCAATAATATTTATATACTTGACAGTTTGTTTATATGTAAAATATATTTATCACTTCATCGTCTTTTTTTTATGTACAGGTGGATTATGTAATACACGAAAATAAGTAACCTGTAACCCAGTATGCAGCATATTTGCAATAGTCTCAACGTCGAGTGTTGAATCTTGAGCTGATATTTTCTTTATAGCAGATGATACAATGCATATGTCACCTCGCAGCTCACGGACAAGAGCGGTTATTTTCTGAGCATTGCTCAATACTTCAACACTTTGAGTGTATGGATTATATCGTACTCCAAATGGACGCTGGATGCTGTCAGCGAAAGCTCTATAAAGTATATGAAAAAGCTAAGTTAACCTATATTTACATACATTTCCAGTTACTGAGAAATATATGATATTAGTGTTCTCTAGTTCATTATCTTTTCTTTGTGGAACTATCTAATAAAAGCATCTATCTTGCGCGAATATTGGATTCGTGTCACTTTTGTCTCTACTGGCCAGTAAATTACAAACGTGTACGCATATATGTCACATAAAATGTATTAAATGAAGTGATATATCAAACTTAGTAAATTTAACAAATATGAAAAAAATACTTAAGCATAATTTATACGTCAGGAAATATATTTACTACTTAGATGAGATATGCAATTCGTCAATATTATTTAGTTATTTTTTTTTAAATTATATACTGAATATTTATAAAGCTAAATTTAAAAACATCAAGAACATTGAATATTGAAATAACTGACCTCATTTTTTCTTTAGCCTCTTCAAATGAGTCGGTATAATAATACGCATTCTGATAAGATGTAATTATACATTCTTCATTCACGGTGACTTCTGGGTCGAATCTTTTTATCTTGTCTGGGGAGGCCAGTGCATGCTGTAGTTCAGCTACGGATGAGAGTAGACCAGCTCCGTATACACGGTACGATCCATCAGTTTGGCGGCACAATCCAAACTCAACGGTGAAGAAATATAGCTACGAAATAAAAATAATTTATACATTAATTGCTTATTCAGGTTTTCAATGATAAACAGGCTTCTTAATATATATAATTTATTTATTTTAAATCCATAAAGCAGCAAAATTTTTACTCATTAAAACGCCAGACTAATAAAAGAGGAAAATGATTTTATTTAAATGATTTTACTTATCCGCTTTGATAAGACTTTTGTCATGAGGTGACGTTATGTTGACTCAACGTACATTTCAGGCAATATTCTGGAGGATAGTGGAGAACGGAGTGTCTTAACACTAGGTTATCTATGCCTAACATGGTATAAACGTGATTCTGTACAAAAATATATAATAAATATAGTAATATTGAGACATACGTACCAATAGTAGAAATATCGTTATATAATATTCCTTTACACATCTTTCTAATGCTGTCTAAAGATCTATGAAGTTACGAAATATATAATTCTTGCAGCAAAACACACTACACTTTCTTTTTAGTGTAGAAATAGTATTAAAGTAGCATGACGGCGGAGTTAAAAGGTATGAAAACTTTTTAACTAAAATAAAAGCTATTAGTACATTTAATTTATACCTAGGTTTTTGCTTTATTTACAGATTAGGAGCGAGATTCTCATTTCTGAAATCAATTAAGCTAGCTTGGGAGTTAGTGAAACGTCCATCTATATAATAGAACTAAGCTAATTCCTTTTGTGGTTGTAAACAGAATTCAGGATGGCCTGATGACTAGCGGCCTTGTAATAAGTGTGAACTAAAGCATATCTTTGATTCTATAGATAGAGTTTAATCTCAGCAAATCATTCCAGAAAATGGCGTTATTGAAATTGGTCAACAGATTTTCTCTATTTACCTTTACATACAATTGTGTATTTATTTTTTACAAATTTTAGTTTCTATTTATGTAATATTAATAATAATACTATATTGTACTCAGAGATTACATATTTTTTACACAGTACACTAAGCTTAAGCTTAAAGTACAGGTGCAATGGCGACTTTATCTCTAAAAGCTATTTCTTTCATGCAACCATGCATTAATGGATATATATTACGTGAGAACGCAGAGGTAAATTTGACAAATATTCTAAGGTTATTAAGTTCATATTAGTAAACAGATATACATACATTAATTAATGAATACATAATTATATACATACATACAAAATAAATACATATATACAATCATATTTGAAATGAAAATATTATGAAATATTCTTCGGCAACATAACCGATCCATCAAATGAAATGGACATTGGAATTGTAGAACAATTATTTTCAATTGTTTTGAGAAGGCATCACTTAGGTATTGACGTAACTGACATTCCAAAACTGATGGCGGATTGATGTGATTCACATAAATTCATAGTTCACATTAATTCATAGTTCAATCAACTTTATGATTTTTCTTGCATAGCAGAGAGAAACTAGTTTCAAGACACTCCGTTCTTTATTTTCCGCCCAAAACCCGAAACATTGAGTGTTGAATTGCGGAATACAACGCCGCAGTTTGTCTAGTGCTAAGAAATGAAAAGAATAAATAAAATAAATCATTCTTCCGAATGGGGATTGAACACACGACCAATCGCGTGCGAAGTCAGACGCTGTCACATCGCGCCACGTTGGCCTTAATTCATATTCAATTCGTAGTTGATAATTTTTACATTCACATTTACAACTTTTGAAAATAACGCTGTTGGTACTAATATTATACTGTTTGTAATATTGTAGAAAGCCTGATTGGACGTACAAATTTACTGTATAAAATATAATAATTTTTAACAAAGACATTTATCACATATCATGGAAGAACAAATCGTGAATTTGAACTAACCAAATTTACAAATTGACCAACGACAACAAATTGACGAACGACTATTTTAACTTTCATAAAATTGAAGCGACGATATATCGGAATTCTCTGATCGGAAAAGTAGGAGGCAGGTCTTCATGAAGACAATTCGAAATAGAGTTAATGGATTAAATTCACCAATCAACTATTGTGACGTTTTTAAATTTTTTATCTGTTTGTTAGACTGACTATCGAAACTTATATTTTGCTTCATATTTCTCAGGTAAGATAGGTGGAAGCAAAGGTGAAGGACGGTAAGCAATGCAGGGAGAGACCTCGAGAACACAGTATTGGTAATAATGTCTGTGTGTGAAGAGGTTTATGACAGCGGACCAGGCGAAAGAAGTATATAGATTATGTAGCATTTGGCGCTCCGTCCTCTGTGACTACGCCGCTAGGGATAAAGCGAGAAGTTTGTAAATAATGTTTTAATATACTTTCAATGTTTAAAATGATTTCAAAATCTGAAATATGTGTCCATGACTGATTATTATGAATCGTTTTTATTGTTTAGAAATATTAGCCTGTGGCGTAATATTTTATAAACCAAAAACGAAACTGAGTTTAGTAAACTAATAAATAATTTCAAAACTTATAAGAATTATAAACACGCATGAGATGTTTGATTTGTGAATTCACGGACTGACCTAAAAGTGTTCTATGTTTAATGTATACTTTGACTAATGTTTCGCAAACATTCAGAGTACTCTTAAATATATAAAAGCTTTTAGTATCAAATTACACGTAAAATACTTATATTAAAATACTACTTTATAAATCATTCTTAATTCTTTATTTAAGTTCTTAGTAAAAATACAAACAAAATAAAAAACTAACTAAACATTCGAATAAAACAAATAGAACAATCATAGTGAATTGAAATTGAAAAACGGCTACATCTTCTTTCTAACTAGAATGAGATATGGCAAATAACATACACATTAACAGTATTTCTATAAATGCTATACGACGGAAAAAGTGTTAAATAAATTACGGAATATACTTATGTGTACGTGCGTTAATGTATATATTAATGCACGCAATTAGCAGCAGCAGCATATAAATATATATATATATATATATATATATATTGAATAATTAAGAAGACAGCGAACTAATAACAACAATTAACTATGCCTTCCACTTAGCACTTTACGCCTGTTTCCATTTGAATTTAAAGTGTCTATAAAGTACTGAACTTTTAGTTTTAAGTATATTAAGTGGACTATTTCACAGGGTACGATATTAACTATGACATAAAGGACGAACGATATAGTGGTGCAGTAGAAACAAAATTAAATCCGAATTATAAGTTCAAATTAAACTATCCCTAGTTTAATGACACCATTTCTTTTATTTCGGCGTTTAGTTCTATATAATATATTTTTAATGTGACATACGCACATTTGTTTACGTCAAATATATCACTTGTTTGAAATATATGTAGAACATATTTAGAAATAAATTTATGAGAAAATATTCTTATGCCAGATATTGAATTTGAAAAATTATTCTTACCGTGGCCAGTTTATCAATGTCTTCATCTGATGCCCCAAGTGAAGCCAAGCCAAGTTCTTGGGAGAACTGCGCAAAACTCGGATTTGCTAGAAGTGGCATGTGTCCGAGCAATTCGTGACAACAATCACTGTGACCATATAATTTTTAGTATAATATTATTAGAAATATAAATGATGATCGTCGTATTTACAATAGAGATATTATTTATTATATTGTTATTATATAATGAGAGGTTGCACATGTTAGTGAATATGAAAATATAATACTTTATTTAATTGTAAAACATGATATTATTGCTTAAAGAACAAAGGGTCAGAGTCTAAATGTAGGCGCGATGGTTGTGGATTTGAACCTTACTCCGGAAAATGAGACTGACGGGAGAGAGAATTATATGTTTAAAGCGTGACCAGGTCACCTTAGACAAAGCAAAGCGCTTAAACGGTTTTCAAGAGGCGCAGGTTTAAGACCCGCTACGTTCAAAGTTTTATACGTTTCAAAAATATATTATTCATGTCATAAGTGTGTGAATAACACTATAAACATATCAAATCCCTGTTTTTATAAATTTAAGCCGAGTACGATAGTTTTTTTCCATCTGAAATGTTCTGAACATTTCAGATAAAAAAAAAATATCGTTATATGAAAGAACAATACTTACGGTTCCGGAGTGTAAAATGGATCAGATGAGTGGCGAATGTACTGAGTACAATGAAACACTCTAAAGGCGAGGCCAGATAAGAAATCTCTAGGGGAAAGGTATCCAGCCACGGGACGAAGTTGAAAGCCAGTTTTACGCTTCAGGAACGCGCTCACGTCCTCCAACTATAATAAAATAAATTGATTAAATGTGATTCTGAAAACGAATTTACATTTTACAATAAATTAATCAGGTACTGCAGCCGTCCTTTTTCCTTACATCTATGTTCAAATAAAGTACAACATAAAGCTTTTTCTTACTAGATTTTGAACCTATAAAATTGTGAAAGAAAATAGAAAATATCCAAATAAGATACTACCGACATCTAGCGACGCCATAGTTTTAATAAGAGCTGCCATCTATAGATACAGTAAGAAAACGATCAAAATGAAACAGAATGAAGTATTATCATACAACTAGGTTTCAAGTAAGATGGCGTAACTATTTATTAAAACTTTGAAAATATGTATATGAATAAATGATTAAGAATTAAATACTATTATGTTAATTTACCTAAATTTAAATTATTCAATTTTACTTCTTTTATTTATTCCACAAGATAATGTCAATATAAAAGATTGTATGTTAATTTTTGGCGATACAAAATTGGGTAAATAATAATTATATTTCACATAATTTATCTTACTAAAGGCAGTAAAGTTATAAAGTAATCAATTCTACTATCTGAATCAAATATAAAATAGAAAAATTTAATCAAATAGATCAAATAGAAAAATAAATTATTTTTGTGTATATATAGCTAATAATAACCGATTAACTAGAAATAAAACAATAGAAGCTTCATAATACACCACGACATATTAAACATAATATATAGGCCTAGGTCTTTTAACAACAGCTACGAACACTGTAGCTTTCTGCGTAGCAATTTACTGTCCGTAAGATGTATCCATTCTCAACGTGTAGGCCAATGTCTACGAGTATGCAGCAAACAAAACTTTGTTTGCTGTACGCATTAGTTTCCTGTATATTATTTCAAATAAACGATAAAAATAATGTTTTAAAAAATATTTTGGTTAGTTTCACTGGCAAATTATTATGACAATAACTTAAATTTAAAAGACATACCTGCGGCAAATTGTCCTCTCTATAACCACAGTATTTAACAAGCTGAGGCCAATTTTCAAGATATTCATCACAAGCATGTTTCTGGTACAACTTAAAAAGCTCCCGAAAAATAATTCCCCTGTAAAATGTAGACATAGTTAATGAAGTGGATTAAAATAAATTTATTTAATATTAAAACAATCTGTTATATAAACAAGAACGTTTTTAACGAACAAGACAGATTGAGAACAATGTTATATTTTTGAATATAATCAATATCAGGTCAAATTAAAATTTAAAACGTGAATATTTTCAAAAATATTTTACGCTACTATACAAGAGCCAATAATTGTAACTGTAGAGGTAGCTTAGCATAGAACGTTTATACAAGTTATTTAAAAGCATGCAGATGGTTTCTGTCTGACTATAGCGCTCGCATTTAAATAATAAATGATTAACCCCGATATTTCGCGATAAAATTAGGCAACAAAAATAGAAATCATATAAACTACTCGACAAAAAATCAATACGAACCATTTTTATTTACGAATGGCCTTTGAAGTTATTTATTATGAGGCTGATAAGTCTTCTTTAGATCATTTTCCAATATCAAAAGTCTATCATTAATATTCTATAGAATATCTGAACTTATTACAGAAAATCTTTCAATAAAAAAATTCTTTGTGCAGGCACTCTACATAATACTAAAAGTATATGAAGTGAATAGAGGGTAGATACGGAGAGCACGTTAGTAGCAAGTAAATGACTCGGTGCTCCATTTTTTCAATTTGTCAAATGCTAGGATAGGAAAACTGATTTTATTTTTACACATATTTCCAATTGAAAAGTTTAAACTTTTTTCAAATATTCACATCTCTTATTTTACCTTTTTTTGCGTTGCATAATATGTTCATGCAATTTACGCCACTGGAACGTGAGGTAATGGCAAAGTACCAACGATAGTATATGCCTCACCAGTGAACACAATATTACCCACTGAAACTCATACTTTACCTGATGGTTACTTGGTATTCTATGCAATACTAGTGTTGTAAGGTATATCTAAGTAATTATAGCAATAATAGATAATGCTTTGTTTATAGACAATAGCTAGAAAAATTGTCAATAGTTTACAATTTATATATAGTGTTTGATAATATTTGGAGTTTGTGTTTTTTGTAATATTAATACTATTATTATAACAGGTTGCGCCTACACCTGGAATATGACAATTATGTGATTATAATCAGTGTGTATGCACCAATGATGGACAAGGATGATGAAATTGAGAACAAGTTTTACGACTAGGTCACGCAAGTCCTCTCTAGGGTATGTTCCAGAGAACAGATCCTATTGAAGAGTGACTTTAACGCGTGAGTTGATCAAGTCTTTGAAACTGGACCTAAGGTCTTTAGATGACACGGCGTTGGAAATATAAACAGCAATGGACAACTTCTTCTGTCCCTGCAAACCTATTTAAACTAGCCATCATCAACACCATTAGTTAGACTTCCTGCCAAGTATAAAACCACATGGATGACAAATGACAAAACGATTGTCTTGCATAACAGATGGAATGTCATTTAAACTATGAAATATCTTGATGAAAGAACTTGTAGGGCAAAAGAACCTAGATGGATGTTACTTTTGTCTCCATTTTACGAATGAACAAGTGTACACTTAGTTTCAGCTGGTGAGGAAAGAGCTTAATTTTTTACAAAATAAAATTCTTAATGAATGATAATTGAACCCACAACACAACCGCAACAGGGCGAAAGTCTGGAGTATATCACAACGTAAGAACATATTCCATATATTATTCTATATATAAAAAAAAACCTTGAAAGTTTACAAAATACCTATAATATTGTACATTGAAAGTTTTCAAAATAGAGCTAAGATAAACTTTGAACAGAAACTTCATTTTGTAGCAAACATCAAAGTGTTCTAGTTTACTTTATGAAGGATATTACACTAACTTAAACGCATGTACAGCTTAATTCACTTTCAAAGCGGCAGGTTCATATACTCGTATACATTATACCGTCCGTAATAGATCCAACTACGAGAGCTTGAACTATTGAAATAGTTAGGTTATTCGATATATAAGGAAACTAACATCGTTAAATTTCTGTACTTACCTTCATAATATCAGCTTTATAGGTTTTGAAGCTAAGGACATCCTTTGGACATACGTTTTGACATGTTTAATTAATTGTAAATATATATTCATTTGTATTACGTCATGGCACATTAAACTACTAGAATGAAACTGACTAAAATAGTCTATTTTTTATTTTACTAAAAATTGACGATAAAATGTAGTACTATAAGATTCCATGTAGTAATATAGCTCTCGCCATACTATTTCCACTCAATTCTTAATGTAATCAAAAAATGTGCCTAAGCTGCTACAGTGGGCTACAGTGGGCTCAGCTCATATTACGCGTATAATAAACATATTCTACACTATGAAATAACAAAATATCCATCTCGTTAAACAGCCTACGCTGATGTCATTATCGTATATGTTATAGGTAATCTCTTACATCTACATTAGATGTTTCTAGTCTTCAACGACAAATGGCCACGCTAAATATATTTTGCTAAGATGCTATTTTCTTACTTTTTTCATAGCATAGCATCTTCTAGCAGTTTTGTTGATCTATTATGATTTTACATCAGGTGTGTCAATATTTAATCTTGATTGGAATAATTGCTCCAAGTTAAGCCTTAGCTAACTTACCTATACAATTAAAAAAAAACGTGTACAAACATAAAAATCGACAAACAGACAGACAGATCAAATTTTAAAAGTTATAGATTTTCTATTCTATTTTTACATTATGCCCAATTATTATATGGTAAATATATTCGATGTATTCACACTTGTTTATTGATTTATTATATCATGATCTCTATAGCGATTTCTGTTCTGTGGCTGCGATATCTATTTTAAGTAAACTAATATAAATAATATAAAAATAGCCTTAGTTAACTTACTGAAATATATTTAATAACTATAATTCATTTCTATACAAAAGGTAACCTAAAGCAATGTTTAAACAATATGATTAATTAAACTTTTTGCGGTATTTGAATAAGTCAATTAATTCTTCTGATCAGAATGTTTACATTGTTTTATAACGAATTCAAAAGGAACAATTAATTTATGAGAGAATATAAGCTTCTTTTCTTCCCTTTTTAACGTTTCAGAAGATTTCCAATACAGATTCCGCTGCGTCAAATTTTTATACGCTGTTACGGAAATATTTTAGTATACACATTTTTTAATATTTTACGATAGTTTAAAAGTTTTATATTTTTAATGACGACCAATATTCATAAAGTTATAAGTAGGTTTCTAAAAATACACCATATTTTTTAACGGGTCGTTTATATTATGAATGTACGATATACATATTTATGAATACAATTATACATGTGTACGTGTATTTGTCTGGATTTGTGATGGATAATATAATCGCAAAGCGCAGGGGCCTGGCAAAGAAGATACTTATTAATTTACTTCAATAAGTTATAATAATTATTGGTAAGTCAAGAAAGCTTCAAATGTTTATATATGTCAGTTTAAAATTTTACAAAAGTACTAGTAAAAATAAGATTATATTACTGCATGAAACGCACTCGATCGATACGAACTCGATATATTATTATATATAATTTTGTTAATATATATCACTCATTTACAGACCACTTTCACGTTAATTAAGAATATTTTGTTGTATTCATTGTTATATGTTTGCAAATAAGCAACATATTTCGGTAAAAGTAACAATAAAAGAAGGTCAAAAATTATGCGACCTACGATTAAAACACCTGAACTAAACTTTCGCTATGATTTCAACATTTCGCACATCTTTCGTCGTATTTTCGATATGGTGGACCAGTTTCATGTACATTTAAATTTGTGTATACATTTTACAATTTCTTTTGTAGAAATATGTAAAGTATAATAATAATTATAAATGTCACATTAACGCAAAAGGAAAAAGAAGAAAAAGAACACGATGCCATGTTTTATTTCGATATCCATTATCTTCTTTTATGGTCGGTTCTGTCCGCTATGAACAAAAATAAATATGTTTATGAAAACGAAATTCAAAGAAAACAACTATTTAGTATTAGTATTTTTATATACACATTTTAATTAAATTCAAAAAAATATTCAATATTTGTTCACATTTGAACTTATCAACAAATTCTTGAATTATGATGTGGTAATTAATATTTCCTTGTCAATACTTACTATTTATAGTTGTTAGCAATTGCAGCGAATTGTTCCCGTCGCTTGCGATACACGGGATCTTTAAATCCAGGGTGATCCGCGTCCAACTCTGAACCATACATAAGAACATTCTGTGCTCTATCTAAGTCAGAAATCTTTCGAGGGAACCATGGCATTTCACCAAAATCTAAAATTATTATTTAACTGTTTAAAAATAAAAAATACATTAGCGCGAAAATCATAATAAAATTTTTACATTCACCGAAGCATGTCCTAATCTTGGCAATGCCATTTTACACAATGAAGTATTATTTCATTTGCTTTTAACGCTTATAATGCATAAGCGTTAATTATAAGCGGTAATTTGTTAATAATGATGGTTTAATAAATCAAAATTAGAAGGTAATGTCCATTCAAATTAACTAATGGAATACTCGTATTGCAGTGGTACCGCTAGACTTGCTTTATCGGTGTTTCCCGATTATCACAATGATTTTATGTTATTTGTCGAACATATCAACTGACACGTTGAATTGAAATTGACATTTTATTCGAGGAAGTTTTAAGCGCTTTTACTATATACTATTACTTAATATAATTTATATTACTTATTACTTAATATATTATATAGATGCTTATGATCAGCCAAACCCTTTTTTATGACAGGTTTGCATTTTTGGTACTCTACGGGTAAAAGAAAAGGGACATTTGATGAACTAGAAATATATATTTAAGATACCAAAACTAGCAGCGGCTGATAAAGGTGTTGGTGGTGGAAATTCTTCACCAGTTTGGGAGGAAACCACCTCAAAATCTTGCACTTCACGTTTTAGCATCCGTTTAAGCTGTTCCATTCTTCGTGGGTCACATTCCACGTCTACCAAGATATCGGACTAAAATACAGACAATTTAAATTACTGTATTGATTGAAAGAAATATATTTATAATGGAATCTGATAAAATAGGAAGGAAGGTTTACTGATTGTTTAATAAACTCAACTCACAGCTGATGTTTCCATAGCTGATTTTCGAGATTCAATATGTATGACATTTATTCCAAGGTCCTGAAACACCGAGAGCACCTTGACAAGACCCCCCACTTGATTCTTCACTGTGAAGATGACGGAAATTCTTTCCCCTTCGTGAGCTTGTTGTTGAGTCGCATGTAGTTCCCCCAATTTCGGGTTATGAGGTGCCTCGTTTTTGACTTGCCAATCCGACCCATTTCTATACAACCATAAACCAAGGAGTCCTTTACCTGATCCACTCATTTTAAGTTTCAGAAAAGTTATTATATATTATAACTTGACTTACAACCAGGGTACCGACAGTTGCAATGTTTAAGGTTAACTGCGGCAGGTCCGCTACGTATCCCGCTATATAAGGAGAAGAGGCGCGGGAGATCGCTGGAGGGTGGGTTTATTTGATTGGCTGAATCAAGTGTTCAGTGTAACTTGGATCTTTTATTCCGTTAAGTCACGGACACACTTCGTTTCTTTGCTTAAACTTTCTTAAGTTTCTAAATTATTATAATAAAAAGCAAAAATGTTGTAAGTTAAGTTGTTATACTAACAATAAAATATATTGTATTATATCATAATTTACAACGTTTTTAATATAAACAAATTTCAACATAATATATAACAAGACCTTATATCACAATTCAATATATTTTTACAAAAAATAAGAAAATGAAAGATATAGTTATGATTGAACAAATCAGTCCCTACTATGTCCCTATATAACTTCGGACGATTATTTGATAAAGAATAAGAATGTAATTATTTAATTGTACAGGTGGTACGAGCATATTTTTATTATGACCACTAGTCTTAACAGTCAAGAGTCACTACTCTTGACTGTTAAGCCGAACAATAATTCAATCTCAACCCAAAAAATCACTAATATAAAGATCATCAGTACCATTTCAATATTTAAGAATACATTAATGTTTATTTTTGTTTAAATGTAAACATATTTATTTATTTTACAATTTGTATAAAACAACATTTGCCTAGTTTAGATTTAAGAGAACTCAATTCTAATTTATTTATTTTTTCAAAATAATAAAGACCCATCAAAGTTTTATTCCAGCATAGCTATACATATATACATATGTAACCCACCCACCTCAGAGTGACGGGTGTTAAACGCTCAAGTCGCTGTATTTATTACCATTGTTTAGCGAAAAGAGCATCCGTATCATTCGTTATCAGACCAGCTACTTTTACTTTTGTGTCTGATAAAATATTTTGTTTGTTACATTAACATTAGTTACATTTATTTAAATACTTTATTTATCATCTTATTTCATTTATCATGGATATGTAAAAGAACGCCTACATTTACATTTAGTCTAATATTTCAAAATATTTCCTTTAACACTTTTAACATTTTAAAGTGTTTTTGACACACTTAGGAAATTTATAACATATTTAAAAACGTATAAAAATTTGAGCGCAGCGAGATTCGAATCTTGGAAACCGTCCAAGCGCTCTGACCGCTAAGCCGTGCTTTCAAGGTTTGAACACAAGTTCCACGGGTTCCAATCCCGCAGATGTAAAAAAATTATACGCTTTTTAAAAATATTTTTCATAATTACTTATGTTAATCTAAATATAAAATTTTGATAAAAGGGTCAATAATCAAAATTTTATTAAATATTAAAAATATTGTAAAGTATTCAAATTCAAGATATTTTGCCACTCTTTTAAATTTTATTTTATAATTTTAATTATTTTTTTAATTGACCTTACAATCTAAAACTATCAGTTACGTCCTCGTGGAGTTCTTTGATAATATTATCTAATTAATATTAAGTTCATTAAAATAATTTATTAAAATATTAGCTAATATTATATATATGAAAAAATGTAAATGAAGTATGAAATAATATCTAACCTTATATAATTTTCACATTATGGTACATTTATCCATATTTTATTTTTATTAAAATAATATTAATTTATTTGCTTTTATTATACAATTAAATTAATAATTGTTTATAATTTTGAGATAATTTTATGACTAACATTTTAACCCTCGTAAATTATAAAATATTTTATAAACTAGTACAAAGGACGAAACCGGAGATGACTCAATAATGTGTCATTCATTCGTATATTTTCTATTAAACCGAGTATTTTGTTTTAAAATTTGTTATGTAAACGAAAAATCTTCTATTTAAAACAAACCTTAATAGATATTAAAATCCGTGATATTTGAAATTATACGTATATTTAAAAAAAATTATAGTATAAATAAATATTAATAGGTATAATAGCAGCCAATAATTATAAACATACTCAGTACAACGTATGACAGAAGAGTTAACGAGCCGTAAAATGGGACATGTACGTGACGTCAGATAGCTTTGTGAAGGTAGTGTAAGACCAGATAGGGGCCTCATTAGATAACTATGAATATATGATATCGTTCGGGGCTTCAGCGGCGTCAACTAGACTACTATAGCTATTTAAAGTTATCGCTGGCCTATATTTTCTTCTAAATCATAAACTGCACCAAATTTATATTTTACATCAATGATTTATTTATCGAATTTTATAAATACGGCGCGCGAATTGGCCTAGATTTTCTTCTAAATCATAAACTGCACCAAATTTATATTTTACCTCAATGATTTATTTATCGAATTTTATAAATACAGCGCGCGAATTGGTGCCAACCGTTTGCCGCTGCAGGGAATGTTTTGGTTGCATTAATTTTAATTCTGTGAAAACTTTTAAAGTACACCTTAAATGAAAAAAGCAAAGTTTCATTTTGATCTACATTAAAATGGCCAAGGTAACTTATTAGTTACCTGTAACTTTTTTTTTACGTAATAGGATAAGAACCGGAGTAGCTGCCCCAGTTTTCAAAAATATTGTATTATAAAAAAATTCTACTACAATTTTTTTATAATACAATATCAGCCTAATTTTTTGAACTTAACTAATAATGTTTTCGAGTAAATTCTGTATTATTTGACTTCTAAAAGATTGGATAGTTGCCTACTCCGGCGGATAGTTGCACAACGTTAAAAATGCTACGGATACTTGCCTTGCGTGAGGATAAACGCACCACAGTGATTTTTTAAACAAATACGAACTTTTATCTTATATTTTAATAATCAGTTTTCGTTATTTAATATTATTATGATTATGATATTATTATAATAATTTCATAATAATATTGAGACTCCTGGTCTCTTTTACTATTGATAGTCCATCAGCTTGTCTCAGACCTATATCAGGATTTTCTTTAAGAATTCTTTAGCCATTGTCATCTAACCAACTTGTACTTCTTTCAGGACCCTGCGTCTCGAAGTTTGAACACATGAACCACCACTCTTTTTAATTACATAAAACTAATTTTATTATATAAACTAGAATCTAGAACTATAGACCGGTGTTGCTTAGGGCAACTACCTGAAAAACAGCTGGGGCAACTATCCTTTTTGAAACGGATACTTGCCCTTTTTGTTTGCTAGATAAATAAAAAGTGTTCGAAAAAAATGCACACGACAAAAAGAAGTGGAGTGAAACTACAATCAACAATAAAAATAAATAACAATAATTGACTAAATAACAGTGAAATCTACATCAAAATCCGTTGCGAGGTTTAAGAGAAGCTTTAAGCTTAGAAGCAAAGGCGCAGACCGATTTTGTTTTTCTCTTTCTATGTAGTGAAGTCTAACTCAGTATAGGATTTCTATTATATACATTTTTAGCCTTTTATTTTCGTATATGCATAATATATTTCATACATATAGAGAATTCTTTTCCTTTTTTATTATTGTATAATAATAATAGCCACGTACATCGAAATTATGTATATTGATGCAAATCATGATTTCAAAATGATCATAAAACAAGTTAAGTGATGTAAATATTTTACAGTAAGTAACCACAATCAATTGCGAGTTGTTTCAAAAGATCAAATTCGATCTAAATGTGCGTGCGTTAAGCTAATTGAGCGTAATTAATAAATATAAAAGTTAGCATTCTGGAGTTTTGTTGGCTAGGGAGAACCTCGTCTTGAGCTATTCTGAGACTTTAGTAACAGTGCATTTTAAAAATGTTCAGATAACACACTACGTAAACACATTTATTTATTTATTTTAATGAACAAAAAATACATACATTTTTGTACGTAATAAAGTCAAAGAAGTTTTCACTTCAAATAAAGTCAGCTCAAAAACAATGTAGTAAAAAAACTTGCTCCTACTCCTAATTTTTATTTGTCTCTCGATATTCTATAAAGAGTACTGTGACACATTTTGATAGATTTAATCAATAAGCTGACAAAATAATCAACAGTTCTTCAAATCACAAAAATATTTAAAAACACATAAATATTGGTAATAATAAACACCCATAAGGTTATTTATATGGGCATGAAATAAATAGATAATACTGTTTTAAGAGGTTTTTATTATTCACTAGTGACCCGCTCGCGGCTTCGCCGGCGTAAACTACATGACTAAATTATTTCGTTATTTCGCCCGCCCGCGTTCACACTTCATATCACAAAGTTTGCTTAAATTTATAATCGAGATTTTTTTGTTTATAAACTGATTGAAATGAAATTAACACTAAATGTTAAAGGAAGTTTATCAAAATACAATAATTAAAATTGCATTTAAATCAGCTGAGCCGTATCTAAGATTGGCGTGCACAAACAAACAAACAGAAAAGAAAATTTAAAATCATTATTTTAGGTTCTATTACATTGTTAAATGCCCCAAACCATATTTTTTTCATATATCTTCCATGTACATAAAACGATCAGTTACATTTTTATTATATGTCTAGATTATTGATGATATAATGAGATTGACTATTCATATTCAAATTATAATAATTAACTGAAATCAACTAATACTTACAATAATATTTTTTCACACTTTTTACATTATATTGTGTTCACGTATATTTTGATATTCTAAAATGTATTCTTGAAAACACGACGTTTGAGTCGATACTGGTAATCTGGCTTTGACCACGGAATACTGTGAAGTGTTTGCAGTATACCTTGGTCACGGGTAGATTGATCAGACGATATATGTTTTTGTATATTAAAATCAGCGCGATAAATCCGGTTAAATATAAATAGTTTGGACAGTAACGCGAAGGGGCGTTGTCCGATGCAGCTGTGTAGGTTTGACCCACTGTTATTTTTACTACCCCTACTAAATCAAAGCTCGATGTTCAATTTCGAGACTCAATGAACCAGTTATTTAATTTTAGCTAAAAAGTCTCCCCCCTAGCATGCGCTATGGGAGATAAGTACTTGGCTAAAAAAGGAAAGGTGGTGGTGGGAATTGCAATATTTTTATTTGAATTGTGATCATTTTACGTCTCTTTGAACGGAAGTAAATGAAAATGAAGGAATGATCAACGGTAACCTAGATTCTGTTCCCAAGCATAAGTAATTACAAAAAAGTGGTCATAAAATTTTTCTATTCAATATTTTAAGAATAATGTACGAGTGAGCACGAAATCCTTATTCTAATTATATTTATACTATTTACATACATCTTAAAGGTATTTAGAGATACATCTAATACAAATATTCCACCATTTAACATTGAAAGGAGATTTTAACTCAATTTCCTCAGAGACGCCGAGAAACGTTCGCTGATTATTGCGATTCAGCCTTCATCATTTATCAACGATGTTTTATATTTTCATTCAAATGCACTTAAAAATTCAAAGGTATATTATCAATTAAGCTGGAATAGAAAATCAATCGTAATCTATATATATATATATATATATATATATATATATATATATATATATATATATAAAAAAAAAATATATATATATATATATATATATATATATATATATATATATATATATTATAAAAGAGTAGAAAAGAAAATTTAATTTTAGAAAAATTTCAATTGTGTCCGTTTACATATTAGCCTATGGACTATGGACCTTGCATCATCAACTATCTTTCTTAGTAAATACATCGAAGTCGGTGAAGCGGTTTCGGTGAAGATTTTTCATACAAACTTTCATCTCCTATTTCGAACATATAGAGGTTTACTTATGAAAACAAAGGTAGCCTATGATGGACCCTGGATTTTAAACTATTTTTATTCTAAATTCCATCCAAATCGGGCCGGTGGTAGCCATGAAAGCGTCACAGACAGATAGACAGATTTTCACATTTATAATGTTAGTATGGATATTAAAAGGCTTATTATATATATGGATATTAAAAAGAAGGTTAGAAGATATTACAAATTTGACATAAGCGGGCAGAGTGATCGTCACGTCGGGTTAATTATGTTTAATACCTCGTGAATGGCAGGAACGGATAGCGGGAAGCTAAAAAGACTGCCTTTCCTGAAATATACAAAAAATTGAAAGTAGTGACTAGTAGAGACTAGTATTTTACATATTCATATTTAAAGTAGAGATTAGTACTTAACATATTCGTAACTTCAAATCACTTCTCCACTTGCCTGAAAAAAAATCATAAAGTTCATGGTAGTTACGTTAGTAAAAAAAATATTTCTTAACGAATGAAACGAACATTAGGCTTAAGTCTAAGCTAAAAGTTAAAAGTCTTTTAAAAACCTTATTTCCCTTTAAATATATATATAACATTAACGAACACATGAAAAAATTGTAAAATGGAAAAATTAAAGTAGCAACCTACTTTAATTATTTGCTATTATATGTGTAAGTTTCATAATTTTTTTTGAATTAATTAGTTATTACCATAATATAATCGTTATCGCATAGCGTACGTCGTCCGAACGTGTATAATTATAGAATTATAAGATATTTTAATATAAAATCTTTTGTCAGGGTAAATGTATAATAATACCAGTAGATAAATAAATAACAGTTTTCATCATTTTACATTATGTTGTTTTAATGGTATTAAGATAATTAATATATAAATAAAAAATATAATATATCGCAGTCACCTTCGTGACTCTGTGGTGCTATTTCTGGTAGTACGTGCGATCGATTTTAAATTCAATCTCAACTCGGTCAGCAAAAATACTAATAATATTTTAACTAACTGGCTAACTTACTAATAATATTTTAGTTTTATATACAAAAGATATATATATAATACATATTATGTAGATTGTTAAATAAAACATATTTATACAATTAATATTAATGTCACAGTATGTGTATTTAAACCGTCTGTTACGACGATGCTCGTTAGCTATTTATTGATTATCTATTACTGCATAAATAATATACTAATCTTATATCATCTTTTATAATCACATTTAATCAACCTTTCCTCTCAACTTGGCAAAGAGGATTAACTATTTTATTAAACTTAAAAGCTTTTCAATTTTGTACAGCGTTTCAAGGTCAACATTTGATCGTGAACATAGAGCTTTTAAAGGAAGCGCAACATGTAAGTATACATACGTGTATAGTATACAAAAAATCGATCAACTCCTAACAGATGTATATTGGTATATGTGTATTTCTTTCGCAAATAAAAATCCGATAAGATACACATATTTGTCTACGCCATGTAAATAACACTAGGTTCTCTACAAAATAATATAATTTTCGATAGGATTAATCATACAGTTGATTGCGGATGGAACTCATAACCATCACGAGTCGAGTTAAATATATATATTTGCAAATCATGATGTGTCCTAAATGGAACAAGTTTTATTAATATAGACAAGGAGAAAAAAGTAATGTAAAATTTAATTAAAGCTTATTTTTAAATCCATGTCTAGATTAAGGGTAGGGTCTGCCCTTTGATCTCAAAGCGCAGACCCTTCCCTTTGAACATGTCAATGGAACATGAATATAGTACACCGGCGTACAATGCAGTTCTAAAGCGAAACATATTATTAACATTAGGGTCTAGACATGGAAACAGATTAGAAATGAACGAAAGTAAAATGCAATTTCATCATAATATATGCGGAGTCGGGATAAACTAGGGAATATTGTAAATATTATTTAGGTGTAAAATACAGTGTTATATATGGTTATATGAAAAATAATAATTTTAAGTGCTTTGGACATGTTAGTAGACTTTACAAATATTTATTATATGGTAAGTGATCTACAACTGCAATTAAGAATACTTCATATAAGTCTAGAGTAATTACTAAATTTATAACGAAATCGATATTATAAAGAATTTGAATACATTCAAAATTGCAAGTTGAATAAAACCATAGTAATGGTTGAGTATTTGCTTTGGTCTTTCTTCATCCCGATGAGGCGAGCCAGCGCACGTTCTAAGAGAAAAGCAAACAAGTAAAGCCTACTAGCCGTCAGAATGTCTGCAGCACTTGAACTGAAATGGTGTATAGACCAGATTTTATAGTAATATGACTATCATAACATACTTTTATTAGTTTCATCTGTATGAATGTAAATAAACTTACAACGCCATTTAAACAAACTTCCTACGGCCCTGTTTCCATCAAAATTTAACTGCGTGAGTACTAGCTAAATAATAACATTCTAAATTATACAATCGTTTTTTAGCTTAAAAATCTATTATTTACCACACAATAATCACAATGTAGATTAATTAGATGTTAAATAAAATAGTACAAACCGCAGATGATATGGAAAGTACAAAATCTGCTGTGCTGTGCTGTGCTGCTGCTATTTTGCCAACCAATTTGGTTATCTCTACAAATAGTTTACAATTTACTCTTTTTTCACGAAGCTTAATTATTCGCCTCATTTAGCCTCATATTTTAATTTATAGTCGACCAATTATATTTCAAACTATAGAAAACTAATGATCAATTTACAAACAAAGCAACTTAATAAACAGCTTAAACCTTCTCATATGAGTGTAAGAAGGATTCTGCTAGTAGGTATGTACATTAGTGTTCTGCTACGCGCTACGCGGGCGTAGCACAGAAGTTGTGAAATAAATTATCTAAAGAAGAAGAAAAGTTGAATATTGTTATATTTTATTATTACACGATGTGACGATTTAACCTATACATAAAGTTTTTTTATGCTGTCATAGCACTTCAATGGCTTTAATATCGCTACTTACAGACGTGATTTTTTAATTTATATTATATATAAATATAATTTTCATTTAATTATCTGAAAAGTAAAATAATTGAATACAATATCCATTATCAGTAAATATTTTATTATAAGTATTTAGATTTTACCAAGTGTAACGTTGTTAGCGTCGTTAAATATTATGTTACTGTTACCAGTAGCATGATGTACACATTAAGTCAGTCGAGTGAAAAGTCACTGCAGTTAGATTAGTACCATACTTCACTATATGAGTCCTGGAAACGATATGTCATCCAATGGTAGCCATACTGCACGGCCGGGGCCATGGTCACTCATCTATCTTTAACTTATTCATGATAGTTTCATATGAAAAATATAATCTTATGAAATTGAAGAAGCTTTTGCCATTTTATATAGTACAGTAGTAGTAATTCTACTATGTAGGACTTGTAGTGTCTCGATAGCATTTAGTAGGTATATTTGTCACAATTACAATTAAAAATCAGATAAATTTATTAATATTTTTGTTTTTTCAATTTCACACGGCCTCTGCATTTGCAGGGTGATTTGAGAGTATTAAGACTAAATTAGTGTATTCCGTTCTCTATTTTCTGCTTGTTTAAAATATAAGTTCTGCACATAACACAATATTGTTTTGTTTTCAGGTCTTTTTACTTCAGAAGAGTAAGAATCTCTGATCAACCAGGGCTAGAGGGAGGAGGCTGGGGAGGAGAGACAGATTCAAAGGTATTGACAATCCAGGAGGCTCAAGATCTGACCAGAGGGACCGTTGCAGTGGTAAACTGTAAATCAGTAAAAATGCAGCTGCGTGATAGCGTGGCATACGCTGAGGTAGCAATTTCACGACACGCTGACAGCTGCACCTCTACCTACTATAGCAACGGCGAATATGACGCGGTCCAAAGACTAATCCAGGACACGGCGGAGGCAACAAAAACAATAAGAAGTATTGTGGAATACAATCTGACGATAGCAGTAAAAGACAGGAATGAAGCGATCACGTCCCATGTCACGCCACCATGGCGGCCTTTTCCCGTTATCAAGTCCCCTCACACCGCATCTCACCTAAACCTAGATGTAGGTGTTTTATAATATAATTTAACAAAATAACTATGGCTATAAATGTGAACAATTAAAAATTTATATATAATATTGTCAATAATAAGTATTAATTTACTAATTACGTAGTAATTGTACGAATAAGTAGCGTCGAAATAAATCGTTTAGTGTAATTTTAAATCTAGCTTTAGGTCTGATTACTAATATAAGTCAATATAATTATTCAAAACCTTGTTTAGGAAAACAAGGAAAGAGACCAGTGCTTATACATTCGAATAAAAAAGGTGATATAAATAAAATAATAAAAATATAAATATTACGCGCAGTGGCTATTGTCCCTATAACCAGCGCTTTTACAGTTAGACATTATATATGTGTTACGATAGGTATATACATATTTGATTATTGAAAGTTAATAAATATCAAGCCCAATAACATGTGAAGGGTTACACAAATTAAATTGTGTGACGTAAGCAGAAGTATAGCAGGGGTGATATATTCAAAAACAGAGGGGTGGTGTTGCGCACGCAGTTAGTCTGAGCATGCGCAAAGAGAATTCTATTTATTATGGCTTTGAATTTCGGTCGATACAGTTCAAGTCGCGCATGCACCCATCGGGTGTCTTTATATTAGGTGTAATCACGACATGGCTGACAGTGAATTCGAAGAATTTCGTAAAGTTTTCGATAAATTACCCCAACATATTAAAGCGCCTACACCTTTTTATTCGTAAGTGAATTTTCTATTTCATTTTTCTACCTAAATAATAATTATTTTATAGTAAAATGTGACACATTTCATATATTAAAAAATAATAAAAGATATTTTTAATGTTTTAATCAGATTAGTGCCAAACGTGGGTTTCGAAGATGACTCGCCGTCTACAAAAAGCGAAGGCTCGTCTGATAAAGAAGTTGATGAAATTGAAACAGGCAACACTGGAATCGGAGATTCTTCTCCTGACCATCGAAGACAAGATACTGACTTACGAAATAGCCCTCAACAACAAACTTTTGGAGGCGTTGAACGCAAACGACGAAAACTCCCGGAGATCCCCAAGAACAGAAGATGTAAGTAGTCCGAATTTATGTGTAAACATATTAATAATTTACTTTTTCTATGTGCTAGTCGCGAATATTTATATAGATGCAACGGCGCTTGAGCGAGTGACTGCAATTTTACTATTCATAACTAAAGTGAGCTAGCGAGCTATTGACGAAATTAATTATCAATTTTTTATTTATGCACAATTTTAAGGTGAATATGTAATTTAGAACCCATATTTTTATTTGCACTCAGTTTATTAATTGTATATCTAATATGTAAATTAGAACCGATTTTTTTTTGCACTACTACTGTTTGAATGAGATTATTGATATTTATTTGAAAATATTTTCCGTTATTTTTGACTCAATTTTACTTAAAAAAAAATTCTAACTATTTACTACAAAAAAATTGGGTTATATGTATTCTTGAATAATATACAGATTCATAGATATTTTGAAATATTGACGAATATTTGAACAAACGAACGACAAATATTTGATATACGAGTACGTATTTTTTAATTTACAGATTTATTAATATTTTATTTTTTTTACGGATATTTTAACCGATTATTTTGTAAGGTATTTAAAGATATTCTGAAAGATTTATATTTAAAGATTTTCTGAAAGTAAACTTTTATATTTACTTTTTTTTTAAATTAATTGTCTTATAATACAAATGTTATTAGTTCATATATATGCGCAATCAATAAGAAAAATCAATAAAAATAAAATATAAAATAACATACAATTACACTGACCGCTTCTGCGGTGGTTATATTAAAAGCGTGGAACAAATTAATTGCTTTGAAACCATATATTATATGTTTTTATTTCAATTTGTGGATGTATAATAATTAATTTTGTAATTTATTAAACATTTATTTTACAATATCATATTTAAAATATTTAATTTTCATTATCATTAAACAGGCAAAACAATTTATATTTTTCATTTTCGTTTAAGTATAAAGTAAAAAGTTCTTATGGTTACGACGTAGTGAGTGATATATTCATAACAGTTTTTATGAATAACAATTTTTGAATACAATCATATTCATAATTAAGATAATAAAATTAAAATTCCAATAAAGTGGAGATCACTTTAATGGAAATAACCTTCCAACAAAAATCATAGAAAAAAAATTATAGGTTTGTTATATCTAAATGGAATTGATGTTAAATTAACACTAAGTGTATATAAGTACTCATCTGAATGTATATTTATGAGTATATAAATAAGGCAACAGGGTATCCCGGTAATTTGTTTTTACACACAGTGTTTCTAAATTGAACATAAAGTCGGGTGTAATCTAATGGGAGGTAAAAGCACGTGTCAAGCCCATGTTTCAGATAAAGAAAAGTGATATTTTTAACTTTTTCAGCCGGAGTAGTTTCGTCTAACCAACCCGCATCCTTGGCAGACGAGTTAGGAGCTTTAACCGGTGTTCTTATAAGACCAGGATGCCAAAGACCTTTACTTGTTCTTAAGTGTGGCTATCTTCTCGATGAAGACTCCAGCCCAGATTCTGAAAGACTTCAAAGTCTCGGAGATGTTGACAGCGGCCACAGTACTGCACATTCTCCTATTGATGCAGGGCCAAAAAGTCTATCACCGACACCGCTGCAACAAAATGGTACGGTGTTGTTTCTTCTAATTAAGATCTTTTTCCATATTGATAAGTACGACTTCCTTAGAAATACTTGATTACAGATAAACATCCGGAATGAAATGTGTTATTTATAGATTAATCAATATTATCCCTCCCTCACTTTCAGTTTTCATTTAGCTGTGTATACATGTATGATTGGTGTTTATCTTGTTTTTGTTTTCTTAATCGGTTATAATACTTGTACTTCGATTTACAGTTTCGCCATCATCGAGTTGCAGTATTACTGGAGTTAATTTTGCTGGTAATATGACAACAGTTCCGCACAATCAACTAGAAATGTTGGAAGCAACACACAGAGGCCTACACAAATTCAATCCAAGACACCATGATGAAATAGAAGTTGAAATTGGGGATCCTATTTATGTGCAAAAGGAAGCTGATGACTTATGGTGTGAAGGTAACATGCTCATATTTAAGTATGCCTATGGACGGACAGAGGCTCTATTAAATTTTTTTCATATTTATTATTATATGTAGAATATAAAAAAAAAATAATAAGAAACAAACGAGTAGAGCCTCTGACCGTTTGGTCATTTGTTCTAATCTTGATTGTAAATCTAAATAAATCACATTACATAAGTAATGGTTTTTTAATATATTTTTTTTATAAACATAAATTTAATTTATTTAATTAATTAAATAATTTAATTATTTACAATGAAGAATAATTAATGAACAATGAATAATTTGTTTATAATTTACAATAAATTAAAATTTTGTTATGAATACTGATATTTATTTTATCAATTTATATAACTTGTAATTACTTAAATTGAAATAATTACTAAATAAATCGCGTTGACATGGCTGTTCATTGTTACTTCTACAAAATAGGATAAATATTTTGATGCCAGGCGCTTCCACAGTGTACAAGCTTAGCTCAGATTTGTTAAAATTTTCGTATTTATAATAACATAATGAGTACTACTCATTCCGCATGTAATTAGTATCAATTAAAATTGTAATTTCGCATAACAGCAACAATTTACTGTTCATATAATATGATAACAGTATCATAGTACCAATAGCGAAGGACAGGTCGGTGAAAGGTTGCTGTGTAAAACAGAGTATGGCAGTAAGAATTATAGGAAAAGGAAGAAGTAAGGTTGATACTGTGCTCCGGGCAGTCCTGTTCGCCGTGATACACAGAGGACTAGAGAGACGCGGGTTCATATGCCGCTGCATTCTTATTTTTATACGTTTTCTAAATATATATTTTTTTGCACTCTAATATTTTGCCACACCTTTACGTGAACATGTGCCTCTTACCTTGTTCAATTAACTCATTAAGGGGGACCATAGGTCATGCAAAATTTGGTATAAATCGACGAAAACAACCCGCCCGTTCGGAAATAAGAAAATAAATATATTGACAGTTGTGTCATATTCAAAAAATACATATTCAAAAATTTCATGTGTGTAAAAAAACATTAATGATTTTACTAAAATCGGTGATGTACATAATATTATGGGACAATATGTACGCTTTTACAATAGGATCCCAGAAAACAGAAAAAAAGAGAATGTTATATATCACAATTTAAAAAAGTTGTGTAAAAACGTTTGTGTGTTAAAGGTTATTACCTAATTAACGAATTTATAAATGATAACACGCATTGGGAATGAAATGCTTGCTCCAGTCTATTTTAAAGGTATCATTGTCACTAATAGTTATGTAAATAATTTTGAGAAAGAAGTAGTCCCTGCGTAGTCCCTGAGTTTCTTACGCCGGTTCTTCTCTGCTCTGAGGCATTAACTTTAGTGAACTGGTGTTAAATTAAATTATTTGACGTTCAAAAACTAAAGCATGTATCTTCTTATTTTGAATGAAATTATTTTACTTTGACTTAACTCTGTCATAAATATTGCAACAGCAAGTGACTAAACAGTAAATATTACAGGATTTCTGATAAAATATTTGTTAATTTAAAAGAAACTAATTAGGATTTTACTTTCGATGTTTCTCGTCCAGCGATCGCCCATCAATTCGCCTTTATAACGAAATTTAACCCTCTTTAACTAATATTAACCATACAACTATTTTTCACATAATCAATTCATTTTACTGTCCACAATATTTTATTCACTTTTGATTTATTTTTAATTAAATTTAAATTCAAAAAAATCTTTTAAATGCATTAATAAACTAATCTATGTAATTAAAAACACTCAAATCTTACTTATTAATAACCACATTGTTATTAAGTGTGTAACACTTATAAAATTAACCATAATCTATGCACAAGTAATGGTATCTTAATATTTTTGTTTTATGAACATAAATTTAATTGATTTATAATGAAATCAGTATTTATTTTAATCGATTCAAATAACGAATTATTTAAAAGAAATCTAAAGTAATTTAAAACAGTAATCGAGGCGACGTGTAAATAAATAAATATAATTTCTTACGTTTTTTTTTCCTTACAGGTGTAAATTTACGAACTGGTCAACAAGGTATATTTCCGTCAGCATACGCTGTTGATATGGATTACAATGATTTTGATCCTGCAAATGCCAAAGTAAAACGAGAACGATATTTGTTGGGGTAAATTATATTTTAATTTTTTTTATTACATACGTTGGATCATTCTTATGCCATTGAGTATTAAAGTAACAAGTGTTCTTTCTTATTATAAATTATGTAAAATAATCGATACAATTGAACCATTAAAATTAAATTACAAATGAATCATAAAACAACTTCAGGTACATGGGCTCAGTTGAGACATTAGCACATAAAGGAACTGGTGTCGTTTGCCAAGCAGTAAAGAAGATTATAGGAGAATGTAACGGTGATCCTGGGGCTCAGCCATGCATTCTTGAAGTGTCAGATCAAGGTCTTCGAATGGTTGATAGATCAAAACCGGATGTAAGTTGTTTTCATATTTATTTTTATAATAAGTATATAGTAAATTGCATCTCTAGTATAGATTAATTTATATTTCATTGATATCAGACTTTTTTAAGGTACCTTTAAAACAACAGTTAAGTCATGTTTTAAATTTAAAATATTGCTCCTTAAACAATAAATGCAATTAAAAAAAATGTTACGCCTACTCCTGCCGGTTAAGACTCAATATATATTTAAAAACAACTCCCAACAAAATATAAAAAAAATATAATTCGATCGTACCCTCTTAATAATAATAAACTCTAGTCATACTTTCTAATATGAAATGGATTTCTTATAAAAAACACTATATAATCCTTATTTCAAAACCAAGTGTTTAGATTTCAGCAAAATAGTTGTTTTCTTTATATTATATTTCTTTTACACCAACATTCTTTACTGTTCTTTTCTTGATTCTTTTCTTGAGTATTTGTTTGGCCCTTTAATAACCTTATTTTTTTTACATTATAGCGACGTCGAAGCGGCCCTTGCATCGATTACTTTTATTCGCTGAAAAACGTGTCGTTTTGTGCATTTCATCCCCGGGATCATCGTTACTTAGGATTTATTACTAAGCATCCAACTTTGCAAAGATTTGCTTGTCACGTATTTAGAGGGCAAGAATCTACAAGACCTGTTGCTGAAGCCGTTGGGTAAGATATATTTTTTCCTTGAGAATATTAATTTAAGCACTGTTTTGATTCATAATGTTATTAAAATATTATTAATATAAAAAAGTCTTGTACAACTTTAGTTCTATAACTGAACAAGTATTTAACTAGTCGTGTTGTTGTCATTTCTTTCTTTCATGATATTTTCTTCATAATTAAGAATGAATGAGTATAATTAGCTATGTATGCTGTCTATAGATATTAATTCCAAGGAACAACCATATTGAAATTTCTATTAATACCGTTCAATATTGTTATATACTCGTAATAATATAGGAGTAGCTTTATGGTTATTAAACCTTTTCAGATAAATTACAATTAAATGTTAAATATCTTTTGCTTATAATTAATTTATATGAGCAACAAATATTACAAGTATTTAGCAATCAATTAAATGCATAAGTGTCAAAATTTAACTTTTAACATTTTCTCTGTATTTATATTATATTCATAGAATAACTAATTAAATGTGTATGTTAAGTATCATATATGTATGTATGTATCATCTATATGTACTTGTGACACAAATTATATTAATAAAGAGTTTTGAAATTTAAAAGAAACATTTCATATCATATTTGAATATAGTTCCCCGAAACATTTGATATAATTTTACTAATTTCACTACTTAGGTGATACGCTAAGAAGTTATTTAGGAATGGAAAAGAGTAAAATCTACAAAACAATATTAAAAAAAAAAAGTCTTACACTTAATTTTAACGATAAATACGAAATTTAATTACAGTTACTATTGAACCCTCTTGGTAATTATCATTATTTAAATAAATTTAAACATGAAATACACTTTTTATAATTTTATGAAGTAATAATAATATACACACATTAAAAAAATTAATTGGAAAAGCATAGAAAACGTATAAAAATTTCAACGCAACGGAATTCCAACCCGCGCCTTATGGAAATCGTTCAAGCACTCTGACTGCTAAGCTACATACACATCCAGCTACGTCAAAATTCTTATACGATTAATACAACTTATTTTCGTTCTTAGCATCTTTGTAGAGACATTTTTACAAATTTCTGCAACCCAAAGATTATTCTACAAACAATCGTTTGGCAAGAGAGAATGCTTGTTATTAATAAAAAGCACTAGTAGAAGAAATTCCCAAGAGGCGTGGGTTCGAATCCCGTTACGTTCAAATTATTATACGTTTTCTAGACATAATATACAATTTTCTATCTTTTTCTATTTAACGATAAATACGAAATCCTTTAATTAATATAAATAATTTTTCATTTCTTTTTAAAATAATAAAAAAATGAAATATCCTTAAAGTAAGAATGAGAATTTGATTCATTCATTCAGACATAATGCAATTGTTGTAAGTATAGAAAATTAGCATATTTAGCAGGAAAACGAACATAAAATAGATGTACAATAAATATCAAAATAAAGCAACTAACCAATCAAAGTTTTTAAAACCAGATTCATGAATGATCATAGCAGATATTTTACGTCGATCTCTTAAAAAGGGGACAGGTATTTCAATGAAACATTAAGTGTGTTGAACATTATCTCTGTCTTGTGTGTGGGAAAAAGTACCCTGTACCTTATCTGTTGTGGGAAGTTTCGGCGTTGGACGTATCTATCAAATTATAAATTGTGTTATTGATGTAACTCTTGGTTCATGGACTCCTCGGGCTAAAAATGCCTTACAACATCTATCTTTTACTGTTTGAGTAATCTTTGAATAAAATAGTTTAGTTTAAATAGATATGACCCTAAATAGTCGTGTTTTCTTTTAATAAAGTCAGGCCTTGGGCAGGAACAATCATTAGGACCATGATGTGATAGATGGGTGGTATCAAGAAAGTGCGAGAGTGTGAGCTTTGTAAAGCTTGATATGTAATAAATTTTCGAGAATAAATTGAATTTATGTAGATATATTCAAAATTGGTAAGATTAAAGGTCAAGTTAACTTTGCAGAAAAAATATTTGGAAGAATTTAAGATTCCTCTGTGAGATATTTGAATGAGGTTCCAAGGATTTTTTTAGACTTGGAAAAAGAAAAAAATCTGTCTGACGAATAACTTTCCGTATCTCATATATTTATCTACTATATAGATTTCAATTTTCACATTGTAGGCGTGTCCGGAAAAAAATTTTGCACGAATTTTACTTAACGTATAACGCGTATAACGGAATCAATCCACATATAAGGCAATTTTCTAAGTGCTACAAGCTACAAGAAAATAGCTGATAACAAAGTCAGCCTCTATATATGTGTTTTGTTGGTTTAGAGAAACCCTTCGATAGTGTGGCTCGAGAGGTTGGTGCTTGCAAAACACGGATGCACTGATAATTTTGTGAGGATGATTCTAACTCTTTTCGCACTGTACTTTTCAGTTGTAATTCGAGATGCCTTATAAGCTTTATCTGATGGCGTAAGTATCTATTTTCGTACTGATGGTGGCAGAATCTTTGATCTAAGACGACTAGACGCTCCAACTAAAGTGTCTTGTGTAATTATCACAGAGTTCATGTATACAAATGATCTATGATTTGTGGTGAAGTCTCCAGTAAATCGTCAAACGCCAAGGACTAGCTGAGATTGTCATAGATATGTCGTCAGTGTGAAAACTGATACTTGATTCACTAAATAGTGGTCGAATTGAGATAAAACTCGGTAACCCGTTTAAGCAAATAGACAATTTTAAGCATCTGCATAGTAATACCATTATGTCAAAATGTCTCTTAACTTCATAACGATATTAACAGCAGGCAGTTGGTTCAGCGTTCGCATGGAGTAAGGCTAGCTACAAAGGTAGCTGAATATGCGACAATCGCACTTCTGGATGCGCCTCTCAAACATACCCCCTCTTCTCCATTGTACAAACGGGGACTCGGACCGGCAATTGAAGGCCGTTCGTATATCCACTAAAACCTTACGGTGCTCCACCTCAACCATCTCTGGCCGGTGCTACGGCAACTCCGAATCCATACGTGAACGCCGAATGCGGGAGCCTGTTAGCTACGTTGCGAAGTCAAGGGCATTGCTCGGAGTGGAGCGTGGCATCATCCTGCGCGTGCCGACTAGGCCAAGAGAATAGGCTATCAGCTTCCCTAAGTTGACCACCCACTGGCTGATTAGGGCAGAAGGAGACGGTTATGTTCCGCCCTTCGGCGATCTGGTCATTTGCGGTGAATGGCAAAGTTGGGTGATGCCTCCCCTTACCAATTACGCCGCCTTCGTTTGAGGCTCAAGGACACGATCTCCTGCAAGCTACCATAGCCTTCACTACAGCAGACTGAAATCATTCCCTATGACGCGACGCAATACGTGGCTTTGAGACGCCCAGGCCAGGCACACGCTACCTCACAGTACCCAGTAGTACTTGGCCCGTCTACCGTAAGCATTTCGCACAATTTAATAGATTTCATTTTATATGCCTGCGTGACATTATAAATATTCGTTGCTGAAACCGTGCTCAGCCGACAAAATGAAAGCCTTTCTAATATGCAGACAGTTACAATGGGCCAGTTACGTCTCTTGGAATCCTGGCTATAAAATAATGAAAGTTATTTTTATTCTGAACTACAGGCAATCGGAAACAGGGCCAGTTATTGCGATTTAAAGATTTGCTTAAGTTCTACATGAATAAATGTTATCTCGATCCGATAAAATGGAAAACAAGTGATGGTCGTAGTCTTACTGGAGGTGAATGAAAAAACGATGAGACAACACAAAGAGCCGGGAATCAGAGGCCATTTATTATATAAGTAAAAGTTATTGATCAAATGCTTATGTACCGAACTTTTGATAGGTACAATGAAACCTCCTCTGTTTTGTTTACGAAGAAGAAAAGATTTTTTTTACAATTGGGGTATACTTTACGAAACAAAAATGTGGTCAGCACTTATGCTGAAATATCTAATAAAAGCTTCTCAGTTAGTCAACAGAGTACAACGTGGGCATTATCCGACTTCAGTGATGCTTTGGTGGAATGTTGGCTATAAAGGAGTGACTGAATCATATTTTTATGAACAAGATATCAAAACATTGGCACAAGTATATCAAGATACCATTCTTGAGAAGGTAGTTAAGCCCCTTGAAAACACCATTTTCAATTGCCAAGAATGAATCCAATCTTAATGAGAAACGAACGTTCTGGACTTCATCAGAGTTGAAGACTGGCCATTATGTAGTCCTGATCTTAAGATCAGGACTACATAATGGCCAACCTGATCACAAATCTTTATCCAGTGGATTAACCACTGGATAAAGATTTCTAATCAGGTTTAGAGAGTAAGGCGTGCTCTAAACCCCACGATAATTTGGAGTCCCTGAAACAATTCATACGATTGGCAGTGTAGAATTTTTCCTTAGAAAGAGTGCATGCTAAATTCACTATCATCATATAAAATCTAATAGCATTAATCTTTATAGTAAATAATAACAGTCAGTCAGGGAAACTTATTTTGAGTGCAATATATATAGTATAATTCTAAAACAACGACAAATCAATAAAACAGCCAATATTTGACGGTCCTTGTTGAATAATCACAAAGAACCTTCATAGAAAGTATAAATAGTACCTTCTTATGAAAGTTTACGTCGATGATAGCAGTCGAAATGGCCAATGAGAAATTAGCGATGTTTTCAAAGAATAACTCTCAATATTGGCACCAGAAAAGAAATTCTCTGTTGTCAAATAAGAGCAGGAAATCAAGCAAGCACAATGCAAGCAGCGTTCTCTTTTTAATTTTGTGCTGGGTATCCGAAGCTTTTCATTCTAACGGCCTGTGACTGCACGACGGGTATATTATTCCTGAAAGTCCGTTTTTTATTGCCAACCCTGATTTTATTGTCTGAGATTATAACCGGGTTCTATAATGCCTAACTCGTATCGATCCAAAGCTGCTATATTTTAAGGTATTAATTTAACCTTAGAATTAATTATTACGGAGATAGATTAAATATGCAAAAGGAGAAGTAGAATGACACTTCGAGTTTTGAATATTTTTAAGGGTAAGGTTTGTCTACAGTTTCAAAGATATTTCTTTAGTCTGTTTTTCTAGACATTCTAAGGTATTTGTTCTGGAAGTAGATGCAACAGCGATTTACTATCTTTTTATCTTAGTTTCTTTTTGTTCCATTCGTTTTTACCTAGTTGCTTTTCTTTGTCAGTCATTTTTTTTGCTAATACAGGCTCAGCATCTAATCGACATGGATCTCTGTTGTTTTAAAAACACTTTTCTTCCGTTATTTTTATTTATTCAAAAGAAATCGCATTATAATATGAAGTTATTAAGATAAGAACATTTCAAAATAAAGTTTCACCCATTCTTAAACGTAGCATATGTATCTTCTTATAATTTTGGCAGCACTCTCCGGCGCAAATCCTAAATCAACAAGTTCTGCTCGCAGTTAGGATATACCTTTGTGAGTGAGTGTTTTACCAAAATATACTGTGCTCTTTAATTACGGCTCCCTTGCAATTTCACTGACAGGCAGCTTGAGCTTTGAAGAAGGTATTGTAAAAGAGCCAAGACCCGGCGGAGGAATTACTCATCGAGTTGATAATAATTGTACCATTTTTGGTAATGATCTACTTGATTAGCTACATTTCAAATATCTCTCCCTAATCATTATCTCCTGACGAGAATATTATTTGTTAATTCGCACTTTGTTATTACACTACCAGTATGCTGTCCACGAGAGGGCATAAAAACACTAACCTTAGAAATCACGTACGATATGATTAGTCATTCACTTATAGGCCGCAGCCTAGTACTGTAAGTTGGCACGGGTTAGCATTTATAAAACGGGCTGACATTTTTCTACATAATATTAAATCCTTACGAACAATCGAAGAAAGTATGCGTAAAAATAACTGGAACTCGAAATATAAGGGACACCCTAATATATATACACACTAAGTGTAGAGAAGAAGAAGTAAGTATGAGTGTGTATTTAATCAGGTAGCATAGTTCTTCGTTCGTTTGAATCTCCCTAAAGTCTTCCGAAGAAAAGTTGAGTTCGTATAGGACGAACTCAATTTTTGGCAGATAGCTGCATTCCTGTTATTTGAACGATTTTTGGTAACAAAAGGAGTGATAGTGAGCCCCACCCCGCCACTTACCGTGAATTCTGACCGCTCGGCGTTGAATTCTCCAGGACACTACAATAAGTTAATTGATATGATAATTACACCCTTGAATAAAATCAAGTTAATTTATTGAAGTGAGCCTCTTTGAAACAGAGCCTTAGTGTGACCACGTACATATCACATATGTTTTGAATAGGACTTGGCATGATGGAATCTCTATTGGCGTTGCAGGTTTTGCTAAAAAATTACAGAAACATACAGCAATATTTTTTGTACAATTTATAGATTACGAGATAAATTGGACTAAAGAGACATACAAAATCTTTATCATATCTACTTTGATAGTCATAATCGATTCGCTCGAAGAATTGAATTGTGTCTGGACATAATTATCGTCGGCATACATCAATACGCTTGATAAGACCTTGGCCTTATAGACTGTCTTATCTATCTATTTAAGGTATGCCGATGACAGAGAACTCATAATCGTTCGTTAGTTAGATGGGTAAAAAAAAAGAATAATAGAATGGGTGGATAAATATCTATTTATCCATGGCACGACAAGGTACGTGCCAAAATTGACACATGCCTTACACTGGGAAAGTGAATTACAAATAACTAGCAAATAAACCGTATGCTACGCTTATCACTTTGTATGTCTGATATATAGTCACATTTGGCCCATTCTTCTATATAAATGTGAAAATTGGACCTTAACAAACGTATAAGAAGCTTTTAAAATGTAGACATATATCATATTTAAACGTTCAAAGTAATTTAATGACGCATCAAATTCAGAGTTTTTAAATAAGCACAATTAGACTTCAACACATACATTTAAAATATCTGCTACTAAATGAATAGTTTTTTTGAACAAATATTAAAAATCTATTTAAATTTTTTAAATTTGCATATGCTATTCAGGTTTTGAAATTTAAATTCTTTCATGTAAAGTAATTTAAAGTACTCACTACCTTTTACTATATGAAATTGACTTTTGTTTCTTACGAAAAAGCTTATTCTAACGTATTAATTAGAAATGTGTGCTGTATGTAATATCATCAATAACACTTTGTTTTCTCTTTTTCAGGAGGGCTTTTCAAAGGTTTTATCAAAAGTTTATCGAGACAGCATATCCTATAGAGGATATATACATAGAGTAAAAACTTAACTGTATTATTTACATCAATCTGCTTACATTTTTCACAGACTCTTAGCGTAAAAGCATACACGTAATATATTTAAAAAATAAAATTAACAATAGAATTTCTTTTAAGAAAATTTAAAACACCGCCTTTACACCAAAATTGTAACTAGTCTCTATTGTTACGTATTGTTTTGAACTTGGTGTAATAAAGAGTTAAATAATAATAATAATAAGACCTTAGATGATTAAACAAATACACGTAGTCTAGTTTCCATTTAATACCTCAATCGTATGCCTTTTCTTTACACATTTTCGCTCAAATCAAGTTAAACGCTAAGTGACTGTGAAATTATAAACATCAGGGTTTTGCAAATAATACTGTCTCATAATAGAAAACGAATTTAGATGAGGCAAGCCGTTACTATGAAAGGCTTGGGTTTCAATTGGTATCTCAGATGGTGCTATTTGTCTAATGAATTAGTGACCTCACCTAAATCAAAATAGAATATTTATAATCTGAAAAAAATCAAATAAAATAATAATTAACTGATACAGCTCTATAGCTGAAACGCGACAACTGTACTGTTACAATTGTCGTGTTTCTGAATAAATAAATAAAACAAATAACTAATTTTAAATATAAAATGCGTCAATATCTAAATATATTTCCGTTATAATGTTATCATGTTGTACTCAACATGCTTTACTCTATAAATAATGTGACTAAAGTCTATAGAAAATAACAAAATATATTTTACTAAATTTCAAAAACCATAAGCCTTTAAAGTGTTTTACTTAAAAGTCATCGTCGCTGATTTCTTAATTAATATTTACTTTATGCAATATATATAAAAAATGACACTTTTTTGATGATTTTTTTGCGCCCAATATAACAACTATATCACTGGCTTCTTGCTAATAATATTGCTTAAAAAAAAAACAATTTTACTCTTCTATCGAATCGTAAGGCTTTATTTAAAAACTTAAAGTATTTGTTATAAACAAATACATAACACATACTAAAAATGTATGAATTCATAATAAATTAAAATTAAATTACAGAACTTAGTATATTTTTGTAATATATAAGCAGCAGTGAGGTGAGGTCACTTTTTCCTTTAATTTTGGCTATGCGATGACGACAATATAAAGGCGATTGCGTAAAACATTCAATAAGTACTTTTTGTAAATTATTTAAAAGCTTTAAGAGACAGAATTTTTTGCATTATCCCAGCGTGTGAGCTTTAGCTTTACCTTAAGTTTTTTGTCTCGATACATGTTCGATTTGTTGCTGTAGGCAGGTAGTATCTTATTTATCAATTATGCTAAGAGCTACTACGAGATGGCGAAAGGTGCGAAGACTTTACCATATTGGAAGAACACTTAAACAGCGAGTAGTTTAAGTGCTTGTACAAGTCTAATCAAAGATATATTTATATCTAGATGATGGTTCTATTTATATTTTTTATACACAATTTTTCATGCACAAGCTGCGCCTCTAAGCTATATGACGCAATCAAAACAACAAGTATAAACAATTCTAATAAATATTAATAATACTTATAATAAATATGTAACGCTTTTCGTTTTGTGTGGATTATTATTTAGATATTCTTCATAAGTTATTCTCTAAACACGAGCCTAGGAGTATTAAGCTTATCAACTTGTAATAACTAATATAACCATAATATAGAAACAAATAAATTTCTTAACAAATTGCAGCCTGTTTGCAATATAATGATTCTGTGGTACTAACAGCACTGTATAATTAGTTTTAAATTATATTATCAGAAGTAGCTTCTTTATCTTTTAGGCTATAATATCGCCAAATTGGTGGGCAAATATCAATTGAAATCTCTCATAACTGTGATATAACAGTTGATTTCTAATGTCATAAATTATTTGGATTATATATGGATTACTATAAGTTTTTTAATCTCAGTCGAGTGTTAATTCATTCTTTTTAGATACCTAAGGTATATATAAGGTAATATCGGTTAGGTATTGTATCGAAGTTTAATATCGATTGTATTATTTAAGAGTTTTTTTCTTCAGATTTGCATGGTACTGAACGTAGGAAATAATTTCAACATTAACACTCGTTAGGTCCAACTTAAGTCTAATAAATTATTACATATATATACATATTACTTTGAATTTAATTCAAATTATTATGAAAAATAAATAAAATGCATTTTTGTAATGTTATTTTTTATAAAAGCTTTAGCTTTATACATTCTGAATTTAAATTTTTTACTTTCTTATCTTAATAAGTTGGTCCTTACGAGTATAGGATATAAGAATAATAAATGTATTTCCAAATATACTATATATTAATAATTTTATTCTACTCTTGGCATAACTAGTCAAAAATACTTGAACTGAAAGGTTACATTTACGATAGTATTATTTGTATGTATATTAGTTGAATATTTTACTAAAAAAATATGATATTTTATTTTTTTGTTGAATATAAAATCAGCCTATGACTGAATATGGATTTTTATATTTCACAATGAAATAAGTTTGTCGTTCTCGTAAATTATAAGATATTATACTGCATAATTTGCATATCAGCTTTCTCAATCTTAGCTTTTTAGCAAATATACATAAATTATAATTGTATTGTATTAGGTATATATATTATTATTGTATTATATATATTTGAATTAGACTATTCTAATCGGATTAATCACTCATGTTTTTGTAAAAATACATATTAGAAAACCTGACTTTTCGAACACTACAGTAGTCCGTAGTCACACATGTACACCACTTCTAAAATATACGTGATTTATCCGGTTATAAAAGTTTCATTTTATATGTGTGAAAATCGTGTAAGCCAAAGACCATATACAAAACACAACAGAAGAAACTTTTTTTCAAGAATATTGTGTTATCAGTAAACATACAGTTTTACAGTATTTGTCTCATAAAAAGTATCACAAATAATTCAAATTACATTTTATGACTAATATTAAATAACTAAGATAGGTATTTAATCCTATTATTAAGCATTTTTTACATAAACATACATTAATAATTTTACGTGACTTAAGCTATACAAAAGCACATTATCAATTTAAAAACTCAATTAATAAACAAAAAATAAATTTAGAAATATTTCTGTAATCTTATTATGTGTATATCTATTTTGAAATGTAAAAGCAAGGTTTGGACTTAAAAATTAAAAAAAAAAATCGCATCCTTCACATACACTGCAGTATATTACCATGAACGACACAATTGTAAATGTAACCTTTAGTCATTATTTTGTAAATATAAATTGTCTTTAATATCAGCACATTTCGGTCAACAAAGCTAGTAAACGCTGTGACTCAAACGAATGAAAATTTTTATTTATTTTTCCAAAACTGTAATAGCGTAATATTGCATTAAATTGGTTTTTGTGAAAAATTTATTGTGTTTTTATTTAAATCTTATTAGGCATTATAAATTAGGCAATTTTTTTATATATATATGCGTGCGAATTATTTATTTAGTATTGCAAGCGAATAAATTTTATTTTACAATATTAATTTATGAGAATACTACATTGTTTTTGTTTTCATTGCAGCAAATATTAAATATCTAAAGTACTTTTCAACAAGCCTAGGTTTAATTTACACAAATAAATACATATGTACAACAATTCAATCTATTTATTGTACTCAAAAAAAGAATTGCAAGTTATTTGGATCAGTTAAGAACCTGAAATATCATAAAATGAATTGAAAATACGTAATAAGAAAATTAAAATTAGTATTTACTAAACTTACATTAAGTAGATAAACCTAGTAGAATTATATTTTCCTTGACTATCCTTGATGACAAAATCGATTTTCAAAGTATCAAAAGGTGAAAATTATAGTATAACAGTGAAAATGGATTAAGGAAACTGCTGCTGAAAGGCCAAGAGTAATCTACTAGGATAATAAATAAGACAGGTATTCAGAGGTCAGTATTAAAAAAGGAGAAGAGGTAAATATTAAGTTTAATAATAATAATAGTATCATTTTACTAACTATTTTATAAGCACATTTTAGCAGACGACAAACACTTTGCATATTTTACATACATTTTTAGGTGCCATTAAGCTTTAAAACTAGAACATTTTAAAATATGCACCCACTCATGTAAGCGGGCACTCGTACAGTAATATTTTCACTTATAAGCTATATTAAGAGGACCCTATATTCTAGGGAACAAAAAAACTTGTGTCAGTATTTTACAGATAACTTTTAATGTATTTAAAAACAATTATTTTAAATTTTACATATACTTACAGTTTACAAATGACTAAACGTGGACATAAGCATATTTTAAGCATTAAAAATCCTTTAAGTATAAGTACAATAGAATACGTCATCAAAGAAGTTCTTTTTGTGATGTACCGATCCTTGGAATACTGAATGCTTTTGGGTCTCTAAATATATACCTATGAGAACTTTTTTTTCAATGAGAACTCCTCCACTACGAGTATCGCTTGATCGACGGTCCCACAATGACGGTTGCTGCGTTTGTATTTGTGGTGGTGGCAGTGGTGGTGGTAGTAGTGATGCTTTTAGTAGATATATTAGTAGTGGTGGTGGTAGTTGTAGTCGTGTTGGTGGTAAGAGTTGTAGCTTGGTGGTGGCAGTGGTAAAAATGGTGATGGAGGTAGTGGTATTGAAAGCGGTGGTGGAAATGATGGCGGTGTTATTAGTAGTAGTGTTTGTGGTATTGATGGTAGTTGCGGCGGTGGGAAAAATGGTGGTGATTGTGGTAGTGGTGAGTGGGAAAAATGGTGGTGATTGATGGTAGTGGTGGCGGTGGGAAAAATGGTGGTGATTGTGGTAGTGGTGGCGGTGGGAAAAATGGTGGTGATTGCGGTAGTAGTGGCGGTGGGAAAAATGGTGGTGATTGTGGTAGCGGTGGTAGTGGTGACATTTGAGTTGAAAGCATACTGGTACCTATTTATATACCTGATGTTTTTGTAAAAATATATGAAATTGTACTAATAAATACAATATGAAAATTCAAAAAGAAGTTCTAATATTTCACTTCTTTCTTGTTGCGCTCTGCAGCTTTTGACTCCTGAAATTTGCAGAAAAAAAATACTATTATCAATTACACATGAAAAAATATGAACTAAATTATCAGTATAATAGAATACAGCCTTGTTTCTAAATATTTAAGCACAATGACTGAAGACAATGTTATTTATGAAAAATTTGCGTTTAAATTATAATTATCATAATACAAATGTGCAAAGGATAATCATATAAAACAAAATATGATATTAACAGTTTATATATATATAATTAACTTTTCTATATAAAAAGAGGATGTAAAGTAAAAATGTTACTTACCTATAACAAAAGAAAATCCATAATATTTTTCCTCTTATAGTCAAATCCCGCCCAATGGCCGTTCAGTTGAAATATCTAGGGAGTTATTACTCGCCTTTAAATATTAAATTCAAGTAAAAAATGTAGTCTAGTGTTATCACTATTTTTATAAATATTTTTCTTGTACAATTACTGTTCCAAATTTCTATTCATCACTGTAATTTACAAAATCAAATAACAATCTTACACTTTGCTCAATTCTTTGCTGTATTCCTTATCCGAATCATACATGTCTCTAAAAAAATCTGCCATATTCTAGCATTTTAGTCCTTATAAAATCAGAGTAGCAATTTCTTTCTCCAATAGTTATTTCAGTCACTTTTATTCCCATACACATATAATCCAATCAGCGCCAAATCCATCAATCCCTGTATTTAACATACAATTGACTTAAACCGGAAGCCAGCAAAAATCCAATTCAACAGTGCTTCCGGAAAAAATAAATAAACTTGTCCAAAATGATTTATCGGCAATGACACAACTATGGCACGAGTATAAAAAAAATGATATTTAAATAAATGGTTTTATTATGCAAAATAGACACAATATATTATTTTAAACCTAAAATTTTACGAATTGACTATTCGTACGAAGAGCGAACGCAACAAACTTCAGAGTGTAGGCATTACAAATTTCAATATTTTATTACTAAATATATTCAGAAACATAATTGAAAGACAACTCTAGAATACTTTAAATATTAAATAAATAATTTTAACTTTACTAATAATTAGTAAAAACGTTAATATTATATTTTGTACAAGGCCGGAAGGAAAAATAGGTCGCGTCCTGTCAATGCACTTTCATTTAGATTTATGGAACCTGCGCTGTGTATATCAGGTTGTTCGATTACATGCGTACATAGATAAGAATATGTTTGATGGCGTCTCCTCGGACGTCCTGAATATTTTTTAAATTCATGTTTTTTGTGTGTGAAAAGTGTAATATGCGTTATAAATGTTATTTGTTGCGTTAAATAGAACGTTTAGCGATACTTGTTGCTTATAAGATACTGGTAATAGTAAGTTGTCATCGATTTATTGTTCTGCATAGTGAGAAGAGGAAGAAAAGATTATATTTGACTTTATTTATAAAAATGTTGTTTTATTTAAAATAATACAACTGCATTGGACATCTGGAGTGACTACTCCGGTAAGTTTAACTATTTTTCTATCAAATTGTACGCATTAAAGGCGGAAAAAATATTTGTGTGATGTAAGTTTAAAATTATATTTAAATATATAAATGTGTGCGTAATATATTTTAATTTGCAATCGCTTCAGGAATTAAGAACAATACATTTGTATAGGATTTTAAGGGCATTTTGATTATTCATTTGAACTTGAAGCCAACATTTTTATTTCATAATACGGTATATTTTGAAAAATTACACCTTTATCTGCTACAAAACGAGCTCAGTACTTTTTCCTTCATCTGACGCTTCAACTCATTCATTATTCATACAATTGGTACGCTGGTCAGTATTATATGGTCTCCCGGGATATGTGCGCACTGAGTGCTACAGGGTCAAGATATCTGGTTTGTGTTCTTGATAGGAAACTTAAATTAACTTCATAAACAGTTAAAGTACTTTTTTGCTAAAAATGATTCTTTTCTATACTATTTTATTCTATATATCAAATTATACAATGAAGTAAAAAATTGTACAATGAATGAATCGTTTGTCAAAATTATTGATTGTTTAAATGATTTAACAAAGTCATAAATTAAACTATTCAAACTAAGATTATCTTTCTAGTTTTATATAAACTCTTAAAGTTTAATACGTGAGCTACTTAGATATAACATAATTTACTCCTATTTTTTCTAGCTAAACACGTTATCCCTAGCTGGATAGTCAGAGAGAATGAAGCGCAAAATGGTATGGTCCCTACATACTTCTTTCTCCTTGTCCAATATCATCTACCTCTTCATACACCCTCCCATGCTTTTCACGTGACCTTTCTGCATATCATATCATATCATTGACACTGTGTTCGACGAAGGTCAACCGAGGTCTCGCCTTATCTCTCTCACCGCTGTACTTTGCTTCATATATCTTTCTACCATTCTTTCATCACTCATCCTCTCGACGTCCCCAAACACGTTCTTCCTCATTGTTACCATAACACTCACACTTATACCTGTCATTATGTATAGCTATTCATCACCTGAACTGACTTCGCACATCCTACAAAGAGATCGCTCCTCTACAGCAATCATCTTTCTTTCATTCATCTTGTGACATACCCCCTCATTCCACTGTCGTATAACAGTATCAGTGCCAGCACTGCATTGTGCACAAATGTGCGGCATCAATATAGAGAGAAGCACCGTTAATCCTGTTACCAGTAGCAATACGCTTTTCTTTATCCATATCGTAGTTTCCATCACTACTAAGGGCCACTTTATTCACCTCCTCTAATATCTTTCCAATTACCCTAATCTTGCATTCCGTTCTTTCTTCGTCTCTTTCCAATACCAGAATCTTAGTTTTACTTACATTCAGGCTTAGCCCAATATTCTCACATATGGTTTTCAAGAACGCTGATCAATGCCTGTAACTCGCATTATGATGTTCTTTGCAAATTCGCAACCTTAAAGTGACCTATTTTTTTTCAGTCCCATGTCCCGTTATTTAATTACTTCTTGGAGATATTTAATTTCATATAAGTGTGTATATTATATTTATATATATATACGTATATATAATCTTAGGCGTTTTGTTAAAGTAAAGTTTAACTATATATAATACTGTTGATCGCGCCATCTATTTCAGGCAAACTGAACTGTAGACTCAGCTAACTCTGTTAGTTTTAAAAGCAACGGCAGGTGGCGTGTACCAAAATAAACTGCTATTCATAACTGTCTTTTAAAAGATTTTTATAAAGCTTGTAAAATATTTTGTCAATTTAGATAAGAATTAACAAAAATCAATAACGTATTAGTTTATATACGATAAAGACTATAAAACTTAGTATATCTTATAACATATATATATACGTGTGTGTACTATAACATATTGTTTAATGTATATAACAAATCGTAAGTCTAGAATGTTATAAAATAAATCTAAGATACTGAAAATTAAAATACATGTACATCGTATTTATGTACAATATTTAATGAATAAAAAATATATATACGTTGACGGCTTATAATTAATTATTTTAACACACGTCCTTATATTATTGACATAAACTATTATTTTTTTATAATTAATTATTTTAACACACGTCCTTATATTATTGACATAAACTATTATTATACGAGATAAAAGGCCATTTTTAATATTTGCACATAAATACAAAGTTCTAAATTATTTAAAATTACTTTTTAATACATGATTAATGTTAATTGTTCCCTTTTATCTCACTCCCAATTCGAAACTGCGCTTTGAGTAAAACGCAACGCCGCGTTTTTGTCTTGTACCAGAGCAAAGAAATAAAAATATTATTTAAATATAATCACTCCTCCGAGTGGGATTCGAACTCACTATCAATTATGTTTGTAGTCAGACACTGTCCCACTGCGGTACGGTATATTTTAACTTATCCACATATATTAATTTCAGATTAATATACATAAAATGTTTCTATACATAGATAAAAATCAAACATAATATATACTTAAAGTAAAAATATTCACAACATATGCATTATCTATTGATATTGATTAAATTGAAATAAATTGACACATTTAAAGTTATATTTTTACCTGCTTATTAAAAGTACAATTAAAATTAATTGATTTTGTAACACATAATATCTCTATATATAGAAGTTAACCTGAAATAACGTTATCGTATTAATTTAATAATTATTGTACCTAACAATATACTCATAGAATTATTATTTGTACATAAATCTTAAATTATAATGAATATTTATTAGTATTTATGTGATAATAGACCATTTTTGACGTATGTAAAAAGTGGTCTTATTATAACCCAATCTCAAAAAATTATACCGTTAATAAACTGCATACAGTCAACTAAACATAATTGACCAAATGTAAAATTGACCAAGTGTAAAATTTTATAAGTCACTTTTAAAATACTTGTTTTTTTTTCATGATATAAGTATATTCCATAAATAAATAAGATTTATTCTATACATATATAATAATGTAGGTGAGAAATAATAATGAAATAAATATGATTTTTTTACATTAAATATTTCAATATTTGAGCCCTATTTTTTTGTTATCGGTACATCATTTTCGTAATGTGGGATATCAGAGAAATTGTAATTTCAAAAACAGCAGTTTACTCGTCGTTCGATGCAAATTAAATTATTCTGCTAATAATGTAAAATATTATCGGTTCATACTTTAAGAATTTTATAATATCTATATAATTTTTCATTTTGTTTTTAGTAGTATATACAAAACAAAATATTTGAAAATTAATTTTGTTCTAAATGAGTCTTAGATTAGGGGTATAATAAAATATCGTTCGTATATATTTGAAGGTTTATTTGCTAAGTACTGCATATTGGGAGGTAATGTTGACATAAAAATAAAACAAACATGTGATCATACAATTTTATTAGATCACAAAACTAAACATACTAGTTTATACAGTTGAGCAACATCATTAACCTCACCAATGAAATGAAGATTTATGAAATAATTATAGTTCTTTTTTAACTAATAACCATCGTCAAGATTGATTTCTTCAACATCGACTAACGATAACGATAAATACGACTATATAAAAAATATACTATAAGCTAATAGTATTTTAATTAATTTTGTTCAAAATCTAATAATAATTAAATATAACTCAGCTAGTTTTTGTATGTTTGTAGAAAAAAATATATAATTAACTCTGAATAATTAAATCTTCACGTATTTCCCTAATGATCCTCCTCCACCACCTCCATCCATCCAAAAAAAAATCTAAATATTGGTGAACGTTCTGCCGGACAGATACAAAATAAAATTCCGCCTATTAAGATTGGAACTTTAAATACAATAGTCTAATATGTAGTATATTTCAAATATAGTAGAATACAAATTAATTTGTAATGGCCGATTTTTGCACTTCAATTTTTACGATGTTATTAGCCAAATGAATTAAAGGGTCCTATGAATTTCGTAAATTATACTATTTTTGGAACTCAAAAATGTAATTTGATTGTTCCTCTTGTATGTATTATAATGATGTACATCATAAGACAGCGATACAAATTTAGTACAACAATTTGGAAAAATCGGACTATGAGACTGCCAAAAATGCGCCAAATTTAATTTGGTCTAATATGTTAATATTCCCGTTCTTTTTCCGTCTTAAATCAAATAAACCTTACTATATATGATCGTATTGATATACCTATGTATTACGCCAAAATCTTGAGTTCTGCCGGTCTATCTCAGAAATTGCGTTAACATATAAATAAGACACATTAATAAAACGTATAAAAATTTGAATGCAGCGGGATTTGAACCCGCGCCTCATGAAAACCGTTCAAGCGCTCGGACCTTGACCGCTAAGCCAAGCGTTCTACATATGCGACAGTAGAACGCATGGCTTAGCGGTCAGAGCGTTTCCGTTCAAATTTTTATACGTTTTCTAAATATGTCTTTTTCAATTTCCTTAGTGTGCGAATAACACTTTAATAAATGTAAAAAAAATAAACATATAAGTAAATTTACACTCAAAACCTATTCAAAAATATCAAATGTTATTTATTATAACACTATTGTAAGTTGCTGTAAAATATTTAAATAAAAAGATTATTATATATTTTATATTCATAGGACCCCTTAATAAAAAAAGTGTCATTAAATAATCTCGTTGCTTACAGAAAGTTATCTTAAACTTTAAAAAAACAAATGACATGATGTAGTAATTACAACAATACATCAAAGATCCGGCATTACAATTGCGTATGTAAATTTGTATGTTTTCTTGTAAACTAATTTACTACTAATTTAACTGAACTTTTCATATTCCTGTATGTTGTCTGATGACTAATATTTGTTTTCATAAATGTTTGTATTTTGTATAATTTTTAATAATGTTACTTTATTTTGATGTTCATTTTCTTCCTTCATTTCTTTCTTTATGTAGCAAAGTAAGGAGGGAAAATCTACTGTACTCAAGTTTTCATCTCTTTTAGAGGCACTCAGTGGCGAGTGAGTGCCGAACGTCGCGTTTTATCTTACTAGACTGACGAATTGGATATAATATAAATGTAATCAAATCTCCTTCGAGCTGACTTTAGACTCAAAATAATCACATATACAGTGGACACAGACTCACTGACCGAATTGCCACATTTTTCTTCTTTTTTTTCTGTTGTAATTGTTAATGAGCGTGTTAAAATATTCAAAATCACTTAATTCAAATTTATAGTTTATACTTTAAAAAATCTTAAAGTAAAGTCAAAATATTGATACCGTTAATAATTCTATAAAAAATAATTAAAAAATAAGCGATACTGTTGCAAATAACTTTGTATTGCCGGACTTTATAATGAAACTTACAATTGTAATTCCGGATCCTGTACAGTAAATGTAATATGTAAAACGGAACAAAAAGTAATTTAAAAAAAAATAACAAGTGGAATATATTTGCAAATATGTTTTAGAATATGAGTTATTTTGACTTTATAGCTTAGAAGAATAGCACTGCAAACAGCACATAATTAACATTTTTATAAATAAATGAGAATAAACGCTTACAATGTTACACACATCATTATTTTGAAGTCAGGTGTACCGTTAAGTTACCGTAAGTTTGAATTTTGTTCATCATAAAATATATTGAATAGATTTTTGATTGTGGGACCATTTCATTTTTATTACGGATTCATGCATTTTTTATATACGTTAATGATTCGGTTTCCAATTTAAAACAATATTTTAATGTTGTTTCTGTTTGTTCATAAAATATTTTTTATTTAAATTATTTTTAAAAAGTAAAGTTAAAATAGACGACGATGTCGTAGGCCGTAGTGTTGTACAGAATAAATGTTATGATGTAGCTGTTTTTTATATATTTTTTAATTTACGTAATATATTTTATGTACTTAGATATTTTATAATATTAATATTTTCTCATATTTGGCAATTATAGTTGATATTTTATAGTTTTTAAATTAAACAACAAGTTAATATATATCTTTTAAATATCTGTATCAACGTACATCTTGATATCATTTTGCCAACAAGTAGTAATTTACAAGTACAACAAGAATAGATAAGTTTGGTTAATGACGTCACTGACAGACACAATTACACGGAATATCAAAATATGAATTTCCTCGAAAGAGCTGTTTCAGGAGTAATGAGCAATAAGGAATAAAAATCAATTGAGACTTTCTTTATAAGATGTCTTTATAATAATAACATTAAAAATTTTGGCACTAAATATTGAAATTTGACGTGGACGATTGCTTAAGTTAAGTGAAGGTCGGGTGAGAGGTATATAGTAGACACAGAAATTTTAGTAAACACTGACATTAATAACATATGCAGATAGGAGACTGGCAAATACATTAAACATTAAACACCAATGAAATTTGATTAAATACTCCTAAATGCTAAAACTACGAGAACGACCAAATATGAATAAAACTATCATATAAATATTTGTTAATGATACACAACACAACGCTCAAAACGTTTCGAAGCCTGTCATTTCTTAGTACAAAATCTACTTACCGCCGTAACTTCGTGCATTAAAACACCAACTAGATATCGGATAATACTGGCATATTGGAATTAGGTTATGAACTCGATTCGTTTCCGACAGGTTAAATGCCACGTCCCAAGTCCTTTCTAACGTATAAAAATCCTACTCTAATTGTACTCCTCTATCACAATTTGATGATTTTAGCCTATATTACCTTCACATATTGTTGAATAGTTAATATTGCTTCCATATGCACCACAAAATAAAACCAGTATGAAGCTGCTCCCTTACATTTTAGCTGTGAATTCGGCGGAACGCCATTGGAACCGCAGGCATTAGGGGCAACTCTTCAATCGACGCGTCAATGATACTGGTATTTAACAAACAACGTTTCCACTGACAACTTTTAAAATATCAAAAAATAAATCTCTGCGTATTTATCCTATCTCGGTGTAATGCGTTTTTTGGTTAGGCGTCCCCACTTCATCCGCGGACCAACATTGAGCCAGTCTCCATTAAAACAAATCTTTCAACAAATTTAAATCTTTCTGTGCTTTTTGCAGGCCTAAAACTTCACCAATGATATGGTACTTAATGTAACATGCTATTTTTTATTATTGTGATTGTAGTTATATAATTTTGATTTAATTTAAATAAATTTGTGTGTTCTAATTGATTGTCTGTTTCGAAATGTACATTGGAACTAGCCGTCACTCGCGGAGTATCTGACCGTCATACCCAAGCAACTTACAAACGAATTGACCGTATTTATGTTGATAAAATACATTGCGATCAATCAAGTATCTTTATAGTAAATAATTATATTTTTAATATCTCTAAAGTAGATTATATTAATATATTTTAAATGCTAGATTTATTAAATGTGATTTAGAATTTGGTTGCGCATTCAGGGTTTACGGACGAATTTTTATTGAAATATTCGGCTTGAAAGTTCAATGTATGTATTAATCAAGAAAATTTATATAACTAATATTTTCTTCATATACGCACATTGTCCGCATCCCCTCATGCAATGCTACACTACTTACTTACTAAGTGCAATAATAATGCTCAATATTATAGACAATCCAAAATTCATATGAAGTTTAATAATCGTCATAAATTATATACATCTGCTTTATATGTAACATCTCTTTATATTTTGCTAAAATTCAAACTTAACACATTCATATCGTCTAACAATAATTTCATAATGGATAAAATAGAAGGATTTTAGAGTTTCCCTTATTAGTATTTTGTGTACTTTATATAAAATATATATACAACGATTAATAAAAGGTTTCATTTGTTTCATCAGGTACATATAATTATAATATTTCTAGCCACTTTGTAAATAAGTAGATAATTAAACTTATTTGAACTAAACGTGACATTAGTCAGATCTTCAAATTAAGTCAGTCTTAAAAGAGAATTAAAACAATGTAAAATGTACATATCTTAAGTATTAAATACTATATTTAATATATAACCACTAACAAATTAAGTTATTGAGCATATTTAAAAAACAATTAATTAATATTATTATTTATTTTTATGGTTTCATTATAACACGAAGATAAATCAAATTATGACTTTGTGGAGGGTAAAATATTTTAAAATATTTTAAAGCGTAAATGATCGTTTGTTTCGGTCCGTATTTTAATTGAACTATTGTTAGAATATTGCTCCGTTCAGAGCATTGAATAGTGAATATCATACGATCTTGTCGGTTATTTTTCCTCTGGTTGTCGTCTCTATAGCGTCTTATAAAGTTCAATATTATATTACTTTATAAATAAAATAATAAATAAACTATGTACTTACAAACAAAAAATAAAACATAACACCTAAACAGAGTATTTTTTTTAATATCATTCACTCTTACTAAATAACTATTCTGTATTGACAGGTTTTATATTAGCTACTTTTATTTATATCTATATTATTTATTTATATTATATAGATATCCGTTTAATATCTTTTTTTTTGAAACAGGTATAATATATATATAGAATATATATTTTTCATTTAAGTAACTAGTAGTAGTTCTTTTTGAAATCTATGTTTTTATTTAAATATTAAACTAAACTGGCGATGACAATTATTTAGAATTAACTACAACATAGTTTATTTATATTTCTATTTATGGTTCCGCACGCCCACGAAACAAAACTTTTCAAACCCTTTTTTTGTTTAAATATATAACGAAATAACGACGGAACCCATGCAATAAAAGCGTAACATTATATATACATATATAATAATAAGTGATTGGTGCACTAAATTTAATATTAAGTGGTTCGTGTATTATATTAGTATAGCGTGACATAATATCATTTAAGTTGGACATTATATCAGAATATTCTATATAGACATAAATGTTTACAATTCACCTTATCCTTATACCCATGGTCGTTCCTTCATAACCCGTCGTTGAATCAAGCTTTACTACTATTTTAAATTTAAATTTAGGAATAGCTAAGAACTATTATGCAGTATTACTCGTTCATATCACATCCACTTTACAATGTTCTTACTAAATCCTACCGATGGTTATATAATTATTAATTATGTACGAGCCTTGTCAGATAATAAGTTAAAAGATGCACTAATTGTAAATGGTTAAACTTGATGTCGTAAAATATTGGAATTTCCAAATTGTCAAACTTAAAATTTGTAACACTATATAACCCTAAACAAAACAAAATGACTGCTATTTCTAATAATAACTTGTTAAGTTACTCTAAGGTAGTGTTTGCATAAACGGTGCATTACAATTAATGATAATATCTTTAATTATAATGAACTAAGTAAATGGTCACTACTCGTGCACACACACATACACATTTTGGAAAGTTACAACAAAGGTTCAGGACTCTACTACTGTTAAAATTCATCTATTACTACTAATATACATTATTTTTTTAGTTCATTTTTAATTATTTTCCTATGTCTCTTTGGTTAGTAATTTTTTTGTGATTTTTTATCTCCCTATATTTGATAATAGAGAGGATGCGTATAGCAAGACAATATATTCATAAGAAGCTCAAGGCCGTGAACGAAATTATAAGCCTTTCCGTCGTTAAGTGACATAACGCATTAATCGGTGTCCGTTATTTGTAATCTAATTTTCTTCGCCAAGTAATACTAAGTCATCAGCGACCACATCCGAAACGTGTAAGTAAATGATCCAATACATTAAGTTAAAGCAGACGAAGCATACGGGGAAAACGATGCGTGAATACTTGTCGATGTCGGAGGGCGTGGTACCAAGGAGCTTGTTGATTCCCTGAAATGTTTTTTTTGTCTTGGCTTATATTATTAACAAAATTTAAATAAAAAGCTACAAACAAAATTCGCAATAGCAATCCGTTATACCGCTAATCGCTTTGCTCGAACATTCGCTGTGCTTGAAACAAACAAATGCAACTTAAATAAACGTTCTTGGGCTACAAACCTTAGCTGCCTGGAGCAAGTGGGCTGCAGCTTCCTCATCGACCGGAGGGACAGGGACCGGGACGTTAACAGGGACTGGTGCCGTTGATGGACCGCCTCGAGCCGTGCTGATCGTAGTCACCTTAGGATCGTGAAACTTGAATCGAACTTCCTGTGTGTGGGGATTGTATGACTAAATTAAAAATGGAAATTAGTTCTTTAGAAAATGATCGAATGGAATATAAATATGTAAATTATTCTCACAGAAGATCGGCTTGGCGGTGTAGGTCGGTTTAACGTAGTAGTGCGTGGTGGAGGCAGAGGTTCCGGTCCAGATGGCCCAGGAGCACCGTCAATAGCCAGTTTCTTCTCGGCAGCCATTTTCTGAACAGCCGTGAAACGTTGTTTGCGCATTTGGATCCGTTTTGCCATGTAGCCAACCGTCGCGTATTCTGCAATCGATTTTATAAGTTATTCTGTGAAATATCATACTAAGCGCTTAGCTAAATGTACATATAATCAAATTTTTTATGTATTACTATAAACAAATATGACGTTAATATTTCGCATAAGTGTGTATATTCATCAAATTTCAATATAAATAAACAATAGCATTCTCTTAAAATCAATACACGCAAATTACACGTTCAAATTTAAGTATTTGTGTTACCTAGCAAGCTTGCGAAGACCATGACGAAGCATGTTCCCAAATAAACATCGATGGACTTGACGTACGAAATCTTCGGTAAAGCGGCATTCGTTGAAGACATAAGCGTGGTCATAGTAAGCACGGTGGTAACGCCTAGAGAGACTCGAGCCGGAGTAGCATTTCGATTCAGCCAGAAGGACACCCAGGAGATGATGACAATAAGACCAGATGGAATGTAAATTTGAATTAAATAGTAGCCCATTGAGCGAACAAATTGGATTTCGCAGGCCAACCTAGAATAATTTCCTGGAAGTAAAAATTAATAATGAAATCTTAGGATATTAATGAAATATTTATATTATAATGAAATAAAACACGAAGTCGATAAACGTGCCACAAACCAAAATATGGGATAATTAAAATAATTGAAATGAAATAAAATATTTTGTGCTCGTACCTGTTGTCAGCGAAATTTCCATTGCTCGCTGGCGATGACCGAGCACCTTGAATTGGGGCAAAGATACTTCGCTTGATACGCCAACTGAGTTAGGTCCCTCGTTCCATTTATATCGGATGTCCCGCATGGTGTAGCCAACTGTACCATGCAGAGATACGAATCGGTAAAATATACGCCCATCGCACTGGGTTTTTAAATACTCTGAACAGTGTTCAACTACCAAAAGCTGTGTAATCGACGTAAAGATAATAGCGCCGTATAATATTATCAAGCATTCTTTGCTTCAATCGTCTAAGTAATACTCGTATGATGCGCACGCGACGTGCATAATTTTTCTCTCGTATGTATTATGTCGCTTAAAAACTATTGCTCAAAAGCGTAATGTAGAGAATTAAATTGAAAATTTGTTGAATGTCTAATAAGTTTTAGTGTTAGTAATATGTACTCAATTTAACTTACAGCTTTCTATCTCAATGTTGCAAAGTTGACGGTCCATAGGAAAATACTGCAAATCCATAGGGCAAGAGGCAGTAATAGTTAACCTAGCAAGGAGTTACAAAATTAATAATTATACTTATAAAGTAAAAAAATATAAATGTCAACGTCAAACTATTTTGTTCAGTATGAATATAAGTGGCTTGCATTAGTATCATTTCTGTGGCTGTTTGGAGAACATTATTGATTTGTTTAACATTTGATATTAAAAAAAACAATAATTTTAAATTTTGCTGCTTACACAGTCAAATCTAGTTTTAGTATAATTATGGTAGTAAAGTCAAAATTGCATACCTTATGCTTCGGGTGATCGATCCAGAATGATGAATGCGAATAAATTCATTACTAGTAGTGGCAATATGGAAATAGGACTGCTTCTCGTTGACGAAGAAAGTATCGGGTACCCAGATGTTTCGTATAAACTCTGATCCCACTGAGAGAGTTTCTACGCCGGGCCTCTTCTTGTAGGCGAGCCGCGGGTCCGTCCAAAATTGCCGGAAGTAGAAATCCAAAGTGAAATCCTGTTAAATAGATATATATTAGAATTAAATATATGTAAATTAGCGACAATGCATGTTTCATTTGCGTTTTATTGTCAATAATTATTATTAAGCCTATCAACCTCACATTGAGACATGCATTATCTGAATGCTTTACACACAGCAGCAAGGTAACTTTTTCTATAACATTTATTTTAATAGATAAGTACAAAATAAAATGCAAATTATAAAGAATCATTTTGAATCATTATTTACTTATTATACTTTACACATATAAAAAAGCGAAGTAGACACACAAGAAATTTAAAAATTTATCTGCCAATATCAGTTCTTGTCTCGAGTGCTCATGGCAATTAGTAGTCTAGTCAAATGAATAAAGAAAGTTCTAATTTTCTAAGATTTTAATAAAAAGTCAATAGATATGACACAAATTAAGGTTATCAGCTTTAAATAATAATATATCTTAGCATTACGAGAAAATAGAAATAGACGTTACATTAAAAGCACACATATGTTTTTTATATGCTTAAATAGACAGAATAACTTGCTGCCAAGTGCAATTGAATTAATCGCGTAAGTATATAAAAGTTACACGTTTCACACACACACACATGCATATACTTGTGAATATTTTATAGTAACAAACATAAAACATCAAATAGGATACTAGAAGATACGGATACGAGGCTGATACGAGAAGGAAAAAAGCCAAGTAATATTCTGATAATAATTTAAATTTGTATTCATTATATTTAATGTTTAACTTATATTCAAAGTTATTGATCGTTTGGAACAAAATTTCAAACTAATATATATCCAAAATGTTAAATTATTTATTTTAATATATTACGTATTACTCTCATTGATTGTTAAAATATATTAAATGAGATAATTATTTAAATTATTACGGGAACACAAATTATGTTTTACCATGAAACGTGTAATTTTTATGGAAAATATAGTAGTTTTTAATATTGAAAGGCCACGTCTTAAAGTGACTTTAGAAGTCCCCTTGATTTGGTTTTCACAAGGGTTCGCACATTTTTAACTTATTGAAAGTGTTCATAGTAACCGCTATCAGAGGTCTTTACCAAGTTGAAATTCAAGTTTTCAGATATCAACAACAATTTACTTGACACTGGCATACGGAAAAAACGCGACACATAAAGATAATAGATAAGTATATAAAAGTATATCCGACATCAAAACACAACATTTAATACAATATAGTAAAACAATGATAACACAAAATGAAATTAAAGTCCCCTCGTCCACCCGGAACTTATTGACAACGGTACAAACATCAAAACATTCATAGCAAGTCTACTAAAAGTAAGTACATTGCAAGTGGCGAGTTGAAAGGTTAGAGCGCCAGTTTGGGAGACAGTATTGAGAGCCCAAAGTCACAACAGATACAAGAAACATATAAAGCTAACGTAAAATTACATTGATAGAGCAAGTCCACGAAGAAATATTTGGAGAAATGCTTAGTAGCAGAGTAAAAGTTAGAAAACAACGATAAGTCAGTCCCACCCGAACGGCACACCACTCTTTGCTAATATGACATTATGATATGTTTTACATATAAATATTTATTGGTGTAACTTTAGAGTGGTAGGCGCCATCCGGGCGGTCAGAAAAAGAATGATTACGCCGGCATGCTCGCCTAGCGACTAGGACTACTCTTGTCAAGCGTGAGCTGACAGTGACGAGTACCATGAGCACTTCGGAGACGGAACTGATTGACAGCACATACATGGTGACGCCGACTTCGACTGGAGGACCTGAAATCAATCCCAAAACATAAGAAAACCGCGCGGGCGCGCAGTGAAAACCAAACCAGAGGACGATGACGTGTCTAAAGCTCGTTCGGTCGGGCGCAATCTATACCAGACCAGCGCTCGATTGAAAGAGCTTTGCCTAAATCCGCCTGACTATTTTCGCTATTTAATAATAGGTTCTTAAATACCATTTTCACTTCAGATAAGGAGCTGATGGATAGCACGTACATGGTGACACCCACATCCACTGGTGGTCCTGAAATTTCATATTTGTTACGTACTAACAGCATATTTTTCCTCATTTGAAACATCATCTTTTATTATAACATTTTGCGGTGTGCCAGAAATTTTCGCCGAAAAAAAAAACAATAAATATCAATTTGCATATTGCAACCAAAAAGAAACAATTTAATTATATATAAAATATTTTCATTATTGAATCCTATATGCAGTTTATCAAAGTGTACTATATAATTACCAAAACTGTCTATAAAATTTGTTTTATTTATAATTTTGTAACATGTTTAAAATAGTTCAAAGAATTTTACTTTAACATTTTTACATTTTTACTAGTTACGATATAGAAGCCCCCAAGCAATAGGTCATTAATTATTATTTAAATGCAAGAATATTACATTTACTAACCTCACAGTAAGTGAAAATGTTGATGCTGTATACATATAACAGGATAACATATATATGTTATCCTTCATTCTACCTTCGTCGGAGGTAACACATGTACGTGTCCCCCTAAATAACAAAACGTAAACGAAGTGACAAAAATATAGCGACTATTGATATCTATTACAATGCAAAGATTTAAATAAATTGGGAAAACAAACAAATATATGGTCCAATTAGGTTATACTAATGCTGCTACAATCAAAAAGACCTAATGTTCAATAGATATTTCAATAAAGACTATTAATATTAATTTGGCAAATTAAGATGAAAACCCCGGGAATTTAAGCTTTTTTAAGATCACAAAACCTCGTAAGTTAATGTAACACCTAAAATCTTCGAATAAAGTCGTATCTATAGTAAAATAGGTATGGTAAAACTTATTAACGTACTTTTTAAAATTACAGGTCTAGATTACAAATTAACTTTGCATAGTTGATGAACGTGAAAATGGTGTAGTTAAAAAGTCTATAATGTAGATGAGATAAATAAAATGTAGTCACTCACGTCACGAATTTAATAGAGTGAGGAAAGCACAGATACTAATTTGAAGAAAAAATGCGTAATATGAAATGAGTTAAGAAAACTACTGGTTTAACTGCTGCGTACGCGCAGGTAGCAGGGCACATACGTGACCTACTTACAGGAGTGGTAACAGGGATGCAAGCTGTCGACAAGTCGATTTTTGTATGTATAAATTATAGTGAGTGTAAGTAAATAAAAATAGGAATATATATAAGTTTGTTTTATATTATTGCTGAAATATGTTAAAAGTTGGATACACCGGTTTAGAAATGTTCTCTATATACCTGATGACGAAATTTTCAAAATAAACTATAATGTTATATGATATATGTCTTGGGGACATCATTATCACTCGGTTAGTTTTTACATATTTTGCGTTTACAGATATTTGTAAATTACACCGTTATATCTATTTCTTTTTATTTTATTGAACAATGACTTTCAATGCAACAACTAAATCGATTTCAAACATTTTCTCCCGTTGTCTTTCAGCTCCCCATTATATAAATAATGGGTGTTAAAAATCAATTTGATTACAGTAATATATGGTACATATCAATGTTAATTAACAATCTCTTTTATATAAATTTTTAAACATAGTTTCAGTCAAAATAACCTTTAACCTTAACCACTTCCTTATAAAAAATAAACACAAATTTTAAATTCCTTAAAATATTAGAGAAAATATCCAAAATGTCCACTTATTGCAAACTAATACCTAAATAAACTATAAATTTAAAAGCTAGCTTATCCAGCATTAAGCACAATTATTTTTGTTTACAAAATTAGACTCTATAATGGTTCCTTTTTAAGACTTAAACTTTTAAATACATCTACAATTCGCAAACCTCAACTAACATTATGGAGACATATCAGATTATATGCATGCCAATATGATAATTAATCAATGCAAATATGAACTGTAAGTGTACTAATAATAATATTAGCTACGAAATTATGAAAAAGTTACTGAAAAAGGTAGCACTATAATTCTTATATTTGCATGTTGACCTCAAGCCTTCTAAATTATGTACGACCTTATCATTTTCTAGCTATAATGCTAAGCAACCAACTTGGCCTTTTAATACAGTACGTATAATCTGATAATAATTATTAATAATATGGCGGATAACGTTATTTAAAAAAAATTAATCTATAGCGAAAATCTTAACTCACCGTCCTCTAGTTGTAGCAACTTATATCTAACATCTAAAAGCTAAAATTAAATATTTATAAATAGCATCAATCTACGCATATCTTAATTATCTTATTATTTTTATTATTGTCTATAAAATACATTTTATTAGTTACAATACAATTCCTTTACACAATAAAAGTTTGTTGCAATTACAATTTCCTCAGTTTATTATTGCAGCAGATAGATTGTTCCATCCAACATTTTTTTTAATAATCTTGTAATATAAACTGTGTGGATGTTTTGCGTTACAATTTCTCTTTAAATAACTTGGATATATTTAATCTTGTTAATGAAGTTTTCCTTAAAATTATAAAAAATATTAGATGTTTCTTACTAATTAACGCGTACCATCCATTTATAATGAATGATATAATACAATTTCTTCTAATTTATAGTCGAGAAAATCAATTTAATCTTCAATATTAATAAACGTTTAACAATTTTAATATATTAACGTATTATTTATTATACAAACGTTGTATGAAACATATCGTCCACTAAAATATTTTTATATAGTTTGGTGATTATAACTATTGTCCATAATACTCGCATTGTTTCGAAGCTTAAGCCTAACGTCGTTTAAAGTCTACAAGCCACACTTCAAGCACGCTTTGAACTTACCTCCGTAGTTGGGCCTGACTCTTTTATCATAACTTACACTCAGCGAATCTAGTATTGCCGAGATGTTTACATCACCGAACATGCCACCTCCTCCCGATCCCCTGTGAAAAAAAACTACATTTAATATTCTACTTATAAATTTTAAAGCTACTTTATAATGTTCAGTTCATTGTTTATAATTTCAAAACACTAATTGTCTTATGATTTTCAAAATAGAAGTTGAAAAAATGTATTTGTACCTATAATTTTATTTTCATTATATTTTTTATAATAAATGTAGAAAGGAGAATTTGAATACTTAAATTCATAAAGAATATTTCAGCCCTAAAAAGTGCTGTCAAAGTTGCAAATGGAACGACCAAGTAACAAGATTTTCTCAAACTTTTAATCCTATCTCGCTAACAACCAGTAGATTCGTATCAGCATCGCAGATAAAATGCACTTTTATTTGAATTGTGAAATTTCTCTCAAAAATTATTATGGAAAACGGCGAGCATTTAATTAAACTTGCTGAAGCTGTGATAATAGGTTCCTTGATTTTAGCGATCATCATAACTATATATTGCCGGCCAAGAGCTTAAGACCACTTAGATCATATAGGGGAAATTATGTACACAATAATCTGGTGGCTAATTTATTCACAAAATACTACTACGATTTAATTCACTAAAAATAGATAAATATTGAGTTATTTAGATTTAATAAATTCTATATAGTATCAACTTAAACATCAACTATTGGTTATTGAATTTGAATCGAAAGTTTACTTTTTGTTACTTTTAATATCTATTAATCTTATGATCTCATAAGCACTGTTTTATTATTCATTATTAATAAATGCCTTACATAATTACTAGCTAGTAATACATATATATTTTTAAAACAATTTGAATTTGAAAGCTTAAGGAAAAAAAAATTCAGTAGAAATATGTAGTAATAAATTATCAAATTATGCAATACTAAGAAAGGTCGAAGCAAAATTCTAGATGTTTAGGTTTTAGTAGTACTTGTAGTGTTTTATGAACACGTATGAGTTATGTTTTATTTATTTTATTATAATTATAATTCTTATTAGATAACGCTTATAAATATTATAAGATATTGAGCAGATACATAGTCGTTGCTTATTTCCATAAACGTGTTATGAACTCTAAATGTGTATTGTTTTAAGCAATATAATCTATACAATTATTTTGTATGACTTACATCATCAAAGGCTGTATGTAAGCTGAAATACAATAATATTTTTTTATTTATTATTGAGTTAAGTTTGCATGGTAACGGGATAACTTTACAAAGTACAGATTTCAAACTTGCGCCACTTGGATTCGAACTCGCGCCTCTTGGAAACCGTCCAAGCGCTCTAATTGCTAAGCCATGCGTCATATATCCTGCTACGCCGAAATTCTTATACGCTTATTACAACTTATATTTGTTGTTAGCATCTCTGTGTAGAAATTTTTACAAATTTCTGTTACCTAAAGAATATTCTACGAGCAATCGTTACCCAAGAGAGGATGTTATTTATTAAATATTTTTAATGTGTTATTCATACACGTAGGAAATAGTAATTAAAAATAAGTTATAATAAGCATTTAAGAATTTGGACTTTTATTTTTCTTGGCACGAGTCTGGACGCATCGATCTTGATGTCCAAGCCAGGATTAGCGGTGCTTGGGTAAAATGGCGAGAGGTCACAGGTGTGGTCTGCAAACGTAGAATAGCGCCCAAGAAATGCGAACGGTTCTCTTATACGGCAGTAAATATTGGCCAGCACAGTCTAGGCCCACTCAGGAGCTTCATGTCACGGAAATTAAGATGCTGCGGTCAATATATGGTGAAACGCGGGCTGACAGCATATGTAACAAATTTATTGGAGACAGTTTTAAAGTCCGTGAATTACCAGACAAGCCCCAAGACCGTCGCCTGAGATAATATGGCCACATTGCGCGCTGACCTGAGAACTATGTCGGGAGAATATGCCTTGATACATCTGTCTCTGAACCCCCCTCTCATCCTCTGAAGGATGCGATGGTTGGATATGGTGAAGCAGAATATGAGAGCCAATGGACTAACCACTGAAGATATTGTAAGAAAACGGACCCGGGCTAGGCCCCGGCCTAACCCGGTCCGTTTTCTTATAACTGGCATTCATACCGATCAATGCCAGTTATAAGAAGAATCTCAATGTGTTATTTAAAAAAGTAAACGAATAACTTAATCATAAAAAAAGTAAGGCAATGCATAAAAAGGTGACCTTATAAAATTTGAACCTCACTTAATCACAATATATACTTTATTTAAAAAGAAAATATATTAAAAAAATATTTTATAAAAAAAAACAAGCCATATCGATACAAGTTTTAATTAAAACTGTAGGCCGCACTTGCAGGTATCAATTTAGGTGACATCCGCTACGATAAATATTGTGGGCTAAATTAATTGAACGGTGACACATGCCAGCATATTTTGAGTTTTCTGCTTACTCAATCATATGACAAGAAGACACTACAACTATAAATATAAGTCTAAGTGTAAATATAACTACAAATTTTACTAGTTCTAGAGCTTAACTATTCGACCAATTTGATCAATCAACTTTTTAACGATTTTTTTTGTTTGTTTTCACGGATTCGGGCGATAGATTATCTGCCTATCCTGGGCCATGCGAGAAAAAGCGTAAAGACATGAGAAAAAAATTGACCTTGTGAAGTATGACACCTACCAAGTAACATTTCTGCTTATCGAATTTCTAGATATAATATATATATATATATATATATATTATATCTAGAAATTATTAGGTTTATTTGTAATTATTAGGTATATTTGTATGTTCATTTTATTGGGTCAAGATTCATGTCATTTTTAAAGATATTAAAGATCATATTAAAGAATACTTTGGCAAACGATATTATTTTATTGTATATATCAGGAAATGTTAGAGTACGTTAGTAAAATGAAAATGTTGTGATTTTTAATAAAAAAACAAAAACTTAATAAAACTACCATAAAAATAAATTACATTTCACTATACCGAAAGATTTTTCATAAAAAATACAGCATATGTTGTTACAAAAATCTATCCAGATTGATATCAATTTTGTTGAGATGAGTGCCCTGTATGGTACTCTGTTTGAGTGCCATTGAAGTTCGTTTAATGCCAATGAATAAGTGGCTAAGAAGATATCTATATAGACTTTCTATTCCAATCAACACTTACTTTTTCTCATAACATAATATTGTCTATGCTCTTAGTTTCTCCCATAAACGGCTGAACTTGTTTCTAATTTTCATATAACTGAAAATATTTTACACTGATATTTGTTTCGTGATTCCGTTTTCGTAAAAAAAATATCTCATAAACGCTCACTATTCCTTTCATGCTGCAATTCATATAAATTAGTATGTATTTAGTAAAATAAATAATAAAGTAATCCACACTATTTATCTTTCTAAAATAATGAATTCTAAGAGTTAAATATACCTTAAATAATATCTAAAATTGATGCTTTCAGAACTTCGTTCAAACAACTTACCATAAGTAATTAGTTACTTCTACTAACAACTAATTTCATTTTAGAGCTACGTGTTAGTTAATTAGACTTTGAAACAGTATAACAGAAAATATACGAGAGCTTCTAAAAGTTTGTAGCATGTACATATATGAAATTGAATGCATAATTACGTAATAAATGGCCTTTGCGGATATGATTCACTATGACTATTTTTTTAATAACCAGTAAACGTATACATCTTATTATACTTTTTTTTTATTCGTTAGGACAAGTGTTATATCTATTTTAGTAATTTAATGTATTTCTGACTATATAAACTTTGAGTATGCCATATTTTATATCAATCTGCACATTTTTCGTAAAAAGGGATACTAAGTTTCCTTTCACGTATAATTCTATAGAAAAGAAAGTGCCAGGCTCATAGTGTGGCACACCGAGGAGCTTGAGGCATGACTAAGACTTACGATCCAAGTGTAGGCTTAACCTAACCTATTTTGAAAATATTCTACTAACGTTGAGTTCGTAATAGAAATGAACTGAAGATAGCTCGAGACAGTCCTTAATATTTTAGTATATTATAGAAAGATTCCGCTCCTATATTTCTAGCGTATAGTATAAATTAACTCTACAGTTATTCCTGGTCATTTGGTTGGTTATTTTGCTTCTTACGAAACTATTCTACCAATATTAATTGTTTTAAATCTCTAGAGTTAATGAAAATTTCCGGTCTAGATGAGGAAAATATCATGAAACAAAGTATTAAATCCCTTAGATTTAATACTGTTTCATGTCTGACAGGCCAATCAGTAGTTGATTCAAAAATGAGTAAGGCTTTTAGTGGATTTTTAGACGTCCCTACTTTTACAAACTCTATTTATTAATCATTTGTTATTTGTTACATTTCTCTTTGCTCTTGCTACTGAAGACTCACTAATTGCGTATGATTTCTAACACTTTATCAATAAGACGTGAGAATTGACCGTTACCTAGGAGTAAATTACACCATGCTATTAATAGTAGGCTGGGCTTATTTTATATCTACAGATATAACAAGACGGTTCATTGTTTTTAACACCCCCCTTAAAAATTAATATGATCTGGGAGACTCATATGAAATGCATTAAGATAATGACTTGACCCACCCAGATTAACTTGAAAAATTAATAAGCTAATGGAGTATAGACCTCTCTTATTTTTAACGCTTTAACGACGTATTGCATTTCTGAGCTTATTTTGTGCACTTTATATTTATCATTATCGTCTTGTCGAATAATAGATTTTATGAGATAAACTTCTTGAACTTTCCTATTCGGTACTAATCTTGCTCTTAAATTAAATTAAATTAAATTGTTATTGTTTTAATTTATCTTAAGTTAATGATGAAATTTATATCTTGACTGAAACTCTGGGGCCTTTTACAAGTGACTTTTCTAACTTTTCGAAGTCCCTTATGCTTTGTGTACCTATTGTTAAACTTATGCCTTATTTTTTCTCATGACCTATAAGTTAATATTACCTAACATAACTATAATATTAAATAGTATGGACATAACCAACAAACTTAAATTTAAATAAACCTGCATTATAGCATCAAGCGTTAACTTTGTACCGACCCAAAAGCGTTTTCTGAATCTATCCAATAAACCGTAATAACCGTACGATACGTACTATACATAAAAATACGAATATTTACTTTAAAAATTAATATAGAACTTTAGGTACTAGTATTAGTAAATTGAATATTTAAATGAAAATGATGAAAGACGACAAGAAATTTAAACAACATATTTCAATGAATGCAATTAGGACGGCACGGTCTATTAAGAGAATCTCTTTGAGAGATAATTAGTAATAGACGTCAAATGAATTAATATTAGACTCATATTTCGTATATGTCTTATTTTTTTAATGATCTAATATTTATAATCAAAGGGATCTAATATTTATTCAATGACAGATAAAAGAAAAAATGTATACACTTAAACTTTTTACTAGAGACCTCGTTGATACTTAAAATAGTAGCCTTAGGAACGTGTGTACGTGTGTCTTTATACAAAAGATAATTTTAGCTACGGAAATGTATTAAAAATGAATTACGTTAGCTCATTATACATACCATTAACAAATTATTGAGTTAAATTTATTAAATTTGTTATCGACCATACAATGCATCATTTAGCGCTTAACATCAACTGGTCGGAACTCATAGTAAGTGGAGTTGTGGAGTCATTCGCATTTTTGTCTTTCGTTTTTCCCTAGGTGATAATCAGACTCAGAATCAGATCAGAGAGAGCAGAATGGTCTTATATTGTGTAGTATATAAGGATGATAAATATACTACCTAAGAAAAATAAAGTAGTAGTAGATGGTCTAAAAGTAGCGAAACGTTAATAAGTACGTACTCGTAAACAATTATAATTTGATTATTGATTTGAAAATATCACAAAAGTATCAAAATAAGGTTTGAATTTAATTGTTAATAGCTTATTAACTTACAGCTTTATAATACCTCATTAAAATTAATTCAATTAATAATGTAGAGTACCGAGTAAAACCGCTTAATCGTGTCACAGACGTATCACTTCGTGGAACTCACAGTCCGTCAGTCTCTGTCTATGGTTGGTGTTAGTTTTTGAAAACTTTGAAAGTAATACTTTAAAAAACACTTTTGCGTTATTCTAATATATTTTAATATTATATTTTAATTATGAACATATATACCTAACCCTAAGAGCAACTAAGATTTTTTTAATTTAAAAATAATGTAGTAGTTTTTAAATTTATAGAAAAGGGTTTTCTATGCGTTATGAGGTTGCTTAGAATAGAAAAATCTTGCACAATAATTCAAAAGACTTCAAATCTTTGAATGGGTGGCCTTTGAAGAGTAACCATGAATATGGTTTACTACATAATATTAAGTTTTTTAAACATTGCTGAGCTGCGAGAAGAGAAAGTACTTAACTGCTAAGATCATAGTTTATATACAATCTAACCATAGAAAACAATAATAATAACTAGGCGAGTGCGAGGTATCTAATCTACTTAAATATCTCGGCATATCTAAAATTATCACCAGTTCATTTCTAGCACGTATTTCGAAGAGTCGTTTCACATTTTCTTAGGTATCTCTCGTAGCCTAGCTCGGATAGTGGAGTTAAGTGTTGATGTGTATTTTAAAGGGGCCCCGTAAGCTACATTGGTTGGCATTCGCAAGTCCCATGCAGTGTTTCAAACTCATTGTGTCCCACGTGACATGCCATTATGAACACTAAGGAATTTCTTCATTTACACTCAACTCAACCCGCTTGCATGGTTTTAGGTAATATTAATGAAATAGTAAAAAAAAGTTTCTTAGAAGAGTTAATAATGGCCTTCATACAGTGTCCTAAGCATTTGCAAAGCGAAAATAGATGCGCAACCTACGGGCACATAAACCACCATAAAATGTTATAAATATTTAGCATAAAATCAACTATATTTTTTTTTCTAGATGACAATACTCGTAAGTATCTATGTAAAATACTATATATCTTTTTACTTTTTTTATAATTGTAGATTTTCTCTAATAATAGTAGATATATAGATTTTTTTTACTTACAACAGGATTACTCGAACTACATTTAATTTATCTTTGTGATTATTTTGATGGATATTGATATCTATGACACAAACTCTGTTAGATAGACGAACGTAGTAAAATGTAATAAATATAAATAAAGAAGTTTTTTAAACTAATTTGACATGTTGTACATAATTTTTATATTTATTATATTATAACAATATTATTTAAAAATCGCTTTAAGCTTTAACATTTATAGGATATCATTTAAAAAATTAAACATACATATACGAGTAATACCAATTTTGTTTTGACTATCACCTTTGAGCAAATTATTATGGTTGATTATTGTACCAACAAAGTACACATTGTTTGAGAAACTTGAAGCCACAATACAAATCTTTCAAGGCTGTTGGATACAGAACACAATATTTAATGAGGAGATTTTGTTTACTGAGAGCTAGAATAAAAAGAAATCTGATAGATATCAGTAGCTTTTCATTAACTAAACATTGTTGTTTAATTAGTTATTACTTAATTATAAAATATTTTTATAAAACGTAAGAAATTGGAACGCAGCAGGATTCATGCCCGCTCTTCTTGGAAACCGTCCAAGTGTTTCGACCGCTAAGCCATGCGTTCTACATCCAGCTACCCCGAAATTCTTATACGCTTATTATAACTAAATGTTGTTGTTAGCGTCTCCGTAGAGAGGTTTTTACAAATTGTGCTTCCCAATAATTATTTCTACACACAATCGTTGGAAGTCGTGTCGAATCGTGAATTAAATATTGAAAGATAGAATGCGTTTATACTAAATATTTTCAACATGTTTAAAAAGTTATAACCACACACACTAAGGATATGAAAAAAAATATGAAAGGAATTCTACCCCGCGCCTCGTAGGAATCTTTGAAGCGCTTACAGGAGGCGCGGGTTCGAAACCGCTGAATTCAAAATTTTATATGTTTTCTAAAAATGTTTTTCATAAAGTTCTGTGAATTAGCTCAATTTCTATTTCTTGATTATTTTTCTTTAATATTTTTTTCAAGTTAATATAAATTATTTCTACTTCTCTTTCAAAGAGCGAAATTTATGTTTATTTTTAAAAAAACCTAGTATATGCTAAAATTTAAAATTATTACTTATTATTTTAATTGTGCTCAATAATATTTATATTTCTTATTTAGCCTTTTTTTATAAAAGTTTTCATATTTCATGTCCCAAACCTAAAGTCATTAGATTATATATTTTTAGTATATTTAACGTATACTTTACACAGCAGGTAATAAATATTGAATTGTCTGTGCAAGCTGCTAACTGTACTATATTTTTATTATATGTCCGTGTATTCTTATTACGATACTCAAGGAAATACGGAAGCTAACTACCCTAGGCTAGACGGAAAGACTAGACTAGCAAACTGATCGTGGCTCTATAAAATTTCATCACAATTGGTTTAGCGGATTGACCGTGATGGCGTCATATACAGACAGACAAAGTTGTATTAGCATTTATAAAATTATTATATTATTTTATGTAGTATAGATTAATAGCGTTATATATTGCATATTTAATGTCGAAACTTTCATTTTTTTAGCTCAACACTCATCTGTATCATACTAGAGAGAAAAAATGATAACAATTCAAATATAACTATTCTCTAAAGTGAGAATCGAACCCACAGGCATCACGTTTACTGTTAGACGTATCCCACTGTGACACGATTCCTCAAAATTTAATAATGTTTATTTCTTGACTAAAACTGGCCACCATACGAAACAACTTTTACTAATGAAGTATTTACTTATTTCTTACAGTTTAGTTCTTCTTCAGTTGCACCCATAAACTATTCTTCTTCTTCAGTTGCCTGGAATGTGTCTGATGAAGTCTGATAAAGTCTAATATGTTGGTAGAGAGAGTACGCATCACGCTGAACAAATTGTGTTAGATGTTCCAGCATTTTTGATTAATGTGCCATCGCCATTTTCCCTATTTTTAGCATGTCAGTTATGGTTCTATATTAGGTGTTCCACTTTTCGAAATCAATAATACAATAAGTCCTGCTCAGGTCTAAATATTGTACAACACAAAAATACATTTAAATCGGGCCGTGAAACGTGCGCGTACAAACAGACAAACAAAAATGTAAAAAATTACAAATTCATTTTCATTATTACTGTTTCACATCCCCTAAAATAGATTTTTTGTAAATATATTCAACGTACAGACACAACCTTTTTACTGTTTTATTATAGGTAACAAAATATATCTATGAGCCCTTTCACTTAGCACGCATAGTTACGTATTATTTTTAATATAAAGAGCATGAATAATGAATTATGAATATATAAAAATGTTATCTTACTAGAAGTTTATTACAATTATTGGTTAAAAAATATAAAAAACATATTTTTTTAATTATTTAAAGATGCAGTCATCGTTTATGTCACACATCACAAAATAGTTAATTTAATTTAATGCAAAATGAATGTGTGAAATTCCCTTTACAACGCTCAAATTGTAAAAGCATATTTATTAATTATATTTTCCTAATTTCATAATTTTTTTAATGTAAACGACTATTTGTATTGTATTTTAAAGGATGTATTCTTTAGGTATATGCTATATTTGCAAATTATAATTGCTATAGGAAGTGTTTATATTTGGAAATACTTACGTAGATTTAAACCTGAGTTAGACAAACGCGGTTTCTACGAAACTTGTCGTAGAAAAATAATGCCTAGGTAATGCTTATTGCATTAAGTAATTGTATTTTAAAGTCAAAAACATAAAAAAAGAATATGAATGGCTACTTTTTTCCGTTATGGTAATACATGCAATTTACATGTTATTGTATCTTCTCTTTACATGTCCCAATAGCTAATTTTTTAGCATTAATTAATTAATTAATTAATTATATAAGCATAGATTTACATATGTGGACAAATTATATGACTAGTTTAGTAGATACTACTTTTTTCTTTCTCTAATAATTTATTTAAATTGTTTAAAGTTTTGAAAAAGACATATTTAGAAAACGTATAAAATGTAAGCTATAAAATCTCTAACCGCTAAGCCACATACACACAGTATGTAGAACGCATGGCTTAGCGGTCAGAGCGTTTGAACGGTTTTCAAGAGGCGCGGGTTTAAATCCCGCTGCGTTCAAATTTTTATACGGTTTATAAATATGTCTTTTTCAATTTTCTTAGTGTGCGAATAATACTTTAAAAAATGTTAAAAAATATTGTTTAAAGTTATTCTTTTTTTGATACAGTTGACCCGTCATTTACCTTAAAGATATTTTATAAATTTATTCTATTATATGTAATATTTCAAAATCACTAGGTTCCGGACTTGTGCTAAGAAGATTATAACAATTTGTGCTGATGACAATAAATGTTAAGGCTATAATAACAAGGTCGCTTGTGTCTGCTACCAAGTGGAAGGTCTTTACGCAATATTTTACTGTTATTTACCCCTTTTTTGGCCAATGTTGTTTACATTATAAGACTGGCGACCTACTAAGAAATTATGCAGAGCTTAGCGTTTAGCTCTAACGCCCGACAGTTTGGTGCGGCCAGAGCACAAGTGTTTTTTTATTATTTTACATTCTACACTCTCCTTGTTTGGGATGACTAAAATCATTCCTTATTTGAAAATGTAGAAATATCCTTCACACTCGTGTAGGCCATCCTGGGTACCACATAAGTTGGGTAGACTTTTAAAAATGGCGAGTAAGTTTTCACTCAAAAACCTTTTTACACGTTTAGCCCAGTTTCTTTTGTAGAGTCGTCGCTTATGTAAGAAGGCTTGCGGTTACTTATGTGAAACCATCGGCCAATACAGAAAGCGTTTCTGATGGATTTTCAGCCTAGATTCAGCGTAGCTTAGTGTATTTGTGATACTATATCCATTTGGTCACAGACCAACACAGGCCACAGCATGACCAAATTTTAATCGAATCAGGAATTGTACCGGTCCGGGGCCAAGCAGATGCAATAATTTTAATACTAATAACAATTTAAAAATATTAAAATTATAGGACTAACTAACTAAAATATTAACTGTTAAATGATGGAAACCCGAAGTTAAATAATCAATAATTATTTATAATTTTCGCAATAATCAACCACGGTCAATCATTGCGACGCTAAAAGAGATGACATAATGATAAATAATAAGTTTCTATCCGTTTTTGCTTTAAAATAGTTTTATAATAATAATAAAAACTGTTACTATGGAAACGCATTCTAGCACAACACCATTATGTTGACAAATAGTACCATAGTCCACTTTTATTCGCTTACATAACACAATTTTCTCATTCTAAAGCTCGTTGAGTTAGTCTTGACAAGTATTATCAACCTAGGCAGGTAGTGTCCAAACTTTTACAATGGAATCGGATGACGGTCTTAGGAAGTTCAGAAATAAACAAGATAGCGGCTTATTTTGCAGTTACATATAAAATTCTTGAATATTACTAACATTTTTATTAAAAAATTATTAAAAACTAGTAATACTGCATGTTTTTTTTTATATATAAAATTCATAATAACATTGATCTCGACGTAAAATAAGGTGTTTATGGGAATGTGTTCAATTTGAATGTTGGTAATTGACCACCGCTCAACGTAACGCTAATGATAGAGTTTTATTAAGCCACTGGTATTAATTAAACAGGCAGTAGTTTTAGAACTAGCGTGCATAGCAATATAAATATTTGTTATTTATAATAAGACTATCTTTTTTACTATAATAGGAGTATAGTTATCATATAGCACAATTATACAATGGTAGACATTTTAATTTTCGTAAATGGCATCAAATATATCAAAAAATACTGTAACTGATAATATAACGTTTTTTTAACAATTAAGTAAAAATTATGGTAGAATGTAGACAATGCATTTTTTCTCTCAATGTAATGTCTAATTTTGGTTCCAGTGATAATTCTTAAATAGTTATTGTTTAATTACAATTCAATTAAGTGATTTTTGTGAACTTTAAAATATGGTTGTATAATTGAGTTGTATAACTTTAAAGCTGGGCAAGTGAAATGTCCCTTTAAAAATCTATTCTTAACATTTTTCTTTTTCGTATCAATAAGAACAATAGAAACTACTCAGTTATATAGCATTTCATATGTCATATGTCATGCTCCTTTAAGAATGTAAGAGCATTTAGGAGGAGGATTACCTCTAACAGATTAAGTATTTCTTCAAATATCATTTACAAGCTTGAAAGCTTGACTTGAAAGCTGCTTTGACCAATAATATTATAAGAAAGTATCTATTAATGTGAAGCGATGAATGTACCTGAGATAACTATAAGCAACCGTAAAGAGAAATATAAATAAAATAAATAATCGGGAAAGACAGTCATTAAGGACTTCGAATAAGAACAAGAAACACACAAAGGTGAATATAAAATAAAGAGTTTTAGCTGCGCAAAAATTTATATGGATTTTTCTCAAACCACTTATTTTTAAATATTCGAAGTATTATTTTTAAGTGCTATTAAATACTTACAAAGTTAAATGGCGATTCCACGTAAATAAAAGTTATTTATGATGCATAAAGAAGAAATTTACATAATTAGACATAGGAGAAAACTAGACCACAACATCTTTTCTTAGAACAATATTAGCTTTCACCTTTAACCTTCACCAAGATAATAAATAGTGCTGAATGTATTAAAATATGTTATAAAACTCTAGGTAGACGGGAATAGATACATTAATAAGAATTGATATCATGTAGAAATATTTACGATTTTATATTTTTATAAGAAAAACGGGTATCATTTTCTCTTAAAAGTCCTAATTTTGATGCACTCTATAAACTCATTACACGTATATTTAAACAGTATATTTAAAACTTGCAGATTTTGTCCACTGAATATAAAAAGTTTTAAGCTAAAAATGTCCACTATATATTTAAAACTTTCAGAAGTTATATCAAAACCTCGAATAATGCACAAATTATGACAATTATAACATGTTGTCGGAATACATATTTTATACAATATTAAAATACGTAGCAAACGTTTACTAAGTATATGTCATATACTAGCGACCCGCTGCCAGCTTTGCCTGTTTACACTATACTGCCAATAGCTATTTCACTTAAATCACAATCTCTAATCAAATTAGAATATCATTGAATTATGAAAATAATATTGTTTCAATTGATAAAAAATAAATTGTTTAAAAGAGGGAAGTACACTTTGCTTTTAATTCGTTACAATTTAAATTATTTCAGTGATTTCCAAGCAAGTCTAATGGCAAAATGGCATTGCAAGACTTAGATTAATTCAAAAATATCGATATAAAAGACTACACGTCTCTTATAAAACGTTTGTTTTCAAAACGTTTACTTCAATAATGTAACTTTTGTGGGAACTCCAACGTCATCTATTCGATAACAGATGGCGCGACGTATTCTTACTTTATGTATGGATTAAATATATCTAAAATTTGATATTCGTTATATAAGTTTTATGAAATAGTTGTATATCTTCATAATATTTTTTTCTTATTTATAATAAATACATTAATTAATTGAAGATCAGAAAGAAATTTGAAAGTAATCGGTGTATTTTTGCGGTGTGAGTTTTCATTTTTTCTACGAAAATTACATTAAATTTCAGGATACAATTGCCCTGTACTCGTATGTTGCCCCAAATTTAAGTTATCAGTTTATATAGTTTTTAATTTAACTGTATCACTTTTTTCCTATGAAAATGAAATCGAATGTCAGAATAGAAAATATCGTGTATGTACTTCTAGACTATAATCTACAACCATGACAAAAATATTTATTTCTATAGAGTAGTTTTTGGGTGGTTGGCGAACAAAATAACAGGCAGACAAAAATGCTACTTATATATTAACGGATACCTTTCATGTACAGAAATGGCTTTCCTACTCTTTTATTATATAAATAGTTGATATGATTCAGTATTAAGTCTTTAAACTTATATTGTTTCAAATGAAATTGTTTTAAATAGAATTGATGTGTGTTATAAATTGATTAAAAAGAAGAAAATTTATACAGCTAAGATTTTTAAGCCAATATAGATAATACATAAAAAATGGTTTAAGTGTAAAATTACACTTAAACTTATTTTATGTATTGTATATACAAAGACAACTTTAACTTTGAGGTCATGGTGAGGCTGTCATCATTGTTGGTTAAATCCCTACTCTAGAGGATGATTATGATTTGAAATACTTTCGTTTCTCCAGTAAGTTTCTCCAGTTTCTATCGTTAGTAAATCTAAATATGTAGTAGTGTGGTATAAAGGTCCGCCACTCAACACACAAAGTCACAAATGCGGTCAAAAAGTGGAAGTATGAGAATGTCTTGATAGTAGACCTTCAGTCCGCAGAGTAGAGTACTTCTCTAAAAGAAAAAGCGTTAAGCTGTTTTTTTATATTTTAACTACACATTAATTTAAGATTAATATTTATGCGAGATATGTTTATTTTACGTTGGTTTGTTTTTTCAGTAGCTTTAAGCCGTCTACATTTCAATATACCTCACAATTTAACTCTTTATAAATCAAAGGAATTTTGTAGTTATTTCTTCAAAATAACTTAAAGGAGAATAGAAAAGAAAAGAAGCTACATGCTTTTAACCGCATAGCACTCATTCATTTATTCAGAGAGAACTTAATGTCAAGACACTTCGTTCTCTACTTTTTTTCTCGATAGAATAATATTATAGGCAGCTGGCTGTAGCAAATTAGTTAATTTATTGTAAATGTGTGCATTTTGTACATTTCCTGTTTTATATTATCTTTTTGACCATTTTTGAAGTCTTTTGATGATATACACATTGATAACTTAAGATTTGCTTTAGTTTTATAAGTGTCTAATGTTAATATATATGCTGTCAATAGAATATCGTTATATTATTACGAATGAAAGTGTATGGAATATGGCATACATAAACATTACATGAGTACAGAATGCAAATATGATTTATAATGCATAAGAAATGAATTAATTAACAACCATACAATTCTGTATATGCGTACACTAGTTAAAATTATTGTATATTGTTGGCTCAAAATAATTATTTTAAAATAATCTTACATTTTACGTTACTTAATTGACATTTTAAAACCGCTCAATATCGAGACTCACGTCAAACATATTTGTTGTAAGTACACTTCCCCTCAATTTAAAATTAAATTAAATTAGTGAACTATAGTAAAAGTTTCTTAACAGTACAGATTTTAATAAAAAAAATATATTTATTACTTTTTTTTTTATTTCAATTTTGAGGCAAAACTAATATGCATTTTCAATGAAATTTTCTTTGTCACTAATATTTTATTATTGAGTTTTAATTATATTCAATGCGTACTAGATGGAAAATGAGACGATGATATTGTCACATTATTTCCTCATAGAAGAAGCGTATTCCATAACCATTTACTAATGACTAGGTCTGAAGATAGAGTCGGTAGAGCGCTGTGGAGATTTCCGAATGCAAACTGCAAAGACACTAGCATTTAGGCTACTTTGTTAACAGTTGAAGATTTAATATTATTTGATCTAATATTCTTGGCTTGACTATATTTTATTTCAATTGCATCGAGATCTAAGGGTTCTAAATCATTTGAAAGTTTCATGCGAAATATTTATGTCCCGAGGCAAGGTTTTTTATAACGATGTGTCTGGATAACTGGATAACATGGGGGTCACGAGAAATCGATTGCGCAAGCAAACGTGTGTAACTTTGGGGTGAATGATTTAAAATAGCTTCAATATATATTTTTTCTTTCGAATACACCAAATTTTTAATATTGCATACATTGAGTTGAGACAAAGAAATGAATTGCAAAAAAAAATGTTGTATTTGTCATATAGGTATATATAGTTACACGTTCATTGTATGAAACAATTAATACGTCACACAACAATTTATTTATTGGTCATGGTCTTGTACTGTTTTAATAATATTGAAAGTTCCATCAGTTATAGTTTAAAATTATGCACTTAAAAAATGTTTACACTAAAACTATAAAAAATTACGTTTGACCTTATTTTCGGTGAGTGAAATAAAGTTAACCATTCTGTTTTCCTTAGGATATAAGTACGTCCATACTAACAAAGCCGGAAAATGGTAACAAAAAGTTACTGTTACAGGAACACCTAATATTAGCAAATAAATTGCAGTAAACTCGTATAATATTTAAGCATTACGGTAAATTTCGTGAAATTTATTGAAACGCTTTCACATAAATACTAAACACTACGTGTTGTGTAAGTGTAAGTACCAGAATCACGTTATCCTACTTCTCTTATAGATTGATAAAAAATCGTTAAAAAATATATTCAACGTGTACATATTGATATATGTCGATATATTGATCACAGATTTTTATTTTCACAGATTCACAGATTTAGATTTTAAAAATATTATGCTATTCTTACTAAGTAATTATTTCAATGATATGAATATATGCAATTATTCAGATACAAATTGATCACAAATGGCTTAGAAAAATTGCAGTGATTTTTTGACCACTTAACCTCGATACAACATGAAGAGAGATATAAAAATACCAATTAGCCAGTACACTGTACTTAGCCTTGCCGTCAGTTAAAATGTGCTATGTAAACCGATATCAGATACAACAGAATAATTTATATATATTTTTACTGTACTAGTAAATATAAATCGTTTCCTATAAATATTTCAAATATCTGTTAAACATATATTTAGAAAGAACAAGAACCGTACTCAAACAGTTTTCAAGAGGCGCGGGTTCAAATCCCGCTTCGTTTATACGTTTAATACGCTAATCTTTATACGTTTTCTATATATATGTTTTTCAATTTCCTAAGTGTAAAATCTCTATCTGTTACTGCGTATAATATGATATGATAGAATTGATGGTTGAATAACAATAGGTGAATTTTTCAAAAGCATCACTTGCAAATATATTCGTATCGATGTGTATACTGACAGTGAATGATGACCGCAACGTGACTGTAATAACTTGACTTGTACAAACGGTACAAAACGTGAGTCAATTTGAATTTATTGAAGATGATCGATTAATTACAAAATGTTACAAGCGACTTTCGTAAATAAATAGTTAGTATTTTTTATTCTTTTTTGTGTTAGAAAACACTGTTAAAATTGATACAGTGTTTGTACGATTTTAATTTGTGTACACAATTGTGTAGCTTTGTTGTTTTTATTAGTACCACTATAAATATAATTGATTGTTTGTATTTGTCTCCTGAGTCCTGAATTGACCGACTCACCCGTTGCCTTTAGGGAAAGTAAAAAATTAAAATCTATACAGTGGAGCTTCACAATTCCACTTACCTTCAATAGGTTTAAAAATAATCCAATACGATTATGACAGACAGAGATTATTTGAAATTGCATTAATAATACTTTTAATATTTAAAGTACAAGCATTTCTTGTACATATTTTTAACCCACTTGACATTAAATTCGATTCGTATCAGTCAATAAAACCCAATGGAACCAATTATGTATTAGTAAAATATAAGCCTAGTTTTATTTTTAAGTATACGTAAATAATAGAAGACATTCTCATTAAGTTACTAAGAGCTGCTTAAGTTATTCCATATCGAGATACCAAAATATTGTATGAGTAGCGGAAAATTCAAATGAAACAGAATAATTCGTTTCATATGCATTGTCATGAATTGTAATTTATTTAATTATTTTAATTGTATTGTAATTTTTTGTATGCGCAAACTAGTGAAATTCATATATGATAATGGTATGCAAATTCAATAACAATGTGGCAGTCTGGGTTGTTTTTATTCTGAATAATATATTCGGATTTCATTGTCTCTCAAACAATTATCTGGTATTCGTTTTAGGTTTTGATTGAAATGACATAATTATTAAAGCTCACTGTAAAGTAAAAAAAAATGTTATATTGTCATATATTTACAATTCGACAACTAAAGTGGAAATCACCGACATACATAATTAGTGAAAAAGGAGAAATATGAATTGTTTTTATTTTCTTAAAGAAACTTAATTAAAACTCTTCAATATCTTTAATTTGTTGCACAAATACTCAATGTAGCTCAAAAGCTCCACATCTATTTCGCGACCGATTAGAATGTCCGCGTACAAGTAATGCCATAATTTGTAGAAAACGTAATCCTGATTCCTCTAAACACTGCAATTTTTTTAGTCACAATACTTATTGTGGTGCAGTGAACAGCGTCTGGATGTATTTCTTTCTCTTTGGTCTCAAAAGTGGAAAACGGAATATCTTGATAATTGGTTTTCTCGGGCTATCCTGCTATGCGGGGAAACTCGTGAAGCTAGCTACTGATCGTAATTTATAATATTAGGTTTAATAATGTCATATTTTCACTTCCATATTTTTTAAACATTGCTTAGGGAGCCTATTACTTGAACTCCTAGACAGTGACAGACATACGCATGTTGTTACTAATCGGTATTTTTCTAACTGATAAGTACTTTCCAACATGCATTTGTAACAATATTGAGTAAATGTACAACATGGATCATTAATACTTGAAAAAAAAATTTAAGCTTTATTTCAATCATACTTACTATATTCCACACAAATTTTACTACATGATTAAGCCCAATAGTATACTTCACCCGAGCTCTATTTTTAAACTAAGCCTTGATTACAATCTGATCAGCAATCATATGGTCATAAAAACAATGTATTTTTATTTAAGGTTTATTTATTAAAAAACTAAATTCCACGATAGCTGTTAACTTTATTATTAAGATGTCAATACATAAAACTGTATAACTACTGGAAGCAGTCAAATATAAAATGTGCATCTTACTACCTTCAATAATATACACATATTATACAACACAATGTTTGGAAAACCTATTTTTCGAAAACGTATAAAAATTTGAACGCAGCGGGATTCGAACCCGAGCCTCTTGGAAACCTTCCAAGCGCTCTGACCGCTAAGCCATGCGTTCATGCAAATACCGCCGCGTTCACATTCTTATACGTTTTCTTAAAATATGTTTTTGAATTTCCTAAGTGTGTGATGAACACTTTAAAACTGCTAATAATAACATGTGCTTTATCAAAAAAAAAAAAACAATAAATACTTAGTCTTGTCATACATATTATAAATAAGATTTGAGTACTTGTGGCAGTATTGGTTTGTTTATTTCATTGTAAATATCCATATTACACACACATTCAAAATATATTTAAATATTTTGCAACATTTTTTAAAGTGTTCATTACTCACTTATTGAATTGAAAAACATATTATAGGAAACGTATAAACATTTGAACGCAGCGGGATTTATTTACATTGTTAATTTTGGATGTCGAACATTCGACATAATTAGCTGTCCGCTTTTCCCGTTTCATCTGAATGAATGAATTGTTTATTATGTTTACCGTCAGCCACGTTCACTGGCTAAGTTTGATTTAAATGCTAACATTGAAATTAACCAGATTAATATATTTTATTTAACCAGCTACAATTACTAGCTAATAATATTGTGTCATAAAAATCGTATTTAATTATTTTAAAGCTTCATTAAATACTTTGGACAACGTCAAAAAGAATTACAAAAGAATAGTACTCGTATTCGTGTATATATTGTCGTATATGTATATATATATATATATCCGGGTAAATGTATACTCGTATATAGTTAAAAAACGTTCACTTCTCATTAATCACATTAAATTAATATTATTTAATTTTTTCATGTTTAGTATGGCAGGCAGATGTGATATACATGATATATTTACATTATATTCGTGTTTAACCGAGGACCCTATCTATCTAAGAGAAATCAAAATAAAACACAGAAAAGCATTCACCGAGTGAAGATGAAACTCACTACCATCGTTTGAACAGTCGTTCCCTCCAACTAAGCCCCAATGGTGTCAGTTTGAAAAAAAAAAATTAATTGCCGTAATAATTATGTAAAATTTAAATGTTGCTTAGTATAGAACCTAAAATAGATTTTAATGAGCAAGTCGTCGTAGTCCGTTATTTCAGACCGCATAATTCCTACCATTATATGTAATACCGCGTAATTAACACGTCGAGTTTCACGGCAACTAAAATGCTCTACAGCTAAATCTGGAATGTACTGATTTATGTTAACTTTTGTATACAATTAAATATGATTTTACTATTATTATTATAATCCATTTATCTATTATATATTTTCGGTATTTATAATTTATCTATCTATGCTGTAAAAAAGTTGTGTCTCTATATTGAATTTATTTACGAAAAAGAACATTTCAGGGGTATTTAAAAATAGTAATACATTATGAATCTATGATCTGTACGCTCACACCTTCGCAGTTACCGATTTGAATTAAACTTTTTTGTTGTATACTTTTATGCCTGATAAAGCTTTTTAGAGAAAAAAGCGTAAAGCTGACAAAAATATTACAATCGTCTAAAACATATGATGTGTAAGTTTAAGACACAAGAAAATTACGAGCTTTTAAAATTAAAATAATTTTTGGCCCATGTTTCAAATTCAACAGTATTTTGTTGTATTAATAGTTTTTTGTTATATAGTTTTTAACCCTGAGCAGAATTTAGTGTATAATAAATTTCGAAGGCTGGAAGTCCTGATGTAGAATCATTAGAGACCAGCTAAAAGTCACTTTAACACAATTTTGAATTTGTGACGTCATCACATGATAAAATTTTATATAGACATACTTGAGGATCTTAGAATGAACATTGGCTACTTTTTACTAACAAACCGCAAAAAGACCGCCGAAAATACGAAACATATAGGTTCCCGCGGGCGAAGTCGCGAGCGGATCCCTAGTTCTTTATAAAATTTTATATTTTTGGATACTGCACACTTCGTATTTGAATTAAAGCAATATTGCAATTTTATTAATACAATCAATATCAATAATATCAATAAATATCTTTAAAGCTGCATTTCTCGGTCAAAAATCCCGTTAGTGTTTAAAAGTACTTTATTTTAAAACTTGTTATGACTTTTACAATATTATTGTCGATTGAAATACATAGCGTAAAATAAACCAAGATAATTATGGTTGAAACATAAACGTAATCTTCTTAGCGCATTTTGCTCTACATTCAAGACCAAGAGTCATTCAAAATGAATATGGCAACCTCGTTTAAAGTAGCATACCTCACTAAATAAAGCGTTAATAAAAAACTTGTACGTATTTTAAAGAATAAATTTCAAGCTTGTAAATGTTATATTTAACCTTGTTAATTCTAAAATAATGGGTTAATTAAATAAACTTTTTTCGCAAACTTAGGTTTAATCATGATAGCTTTTGCTTTTTTTTTAATTTCAAACTTAAATCCAGTAACATATTCCGAATTTTTAGAAAACTAACTTTAAAATGTAATATTTTAAACATTCCAATGTAATTTTCCACTAAAGAGTAATGAAACTTCAACTATTTTGCTAACTACACACAATACAATTATTTCAATTTATTAAAAATAGCTATATCTTTCAAGTTCCACATTTTGCAAAAACTCTGATGAGTAAATGCTAAAAATAGTTTCAAAAACAATTTAAGTCATTATTATGCAGCAAACTACTATCGTAGATTAGTGATTAAATATTCAAATTTCGTTGATTAGAATAATTTAATTAGTTTACTAAATGAAGGTTCTAGTCGAATTGAAGTCGCTAGGGAAATATGTCATAGAGACAGCGAGCAACACATTAAACAATGTTGCCTCAAACTATTATAATATATGATATCTATGCACGTGTATAATATATGTAATATACGTATGAGATCCAAGCAGATATTTCTCTAATGAAAAAATTGTCAACGTTCTTGCTTGGCTCAATTAATACCATTTCGCTTTGATGTTTAATACTTTCTGTATTCTTAATTCTCGTATGCTATAAAAGGTTTATTTGTTTTCATAATATTCGTTTCAAATGGTATTTTAATAATTCTTTTTATCATTCGAAAAATATTTCTAATCGTCGTCTTAGCCACTTCTCTGCAGAAACCTCTCTCAAGGATTTCCACGACGATCGGTCCTGCGCTTCCCGCATTTAGCGACGAAACTTATATTGAATATACTAAAGCATGCATGTTATAACTGAGTTAGTTTTCTAACTGAGTAACGCCGTGCATCACTTTAGTAGTGGTTAAGTAACTTGGTCGTTCCATAGTTCAGACGTCAACATAATATTTATTGTGGCTTTCTAATCTAGCTTGGTAATACTATTAAGGCTAGGCTCTAAATATAGTAAACAAACTTCTCCTATAGTAAACAAACTTAACAAAGTGAAAATTTGTGGCCCACCACCTAGCTCATGATATTAACTTATTAAATGAATAATGCAAGAAAACGTCGGTTTACAAAATTTGAAAAAGCAGTACTGGTAATGCCAAGTTTTTTTCAAATAATATTTAAAATATGCCATGTATTTAGATTTATATTTTGCGCAAAGAACTCTGTTAAAATATCCATGCAGTAATAAAATACATCTTTATTTTTCTTGAATGTTTTCCAATATAAAAATAAAATGTGGTATACGAGCATCTCAAAATAAAATTGGTTCGGCAGCTAAAATCAGCTTTTTTATTTCTCTACTAGCGACCCGCTCGTGGCTTCGCCTGCGTAAACTATACGGCTAATAGCTATTGCGATGTTTCGCTCGCCCACGTTTTCACTTAAATCACAAACTTACATTTTTATCGAGTTGTCAAAATAATAATGTGTCAATTGATAATGGAAGTTTAATTAGTGGAAGATCAGTTTGCTTTCAATTTATGAATCCTACTACCGAATTAAAACTTCATTGCAATCTAAATGAATACCGTCACTGAACAGTAGAGTCTAAATCTGGATACCCTATTTAGTTCATATCTACTAACAAACTCGCCATCCGGAAATTAAATTTCAATCACGCTCTAGTTTAAACCCCACATTAATATGCTTTTCAATTTTGTGTCAAAATGACCAGTCAAAGTAATATTACACATTATTCAAACAGTTTAAAATTATGTAATATTTTACACATTCAGGATAAGAATAACTTTCGTCAGCAGGCGTATAAAAATTTGAACATAATGGGACATGAACCTGGCACAGGTTCTTGGACAATAACGAAGAGACGCAGCTTCGAGTCACTACGTTCACCTTTTTATACATTTTCAGGCAAGGCAGTCTTCTTAGGTTCCCGCTTCGCGTTGCTGCCGTTCGTGACGTATGGCCCGACGTGGCGGCCATTCTGCCCCCTTATTATAAGCCTTTGACGTTTTCTATATCGTGATTTAAATATCTTGATTTACATTAAATATTTTGTAGACATTTTTAAAATACACAACCCGTAGTATATTGTTTTAATCTATCTATTTCTTAAGGTTGAGCCAGCGTTAGCAATATTTTCGCATTTTCACTCAAATAAAATGTATAATGTTTTCTAATAAGTCCTTTGCTATTTTTTTAAAACAACATTTAAATCCGTAGCGTAATTTGAAAGATCTAATCATGAACAGCGGCGTTGATTTTGTTTTATGTTATGACAATGTGACTTAAACAATATAGGTTTTGCGCTATAGCTATATTATATTATATCTGTATTATTTTTAATTTATATGCAATTTAATAAATCAATCAAAATTTTGTGTTATTCACTGTCAATAATATTTTTTTTACCAATATTATCAACTATAGTTACGAGTATATTGTAAAAAAAATTGCTACACATGCAATGCAATCGGCGTCATTTATCTGAGCCTGTTTACTGCTACCCTACGAGATATTAATAATTATCTTAAAAATATGATATTTTTTCATTACTTTATAGAGGTTAGATATTTTATGTCGTATTGAGTCTTACTTTATCAATACGCCCCCTATAAGCTTCTAATAAACAAATTAAATTAATTAAGAACAACTACTTATAATGTTACTACTTAAAATATTATATTATTATCGGAACTGGATTTGTGCCTAAATTTTAATTTTAAAGTTTAAATAAGAAGTCTTGTGCCCAATGAAGTCTTTTACTTATATTATATTATTTTATAGATACATAATTTGTAGATACAGGAGCTAACGAAGACGTATTATAAAAAACTATACGCCTCTTATGAAACAGTTTTTTAAACCATAATTTACCTTAATCAGTACTTACGTAAAAATAAATTTAATAGTACTACTAGTACTTTTGTACAAACATCAATGTCATCTATTCGATAACAGATGGCGCCACGTGTTCGAACTTATTTTATGAAATATATATATAATAATTTATAAAATATATCTAAAATTTAAAATGGATAATAATTCTTATGTAACAATTTTCCATTTTTATTGTTTTTTTTGTAAATAAATACACTACTTATTAGAATTGAAAAGAAGTTTACGAGTAATCGACGTAAATTGAAGGTGTAAGACTTTTTATTTTTGCGGGAACAACATTTACATTAACACAAACTTCACTGGAAATTGATTCTTTAAATTGCTTATGACTCTAAGCTGGTGTACATGTAAAAAAAATTTAGTTTTTATTCGGTAGTTATCAGTTTATATAGTAATTTGACTTTTTCAGTTTTTTATTTTTTCTACGGGAACTATATCGGATGTCAGAATAAAAACTATCCTCTATGTACTTCTAGACTATTAACTTCTGCCATACTAAAATACATTAATTTCTTTAGAGTAGTTTTAGCGTGATTGACGACAGACAGTCAGACAATAATTCTATTAAGTGGTTTTTTCGCTTTTGCTATCGATATATTAATCGACTCTATTTATTTTGTTCTTAAATTTTATAAATAAATTGACTTTTCTATTTTTTTATTGTATATATATATATATATATATATATATATATATATATATATATATATTACAATATACGATTAAGATTACGATAGAAAAGATAAAACAGTAACTTTTTCAATAGTAAATTAAAATATTTGATCTCGCCAAAATCAATATTGATTTTTGATATATATAAAATTAAATATGACCTAATTGTACCTAATTTGGATTATAATTCAAAGCTTAAAAAATCTTTACCAACCTCACTACCGTAAGCTGTCTGTCACTTATACAGATTGAACTTATACAGATTGAACTTATAAAGATTATTCACGGATCCGCTAATGTTAACATATTTACAATGGTTATTACATCAGGCGTAATGGAAATTGGTTTAATAAAGTAATGCTGTAACAGCGAATGTGAAATTGTAGTACAACAAACAATAATTGTTTTTCATTCGATTACAATCAATGCACTTGGCAATTTTCATTTGAACATTTCCTAATTACGAAATGAATATTGTATATTTTATATGTACATTAATTGCCAATTTTAAAGTAGGTATTAAACCATAGAAATTGTGTGCCACTTTAGTTTCATTTTATCAGTACTAAATTTCTACCTTATTATGTGATGAATGAATGTAACTTAAATGCTGAACAAAAACATGACTTGCATAATTTAAATTTAATTTAATTAGTGTCGCTATACAGGTGTGAAACATAAACAGAAAGTGTTAAATATTAATTATTCCAATATTAATTTCGTACAGCTTAAAATAATTTTTCAAAATTCCTCCTAAAGGCCCCTGGTAATTAAAAAAGTACTAGGTATATAGCCCATGTGGACTAATAGAAATTGTTCTCATTAAAGTACTAGTTTATATATTAACGTTATTTTACCTAGTCTGATTTTCATATAACCACGGCCTCAGTACTGATGCGAGTCTGGCACGCGCTCTTTGTTTCAAATATTTACGATGTCAAGGTAAATCACAGTGTCATGCTAATTAAGATTACCTTTTGAATTATTTTGTAAGCCTATATTATAGAGTAATTAGTAACAATTTTATTTCCAGGCGTCTCAGGATTTTATGGCGGGCTAGTTTCCCATTTGAAATCATTATTTAATGGTGGACGACGAATGACTTTGCTTAACCTGACTGGAAAACTGAGAAATATTGTGTAAATGGTAATCGAATGCCACATCGCATTTTTTCATGCAAGCATTTGTCAATTGCACTATTTCTCTTTAATTATTTTTTTTATAATAATAACTTCAACTCAATTATATTTTCAAAAATGCTTATAAAAAAGAGTATAGGTTTTTATATCCATATTTATCCATGGCCAAAACGAACAACAGATGGCCACTTGGCTTATTTCATATGTCTGTTTTTAAAAAGTAGCTATTGACATACAATGTGGTAAGCAATTAAAACCGGTTTCTGTTTAAGCCTTTTGATTGATTACCCCTGGATATTTCCAAGGGTAACGGATACAATATATCATATCACCCCACTTTGTCACATTTTTTTTGTTCTTCCGGATCTTATAGTGAAATACTAATTAACCATATGATATAATAGTTTACTGTTGCTAGTATATTTTGTTAATTTCTGATTTCGCAGCTCTACACTTTGTCTCAACAAATATATCAAAGTAATTCTCCATTTTTCACCTTGTGTTGTAGTGAAATACAACTACGCCCTCTGCTGAGACGTCACTATAGTTTTCTACATTATAGTCACGATTTTTTTTTAAATATAATATTTCTCGCTTGTGAAAATCAAACCCATAACCGATTGCATCAGGTTTTTTTCTACTGTGCCATGAAGGCAAATTTTATTAGTGCAATTTAGTTTTATTCGTCATAAGTATATACTTAAAAAGTTAAAAAATAATGTTCCAAATGAGTATTCATTTTATTAAGAATTGATAGACTTGAATGAGTTGTAAACTTTTGTATATTACCATACGGTAATTCTAGGGTCGAGATATATAACAGGGATATATGTTTTTATAAGAAATTAAATAATCTCAGCCTACCTATTTGGAAGTTTTTTTCATACTTAGTTAAGTGGAGAGAGAAGCTCGGACAGTGGAGGTTAACGTTAGTACACGGTACACTTGGATCACAAGCTGCTCTGAGCTCCTTTCCTTGCGCGCTGGGCTCGGCCCGTACCGTATATAGTAATGTAGTATATAAATATTTGTTCTTATATACTTTACATTGCAACAGTATTTACTAGTAGTAAAGAAGTATTATTGGATTAAAGCCTTCCGGGCTAAACAGTTATTCCGGTTACCAGAAATCATCTAAAAAACACTCGATCAATTTACTTACAAATCTGTTCCAAATGTGCGAAGCTTAAAATTCGTTACTCGTCCTGTCCCAAAAGGGCGTTGATCCCAAAGAGAATCTATATAGCCAGCCACATGAGTGGAACACAGACAATCTTTTAATATTTTCGAGCAACATCAACGCCTTTTTATTTTCTCACATATTTATTATATTTCCTTAAATTAAATTTTCTTTTCTGTTTTATATCCGTAGTTAAAGCGATTTTTCAATATATTTTATATACTAAAGAATCTAACCATGTGTAAAAACCGCTGACATGAAACAGTATAACCTATTTTAGTTATAGTCGAATACGTAGAAAATTATATTATATCAATATAGATAGAGTAAAACAAAAATGGGCTATTTATCACTAACACTTATTAAACATAGGACCTGTTCTTGCTTAAAATCTACTTTTGTTTTCTTTCCTATTTATTTTATAGACGTTCCTCGTTTTTATCATTCAAACTAGGAATTTAGAATAAAATTAACTTATAAAAGAAATCAAATGTTGATATTGATATAACAAATATTGATTTAACAATTCTACTGTATTTCTACAGTCTTGTTTCATCATTGTAGTCATAATATAATAAATGAGATCAAGCTCAATGCGCGGCTTCATTGTCCTTTTCTTTGAAACACTTTTGCGCAAGCGTAATTGCGTAAATTCGGCGAATTTCGGCCCTTGTCGTGTGTACCCCAGATTTGGCCAGGCCCGTTAAAACAGCTGAGCGGCATATAGATATAACTAAATGTATAGAATCTAAACAGGATGTGAACCAACCGTATAGTAGCGTTTTGGTATATTTCAAATCACATTGCTACCTTGTATCATATTTTAGTTGGATAATATTACAAAATTTTGGAATAGGGACCTGGCACCAGGTTTATATAATCACAATTGAGTTTTCTAAAATTAATTTGTAAGCAGTCATATGCTAACCCTTTATATTATATGCATACACTCTTATTTTTTAATATCATTAGTATTAAATTTTATAAAATCTCAATAAAATCCTTATTTTTTGCTACTAAAAGCGGTAATCTTTCATTTTGCTTTAACTTACCCTGAGTTTGATTAAAAATTACTGACCGGCTAATAGGTCAAAGACTCGTCAAGCCTTTTTTTATTTTAACGTAGCGTTTTTAAACTAGTCAAGTACTGTAAACTTCGGAAGATTATAACTCTAAAATCTCATCAAATGTATACATTTAAAAAAAATGTATTTCTAAAGATGAATGAAACAGTTTTCATTTACCTCGTGTATTTTAATTTTGAATATCAGTCGAAATCCTTTCACTTGAAGCAAAAATTTTCATTTTAGAAATTTTGGCGTACTAGAACATTCAAATTATATGAGTATATATTATTAAATTTTTAAAAATCAATCTTTTATATTCAGTTTTACTGCCCTAGTACGCCAATATTTATAAAAGTCAAGTTTTCGCTTCAAGTGGGATTCTGACTGATATTCAAAATTAAAATACACGAGGTAAATAAAAACTGTAAACGTATCCGTACATAAATATAAGTACCTACTGTGTTGATTTTATTCCACTGTATTCTCCGCTGCTTTTGTCTAATAATATATGTACACTCCATTTGGTTCCGGACAGTAACAATCTCGTATCAATTTACAATTCTAAGTAGTCCGTGAGTGCAGGAACAAACACACCTGTAACGGCTATTGAATTATGATGAGTTAAGACAGTAACTTAACTTTTAAATGTTACACCTCTCTTTTACGTTTATAATGAAATTATAAAAAGAACAAGCGAAACCGACAATTGTTAAACGACGTAGGCGAAATGTCAATGTATTATACTACTAGTCTAATTTTACTATATTATAATACCTATACAAAGTGCCTTTAATCTCAGCGTGGCTTAGACGATGATCAGCGTTGATTTTTTTGTCTAATAAAACAATTTTTCATAATACTTAAAAGTCACCAGCGTAAATATGAAAATGTTGTTCGTAATCTTAAGTGAACTCAGCTCGCTACTCTATAGAAGTATGCAATCGTAACGAACTTGATTCTATCTGTATCGGAAACGACTCAAGCTTTTACACTACAAAGTTGCAGGTAAGGTTTTAAGGTGATAATGATGATGATTAAGATTTAAAATAAAATATCGTGCTCGGTAGTAAATTTATTTGTTTAAATAAACGATGGAACTATACTGAGATTTTATTGAAATGAATTTGTAAAATAAAAAATATTTTATAAAACTTCCAATAGAACGAACGTTAAGCGGCTTATTTTGCCTTACTGTGTGAATTTGATTGAACCCTTTGAAATGCAATGAAAGCTTATATTTTATTTCCAGGATGCTACCTAAACCTAAACGTTCTAGGAAAAAGCTTATTCAAAGTATTGAATTTCAGTGCCACAACATTTTATAATTATGTAGAACACTTTAAGTTCAAGGTAAATATTTCAAGAGCATGGCGCAATATGTCTAGCTAATAGCTTTATACTCATTAAAAACCTGTTCCTTTCAAGGCAACGTAATAAATCTTCTTAAGGTATCTTAATATAAAATATTAGACACATAGACGAATAGACAGACTTAGTTAAGGAGTATACTTTTTGTGAAATTACGAAAATCATTTTGAACATAATACTTATTCCATAGTAGGCATCAAATTAACATTGCTACGTCATTATTAGAAGTAATTTTCTGTGTGAATTCGAATTTCATTCATTTCATTCCGTGTTTAATGGCGAAACTTAACGCCGCGCTTTGTTGTGCTTACAGTTAAACGTAATGTAAAGTTGATGTAAGATTTATGACTTTATTCAAAATAATAGAAAAAAAACGCATGGCTTAGCGGTCACAGCGCTTGAACGGTTTTCAAGAGGCGCGGGTTCAAATCCCGCTGCGTTCAAATTTTTATACATCTAAATATGCAAAACGATAATAATTTATTGTCTTCATGTTTACAATTTATAATTATTATATTAATTAATGGTTTTTTTTTGCACAAAATGATAACTGTACTGTATTAAAAATATGAACTAAAAGAGCCATAACTTATCATAAGGCCGTCGTGGTGGGGTGATTATCTAACTATAATAGCGATTGGTTATGGGCTCGATTCCCACTCAGTGATATAAAATGATAATGAAATTTAATAATGTCCGTTCACCGCTCTGGTGAACAAGACAAAGCAGAGGTCCTCCAGTCAACGCGCAATGATTTGAATTCGGGCGGAACGTGGAGAAAGCTATGTCGTGACACTAGGTTCTGTACTCTCTGACTATTACTATACTTGAAAAAAAAAACGTAAAACTGAAAACAAAATCCTTAAAGAATAGTATGAAACATTCATATTTCCCGTCATAATTACTAAATTTCTTTTCTTGCCTTCCTGTACACAACACTTAGAAAGAATTATACAAAACGAGTAAGCTGTTTCTCAAAGACCATAATCCCGCAAACGTATTGTACATAAGTATTTACGAGAGATCAACTTAACCCATAGTGATGTTGATTTTACAAAAAAAAGTAATGTTTTGTAAATATTTTTCTATTTGAAACTTTACTTTTAAAGATTACATATTATTTTTTATTCTTATTAAGCTTTACAAAATAAAAAGCTAAGAGTTCGTAGAGTTTTTTTTAAATTCAAGCATCATGAACCATGAGGAACATTGTAGTTACACCACATGTATCAGCATGTAACGTTGTTAAGTTATACTAAAATGTATATAGCTATAAACCTATTTGCATATGCATATTGCTTATGCATATTGCTAGGCCAAGCTTAATAAAAAAGCAGCTTCACGCTTTTGCCCGTATAGCCAGTTAGTCAGAAAGAACCTAGTGATGAGACACTCCGCTCTCTCCTTTCTGCCCAAAATCGTGACATTGCGTGATGAGTGGCGTAACTCAACGTCAGACTTGGTTTTATGTACCACAGCAGATAAATTAAAATATTTTCAATATATATTCTTCACGAGTAGGAATCGAACCCACAATGAATCTCGTTTACAGTCGCTGTTAATTTACAAATATTGCGCAAAATTACTTGCGTAATATTTGTAAATCGGCGAAACGTATATAATTAAAGTTATATTTGGATTATCTCTATATTATTTTTAATTTAACAGCAATTATATTTTTTTAAAGAACCTGCTAAAGTACCAGCGCTACCGTATGTTATATCTTGAAAAAGCTTAAAACCTCTACAAGTTATGCAACGTTATAATTTTTAGGAATCATGTTTTTATCGTAATATACATAAGTACATGCAATATTTCATCTCTATTTATACTTTTCACCTTTTAAGTATTCTTTATTAAGGCTCTTACTATTTGTCTACACAAATTTAACTTTAAAATTTAACTAAAAATTGAATTGAATTCACACGTGTAATTTTCATTATATAATGCGGATCAATCATTTATATCGTTTCAATACAAATAACGTCCAGTCTTATGGAAAGCGCGTGATAGCGAATGGTTAATGAATGCAAATGCAAAGTAAAGCTTTACCACACATTTATAAAGTTAAAAACTGGAGTACAAAGCAAATATGTTAGCTTTGTTATTCAAATGACTCACGAGCACATACAAATAAATTACCATTTGTCCATCAATTAATTAAAAGATTAATTTTGTTTGTTGTTTTTTATAATGTTGATCGCTTTTCATCTATTATAAGCTAATAAACAATATAGTTCAAAGTTCAACTAGAACTAACCATTTCTTTTTACTTTGATATGCTCTTCATTAGATAATTAATTATTGAATTAAACAAATAACAAATTTCCAGCACTGTAAAGTTCTAGATTATTAACATATTTTTTTGAGTTATCACTTTAAAAGAGCTGTAACATTAAATACTTTTATTAAAACGATCGTTTAATATTATATTCATATTATATTATTATCACATTTTTGACAAACAAAAATAATGAGATACAAATAAGCTAAACAATTTTAGTTAATTATTTGAAAAAAACTTTTTTTGCAACAATAATATACGCACGATAAATAAGAAATGTATACAAAGATAGATTTTACCGAATATATGTCTATTTCACATTTATGTTTGACTCGAAATGCGCTATGGAGGTCTATCAAATATTTAGTAATCCAATCTGTCGGTTTCGATTGATTGAATGCTTGTGGATTAAACGTTTCTAAACAAAAGTTTCAATTTCCAAACGTTTACATTCAAAGGAATTTAATAATGTTAAATGTCTTCACCCAAATTAAGCTGTATGCTTCAATAAAATACATACTTCCTTGTAATCTGACTGGTTTTGAAGCTATACGGCGCTATCTCAAAAAACCGGATAGCTAAGCTGGCTGATGTTAGGAAGAACTTAGTGATAACTTTATTCTCTACATTTTATGCAAATAGAGAATCTGTTTTACTCAGCAAAGAAATCTCGTGGCATCCCGTCGAAGCAAAAGATAAATATTTATTTAGATACGGCTGTGTTATTTTCCTTATTGGTTATGTTTTTTAATAAATCTTAATTGTCTGAAAACCTACTACACAACTCGTTGTTTACAATGTGACATAACTCTTGCAAAAAATAGATTTATATATTAAGAAATTATAATTATAAAATTATTGGCATTAATTTTTGAAACATTGTTTAAGTACTGCAAGTTTTGGAAATATTGCAAAATTGAAAATATCATAAAATGACATAATGAGCTTAAAGATTTTCAACTGAATCGAACAAATGAGCCTCGCTCGCAGTTTGGATTAAAATTGTATTTAAATTAATTCTATAAAGGTATTAATATCGAAAACATATAAAAGATTAAAACGTTTAGTTAACAAATTCTAAGCTTACTATCTAAGTACTGTATTTTTTATTCAGATTAATTAAATTACATAATAATTTTAAGTAATAAAAACAACTATATGCTCGTATACTCTTTTTATGCATAACCGTATGCACTTATATAAATATATCAAAATAATGTTTTTGATAAGTCTCGGAAAGCATCTCTTATAACAACCTACTAGTTTGTTTTGAATATGAAATTATATACTCCTATTGTTTGTTGCAGTTTTGTGAAATTAGTTTGTTTTGCAAAGGCAACCTTAAGCTTGTCAGAATATTTTCAAAACTTGCTACATCGCGTATTTTCTTAATTGGCTTACTAATTAAGTATTATTATTAAATGATACACTATACAATTTCAATTTCTGTGGGCCCCAACTTTAGTAACTATAACACATCTTTTACTATCATTTAAAAATAAAATTATATTTCTTTACTTTTGATTTGTAGTTATTTTTGCCTAATTTTGTTACATTTTATGTATAGTTTTTAAAGCCTTATTCAAATTTTTATGGAATTTAATTATGGAATCCTGTTTTCAGCGAGTATTAAATTCTTTATAATATTTTGTATTTAAACTCGTTAAGTTGCTATCGCTGATGTGTCGATAACGTCCAATTGTCCACTCAATCGTCATACCGTTACATTTTATCTAATTTTATTGATTGGTCTTATTTATATATTAATAAAATTCTGTTTTAATATTATCATGATTTTATTTATTATATTTTCCAGTGATGTAAAAAGTGATGCTGTGTTCTTCATGGTTAAATGTGTTGATTTATTTCCTCTACTGCATACATTTTTAAATTTAAAATATATCTAATTTGTCACTGTAAAAATGTTTTTAAAAAAGCTAAAAGTTATTTTAAGATATATGTATAAGCAAATAAAAACAACTAAATGTAATAATAGCGTTAAATAACCAAAAAATAAACACATACTATCATATAAATGTAACGCCACAGAGTCTGACCTTGAAAAATTCAAACATAAAATTAAAATAAATAATTTTATAGTACAAACATTAATAAACAAAAAAAATGTTTTGTTATTATAAGGATATAAATTATACATTATTTCACGCATATATTTAACATGAATTAAATATATATTAAAAATATTTATATTATTAATCAAGACGCTATAAAATACTAATAAGCAAATATAAAAATATACTGAAATAAAATTAAAAAAAAAAATACACTTTATGCCAAAATAAGTAACTAAATATAATAAAATTAAAACAAAAATAAAATAAATAAATAAAGCCTATTATCCACTGCACAATTGCTACTATAAAGCTATTACTTACGCGGCGTGCTCTGCGTGCGGCAAGCAAGTCATCGTGAACACCAGGATGAGCGCGGCATTGCGCAAGTGACGCGGTCGTTTCGAAAGCATGTTTCCGCCGCGAGCGGACTAGCCGCTCACTGTCGTGTCTGCCTGTTGGCGGACTAACACGTTTTCTGACTTCCACCACGATTCTATCTCGCGCCTGCGCTCTGGAATATCGATCGCACCCCAGCCACACCTTCCCCTATCTTCACTCAGAACATCTAGTCGTATCAAACGAAGAACTCCTCCCAATTTCCAAAGAAATGTCATGCACATGAATATCAATTCGAGATCAAAAGACCAATTTTCAAATAGATTTCTTTGATGCGTCAAGTTACTTGAAATTTTTATTTTATCTTGTTTGGTGTTCAAACGCCTTTATATATATATATTTTTGGTAATATAGCGAAAAGAGCAATTAAAAACGAGAAAAAAATTAAATTAAATATTTAAATAACTATAATAAGAATATAAAAAACATATATATCGACAAAAAGTATAACGATGTCGAAACTAATTGACTGGACGGATTTGAACTTTTATTTGCAAGTGATGTTGAAGTAATAAGTTTTTTGCACCCTTCTCGGTAGCGGGCCAATAAGGTGGTATTATGCAGATATTGCGCCTGGCCACCGATGAATCGAGCAAATTTCATGAAATTCGTAGAATGTGACTCTTCGATCTCAAAGAAAGGCTTGAATATAAAGTTTACCGTTCTTGACCGCTTGAAGTGAAGATTTCACGTCGATCTAACATCACAAAGGGTCGATTGAACCGAAGCAGGTTTATGTACATCTTATAGCAGATATTTCAAAGCATTATCGTTCCATCCAATTTATTCTATATAAAATATACTAATATTAGTTGTAGATATATAAATATTTATTATTTTTTCTTAATTTATTTATGTACTACATTATAAAATATACAGAAACTTACAAATGAAAGAAAAATGTGATTAAAGTACAAAGGACGACTTATGTCTAAAGTAGATCACTACCTGAAACCCTTGAATGTGAGAAAGTTTGAATTGAAAAGAATTGAAGTGAAATGAAAAGAATCTGGTACAGTATTTATTATGTAATAAAATACAATAAACCTACAATTTTAGTTACTTTCATTAATTGTAAATATTGTTATTAAAAACCTTTCTTAAAAAATATTTGTCTCTGTTTGGAATATGGGCTGTAACTGTGCCAAATTCCTTCCACCGACCAGCGGTACGGCACGCTAAAAACAAATAACAGACAAACGTTTAGATAAGTAAAACTATAATAGTGAGTGTGAAGTTACATAATATTTCACAATTATCAAAGACAAGTATCGGGATTAAGCACGTGTTTTATATTAAGTGTTTATAATACAGAGAAAAAAAATAGGGGTATCATTTTAATAATTGACATGGACTATACATATGTTTTAGTAGAAAATCAAGTGTCAGTTATGTTTTATTATTCAGATCAATCGCATATTCTTCTTTTATTAGGTGCTATGCCGCATTGCGTCAGTACAGGTATTTAATGTTCCCCTGCAACAGCTTTTTGAAACTAATCTACTGAAATATCACCAGCGTTTTATGTGTTGATAATATTTACTTCTGCGTTTAATGACGTAAGGAACAACCAAATTAGCTTTTGTATCATCTGTTATTGAATAATATTAATATACTAAAAATTAAACCTTTTTAATTATTTTAATAATGGCTGGTACTACTGGTTAATTAATTTGTAATTTATTGATACTTCAAGAGACAACTCTTACGTGCTCTATACAAATAGAGCATGTAATTTACCAAACTTATCTAGTGCTGTAAGAACGCGACTGGTTTGCAATCTCTAGAAGAAGCATTTGAAGAAAAAAGTCATTAATTCAGGTATTTTTTTTATTATACGCCATTGTAAAATAATGTGTATATATGTGAATACAGACCTACTACCAATAATATAGTAAATCATTTGCAGGTATTTTTTCAAATAATTTGTTCTTTGACAAAATATACTTCAAGTTCTAATAACTTATATTTTTAAAAGGACTACGCTATTGTTTGTTTTGGTTGATATATGTGTTAGTGAGAGTTTTTGAATTTTACTTTTTTACAAGTCGAAACTTGACGTAAAAAAGAATATTTACTAATAAGGAGTTTGGTTGTTGTGAGTGTTTATCCTTCTTTTTTTTATTTCGGAGATGGGGCAAACCGAGCAGAATGACCATTTGATGGTAAGTGGTTATCTTCGTCTATGGACATCTACAACATCAGAGGAGCTGTGGAACGCGTCCACAGCTCTTGTGTGGTGAGTGAACAGACCCTCTTACCCTCAAGGGTAATAGGGTCTGTTCACTCACCGCTTGAAAGCCCCCGAGTCGTAGCGTTCCGGGAAAACCACAGGAAGAAGATCATTCCATATTTTGCATGTGTGTGGGAAAAAAAAACATGCGTCCAGATGGTACGGATGATATCTAGTTCTGTAGCGGTAGGTGTGATAGTACTCACTGGAGAGACGGTATAATACCGATAGATAACGACGGTATAATACCGATGGATAATTCTTGAAATAACTTTTGAGATTTATCTAAATCTCTCAAAGGTAAGTACTATGTTCTTATCCAGCCTGTTATCCCAAAGCGGCCTTGGTTATAGTCTCAAAGATTTAATGAACGGAAGATTATAACACGGTATTTCTCAAAAAGTTCCCCGTCCCCTTAATGTTCAATGTTTGTGTTTCCTTTATGTTATTTTTTATATAAATATATTAGATATTATAGAATCAAACTATGAACAAACCCCTTAGTTAAATATTATTCATTACTAACCCTTAATATAGTGCATATGTATATCTCTATGTATGTCAATTGTAAATATTTGTTATGTTATACGTAAAGGTATTGCCACTGGATCTCTTTATGACATGCAATCGATCCTAGTGCAACTTTATTTCTTTTGTCCGATCAATCTTCTTCGTGTGTCCTCTATACATAGTTACTTTGGCGAATTGACTTTTGGCACGTTTGAAGGGTCATAATTAAGGAAATAAACTGAACTGTATAGTTTAGTAAATTAACAAAACTTTATAATGTTTTAATCGCCTCATAACTTAAACTTATTCCTCGACTTTTTCCATTATCCAGTTCCAGTGTCTAAACAAAGTAACAAATTGCTATCAGAGAACGATAGTCCGTCTTAATTTGCGTAAATACAACAAATACCAACCGTCAGATTGTCGGCTACAATGTGATTAATACACGATTAATATTGAATATAAAGAGATTTAATTCCGATAATTGTACTGAAGAATAAGATAAATAATACATTTATATTTTAGAAAAAGTACAATGTATATTATGCAAAATAAATTCAATTAAAATTCATTTAAAAATGTATATTCCTTGCACTTATATGCACTTGTTAACAAACTACTTAATCGTTTGACAAAGCAAAGCTTTGTGAACACATTTTTGTCTTCGTGAATTAGATATATTGTTTTTAATATTGACGTTATATTGTTTGCCATTAAACTTGTTCTAAAATTTTTTTTAATATTGACGTTATATTGTTTGCCATTAAACTTGTTCTATAAAATTTCCATGCTAATTTTTAACCAAGCTTTGTTTTCTTAGTAAAATATTCTTATAATATTACGAAGATATCTGTTAAACTACTGTGTTACTCTTTAGTCGTTTTCAATGTACTAAAATAACAATGGTGAAGATTTTGTGGCGCACAAAGTCTGTCTTTAAACGAAATTTATTGTAAATTCTATCCCAATTGCGTAAATCCTTATATTTCAATAATTTTTAATTTCTCTGCTGCGATAAGAGAGAGAGAGCGTGATGTTGAGTTCCATCTCTCAATACGGATAGTTGGTTTTGGGCGGAAAATAGAGGCACTACATAGGGAAAAACTACTGAAAAGTTGTAAAAAATACTTATTAAAAGGTAGGTGGATTGATAATAATATATATATATATATAGAAAAAACTCAATAGAATGCTGTAATTTGCAAATCAAGTCTTGTATAAATTGAAAGTAATTTAAATAAATGTAAAATGTTATTTCATTTCTCAGACATCGCTCTGATCTAATACTCAATGTTGACGGTAGACGGATTAATGGCAAACAAATTAAGCAATCGTTTTTACAAGAGCTTAAGCAGCGCTCAATTTTATTACTTTTAAATCATTATTTTGTTACTAAATATACGACTAAATACCCACTATTGATACTAATATAGCAATATTTTGAATGAATTATCACGTTATTTACTTTTAATTATATAGTTTTAGTAGGTTAAAATTTTAATTAGGTTAAGGTCTCAGCGCAGCGACCTGTAGTAAACATGACGTAAAAATATTTTATATTAATCTCAGCGGTAAAATATAGTTTACACTTATTTGTCATAATAATAATTTACATCCATATTTGGGCCATCTATCTATCCAATCAAAATTGTGACAAGGCTAAACAATAGACAATACTGAATAATAAGTGTTGTTATTACATAAATATCGATTATGATTGCTAGCGCTTTTAAATTATTGATTAGCAGCTTCTTAAATTTTTTTCAATTATAAATATATTTTCTAGATAGAAACGTTATATTGACATTTCAAGCTGAAAAGCGATTCAATGGAAGATGAAAGTAAAGATTGAATCTAGATAACCGCGGTTACAAGCTTGAATTGCTTCATCCTATTAGCGTCTAAGATGCGGGCGCTATTTAATTCTGAAGCATTCGTGTCCCGTCCTCTGAAGAAGTGCTTTCGAGAAGTTTTTTTTACGTTGGAGAACTTTGACTTTATTTATTCTAAAGTACCGGTTAACAGAGGCTTAAACAAAAGGTTCCACTAGATTGCGCCTATTACACGTATTAATCTTGATGTTTTTTCAAACTATATAATATACTTATTAATTTATCTTCAATAAGTAATAATATTTTATAAAGTGTTATGTAAATACTAATAACTTCTTCTTTTGGTGTTCCTAAATTATTTTTCTTTATTTTTATTTATGCAGCCTCACAAATTTTTTACTTGTTCTTTTATGTACAAATATATACTGACGACTTACAGATTTACCTCACCTCCAAATTTATCTGAGTAAGAAGTAAAGACACTAGAGCGGTAAAATATATATATTGTATTCATTAATGTTTCACGTAAATTTGATAATAATTTAATTATACTGATCATCTTCGCTAATTTAAATAAGTGTAAACCAAGCTGCAACTTACATATGCGTCGGTCTACTTAAAATAAATATTCTACTTAAGTAGTTTTTCAGCTCCAGCTCCAGCTCTTCCAGCTCTTCGACAACACGAGTTTTATGCCCTTGAGTGATAATCTCTTAAACTACCAACCCTTCATGCACTCAATACTCCTTTACAAATAAATCTGTAATCCTCTAAAATGAATATAGAATCTAGAAAAAAATATAAAATAGTTTTACTTGCTTAAAATTGTGTTTAATAATGATTGTCAATTGTATTGTGATTTATTTCTAAATAACTAAAGAGAAAAGCATTTTATAAGATAATCTTAAATAGTTGTTTCATAATATATAAAAATTATATTTTTTTCAAAAATACTACATTAACTTCTAAAACAGTATTTTTATTTAAAAACTTGTGACTAATATATTTGGTGACTATATCACACGTGTTTAGCATTAATTGTAGGACAATAAACAATTTATTAGTTGAACTAAGCCACTCAAAATTTATTATTAGTTGTGGCTTTGCTGCTTTTACTTTGAAATATGTAAATATTTTGAAATATGTTTTAACGATGTAAGTTACAAGTTTTTAACTTACAAAACAAAGACAGTATATTATTTTACAATTCTGCTTAAATTCTGCTTAAATGTATTATAAAAAGGAAACATTTCCACAATTCACTTAAAAATAAAAATAAAAAATTACTTGACTTCATACAATAACTTATAGATTGACACAGGATAACTTAAACAACAAAAAAATACGATATAAATATATGCGACATATTATTCATTTTTTAATTTAATTTATTTATTTTGTACATATTCATTTCTTTATTTTTATTTATAAAAAAAAATTGTACGAGCCTAACTAAAATTAATTTTTAAGTTCGTAATAATTTAAAATCCATAGCAGTAAAGTTGGATATGCATCATATAAAACGCATTTTGGTTCTATTTTTTTATTCATAATTTTATTGTACGTCCAACATCCAAGCGTTTATTTCATTAGCAATTCTTTATCAGTGACTCGGTTTGTAATTATAACATTAATAAATGACCTGCACTTATTTTTAATTAAAAACTACTACATACGTTCAAGGTGACAGATAACGAATAAAATATAAGATAGTTTCATCCAACTTTAATTAAACTAACGCAAGGCTGTCCAACTGTTAATGGAAGTGGGCACATATATTGCATTTTAACATAGGTTAGAGTCGAAAACACTTTTACACAAATCTACTTAGATACTACAGGTCAAAATCAGATAAAAACTGTTTTAAGGAATTATGATGTATAATTTCGATGTTGTTCAGCTGAATATTGACTACCTTGATATTCGATTACCTCGTCATTAGTTATTGCTTATTAAGAATAGTTAAATAAAAAGTATTTTTGCGCTTTGCTTAATTGTGATTTTTTTTAAATTTATTCTAAAGAGACTGTAGCAAGTATTATTGACAGACTAAGAATAAGAATAACTTTTTTTGGAAACATTTAAACGTAGCGAGGCTCGAACGCGCGTCGATCATGCAAATTACAACTATATCGTCCGGAACTGGGGTTGGACTGCCTTGACCTAACGTATATTTATCACAATCTACATAAGATATTGCAACCAGATTTATCAAATATTATTTAATCGCAATCGCAGTAGCAGTAAAACGTGAATCTAATGTATAATGATGATGACATGATTTAGCCTCTTCATGAGATTCCCTCCACCTTCAACAGAATATAAGCAAGTTTCTTTCCAGATTTATTTCGTATATTAGGGTAGACAAATATAACCTAAACACTCTGTTCTCCTGAGGCTTTCCTCGCCACTGGTACTGGTGCTCCTGGTGTTGTTACTATTTAAATAAATATTATTTTAGTTTTTTTAATTAAGAATTAAATTTACAAATCTAATCTAAAAAAAACCATTCACACTTTTTTTTAAGACAATTTAATAATATACTTGAAAGAGCGAACACAAAATTACATTTATGAAATAAGGAGCTTATATCTTGAAATTGCTTGCCACTTATCAAGTATCAAAATCACTCTTAAGTAGTATCACGGGTAACTAACTTTTGACACTGTTACCAGTACTCTTATTAATTACTAGCCGAGTTGCTTTCGTTGAAAGCAAACATGTACATATGTTATTTTGAAAACAAAATAGTATAAAGTTTAAATATATTTTAGAGATGCCACTATAAAAGGTCCAAAGACAGTGAATTGTTGCTACTCTTCCTTTTTTATTTAGAAATAGCTGACTCGGCAAACTTCGCACCGCCTAATGAAATAATGTGTCATAATTCAATAAAAAATATCAGAAAACTTGAAGTAAAGTGTATCGAATCATAAATTCAAAAACTCTGTGTGATAGCTGACTACGTCATCCTGATTTATAACTGTGAACTGTCAACTGATATAAAAAAAGTGTTTTTTTTTAAATTTCGCTCATCAGTATACTGAAGCCTTACAATGCATTCAGCATAAATTATATATCGTTAAACCGTGCGGCCGAATTTTACTTATGTTAATTTCTGATCGTTTAACGCATAACGGAAACTAAAATTGTTTTTTTTATTTTTTTCCTTGCAGTTTCATGATGTTTTTCTGATCTATTAAATCTTCCTTCCTTTTAAGCCAGAGCCAAATCAACCCAGCCTTTCCCGAATTTTAGCGAGACTAACAAACGTCATAAGATTTTTATATACACGAGTATATACAAAGATAGATAAGAACAACTTACAAAAAATATTGTATACAATACTTTCTTGTGTGTTATTGTTAAATAATTTACATATTTTGATTTAATAAAAATAACGACTTCTTACGAATGTATCTACTAATAATAGTTATTATAAATATCACAAATATTGTTCACCGCTAATTTATTTAAATTAAAGACAAAAAAAAAAAAAAAAAAAAAAAAAAAAAAAAAAAAAAAAAAAAAAAAAAAAAAAAAAAAAAAAAAAAAAAAAAAAAAAAAAAAAAAAAAAAAAAAAAAAAAAAAAAAAAAAAAAAAAAAAAAAAAAAAAAAAAAAAAAAAAAAAAAAAAAAAAAAAAAAAAAAAAAAAAAAAAAAAAAAAAAAAAAAAAAAAAAAAAAAAAAAAAAAAAAAAAAAAAAAAAAAAAAAAAAAAAAAAAAAAAAAAAAAAAAAAAAAAAAAAAAAAAAAAAAAAAAAAAAAAAAAAAAAAAAAAAAAAAAAAAAAAAAAAAAAAAAAAAAAAAAAAAAAAAAAAAAAAAAAAAAAAAAAAAAAAAAAAAAAAAAAAAAAAAAAAAAAAAAAAAAAAAAAAAAAAAAAAAAAAAAAAAAAAAAAAAAAAAAAAAAAAAAAAAAAAAAAAAAAAAAAAAAAAAAAAAAAAAAAAAAAAAAAAAAAAAAAAAAAAAAAAAAAAAAAAAAAAAAAAAAAAAAAAAAAAAAAAAAAAAAAAAAAAAAAAAAAAAAAAAAAAAAAAAAAAAAAAAAAAAAAAAAAAAAAAAAAAAAAAAAAAAAAAAAAAAAAAAAAAAAAAAAAAAAAAAAAAAAAAAAAAAAAAAAAAAAAAAAAAAAAAAAAAAAAAAAAAAAAAAAAAAAAAAAAAAAAAAAAAAAAAAAAAAAAAAAAAAAAAAAAAAAAAAAAAAAAAAAAAAAAAAAAAAAAAAAAAAAAAAAAAAAAAAAAAAAAAAAAAAAAAAAAAAAAAAAAAAAAAAAAAAAAAAAAAAAAAAAAAAAAAAAAAAAAAAAAAAAAAAAAAAAAAAAAAAAAAAAAAAAAAAAAAAAAAAAAAAAAAAAAAAAAAAAAAAAAAAAAAAAAAAAAAAAAAAAAAAAAAAAAAAAAAAAAAAAAAAAAAAAAAAAAAAAAAAAAAAAAAAAAAAAAAAAAAAAAAAAAAAAAAAAAAAAAAAAAAAAAAAAAAAAAAAAAAAAAAAAAAAAAAAAAAAAAAAAAAAAAAAAAAAAAAAAAAAAAAAAAAAAAAAAAAAAAAAAAAAAAAAAAAAAAAAAAAAAAAAAAAAAAAAAAAAAAAAAAAAAAAAAAAAAAAAAAAAAAAAAAAAAAAAAAAAAAAAAAAAAAAAAAAAAAAAAAAAAAAAAAAAAAAAAAAAAAAAAAAAAAAAAAAAAAAAAAAAAAAAAAAAAAAAAAAAAAAAAAAAAAAAAAAAAAAAAAAAAAAAAAAAAAAAAAAAAAAAAAAAAAAAAAAAAAAAAAAAAAAAAAAAAAAAAAAAAAAAAAAAAAAAAAAAAAAAAAAAAAAAAAAAAAAAAAAAAAAAAAAAAAAAAAAAAAAAAAAAAAAAAAAAAAAAAAAAAAAAAAAAAAAAAAAAAAAAAAAAAAAAAAAAAAAAAAAAAAAAAAAAAAAAAAAAAAAAAAAAAAAAAAAAAAAAAAAAAAAAAAAAAAAAAAAAAAAAAAAAAAAAAAAAAAAAAAAAAAAAAAAAAAAAAAAAAAAAAAAAAAAAAAAAAAAAAAAAAAAAAAAAAAAAAAAAAAAAAAAAAAAAAAAAAAAAAAAAAAAAAAAAAAAAAAAAAAAAAAAAAAAAAAAAAAAAAAAAAAAAAAAAAAAAAAAAAAAAAAAAAAAAAAAAAAAAAAAAAAAAAAAAAAAAAAAAAAAAAAAAAAAAAAAAAAAAAAAAAAAAAAAAAAAAAAAAAAAAAAAAAAAAAAAAAAAAAAAAAAAAAAAAAAAAAAAAAAAAAAAAAAAAAAAAAAAAAAAAAAAAAAAAAAAAAAAAAAAAAAAAAAAAAAAAAAAAAAAAAAAAAAAAAAAAAAAAAAAAAAAAAAAAAAAAAAAAAAAAAAAAAAAAAAAAAAAAAAAAAAAAAAAAAAAAAAAAAAAAAAAAAAAAAAAAAAAAAAAAAAAAAAAAAAAAAAAAAAAAAAAAAAAAAAAAAAAAAAAAAAAAAAAAAAAAAAAAAAAAAAAAAAAAAAAAAAAAAAAAAAAAAAAAAAAAAAAAAAAAAAAAAAAAAAAAAAAAAAAAAAAAAAAAAAAAAAAAAAAAAAAAAAAAAAAAAAAAAAAAAAAAAAAAAAAAAAAAAAAAAAAAAAAAAAAAAAAAAAAAAAAAAAAAAAAAAAAAAAAAAAAAAAAAAAAAAAAAAAAAAAAAAAAAAAAAAAAAAAAAAAAAAAAAAAAAAAAAAAAAAAAAAAAAAAAAAAAAAAAAAAAAAAAAAAAAAAAAAAAAAAAAAAAAAAAAAAAAAAAAAAAAAAAAAAAAAAAAAAAAAAAAAAAAAAAAAAAAAAAAAAAAAAAAAAAAAAAAAAAAAAAAAAAAAAAAAAAAAAAAAAAAAAAAAAAAAAAAAAAAAAAAAAAAAAAAAAAAAAAAAAAAAAAAAAAAAAAAAAAAAAAAAAAAAAAAAAAAAAAAAAAAAAAAAAAAAAAAAAAAAAAAAAAAAAAAAAAAAAAAAAAAAAAAAAAAAAAAAAAAAAAAAAAAAAAAAAAAAAAAAAAAAAAAAAAAAAAAAAAAAAAAAAAAAAAAAAAAAAAAAAAAAAAAAAAAAAAAAAAAAAAAAAAAAAAAAAAAAAAAAAAAAAAAAAAAAAAAAAAAAAAAAAAAAAAAAAAAAAAAAAAAAAAAAAAAAAAAAAAAAAAAAAAAAAAAAAAAAAAAAAAAAAAAAAAAAAAAAAAAAAAAAAAAAAAAAAAAAAAAAAAAAAAAAAAAAAAAAAAAAAAAAAAAAAAAAAAAAAAAAAAAAAAAAAAAAAAAAAAAAAAAAAAAAAAAAAAAAAAAAAAAAAAAAAAAAAAAAAAAAAAAAAAAAAAAAAAAAAAAAAAAAAAAAAAAAAAAAAAAAAAAAAAAAAAAAAAAAAAAAAAAAAAAAAAAAAAAAAAAAAAAAAAAAAAAAAAAAAAAAAAAAAAAAAAAAAAAAAAAAAAAAAAAAAAAAAAAAAAAAAAAAAAAAAAAAAAAAAAAAAAAAAAAAAAAAAAAAAAAAAAAAAAAAAAAACGAACGGACCAGAGAAACAATCTTTTTTTATAAGAAACAATCTTCCCAGTTGGATCTGTCTCACAACCATGTCACAACTGATTTATGATGGTATTTTTTATTCGTTATTTTTAACCAAAAACAAATAATTGAAACAAAAGTTTTAAATGAACAAAGGAAACAAATACAAAAGCTTAACTAACTGACCAAACGTCACTATTTTTCAAATAGAACAAAGGGCAAAACCAAATGAAATTGGAAACACATTTGAATACTGTTCAATTCAATTTGGTTAAATTGAATAAAATAGAATTACCTGTACCATGATAAAACAGTGAACATATAATGGAAATTAATAACTAGTGAGGGATTATGATAATATTTCATTTTCCTTTTTTTTTCTGTCTGCCAGCTCGTCGGTTAGTCTGTCACGGCTATACTACATAGCCAATAGTTTGGTAAGATATTTACTTAACTACAGACATTACTCGAAATATCAACGTTCGTTTAATGGATTCTAAAGCATAACAATCTTGTACAGCTGGAATGTCTTGACTACGCCGTAACGATTGAATAGCTTCATTATTTTTCTGCTTTTTCACTCATAGCAGGGTGGGTAGAGAGGCTCTAGTGTCAAGATACTCCGTTCTCCACTTTGCATGTAGAGTGGTGGAAGTAACCCACGCTACGTTTTGCTAGAACAGCGAAATAAAAAAAAATGCAAACGTTCCCACGAGTGACATACATTGATTGTATTAAAATAATAAAGATTTTTTCATTTTTAAATATTATTTATAAGTTATTTATGTGGGTACTAATTTTTCACACGGAAAACAGTAGGAAATAATTAAGTAATTCTAGTTTTCTACAAATCCAAAAATAATTTATTACCTCTTGAACAAGGCAATACCTTTTTAAATAAAATGGTTAAACGAGGAAAACCTATAGAAAGTTTACTCTACACTTGTTGCAGCCAAAAAATCGTGCACTCACCTCTATATATTTCACGCGAAGCTTCGTTTGTGACAACGATGAATAGAAGTGAAATCTTGTTTTGTTTGAGCTAAAATATTCTTTAGCGTTTTTGTTTTGTAAAGCAATTCTTGTCATCTATAATTAGATTTCTCGGACGAGGATACATTTGCTATTCAATTTTGCATTCAAAATGTGGTTTCATTTTATTGTTATTAAGTGTAACTAACAGTCAAGAGTAATAAATAAAATAAATAAAATTAGCTTTTCGAGGAAATTTCTAGTTGTCGTTACAATTACTCATAATAAGAAATCTAAAAAACCAAAGATGCCCAAAAATATGGCACGATATGTGTTGTGTAGGTATGCAGTAAAACCATTTTTTTAGCTCCGTCCGCTTTTCTCAATTAATAAAATTATTTAAGAAAATTTTGTCATTTTCACATACTTCTTGCCGAATGCCACTTCTAAATTTGCAAATAATAACATTTTCATATATGCACATATATCATAGCCTGATTACATAGACCAACCAGGATAAAGGTAAAAACGAATAGAATTGTTGTGCAAATTGTACTTAATAAAAAGTAGCCTAATACATTTTCTGAAAACAAACGCTCAAATGGCTGATTGCCAATTATTAAAACATATTTCTGATTACGGGGATTATTAAACGTTATTAAATATTGCTTTTATTATGTATTATATTAATCATATTAAAAAACGTCACGCGACGCTATATTAATTAAGATTACTTAATTGATATAGCTAGTATAAAAATACATATGTACGGTTCACAGGTTGATTACAATTAAACTTACAAGTTTGATCCGCACTTGCATTATATATATATATATATATATATATATATATATATAAATATATATATATATATATATTATCGTAGCCAGTCATTATCTCTCTACTCTATATGAAATGAAACCAACATATTTACGGGCAACTTTTTATTATTTTCCTCCTAAAAAATCTAACTTGTGTGTAACGCTGACACGTCTATCAAACTTGACGCCTTTTTCTTTGACGAATCAACATATATATTTGTCAGTGATGACTCCATACTTCTAATATTAGAAAAGTTCCTATATATTAAAGGCAAATGGTTGCATTCATATTTTTCCTGAAAATATAACATATGTATGTGAAAAACAACTCTAGCTATCAGGGATGTAAAGTTTGTCTAAAGGCGATTGTAGTGACCGTCAGTACTCTTTAGATAAACAGTTTACAAAGAATAAGAAAAAAATATGTAAAAATAAATTACGTACATATAAGTACGTACTTTAATAAATGTGGAATTAGATTTAAAACAACAAAAAATTACAATTATTGTGTATTATTAAATATTATGCTAAATTCTTACACATTTAGTTATAACTTACATAATAATTTAGGATAAAATTTTTGATTGAATACAAGACCAGAAACTTAGACCTTTCAACAATCAATTTCAAGCCCTTCTATATTTCATCTAATCTTAAAACGGCCAGTAACAGTGAACATAGCGGAGCCTAGATATAAATAGAATGCACCTATAAATACCCGCAGATATGCACTGGCCTACAAATGCGCTGTTAACAGTTCATTAAACTTTGTTTTTTTACATAACTAATAGTGATCAATTAAAGCTTTATATTCAAACGAATTTCAATAATCTAGAACTCAAATACTGTATGGGCTTAGAAATGCAAAGCGAGTGGTTAACTATACGAGAGTTTTTATCCTATTAGCTTTAAAATGCCGCACCGTAATTCACGATTGGCCACCATCTGTTAAAATTCTACCTTGATGCGTCCAAATTACTCTCCCAGATCAAAGGAATTTGGTAAGATGTGGTAAAGCCACTGAATAGTCTTGCTGTATCCGTGCTTTACGTAGGGTACTCTTAGTAGCGTAGACATGATACCGACACACTGCTTTACGTATGTTGGAAATCGTCCGTGAAGCAGTTAGTCTTTCAGTAGCAATAGAGCAATGAAACATAACGGCTAAGAAACGATTAACAAAGATTGTGAAACTTCTTTCAACCCGCCTAAAAAATCCACACAATAGCCTTACTAAATTTAAGAATCAGCTACCAACAGTATAAAATTCCTGAGGATGTTGGTATCTCATCGTCCAGACCGGATATTTTAATTTATTCCAGAAGTGTAATACTGGTAGAACTTACAGAACAGCAGAAAGTTAGAAGCTTGATTAAAATCTATTGCATTGCTAAGCTTAAGGAAAAAACAATTAAACAAGAAATAAGGATCGCGGCTGCTTCACTGTTTTTCATTTCTATTGTATTTATTGATGACCATTTGCGGGCACGTACGAATTTATGACATGGTTTTATTATTGAAGATTGGTAAAAAAAGAAAAAGATGGGCAGGGTAGGGTCCATAACTATACTGGAATCCATAACTTATTCCTTGGAGATATTAGTAGTCTGATAGATTTTATTTCATTGTTGCACAAAATTAATATTAAATTTAATATTGCGATCATCTATTGATAGATTCTGCATTTACGCTTCACATAAATAAAGAAGATGAACCAATAATAAACTGTTCCACTTTAACTGTCAAGTTAGATGAATACATCGCGTTGTTGCATGACAAGTTTGACGTATTGTTCTCGTATCAATAAGCGAGTTACATTTACCTTCCTAATGGAAAGAGAAGAAAATGAGCAGTGCATTTACATATAGACCTTATGCTTAAACAATTATTGAAAACATGTGCACTTAATTTCCAAGGTATTATATTGTTTTATGCTCTATATTTTAGCAATATTGATCATCCTATCCAGATAAAAGTTTTGCTAAATAGTCCACCACCTTTATAAACCAGTTTTTCCACTTTTGATTCAAATATCAGTTGGAAGCAACTGTTTCACTTGTTTAAACTTTTAAGCGGGAGACTATATTTCAGTCGTTAAAATTACATAAATCACAACAAACAGAAACAATTCATTCCTATCAATATACCACGATTATTTTAATAAAATTACAATGTTTAATAATTTAAATGTATGACTTATTTTTATATTAATTTTCGAGTCAAAAACAGTTCAGTATTCAAAAATCAGTATTCAAAAATATTACAAAAAAAATTTCAATTTTGTATATTTTGTATCTATTGAGATTCGATAAGGCCATCAATATTTGCCAAGAAACAGCGGTCAACTATATATAAAACAGCGGTCCTAAATCAAAGTAAATAAAAAATTATATGGTCGTTCCGGTAGATTAAGTACAGAGAAAACGATTATAAAATCAGACATACAATTATACATTCAATTGAATTACACATATGAATAATTTTAATTTTTGTATTAAATATGAATATAATCAACATCCATGTTTTACTACTCAACACGTAAAGTAACACGTTCCCCAACTACGCAATTCTTACTTAACAAAATATATATTTGAGAAAAATAAAATGAGAAATGACGTAATGTACTAAAAGCATTAGAAAAAATTTAATTTTAAATATTTCCACCTACATCTAATACTAAACAGTCATGTCTGCACTGTCGGCTTTGGACAATCTCGTCAAAATTCCTCCTCCTTTTACGGTCGTCGGCATCCGGAGGTCCATACTTAAAATCACTTTTAAAAATGCCAGCTATATTCTGAATAAGAAACAGGTCATTAAAATGCACATCCCGTTAGGAAATTAATGCTGCATCAGAACTTGAGGAGTTAAATGGAAAAATCTTTTATAAGAAAAAACTCAATAGAATTCATAATCTTTCAGTTTTAAACCATTTCGCCATTTGTCAATGCCTCTGTTCAATGTAATAGGACGAGATAGTTATAAATATGAATTCATATAATTTAACAAAAAAATTGAAATTAGATTGTAAAAATCTAATTTAAAAATAAATTACGATAGTAAATATGTATGGTCGGTAGAAATTAAAATAATAATATTTAAGTAATAGTATTTTTGTACATAACTTACATTTTTAAAAAAATATTTGATTAAAACCTTAATTTGAGATATTACTACAATAATAAATGTTATGGCTATCCACGACTTGGCCGCGGTCTTTTCTGTGCCTTTTAAAGTTGCAATATCCATGATTTTACTGCATCCTAAAATCTGGATAAGGAAGAAATGATAAAATTAATTTTATAAAGCGGAGTTATATTTTTGCTCTCATAATACATCCTTATTTGAATATCAGTTATTATTTGCATATTTCGTCTCTACAGTCTTAATTTATTACACCTGAAACCAGATTTATATTTTCACTACAATTCGATGAATGTATTTACATCATATTTTATTTAATTAATATCTATTAGTTATAATCTAAATACGATTGTTGTGTACATAAGTATTGTACATGAGGCCGTTTTTTGCAAAGTCTCGTAAAATAATATTAATTATTTAGCAAATATATTCATAACAAATTAATTCTCAAATTGGACTCTTTTTACAATCGAATAATAGTAATTACAGGCGCCACACTAAAAAAAATGTACTGCAATTCATTATTAGCGGTTGAAGTTTTTTTTATTATTAGTATTTTCAAAATTAAAAATATACATGTTACTTTCTGATCTGATTCTGATTTTTTGTCTGATATGGTTAGAAAAAACGTAGCGTAGAATTTTAGCATCAAATACATAATGTCACTAAAAAACTAAAAGTAAGAACGAAGTGTAATATCACTATTGTTTTTCCACTTACCTTAATTTCTTAGTGAACACTACGTTGCGAATACTAAATAATTTATATTTTAAACATTTAAACATTTATATTTTACTCTATTAAGTATACGATATACACAAAACGACATCTAAGAACGAGAGACCTATTCAAAGTCGACTTTGTTGGCTTCCCTGCTCGAATAATACATTTTACTTTGGAGGTACATAATAAGATATTACTTTCTTATATTAGTAATATAAAATGATTCAAAGTAATACTTTCGTAAAATTTCCTTGAAATTTAATATTGCTACAAGTCTTTACTATAAAATTATATTAATACAGAAATAGAAGAGAAATTGACATTTTATCTGCAAGCAATCATATTTGCACACTGAAAATTTCTAAAGGACATTGTATACAATCTTATAAGGGGGGTAAAAGTCACTATAATTTCGGAACCAGTTAATACGAATACCTTTATAACAAAGTAATTTGTCTATTCAAGTAATTAGTATTAGAAAAACTGGTGTATTTAAAAATAATGTCTACAGTTTAACACATATTGAAATACACATATTGGAATATTTATGCTATAAACATATGACAATAACATTCTATAATATGATTCTAATTATGCATAATATGACTGTTATAGTTTCGATCGGGGCATATTTAATTTTTTTTTTGTTCTGTCTGTTTTTATTGATTTTTAGCTCCTTTTCTTAAGGTATTGTAATTTTGAAATAGACGGAAGGTACATTTAGAAAGTGTATTTGTTACACTCTATTCTATTTGCTATCCTCCGAAAAAACGTTTAAAACGTCTAAAATAAAAGAAACGTATATTAAAAATGACGTTAATAATTAATGTTTATATTGGAATAAATTATAACATTTTCCCTTTTATGTCTAATTTGTTATCTTACTTACATATATAGTAAATATATGTACGTTACACAATAAAACGAGGCTGTTGTAAAATATCAATTTCCAAGAATTTATCGCTGATAACACGTTGATAACAATAGCAGTTCTTGAAGCGTAAAATTAATTAAAGTAATGAACTTAATGCTACACGACGGTATCGATCAGACGCAACTCAGTGTTAAGGTCAAAGTTACCCGCTCGCTCTGAGCAGAGCTGCATAATTATAAAAGGAATCATCCTGATTAAGGAAGGCCTGATACTTAAGAAAAGTTTATAACAATCTCAACTTTGAATTCTTGTGAAGTTGAAATGGAAATTAATTCTTAGGATATTCTTTTTCTATCTTTACATAATTTATCTTGGAAAATTTACGGACAACATTTTCATATAAATAACACTGCGATTACGCAATATTTTCTATTTCAATGGAAAGCAATTCCAAAATTATTACCATATAGATGATATATAATTAAATAAAATATTATTCGTCATTACTAAAATTAAAAATAAGTTCATGCTTCACAAGATCTTACAAGAATATTATATGTACTATATGAAAGCGGTGTTTTTTTTAGCCTTTAAACAAATAACTTGAATGAATTATACTTATCATGTAAATTTGAATGTACAATAATCAGTTATTATTGAAGGGCACATTGTAATTTTAATGACATACTTACATTTTATTTATCGATAGACTGCTCTTATAAATTATACAAAGTATTTAAATAAATTAATATGTTAAAATATTTTGTTTCATATAATTTTAAATGTCAAACGTAATAACCATCGAAACGTACTTAATTGCTTTAATTAATTAACTTCACCGCAAGTAAATAAAAAGCTATAATAAATTAACGCGCTATATTATAATTTTAAATGAATCTCGTATAAAATCTAGTTTTACGGCTGTTTTTTTTTGACTGACTGACAATAATCTTTTTATTTTCAGATTTATGTGCAATCAGTGCTTACACATTTAGTAAATATTAAGACTTCAACAATTCGGTTAGTACTTTGTAGAGTAGGCTATACTCTATCAAATGTCTGAATTATATCCACAAATGCTGAAGAACAAGACTCTTATATATATAATATACATATACTATATAATTTTCATCAACTATTGGTTTAATTCTGTGCAGAAGAAGACAAAGACTTTGGATAATACTGGGGGAAAGCTGATGGGTGAAGCCATACTAGGAACCATTATGAAGTGTTTTGTTTTGTGTATTTCATGTATCCTGAGCATCTGCAAAACTCTTATAATGCTACTAAACAGTTTTGCTAGGTAGACCACCTTTCTGGGTAGATGTTTTCATATTTCCTTCGTAGTGAGGTCAAACCCAGATGCCTTTTTGTCTTTCAAGATTATGATCGTTCACCATGCCACCGGCTCGGAAGTCGTCAAATCTCGTCTTTGATTATACGGAATGATTGAACGGAGTAGATGGGTGCTAATTTCTGAATACTATTCTAAAGCTTTTTTGTAAACTTCAATTTCTATACTGCTAATTCTATATTGGTTCCTATTTACTAGTCTGTTGGTAAACTAATTTCTTTCTGCCACTGTTTTTAAGAATTCAGTCAGTTTAATAAAATCCTCAACACCATATTTCATATTAGTGGATGTTTATTTGGCTTTTTTACTTCCATGTCAGTATTCTCCTCAGCAAGGTCAAAAAGCAGTCCAGTATCCTGTTTTGATAGTCGGAGAGGGTCTGGAGATGGTATTTGTGGGAGTTGCTTGTTCTTTGGTATTCTCTGCCAGGGAGGAGGGTTGAGTTTATTTGAAGTACTCCCAATTATGCAAATCTGTGTCTGGGTAGAAACATGCACGGGCGAAACGCTTGTTTTCTATTGAACATTTCACATATTTGTTAATGTAGAATTCAGACCATATTGATATCAAATCCAAAAATTAAATAAGAGCATTATTATACCCACCCATTGATATACTAGTTACAGTTAGAAATTCGTATTCAGCTAACAAAGGAATTTTCAACGGTGAAATTGAATATTTATTTATACAATTAGACTACAAAACCTACCTTATGACGTTAGCACGAATGCTAATGTCACTCAATGAAATGCATCCATCTTATTAGATAGTATCGCTTACCAATATATAAACGGGTAGCATTGTCCAAATGTACTTCCAAAATTGTGTAGGTTTGAAACCCAACCAAAAGTGTATGTCCGTAGAGAATTTTTGCACTCCATAGACCCACATAACGATGACCACCTTCGAAGCTCCAAGGCAAAGAGTGCATGTATTCAAACCGTACATCAAACCCCTTTTTGTATGGGAAGTCAACTATAAGTAAATAAACAAGAATATAAGTTAATTTATTCTTTACGTTGCAAATTTTACTATAATACTAGGTTTAAATATTAAACTATTTAAGAGAGAAATCATAAGATCTAAAGAGAAAAATCATAATAATTCATTAATTTAATTAAATAAAAAATATATATAAATCGCAAAACAACTTTATATCTGGGCAGTATAATCAAAAAATGTATTAAGGAGAATTTTCTGTTACATTTGGAGACCGAAACGAAAGGTATCACAGTTTGTTGACGTAAATGAGTTATAAGTTAGTTTTATCGATAAGATTTTTAATTTCAGTTAAGTCGTTCGGTGAACATTTTCATGTATAACATTTATAGTTGATTTCGGGAAATTAACTTTTCATCATAAGCTAGAGTTGCTCGCATTACTCTAAATATTTTAATATGTATATTTTTACTAAAAAACACCCCGCTATACTTCTAACGTAATATTAGAAATTATGCTATCCTTGTATTTAAGAAATATTCCAAGATATTTTACATGTACCCACTAATCTTTTGGATTTGAGCGACAGACCAGACCAAGTCTTGAATTATTATGTAAAATGACAATTAGAGATCCAATCGGCCATTTACGTACAATATACATTAGCTGTAATATCCCATTACGTATTCTGAGCTTAGTATAATTGGTCCGATACAAGCTTCAATAAACAGTAATCATTGCACCAAATACTAAAATAGAACTAGTCATAGATATTTATTTATATACAGATAAATATTATTTTAAAGTAAAGTAATGTGATGTCAAAATGCTTAAATTTTAGAAATTTGTGGTAGAATTTAGCAGGACTTCTTTTAAATATTCTTAAAACCATATAAGTAATTAAATAGGAAAAATGTTAGTATACTTTTCTAGATAAATTTTTTCTCAAATACATCATTGCAATAACAATTCTAAAATTGATTTATTACGATAGTAGGAAGTACAGAAATGGCATGCTTTAGTTGTTAGCAAAATCAAATAATAATATAACTAATAATAATACAGTAATTATTAAAACTTTTCATATAATAATAAAACATTGTACAAATTACTGGACTAATGCAACGTAATGTAATGTACCGTTAACTAATAATTAAATAATAAATTCATATACATAAATACAGTTGGCAGATAAAATAAAATGTTACATACGTCTAGAAGGGGCATTGATAAGATAAATCCCAGAAAACATAGCAATCCGACAATATAAATATTTTTCACAGATCGATAATCATTGTGTAAAATTCGAGATGTTGTTGCAGTGAACATGGCCTGGAACAGTCGTTCTTATGTATGTATTAAAATGTAAAGCAAAAGTTTTAACGACTTTTAAATTATATGCATGGGCGAATATCAAATGTGGCAGAGTTAAAGTTTATTTGGACCACAAATGCAGAAAGTCAATATAATATATGTTACACACATTAATAAGATGTGGATATTTTTTCCGACTAAACCTCTATCGTGAGACACTTAAAAAACATATATATCATGATTCCGTGCTAATAAGGACAGTGTCTGACTGTAAAAGCGATGGTTGTAGGTTCAATTAGTTTTCTGGAGAGTGATTATATTAAAATTATTTTTATTTCTCCACTCTGGTAGGCCACTAGGTTACTAGGTAAAAGATATAAACTAAAAAATAAAAAATCTTTTGTTTATCAACTGAACTTTCTTTTCACCAAACAGGCTACCAACGCCACAGATAGATACGAATAAATATAGAAAACAAAAATTTTGTGAGCTTCCATGAACTCAGTACTCAGTGGCAAAATTGCAAATAATAAATAGTGAGGTGTGTTTACTAGACGGATATACACGCAATTTTTCATATACTCAAATATAATACTTGTACTATCAAGGAACGCAGAACAAAAGACGTGCAAATAAATATTATTGTAAATATTAGAATTGCATTATCCACCATTGTAAATGGATTCATTGTTCCAAAATCGTAAGCGCCGATTAGTCCAACGCCAAACGGGTCAGTGATTAAATGGAAGCTCTTAACCTGCAACAAAATTAATTATTATCAGAATATTGCGACTCAAACTAAATTCACTAAGAAGATTTCCACATAGCAAACGCATTGAAAATATTATACTTTGTTATTTTGATTTGATTAATATTATCCGTTTTATATAATACAGTAAATAATACTTCATAATAAAAATAAATATATTACTTTCTACAATATATATTTATAAATAAAATATATTGTATATATCACGTATGTATATTGGTATCACGATAGATCACCGGTCAGTTTTTACAGCCAACTTCAGGCCAGTGATAGAAGAGTGATTACACTAAAGCGTTTTTTAACTTTGATATTTGACAATTTATCTTTCACGCGTGCACCGAATAAAAATACAAAACCTGCATGTACACTCGCAAAATTTCAGTCACGTAATGAATAATATACCACTCAAGATAGTCTTTAGATACACCCTTTTACATTAAATATGAAGTCTTGAAGATTTAATATTGAGTACTTACTTTAGAAAATTGATTTGTTTTACAAATTGCGCATGGATTTGGTTTTCCAAATGCAATAAAAATAAAATGTTATTATATTATGAATTTTCACAAAAAAAATAATTAAAAAACAAATTAGATATTATAACATTGGCAAAGAAAAAGATAAAATGTGCAATGACGAGAGATAACAATCAGTTCAAACTTAGTTTCTTGTGAAATAAATATATTTTAACTTTCATAAATAGTACCTCAATATTACCCAAGACATGTCGCGATAAAATTGTCACTTAAAAATGAAAAACATTTCAAAATACAGCTGGAAGCGAGTGAATAGAGAAAACTTGACAATGGGTAGTTTCGTCAAACATCTACTGAAATATTCAGAAGAATGGAAGCGAACATTTTCTCAGAAATAATAATTGAGTATAAATAGAATCTTAAAAGTCAAAGGACAAGGGAGTAAAGTTAAGCTCACTTTGACTGCATTGTCTGTTATTTCTCAGAGAAACTAGTATTATATTAAAGACTAGCGACCCGCTCGTGACTTCGCCTGCGTAATCTACATGACTAAACTAACTGGTAGTTTCGCCCGCCCGCGTTTTTGCTTACATTACAAACTTTGTATAAACTTATAATTTAAATGGTTAAATAGTTGTAACTTTTTGTTTATGAACCGATTGAAATGAGATCAGCACTAAATGTTAAGGTAAGCTTACAACAAAAATCAAAATGCATTTAAACTAGTTTAGCCGTTTCTGAGATAAGCGTGAACAAATAAACAGACAAACGGAAGAGAAAAATAAAAACCATTGTTTTGGGTTCCATTATATTGATAAATATCCCTAATAATATATATTTTTTCATATATCTTCCATGTACAGACAGCGATCAGTCACATTTTTACTATATATATAGATTTCGGAATTTTCATTAGTTTGGAGATACATATCAAGTTAGTTCGAAATTTCATATTTTTTTTAAATTAAATTATATTTGATAGTTTTACAATAGAACTAAATCTAATATTATGTTTAGGTTTTCACTGCCTTTCACGCGAAATAGATATGACTGATATGGGTATAATAAATAGAAGAATCTTTTTAATTACTCATAATGTACAATTAATACCAACATATAAAGAAAACTATAAATATTTTTAAACTTTTTTTGAAGTATTATTCGTACACTTAGGAAACTGAAAAAGACATATTTAGAAAACGTATAAACATTTGAACTCAACAGAATTTGAACCCGCGCCCCTTGAAAACAGTTGAAGCGCTGTGATTGCTAAGCCATGCGTTCTACATCCAGCTACGGTGAAATTCTTATACGCTTATTAAATTATAATTACTTTAGTGTAGTTAGGTGAAAATAGAATTCTTTGAAATCCTACTTAACCAGACTGCAACTGCAAATCCTTTCAATGCAGCATTTTCCATTAATTAAGGCTTTATAACGTAGTTTACCTTGCAAATACATTAGAGAAGGTTAAACAAAAGCTCCATATTCTTTCCGCCTACGATCTTTGTTTCACTTAAGCTGAAGTCAAGGCAAAAGAATGAAATGCTTTTAAATTAATTAAAATATGCAACTTGAATAAAAAAAGATTGATTCTCAACAAATATTAAAACGACATCTATGTAGAGATCATTTCACATTTTAAACAAGTTCTTTTAAAAATATTGCATTCCAGTTTTAATATGTTATAATTGAACTAATAAATGTATTTACTAACTTCTAAAATATATATGCTGCAAACGTAATACTCCTTACACTTTTTGTACAATATGACATTTATTTCTTTAAAATTAAATATTGCTAATACGCTTTTGCTATTAGTAACACGTTAAATAATGTTGGAATTAATTGGTATAATATAAACACGTCCAGCCAAGAGAACGTCTGCAACCTTTTTTTTGAACTCTTAATAAGTCAAAATCTATTTCACTTGAGAACAAAATATGGACAAAACGGTTTGTATATCTGATATATTGTACATATCGAATACCCAAAGTACTTCCTCCTCTGAAAGTACTTAAGTATAATAAAAATGATTGCAGCTTGACTCTAAAAAGCTCTCTCTGAAACCAATATACTATTTTTGTAATTACATTTCTTTTGTAGTCACTGTTATATCAAAGTTGTGCTGTTAGCCACACTACAGGTTTTACAGCCGCATATAAGATGAAAACTAGGCCATTATAGACTATGATTGTTCTTTCTACGACGACAATAGACCATATATATCGTCCCTTAGCAAACATTTCCGCTCATGTCATTTTCACGTATGACGTTGTTTCATATATTGTATCTTGATTTGACGTATCCAGTAATAACACATAAAACCTAGTTTATTTTAAATAAACAGTTTTTTCTGTCTTATGTAAGTAAGTTCTTGAAAATGATATAAGCTGTGTTGTTTGCTAAAGGACAAACAGTTTAGAGGGTATATGAAAAAGCTTGTTCTCATATAAGCGCGTGACCTAGGTTCAGCATTTGCATTATAATGCATATTATGTTAATATTATGTCAGTTTCCACTTTGCTAAAGCTCATATTACACGTTGTTGTATGTTACTTTCGAGTTTAACATGCATGTTATCGTTGACTCTATTATTAGACATTTCGACGTTTTTACATACAAGTAAAAGACTACATGTAAACGAAAATTAGATAACGAATAATAAAATTTGTTTAAAAATAAAAAATATCCTACTACAGATAAACGGGTGCATACATTTGTTAGCTGTATGTTACTTTATAGGCTTCCAACAATTTGTAATTTATACACACCACATATTAACAATCCGTTGTTGATTGTAGTATATTTTGTTTTCGTAATTTAATTCAATTAAATTTGGAATTCAGCATTACCCTACTACTCTTAGTTATCCTAAAATAAGGACATTAGTGAAATAAGTAAGAAGAACATAAGCCCCTTAATTGCTATAATCGAGCAAAATCTTAAGAATACGTGAAGAGCCTACTACAATGTAGGGTTTAAATAGATCTAAAAACAGACCATGGTACATAACTAACTTTAATAAATAATTCATTATTCAGAATTATTTATAACAAACATTTTAGCTTTAATCTAAAATAGCTTGTTAGAAATATTATGTAAATAAATATTCAGAAAAATAAGATAAGACTTTGTAGTGTTACTAACATGTGGCTATATTAAAACTTACGTATAAGAGTTATCTCGCCATTAACATATTTGTTTGAAAATAAACTTTACCTATTTCGAAATATTATTTGGATGCATAGTTAGAAGAAAATGAAAAAATAAAATTATTCAACGTTATAAGGGGCACGAGGAAGGACGGTGCGTTCAAGCGGCCTACACGTTTACTAGCGTTCAACTCCTCACATTCTTCGCTATGAGACGTCCATATAAAGGAATATTGTTTCAACTTTTTTTACGTCAGATGTGTGTTATCTACATAGTACCTTTAAATATTTTGATTTCACTTTCTCTTTAGTTGAATAAGAACTTTTGACAGGTTATTTTTTATTTTATGGTTTTGTTTTAAGTTGATAATTTTGCACTGGAGATGTTATCATACTAATATAGATTTTTTTAAAACGCGGAGTGGGTGCGCTAGGCTAGCTCGAATACAGATCCGCTCCGCCGCCTCATCTCCAACTTCCCCTACCCTAGAGGAGCTACTGCAGGAGGGTCATGATGATCCTCCTGCAAGACATCGAGACTGCGTGTGCTCTGGAAGGAACTCCGGAGCACCCTGAAGGCGATGGTGGCCCGCAGTAGGTGGGCCGTCAACCGAGGCGTTGTAGTAGTTTGCGCGAACGATCCTGCAACATCTCATCGTGGTGGAGAGCGTTCCCGCTAGGTTTTAGTGGGTAGAATCGGGCTTACATTCCATTGAGCCCCGCAGTACCGTCCGTCCGTGCACACGGTCGGTCTGCGCAAAAAGCAACGCCAACGGAGTTGACGGCATCAACTAGTGAATATTTCATGATATTCAGTTGTCCCAGAAAAAAATAAACAATATATATAAATGTAAACTTACTAAGCATATATTATCAAAACAAAACATATTTTGGACTTCAAATATAATAATACAGGTACCATACCTTGATAACCATGTATATTATTTGTATCATGTATATTATACACAAAGATGTTCAATGGTTTTCTTTTCACATTAGCGAGATCGCAAAGGCCACTGTGCCTTTGATACAAAGGCAGCACAAATAGAATGTCTCGTATCTGGTTTCAAATTCATTATAATAATGTGATGGAAAATTATAGACATTCGTCTTCAAAGTTCATTTATTTAGCAGGATATTTTCTAAATACAGTGTATTCAGAGATATTATTCAAATAATTAAAATTAATCTAGTAACTTAGCAGAACAGAAGCGACGGAGCGGGATAGAGCGTGATGTTGTCATGCATCTATCAGCATTAAGAGCACTCTCTTTTATTAAGAAGATAATTAAAAAAATAAAATATGCTACCCAGTGAGGTAAAGGAAATAAAAATAACATTTTAATAAGCAAGTTTTTACAGACATTACATTTCATCATATTATGATGATGCAAATGAAAAGGAATCGCCTAATTATAAAAACAATTGTATGGTCTCTATGGCTGACTGAATTCAATTTTACTTAATTTCAAAACATATTTCGTTGAAGATTATATTATATTAAAGATTACTTGTTTTCATAAAGCTCAGGACTAGTCTTATTATTTCAATTTATAATTTGTTATTTTATCGGTCTAAACCACCTTTGTCCATTTGTAATATATCAAACATCTATTTAACCTATACTATACATCGTTTATCTATACCACACCTTGCCATCAATATACTCAGATATACGAAACGAACAAATTTAATAACAGTAAAAAATATATACAAGAAACTTACGTGAAAAAACTCTTTTATATCCATTAATTCATAGAACGCTTGAGTTGTAAATTCATTGGAAAATATTAAGAACATTAAAATGAAAGCGGTCGAAAATATTCCCCACAAAAAAGAGAACTTGAAGAGCTGAAATAATAATACATTAAATATAATATAGTGGCCATCAAAGATATTTTATACCATATACATATGTTTTTGCTGTTTTACAACTGTCACTTTAAAATTTGAAATGACGGAACCCTTCATGCTGTACGATGAAAACAAGTTCGCGAAGTATTTCGATTCAGTATTTGGTAAGAATTTTTTAGGATAGTTTTTTTTTATTTATGATCATCCACAAATAGCCAGCCGAGTAGGCAGACACTGGTAATAAAACAAAACGGAATTATTTGTGCCCGTTTTTATTCAATAATGGTCAAGGTTAACACATATGCAGAATTTATTGACGTATATAAATATAAAAATTTTACGTTTATTTTTTTTAACGTTCTCAAACTCTTTTTATTAACAGTTGGTACTGTTAATAAAAAGAGTTTATTAACAGTAAAAATATTATCATTCCCCCAAATGAGAATTGAACCCACAACCAATCATGTTTACTGTCAGGCACTGTCCTAATGCGCCACGATAACCTCTAAGCTTAAAATATATATTGCATTTTACCACTTTTACCAATTATGGCATTGGATTCCGTTATCAAATGCGTTATTCAATACTAAAATTATGCAAAAGTGTTTAAAAATTATCGTTTTTACGCCAATTCTCTCTGCCTAGTCCACAAATAGGGACATGTGATAACAGCAACAGAATTAAGAATACATAATTACTAAGCTTTTCTTATATATCGTATATAAATAAAAAACACTAACTGAAAGTGACCTTATCAAAAAAAGTACTTGAATACTTCTAACCTTTAAAAGCGCTTTATCCGTCATAGTCGCTATAACAAAATTACAAATCCAAACTGTGCCAATTACAAAAAGCCTCATGGACATACTATTTCTGTCAATGGTGGAAAACATTTTCCTAAAAGAAAAAAAAACATATATACAATCAAATTAAATCTTAAATTTTAAAAATTAATATATTATAGGACTTATTTATTTCAATATTTTTTTGTAAAGAATATGATGTATGACTATCACAAATAAATACAGATACTTAAAAGATTTATCGCATTTATTGTCTTCTTATATTCGGTCCGCCGTTACAGTAATTATCATATAAAAATAGATTACATAGTTTAGTATATATAATATAATAATACAATATCCGTATAATTATATGTATGGTATTTGGCAAAATATTTGTATTTCAGTAATTTGTGTGACAATAACATTTTAAATTGTCGTAATAATAAATAGCACGGCGTTTGCGTATTCAATCTCCAGTCGGATGAAGAATGATTTCTTTCAGCTTCACGCTTTATTCATATATATAGCAGGGTTTATAGCAGGGTAGTCGCAGAGAAACTAGTGTAAAGACACTCCGTTATTTTTCGTTCAATTTCAACACATTGCGTGCTGAGTGGCGAACCTGTCTTGTTCACTACAGCGGAGAAATTTAAATAATTAATTTATGACCATTCCACCGAGTGGAAATCGTACCCACAATCAATAGCGTTGGCACTCAGACGCTGACCCACTATGTGTGTGTGTGTCTGAGTGTGTGTCGGTGTGTGTGTTTGTTTGTCTGTGTGTGGAGTGATCATAATTAAATAATTTGCATTATTATAGCAGTGTAATGTTAACTGAAAAAAGAATACAAAAACGGGTTTAAATATAGGTAATTAGGTATTCTTATATAATATTTCAGCAATTAGACATGAAGACGATTTTCATATTGCTAAATAACAATATATAACTTACAAATAATGCAAATGAGCCGAAGTACTGTTTAAATCGAGTATTATTTTGTCACGACAGTGCAATATTATGTCTTGAGGATTCGTACACGTTACGTTTTTGTACTTGTGACATTTGGACCAAGATGGCGTTTTGTTCATACTGGTCAAAAAAAATCGTATTGAATCTGCCAGATCACTAGCGTGCTAGAATGAAATAAAGTCAATATAGATAAAATAAATATTTAATATAGTAAAAGTGTTAAAAACGATGAATACAAGCAACTAATACAGGTAAGATACTCTATTTACAAAACATCTCATCCAATCACGTAAATTGCAATTATCGATTACTCTCCGATGTCAAACAAACATGGCCGTGAACTTGCCACTAACAGAACTTTAAGCAAATGTTAAAGGTTTCAAATGGAAATATCTACATGTACTCTATTTGATAAATATATTCTAAACTTTTTGTACGCTTTCATCGAATACGTTGATAGAGCCATGTGTAAGCGTATTAGATTGAGCTTTTAGATTATTCGCCAAATTCACTTGTGTCCGAGATGCAATCGAATAGTTTTGTTTGAGCCGAACCACGTTTCTATAAAATTATAAGTTCTATTGAATGTCAGCGTGGTTATGGATTGTGGACCGTGCTTTGTTACCTTAGGTAAGTAAGGTATATTTCATGTTGATATGACTATTTTAATATTATAATGTAGTAAAATAATTAGAAATTCTGAAAGAAGAAATAATATTGTGTGCAATAGGAACACCGCTGCTGATTTGAATCAACGCCATTGTGGTGCAGCGGGATTGGTTTCCTTAACACAGATTCGTGTTACTAACTCCGTTATGTATACAATCATTCTAAAATGCAATACTAAAACTATCATTACCAATTTTTTAAATGAACCTTTATTGTTTGTCTAGAACATAAAAGAAATAGTTTTTATTGTACGTTACTAGCAGGTCTATATCTAGAAACAATTCTTGTAAATACATAGATGCAATGAAATGTGTTATTCCAATAATTCAAAATCACCTTAAGACACTAGTCTAGTAAAAAATATATTGTATATATTACAGTATTCTATAATTTAATATATCTTATATACTCTGCAAAATTACTACGTTATATGCAACTTCAAAATCTTATAATATGCATTTTCTAGGCAGTAATTAATTCTACTTGTACTTAGTATGTAACAAGTAAAGGCAATACATAAATCGATGCAAACTATTTATTTTTCATACAACTCCAAAAATTTCACATTACCTCTAACCACAAATATAGATCATTTCAGGGATAATGCATTTTGCTAAAATACACGTGCACTGTAAGAGGCTTACGATCCACCAATTTACTTTTTAAAAGCCGAGCGTATTAAATTTGTTAATACAAGTAAAATATATTATGTAAAGTCTATAGAAATATTCTATATTAAGAGAGGAAATTTTAAGAAGTTTTTTTTTATTTCCATTAGAATATTGATAATAGAAATATTTTGGCAATCATTGACTAAGTTTATATGTAATATATTTTTCTAATAACGTAAGAATTTATTATAATATCTAATGGCTATCTCAAAATAAAAGCTACTTTGGATGTAGGGATTGAAATTACATGCGAAACTATTATAGATATTCAATTAGGGCTTACTTACCAATATCGCCCAAAAAGCAGTTTGCAGGAGAATCCCGAAAGAAATACCTCTCATCATAGGATTGAGTGTTTCATTTGTATCCAGTTTCCTGACATACTGCTTTATAAAAAAATCCATGAACATGTAACTTACACCAATAAAAATGGCATACAATATATACTCGAATAAGTGAGCTGAAATGAACAAATATACAACTAAGCACAACTAAAATAAGAGGTTTTTCTTTTAATTGAGCTTAGTTGTATCAATTTTTTTATACACGTAGCATATGTTTTGAGTTAAATGTTTGTTTTATGTCTTTACATTAAAAATGTTTACGAAAAAATAATAACAAAAACCCGAATGAGAATAGCGTGACACTAAAAAAATAATACATTAGTATACAATGTCTGATGTGGAAGTCTAAAGGACAAACAAATAATCACTTTAACGAATGTCATTATAAATTTGGGTCCAAGTTTCAATTTTAACTGGTGGTAAATAGAAGTAGTATTGATATACTACTTCCATTTACCAAGTCAAAAGTCCACGCAAAGGAAATTGTCCATCGGCTAGTACAAAATATAACCTCAACTTTTATTTCTTTGTATAGTTTTGTATGTAGAGCAACTTACACACACATTCATACATCTGCAGCGTACTTCAAAAATATAGTCGGATTTTATTTTCTACTCTTTTGTGTACACATACTAGTATTTTTTTATTTTTGTTCTCTGCTTGAACTCGCTTATTTAGTTGAACTTAAACTTTAAAAACACAACACATTTCCCATACAAATTGAGGTTGTCTGTTAAACAAATCTTTTACCAATACTAAAACGTTGTTACATAATTATGTATAGAATTAAATTAATTGAGCCGTTACTGGGGAGCATACTCTTTGATAGAATGATATATAATATTATGTAACACCTTATTGAAAAGCATTGTGTACACATAATAGGTACTTTCGATCGCTTTGGGGATTGTAAATTAAATATTTCGGTGTATTATAAAGATAAAGCGCGATGTTGGAATCCTCCACTTAACACAGAGTCTTTAAATTGAGTCGAAAGAAGAAAACGGAGTGACTTAAAAGTACGGCCCATTTGTCCAAGTCAAAAAAGTATAACGGGAAACACGTACAGATAAAAATATATATTACTTTAATAACTTAAATGAATACCATGAACGACCAAAAGCTTTGAAAACATGTCAAAACTTGAACTCGTCGATGAAAATGCATAAGCAACGTATATAAATTTCTTTATACTGTCCCATTTAAAATGACCTCCTAATATTTCCTGAAAATAAGTAGAAAATAAATAGAAAAATGTACTTAGTAACTATTTAGCAAATAAAAGCTTGAGGCCCGATAAATAATAATTTGCGGCCCGATATATAATAATAAACTATTCTGAGAGTACATCATTATGGAAATTTAATGATATCCAAAAAAATGTATTTAAAGTGCATTAGAATGTTGTAGGTTTAAATTGAGAGTTAAAATTTTCATTTTTAAATGTAAATCATTGGAACGTTTGTGGACTATATGACAAAGCAGGTTTACCTTAAATCCGGTAAATACCATTAAAAATACTTATATTTGTCTTTAAGTGCACGAAACATAAGTAATAATGGCATAGATATAGTAATAAGTTTTTGTCTTGTTGTTTGTAGAGAGATTGGGTCAACCACATAGTTATTTCTTCCGTGTGATATTAAGATGAAAAGTGTTTAATAATAAAAGAAATAGAGATAATCAAATTACTTACATTTTTGTCACAAGACGATGATGATGCACTTAGCGTTAGGTCTATGAATCGGTTATGCATTTTTGTTACACCAACTGACTAGAAAAAGAAGGAATGTACCCAACTACTAGCTAATATATTTTTTCTTTTTTATTTATTGAATTGAATCTGAGCAAATATTTATATGAAAATTCTACATACCTTAACTGTTTTTTTTATTTTTTTAAACGAACGAATTCCTTTAATAATAAAACAAATATAAGCCAACAAAGATTGACTTAAAACAAATTTATGTTGAGTGCATACGAACGGTATTGGAATTTAAAAGCTCTAATTAAAAATCCACTTATAATGCTCAATTCATTCACAAAAAAGGCTCGTACTGCTTCAGTAAGCCGACTTTTAAGATCTTTATTTTATAAGTTCTAAGTTTTTATTATTATTAGCGTAAAGTATTGTTCTAGAATAACAAAAAAAAAGTAATAAAATACTGTCAGCTTCACGTTTTTTTTCGCATAGCATGCAGTGTATACAGAAATAACCTAGTCTCAAGACTCTCCGATTAAAAAAGCTTTCTATAAATCTCATTGATAAATATTATGTAGCATTATTGTGGCATGGCAATACAACTATAGACGCCATGGCTATGGGTACGATTCCCAAGTTAGAAGTTTATATTTTAACATATTTTCGTTGTTTCGCTTTGCCTCTCAACGAGCAGTTAGTTAACTATATATAGTCTGCATAATGCGCTAGATGCGAGATATATTAGAAAAAAAAAACGTATATGATCAAATAATATATACAAATTAGACATGTAGGTACGTATATAAAAGGAAGGTAGAAAATTTTAATCTAACAGTTGTCGAAAATAATAAAAGAGTAATCGTGGTCATGTAGAAGGACCAAGAAAGATATCTCGTACATTTATCTACGTATAAAATGATTAAAAAATTTTAACAAGTAAAAGTAATAACATTAATACTTTGCTTGACTTACCAATAATTCCTAAAAAATAACTGCAGCAATTACATATGTTCCACAAAAGTCCCTCTTACAAAGTGAATTGTCTTATAAATCATTAATAACACATTAAATATAAAATAAAATTGTTACATTTAAGTATAAGAAATCAATTGTTATATATAGACACAGATATAATTTAAATTACTTTTTAAATTATTTGTAATTATTTGTTTGTAGTTCAAAGATGATGTTAAACGTCATTATTTGACAATTTCCTGACTTTAAATTATACCATAAAGAAAAAACACGAGTTTCTTAAAGTAAAAAAATTAAAGTTGTCAAACAAAATAATGTTTTAAACAAGGTTACTTACGAGATTTATTTTATAGACGTGAAACTGAATATGGCTATGTTAACAGGAAATTGGATCCAAAAGACGATATCTTCGAATGATTGACATGCGTCTTGGTGGCTATTAAATTACAAGAATTTGCTCGACAGGCTTACAATGGCAAAGGCATTGAAATACCTTAACACAGAAATTAAATTAAAAAATTGAATTATTATTATTACCGTTTTTTTGTATTGTAATTTATTTTTTGTGGAACTATTAGTATAATGTCATGTCAATTTAATTTAAAATTTATTTATTGATGAAAAATTTAACTAAACGTATTGCTGATATTTTTTAAAAACTATGAAAAAATTTATACGGGTATCAGCATACTAAGAAGTTTTGAATAAGTTAGTATTAATAATTAGATCTTGACCTTATTTAATATATTAATAATAGTTTGAAACGTATCTAGAACATACTTTTTTCCTTTTTTTCATTCCTAAATGAAATTAAATTTGTCACAAAGAACCTTTGTTATATATAAAAGTTTACAGCCACGTGTAATAGTGATACAAACACAATTAAACATTCGCAGTTTCTAAGTCATGCATGCTTTCCGCCGCAAAAGTCGCTCTTATTCAAGAACTCTTTTCTCATTTATTTCATAGCGTTATCTAATTAAAGTTATTGTAGTTAATTATTAGCTAATAAACTATCTCGTTAGTATTATTTTATTCTTATACTAGCTACTAATAGTAATTTGTTTTTTTGCCTGCCCCTGTCCGTTTCGTGTAAAAATGTAGAATTATAAAAATTATAATGTGTTAGTTAATGAGGGAAGTATATTTATGTGTATCTATGTGTGGAATATCACTGCAAGAGCAGACAAAGCAGTTGTCTTCGATTCCCGCCTTCTACTGCTTTTCTTACTTATTTTCATTTTATGCGGACAAAAATATTATTTTTACGACAATAAATCTTTGAAATTCTCAGTTTTCAATCATAATGTATACCCAGACCACAGGTGTGATTCCCATTCAAATGGTTGTACTATTAACAACATTTATGTAAACCTAATAAGCAGTATACCTCCAAACTGAGAAGAGTTCAATCAAATCAATGTATACCAAGTGTGATAAAGCCATTTTACTTGACAAATCGAAATGCATATTTTTCAGGACATGCATTTTTTTAAGTTTATTTTTATTCGCAAGTTCTGTTTTATGTTATTAAACATTTATTTTATGTAAAATTGTTTAATTTCCTTGTATTTTTTTGATTTAGTCATTTATTCATTCTAAAAATTAAACTTATTCTAAAATTTAACATTTCATGTGGATCTTAACGAAAGTTATTATAATTTTTTGTCCAAGTTTTATATTTAACATCATAGTCATGAGGTTCTTCAATTGTTAGATAATATATATATATATATTAAAAGCACCTTATTTATTCGTTCAAGGCCCCCATCATATAAATTTTATATTAAAATTCCAAGAAAGCTTACAAATATAATTTTATATTAACTTGCAGGTAATATGGTTTATTAAATATTATACAGAAACATGTTTCAATTTCAATAACGCCATAGTAGTAATACGTTGGTATAGAGATGTATATATATATATACATCTATTTCACTCACAGACTGGGTCAGCTCAAGTTCATTACTAAGGCTTGCTGAAGTTCAAGTGCAATATCCAGGATTACGTATACAGATTTACCTTCTACTTAACATTTCATTCGCCTCGTTATGTATTATGTATAATAATATTTATAAGATACTAATACCGCACTATCGGGACATTTATATATATTGTTAATGGTGTATTAACAATATAAAACAACTGGGAGTCTACCGAGCGTTATCAACGCCTCTCCCATCAACAACTGCTATACCACTCTATATACTGCTATGAATGTTGAGACCAAAGTCTCAACACTCATTGGTACAACCAACGACCAGATTAACATTTAGCAGTTTTAATTTCCTGCACTTATTGCAAATGATATATACTAAATATTGTTAAATATATATATATATATATATATATATATATATATATAATATTTTTTACATTATTAATACAGAATACTAAAAATATTTTGAAAGAGATAAGAAGGCATAAGGTAGCCAACAAAAGTTCTGTAGTATATTACTATTCATAACTCTATTGTCTATTCACATTTATATATAAATATGTTTATTGTTTCTCTTTGAAAGGTGTAACTTACTATGCATTTCCGACGTCGGACTTCCGAATATTGAGTTTCCTTGCAGGAAATAAAGCCTATATATTATCAAAGTTATGCGCTATATTAATATACTTTAAAATAGAAGGAACAGGACCTAAAGTATAATTTCTAAAAACTTATGCATATTTTTTTTAGAAAAGTAAATTCAATGTATTTTTTTCTGACTGAAAACTTCATTGTAAGGCTTTGACGTACGACTAATTTTAGCGACGCGGTTAATATTTAGAGTACATAGGTAAAATATATGCCATATATTTGTTTCATTAGAAGAAAACAAGAAGCAACTTTTGATTTCCAATTTAATATATTGTAAAAGCTCTATATTTATTAAAATTTACGATCTTGCTATAAAATCTGCAGTGAAGGGTTTCGCGCTGGATATAAGGCCAATATTAGGAATATCAGATGGCAATATCCCGTTGCTGCATCCTATTTGATACTTTTGCATAATCCCAACGAAAACGATGAATATGAAAGACTTTGCTAAGGAATCTCCTGGACAACGCCTTCGGCCTGTAAAAATAGACATTTTTAAATGCAAAAATTAACACTTAGGTACATTCATTTACATTGCAATTACAAAAGTTATTGTTATCTATATATTGAGAATTCCAAAATTAATATATATGACATATTTAACATGTCTTATTTTAAACAATATTAATTAAGTACTAGAAAAATACTTAAGAACAGTTTCTATGAGAAATTAATTAACATTTTCAAGAAAATCGGTAAACTCATGGAATTTCGCTTCGCCGGATTCATTAATGAAGATCAACCGGAGCCAATTACTAGGATAGAATCACATAATTAGTGGTATTTTATAATTGCGTTGCAGGAATTAGTGGATTTCGCACTCTATATAAATGTAATTTAAACGAATTAACTGAAACGTCAATCAAAGTTTATTTAATTCCGCTGTACAATGCGCTGGTTTAATTTTCCTAGTATATACCGATAAATAGCTTTCTAGGACAGACAATCAAATGTTGTCTAAACCGACTTTGCTAAAAGATTTGTAAGGATACATACAAGTCTTAAAATAAAAGCAAGTTATTAAGATATGTTAAGTATAAATTCAAATGGCGTAATTCTCTTCAATAATAAATGATATTAAATTACTTATATATTATATATTTTTTGTATTACTATGAAAATGATCTTGTAAAAAATTGTTTTTCTGTAGAAAATCTTTAACTACGATAGATATTTATATATTTATTAGAAGGGCAATTATATCAATTCTTTCTTGTACAGTGGCTACAAATTGCTCTCTGTCTATGTTCTATTTTCAAGTAGAATGTTTTTAAATATTATATTGTTGCTGGCCGTAGAGATCATTTTTTAGTTTTTTGTTGTCAAATATTTCCCGTAATTTGCAAAGAAGCTGGTAAATAACTCAGTCGCTTAATCATTTATTTGAGCATAATACCATAAGCTTATATTTTGTATGAAAAGCTTGCCTGATGGCAGAATACTTCACAGAGCGTGCATATTGTGTATAGTAGATTAATACCACAAAACTAGATAAATAAGAACTAAGTAATTTGAATTTCATAAGGCGGCTAAAATCTTTATTACAAGAAAAACAATGTGTCTATTTATTTTGGACCTTTTTAAGATTCCAACCAGATAATACATTACTATATATGACAACATATAGGAAATATATGTAAGTAATCATCTATCCCAAATACTCCGCTAGAGTGAAGAGTCACTTAAGAGTGAAAGTAAAAAAAATTATAAATATGACAAAATTCATTGAAGGTCGCTAGTAAAACAATAAAACAAATAAAACAACATAATAAACGCAAAACTTTTAGACACATAGCACTATTATAATTATTATATTAATATTATTATGAGCTCAATAAATAAATGTAAAATCGCTATGCAAATGTAAAATGAATGAATAATTGTATGACCTTATCAAGTGTCTAATAAAAAAGTTTAGTTTATATAAGGTATATAGAAAATATTACATAATAATACTTAGAATAGATATGGGCTGTATTCCTATATTATATTATACTGGTATCGAGTATCAATTGCACTTTTTGTAGAGAGGCAGGGAAACCCTAGTAAAAACAGATCGTTCTCCGAGCAAAGAAAGCAAAATAATTTAATCTACAAACTCGGGACCAAGAATTCTTTTTACTTATATAATTATAAGGTATTATGTAACTTTAGAAAATTCAGGGCAGGGTTTAGGAACAGTTCTAAACTTATTTTACAATCTAATATAGAAATTAAAAAACACTGTCTCATTTAGATTTCGATTACCAAAAAAATGTCGGTAATCATTTTTATCACACATGATTCGCACAGACAGATTTTACTATTTCGTAACATTATATTAATTTTTTTAACGTATATTTAAATACAAAAAAAACCGCAGTAAATTGATAATTTCTTTATTGAATTTGTTCGGCACAAACCTCCATATTATTTAATGTAAGATGTTGTTAGTAACATAATTAGTTAGAATGGAACTAAAGTAGATAAATAAATTAAAAAGAACGGACACTCACCAATTCCAAATGGATATATGTGTTCAGTGTTTTTGACATTTCCCGTCTCGTCGATAAATCTCTCTGGAATAAACTCCTCAGGTTTATCCCATATTTTATTATCGATATGTATATCGCCAATAGACAATAGCACTGTTGTATCTTTGGGTATCAAGTATCCGTCTATAGTCACGTCTTCTAGTAAACACTCTCCTTGGGCCGGCTAATGGGACTATTGTAAAATACCTTTGTATTTCGTAAAGGAATGCCATTGTATATGTCAGCCTAATAAAAGAACCAATATAAATATAGTCTTGAATAAAATGGAAACGACGAAGTCTAGTTATTATTATAAGCAATTAAACATTTACAATATATTTTGTGACGTTTTTATTACTAATAAATACATACATAAAAAATACGTTGAAATAATGTAGTGAAATAAGCACTTCAAAGTTTTATTTCTTGTTTAATATGTCCGTATATTACATACACTTTATATAGTTAATAATTTGAACAAACATTTACTTTAAACAATTTAATTAAACAGAATAAAATAGGCACGGCAAAAATACGTCCGTGGTTATTTATATAGACATATATATAAAAATAAAACAAACATTTACTTTCCTAGCAAGTCCAAAATTTAAGAAAAGTTTAAAAGTTATACTTCAAATATTTTTAGTGTTAGTTGATAAAGCTTTAAGCTTACTTGTTGCTGTCGGCCCATGACGGGGTTAAGTCTCCTAAAGTATTAATAATTTCATCGTAGATTTTGTCCTGGATTGTCTTGTTACGTAAAACCATCAAAATAGCAAATTCTAAAACGTTACTAGTCGTTTGTGAACCAGCAATTATAATATCAAGGCATATAATTCTTAACTGATCCTCTGAAAATAGTACTCTGATTAAATATTGTGCAAATTAAAAATAAAAAACTAAAGATATACATCTACCAATACTTAAAATTATTCCCTTCATCACAGAATGTCCAAAACAAAAAAATTATAAAAAATAAATGACGTAAATTTGTATATTTGATGTTATTTACTTATTTGTTGCCATTTGAGCACAATTAACATTGTTAATAAAATATGAAGAAATCTGAACCGTTAAAATCGAATTTGTATACCTGATAATATGAAAGTTTAATGAAATCCAGCCCCGAGGGTGCGATGTTCTAAGAATTGAACAACTGAACTGTTTTATTGCCTAAAAATTAATTGAACTGCAATAGTATCGATTCCCAAAACAGGTGACTTAACTGAATCATGCAAATATGGACCTGTCTTCTTGGTACTGTAAGTAACGTATACGCTTCTTATTTTAGACCTATGTCGTGCTTTTAATTCAGTAAACTTTGACCTTTGTTCTAAGTTAATCAATCATAACGTCATTAAGTTGCGACTCTTATGAAAGCCACACTAACTGCGTTAGATGGCGTGACACACTGTCTTATTAGTGCCTATAGGTGAAAATATGTATATTTCACTAGATATTTTTAATGTGGCTTCTTCGAATCTTTTTTTAAAAATGCTAATTACCAGATAGAATATTAATTATTCTTCTTATTTTATCTCTTAATTATTTTATATCTATCAATAGACTTAGGAAATTATTAAGTGTTTGTAAAAAATATGCTTTAAACCATGGACTTAAGTACAATATCTAAAGCAAAATATATGATTTTTTAAATTGGTTAAAACCTGACAATACACCAAGAGTGTGGGTGTATTGTGAGCCAACCCAGAGAATTGCAAAGTTCAATTTAAGCCTTTGTCATTATTTAACCACCACCATGACCACGTTAATGACAGCGATGTGGAGAGAGAGCGTCGTCTACGGTCCGTGTGGTCACCATTCTACATCTCGTCACGCTGCACCACTCTCTCTTGCACGGTCTTATAAATGTATAATTATATTGACCACATCGCTTCTTTGCGATTACAACGTGACATCTCAAGATCGTTTCCCCTTATTACTTGATATTTAAAACCACGGTGGTGAGTTTTACCTTCTACAAAAAAGCGGTATTTTTTTAAGGGAACGATTGAAGAATATCGCGTTTTTGTAGAGAACAAAGATAAAAAAAACTTATAACGAGATATCAAGTTGTCATCTCAAAGACGCAATGTTAATATACAAAGTTTGGTAGCTCATTGCTCACTTTATGATCAGGTCTAATTATAATGCATTATAGGAGTATGTACAAAAATAAATACTGACACGAAATTATTGTATAATACACTTTTAACAATTATTATTCATTTTATTTAAATAGTAAAACAGTGCCTTAGTTATTTTGCATTTTTATAGCTTTTCCTTTGTAAAGGTTAAATGCTTTAACAGTGGATAGTTTAAAGCGTGCAAGGTTATTTATAATTTATGTTAATTCGTGTTAAGTTAAAAATTAAACCTAAGCGAGATTTGTCATAAAAAATAATTATTCATATACATTTTAATATACATCTGTGAGTTTATTACTAATATTTATAATGTTAACACATAAATAAATATATGTTACTTATTTGTTTAGATTGTACTGTCTGTCTTAAATTACATAATTAAATAAACATTTCAGGTTAATCCCATATGTTTTAACATTATATATGTCGCCAATAGACAATAGCACTGTTTTGTCTTTGGGTATCAAGTGTCCGTCTACCGGGATGCCGTCTTGTACTTACAGTGGTAACATTTAATTGTTTTTTACATTAATATATACTCGTATTTATACATTTCTATCACTTCTCTTGATTAAAATGATAATTGTCAGATATTTAATAAGAATATAACAAGAAATTTAATACTTATTTTGAATTGAAAACAGTGTATTAAATTAATAATGGCAGTAATGGAAACATAACGTAGCTCTAGTGCCGACGGACCCTTACTTGTTTTGTCCACTTTGTTTTCATATATGTATTTACTGTCGTTCTATACAGATTTTAATCGTATTAACATTATCATGGATAAAGTAACCGTGAATTTTATTTCGTGGAATAAAACGTACATAACATATTATGCTTAATTATTTAAAAACTCACCTGTAAATGTTTCTTTAGTTTCGTTAATTTCTTCCAAAAATAGATATATGAAATCTTTGGCATCTATCAATTTATTCTTATGCTTAGTTATTGCCTCCTTAAATTAAAAAAATAATCACTTTCGGATAATGAAAAAGGTAGTTATTCAATGTGACCACGTACTCAGGCTTCCGTTGGATTTGGGTAACGCATTTTTTCAGAAAAGAGAAAGACTAACTAAAATTTACCATTTATAATAACTATAAAAATCAAGCATGTATATCCACTTAAGGTTATACTTATAATATCTCTCAATATTAAATATTAAGAAACTGAGCAGATGTACCCGTACCGACGTACAAAATATAGATTCATATCGTACATATAAAAAAATACATCTGCAAAGTATATGCAAGGAAATGTATTAAATGAAAATGAAACACTTACTTATAAAATAAATACATACTTACATCAATTATATCAGATATTTGTTTATTCATGTTCTTTATTAAAGTGTAGCCACTTGTATCTGGAAAGAGATATCGTATCCATGGCCATTGATTAAGCCATCCCCCTGCCATTGAAAACGCTTTTGATCTAGTACTTAATAAATCTAATAGAAATTGCAAGCGTTCTTCTTTAATTCTCTCACCTGAGAAAAAAAAACCACATTAAATATAGTACTTAAGAATAATAATTATAATTAAGTTTTATACAATCGGTTTCGGAATGTTTGGATTGGCATGAATTTGTCAGTATTCGATATCATTCCACTATTTGTTTTTCATAAAAAAATCAAATAATAGAATAAAAGATCAAACACGCTCGAACTGGCATAAAAAAAGAACCGACTAGCTAACTAACAACAAATTTTCTATACATCTGGAAATAGATATGCCGATACGGAAGTATATATAATAAAAAAGTAAAAAAGTCAATTCTATAAATGAAAATTTCAAAAATAATTTGAATTGGGTCCTTTAATATAATGATGACAAAAGCGAAAAATCACTCAGTAAAAATTTGTTTGTCTGTCCGTCTGTTACTTTGTTCGCCAATCACTACTGAATAGGATAAATGAATAAATTTTGAAATGGTAATAGTTCAGAAGTACTTAATGAATAGTTTTTATCCTGACATTCGTACGTTGCGCAGAAAAAATTAAAAAACTGAAACTGAAACAGTCAAATTATGTTATACACTGATAATTACAAAAAAGAAATGGATGTTTTTTTACTTGTGAATAGCTGAGAGTCTAAAGCAACAACACCGTCAACAATGAAAGATAATCGTCAATTATTCGAAAACTTCTTTCCAATCCCACATAATCCCAATAAGTAATGTTTTTTTTTAAAAAAAAAACAATATTATAAAAATATTGTTAAAAACATTTATTTCATAATAATCGATTTTAAATTTTAGATATATTTTATCGATCCATAAAGTAAGGCCACGTCGTGCACTCTGTTATCGGATAAGTGCTATTGGTATTTTTCTACAAAAGTTTATTTTATTTTAGTTAAATAAAGGTTTAAAACCAAACGTTTTGTAAGAGAGTGTTTTGTTAAGCGCTTTTTTTATCCTCTCCTATATATATATATATATATATATATATTATGAAATAATCAAAGTAACAAGTCTTGCACTGCCATTTTACTATTAGACTTGGTTGGAACTTGGCGTACATATACGGTTTCAATAACAATACAATATTTTAGACGAATTCTTTTTTAAGCCAACTTATTTATTTGACTTTTGTGTGAGAGGACTCATAAAGTAAGACTCAAGACGAGAACAGGTATCGTAATTTGTAAAATAACCTTTATATAGATAACTTCTAAAGTACTAATATAAAGTAACTTTTATACTAATTTACATTTTAGATATAAGTTTTAAAAAAAAAGCTTGGTTAAATTACGCCGATTACTAAATTGCAAGTAAAGCAATTTTTTTTCAATAGTATAACATTCTCTTTTCTTTGTACCATTAAATATGTTAGATACGTTATGTATTTAATGTAACATATTTAAAACTAGCGACCCTCTATCTCACTTAAATCACAAATTTTGCTTAAATTTATAATTAAAATGGTAATACAAAATGATGTATATAAAAATATATAAAATGGTAACTAAATTGTAGCTTTTTTGTTTATGAACGGATTAAAATAAATAAACACTAAATGTTAAGGAACGTTTACCACAATGCAATTCTCACAAATTGCATTTAAATCTGTTTAGCCTCTTCTGAGAATAGCGTGCACAAACAAACAGACACAAAAGACAAACAGAAAAGAAAATCCAAAATCGTTGTTTTGGGTTCTATTACATTGATAAATCCCCTACTTCCATGCTCCGCGAAAGGGCTCTTCTATTGATGCCCATATATTTATATACATAGTCGTCGGTGGCATCCGATTTGACGTCGTGATGTGAAGAACCTAGACTTGTTTTGGATGAGAGGTTGACAACTCAAGTTTTCGAGGCCATTTTTACAACTTGGCTCCGAAGCTGTTGAAGCCAGACGCGGCCTTGCCCAATGAGTGAGTGCCTCGTGCCGTTGGCTCCACACCTGAGTGGTCAGGTCGATGATCCTCTACGGTGCTCCTGTGTGGACGGACGCTTTGGACAGGCAAAACATCACGCAGAGAATGATGGCCATCCGGGTGAAACGGGGGTACTGGACCATATCTGGTGAGGCGGCGTGCGTGCTGGCTGGAGTCCTATCATGGAATCTGGAAGTGATAGCTCTGGTGTCGGCGTCATACCGGACGACCTCTCCCTGCTAGCCGATGTAAAGGCCACGGTGGCGAGAAGTGATGTGTTTGACAAGGACGCGGTAGAACAGGTGAGGGTGCCCTCCTCTAACCTCGCTATTCACCGCAAACCATGGCACAAAACCGCTGCTCTCTGCCCGAATCAGCCACCTGGCCCGACCAGGCGCGCGCAGGTTACTGTTGCGCGCTTCTCTGAGCAGGCCTTTCTCTTAGAAGTATACAAAGTTTAATTTATTATAATTTTTTATTTTTAAATGGGCAGATTAAATATGTTTAATATGCCGCGAATGGCAGCAAAGGAAAGTGGTAAGCTAAAAAGACTGCCGTGCCTGAAAATATATAAAAAATTAAACGTACCGACTCAAATCTGCGCCTCTTGGTAACCGTCCAAGAAGCACGGGTTCAAGTCACGCTGGATAAAAATTCGTACGTTTTCTGAATAATATTTTTCTTATCCTAAATTTGTGAAATATACCATAAGTGTTTTAAAATTATGTAATATTCCTTTGTCTGTTCTAGAGTTACTTATAAATATTAGAAGCCCAAAAAAGAAAAATCTATGAATTTTGACACAATAAAGAAAAATCTATGAATGTGATAGTTAAATTCGAATTTGAAAAACATTATTCAATTTACATTGCAATGAGTTTTTAGATCGGTAGTAGGATTCAGTAATTAAAAGCAATGGTCTTCCACTATTGAAAAATATTTTAGCAAAAAAAAATTATAGTAAAAACGAACCTGTTATTATTCGTGTACTGTACGCAAAAGTAAAATAATTAAAATTATACATGCTAGGATTTTATCGTATAAACTGAAGTTCATTTATCTCATTGTAATAAAAAAACTTGAATCTGGCTCGTGCTTCTACATCATAAAGATAAAAGTTTATTTGTGAACTGAAAAAAATAGAAGATAGAATTCTCATATACAGAACATTTATTTGTTTTCATGCATGATTTTAAAACTTCACATTTAAACGCTCTTTGCCGCAGAGATAGAAGCGGTAATAAACAAAATAATTGAAGATATATTTTTATTTTTGTTTCTGTCATTGTCGTGTATTAAATTCAACCAAATTTCATAAAATTCTAGTACCGCTAATATTCAAATATGAATGAATAACTTCCACGTTTTACTAGCAATCACTTATTTAAATGTTTACCAAATTATCTATTTAAATGTTGAAACATATATTTATAATAAAGAAAAGAGATCGACACCGTTACAATGCAATGGGACTACATGCGATTGTTGTGTGTTCGGTAGTTGCGTAACGTGCTTAACGTGCAATATATTTTAAACGAAAACAGGAAAACGAAGCGTTTCAACGTCAAGTCCTCTCTGAAATTTTCCCCTTTTATATGTGGCAAGAAAGTGAAGTTAAAAAATAGAAAACAGGAAACAGACGTTTTGATGTAAAGTTAGTAAAAGAGCAAGGCGGAAATACAGCGCTCGGGGAGTCGTAAAAGCCTGTATCGTGTAAGTGCTGCAAGTGTACTCGTACATTAAAATTGTACACCTATGTCCGTGGCTGTAATAAAAGCGTCAATATTTTAATTGCGATCTCAGAACTCTAGCATGTAACGATACTATATACTTACACCTGACATTACTAACATTGTATATATATATTTTTTATGTATATATAATATTCTCATAATTAATACCTCATATAATTGTCCCAAGTAGTCGTCTCAGCCGTTCGACGCCCACTGCTAGACATACGCCGCCCCAAGGATCCCCACGACAATTGGTTTTGCGCTTTCTGGTCAGCGGCTTCCGGCGACCTTGACCAGATCGTTGGTTCACCTAATAGGAGGCCTGCCCACTAATCGTTATCGCATTTATGGTCGCCACTCGAGAAGCTTCTCGCTATGTGTCCCGCCCACAACTACTCCAGATGGGAAATTCTTCGAGCATTGTCGGTTACTTTTGTTCTATTACGGATGCCTTTATTTCTGATTTCACACATAGGTGTATAAGCATTATTCTCTCCATTGACCGCTGCGTGACCTTAAGCCTTCTTATGAGACACATAGTTAACGACCACGTCTTATATATGTCAATACTGGCAACACACACTGGTCAAAGACTTTTATCTTAAGACACTGAGGTAATTTCATTACTGCAAGTGCACTGCAGCTGAATGCGATAATAGATCTCCTTCTCGAAATTGAACTCACCTAACTGGACTGTGTGCCCAGGTATACGTACAAAGGTTTTAACCAGTAGAACTACATCATCGGCAAAGGGAAGATGTATTAGGACTCACTGTCACATAAAAATAACAGTTTTAGCAACATATACAATGTCCTATTGTTTTATCTGTTTTCATAATAATTTAATTACATCAGTATTACTAAAAAAAAGGAATTATAAGATTTAATGAAATAAAGGAAAAATTTCGTACTTGCCAAAGTGTTCAAACTAAATAATAGTCGGTTTCAAAACTAATTGCTACATAAAATTGCTATGAACTAAATTACTGTACGTCTCCAGTTTCTACGTAGTTTCATTAGCATGAAGAATTTTATATGAGATTAATAATAGTCTGTTTGTGGCCGGTTACTACAGCACAGCGGATCGGAAAGGCTATTGGTGATGTGCCTTAAAGGGCGCACGTCGGGACACTTTTTGTGACTTGTAGCGAATCTCCTGCAAGTTCAGTCTCCGCCCACTCGTACTGGACATAAAGTTCATGGCGCTAGGATGCTGAGGATAAGAGAGTAGACTTGTATCAGCGGAAATGTTTGTCCACTGGAATGACGCATGTGACTTTTGCGTGTTTTATTTTAACTATTTGAATTTGACTAATGCAAGCTTTACGACGATATCTGGACGTAGGCCGTCTTCTGGTGATGGTCGCTGGAGAGCGACCATCACCAGAAGACGGATCATCATCCATCACCATCACAATCAGAATGCAGATTCTGATTGAGTCAGGGAATCAGTTCGGCAGCTGAGTTGAAGACAAAACAGCTCTATTTAGGCAGCTCTAACGCTTTGCTAAATATATAAAATGTGGCCATAAAATAGTCTGGCTCATTAGGTTAGCAGGTGACCGTGGTTAAACAGCTACATACCTATAAGTCACTAGTTCACCTTTATGGGCTCAAAAAAAAGGCGGTTCACAACAATTACAAACCCAAACATTTCAACATGGAATGTAGTTTTGTAGTTTGAACCGTGTCCAAGTACTTATAAGTTCAACTTGTTTTGTATTTTTTTTCATGATATAGTTATTGTAGAGCGTCTTTCTTTGATTTAGGTTTTTAAATCAAAAAATAAATCATAAAATATGAAAATGTGGACTGTGTGAAATATGAAATTTGGCATATTAAAACTTTTGTTTTTTTAAATTGAAAGTACAGAATACTTTTCATAAGAATACGTAATCTAATGCATTACATAAATTAAAATCTATAAAATTAGTAGAACAAAAAATTACCTAAATTAACATCCATTAACAAAAAGGTGATAAAGCAATGTGATTTTTAGGCGCCGTTGGGGCGGGGCTACTAGTCAAGTGCATTGCGCTTTTTATGTAGTTTACGAATGGCATAATATATGTAATATAATATAAAAATACAATTTACATTATATTCTAAGATATATTCAGAAAAATATGTTTTATTTCATATTTATATTACCATTATTGAACCGACAATGTAGTTCATCATTATATCATATAGTACATTGAATACATTTACAAAAACAATTTAAGAGGATAAAAAAACTGTATGAATTGAGGTTATCGTGGCGCAGTGGGACAGCATCTTACTCATCTCACTGTCATCGTGGTTGGTTGTGGGTTATAAACCCTGGAGTTGACAATCTATTTACAAAAATATAAAACAGAATTTGAATTACTCTGTCTCATACTCTTATTAATTGATTAGCATGTACGCTTAAACAGATGAATATTTAAAATGTTAACCTGATTTCGTGACCGGGATATTTGGATTCCGCTCATATTCTTACCACATTTAACTTTGGTTCATACTTTGGTGAATTGCTAAAATTACTGTAAGAAAACTATAGATGTTGGTCTTAATACAATAAAACGAAAATAAACGAAAACTTTTATATTGAAAAACTGAAATAAATAAATTTGATGAATAAATGAATGAACGAAATGATAATGTAAACATTATGTATATAAATATATTTAATATTAAAATCATCCAATCCATTCATTTGTAGCAGATAAACATATTATATAAAATTTAAAATTTCTACAACATTTTTAAATTCCGTGTCTGTCTGTTGTCTTATTTCAGAAATGAAAACACAAACAATTAGCCTTTAAATTTGAAGCTTTTATACATTTTCATGAAAGCAAACAATGTTAAATCTTGTAACAAAACAGTACCGCGTTTCGAAAGCTTTAACATAGACATTTAAAGCATCTGTTCTGACCACTGCATCTATTCAACACACGTTCCTAACAAAGTTATTTGTTAATGAACTTGGTGTATGGAATCCACAGACAAGCTAATTACGGATGTTACCTCTAACAAATTATACGCTTTATGAATGTTATACGTTGCGGTTGAGTACGGAAAGCTTTGTATATATTTTATGCTTTGAGTTCTCTTTTCATATATACAGTTTTGAACTATAGTAGGTAAATAGGGATTCTACGTGTACTTTTCTTAAGTTCCAATAAAGATTTTACTATTTTGTATATCTTCGACAAAGTTTTATTATAATGATATATCTCCGCCAACCATATTGAATTAATAATATAATAAACATTTCAAATTACATATACGTACCAGCTGTAAATTGCCATAAAATATTCATCACGGACATAGCAAGTATCATCTTAGGATTAATAGGCTTAATATTGTTTGCACCTATATAATTTAGTATACTCTGAAGTTCTTTTTGTATTTCAGTCTCCATAGCTGTTTTTCCAAAACCAACGTTTTTTAAATGCTTTACTGTAAACTGTCTGTGTTCCCTCCATAATGCACCATCCGCAAAAGTAATTCCTTAAAAATATAGAATATAAAACAAATGTTTACAATTAATTTCATAATTTAAAATTTTATTTAAATCTACAAATATTACATAGAGAATAAAGGATACGAAGTGGTATTAGTGGTGGTGGTAAGGCAATATTTAAAGTGAAATTATTACCCATTCTTTTTCCTAGACATCTTAATCTTAAGAAGAAGCTATTCGGTCGCCCTTCAAATTCTTTTTCGATAAACACTCTTCTAACATTATTTTCACCGTACACAACAACTATAGGTTCTGCACCTAGTTTTATACCAAGGACTTGTGTTGAATATTCTTCTGCCAATTTTGAGAGACCTTTCCATTGAGATCCATGTCGCTTAGCCATTTTCTGAACAAGAGTACTGCATCCAAATATAGGGTACCATGTTGGACCTGTAAAAATATAATGTCTGAAATATTCCTTGAACTACAAATCGTGTTTTGGTGAATGATGACGTAATTTAATAAACGACCTATCAATATTAAATAATCAACGAAGAATTCAACGAATTAATAACAGGTTTCCCATTTTAAATTTGATGTTTAAAAATTCCATCACGTTAGCATTTGAAATTATTAAGCATAATTATTTATTGCATGAATTTCGTACACCTAGTCATGAATTCATGTTTTATTTAAATTGTTTCTTATAAAACCAAAAACATGTTAATTAATCTCATCTAAGTTCCTGATGCATTTAGGACAAGAACACCACCACACAAGAAAATAAAGTTATTTGCTTGTAAAGAAAATAATCACCAATTTCGAAAAAAAAAGGTTTTTTTATGTAAATTAAACTATACTTTCTTGATTTGCATTAGAACTACTTTTCTGATATCTTTCTAGCTGTATAACAATATGATAAAAGATTTCACCAGAATTCAAAACAGAACAAATATTACTATCAGAGAAAGTGGATACGAAGTGATCCTTCGGTGAGGAAAGAACAAGATACTACAAAAGTATTCGAAAATACAAGAAAGTTCTTGAAAATGAAAATGTATTTTGAATGTATATAACTGTATTACTTTATATATGATTGTTTCTTTAATATACTAAAAACACATTATTGAACAAAATTGACTTTTTGGCAAAATACTTAAGATCAGTTTCCAAATCCAAAAAGGGAAAATCAATTTTAAAATTTGTTGGCAATTTCATTTATAATTTATTTAAAAATAATAAAGTTGTGTAGCGTATGTAATTATTTATAAATTGTTTTTTGTTTTGAGATTACTCGCCATATGCTATTTTTTTTTTTTTTTAATGTAAAGATTTGCGACAATGCATTTTAAGAATAGTTAAAAGAGATAGTTTAGAGCGCGAAAGTAACGTTACAGGAACATTGTCGAAATTTTAAATTTAAGTAATTTGATTTATCACCTTTAATAAGTACGTATATTAAGACATGTAATTATACGTATACAGATGACTTTCTCAACAACTATTATATCAAAAATCTTATGTAATGCACTTTATATCACCAAATCTGTACTAATTTACCCATAAATTATATAAAAATAAATTATAATCCATAATAAAAGTGCTATTTGAAATGTGGAACTGAATGCACATATTTACTTCCACGAGTAGTAGAAAATTACTGATGGTTGTTCAGCGTCGTAGTTTATTTGCATTGCTTCCATCCAACACCTACAATTTTCCGGTAAATAAACTAAACACTACTTTACTATAAATTTCCAACATTTCAAATTTTTTTTTATAAATTATTCAACTTTGTGTTTTGTTAAAATTGTAATGTATATGTCAGATCAGCCTACGGAGTAAAAACCGAGACACGCAGCTCGTACAATAATACATACGTTCATTGATATATAATAAAAAGGAGGCGGAGTTATTAAACTATATTTAAAAATAAAGTTTATCAATTATTGTTAAACTTGAGAGTTAAATTAAAAGTAATAAGAACTGCTTACATGTAAAAGTTATCTTAAATAGTTGTATGTTAAGTGCCACATTGAATTTATCCCAAAACAATAATAAAAAATATGATTCATCATATTACAAATTTACGTTTGACACCTTTCATTATACAAAATTAATAACTCAATTTAATTACACTTATATTAAACAAAACTAGAACGGAAGAGTTGCTTGAATCATAGCTGGTGCGAGATTATTAATTTAATTTTTAATATTCATATATATATTTCGATTTAATTAAAATTGTGGCTATAGATGTTGTAAATTAGTTTAAAAATTACTTTTTTTCGAATTTTATGTTAAATATTTAGTAAATCAGGTTCACAGCTACAAACAGCTTTTACTAAATTTTTAAAACTGCACACTGTATATGTATATATATATATATATATAAAACAATAACTACTTCTAAATAAAATCCAATCATAATAACTAATATTGCATTCCATTATTGAAATGTAAAACTAGCCAAGTGCCGAGTTCCAATTGGTTTATTAATAAGTTTCATGATGATCTACAGACATTTGAAATCATTTATATATCTATTCTTTTAGCAGCGACGTTGACGACCAAGTATACTCTAAATTATAAACTACAATTGCGCTTTTATTTTCACATTAATGTTTTTTTTACAGCTTCACAATTTTTCCCCGCATGCCGAGCAGTCAGAAAGAACCTAGTGTCAACACTCCGTTCTCCGGTTTCCGTTCGAAATCGCTGCACAACGCTGCGCTTTGTATTAGGTACCAGAGCGAAGAAATAATTGATGATGATTTAAATATAATAATTCCCCCGAGTGAAAATCGAACCCAAAACCAACCGCCACTGCGCCACGACGGCCACAATGTTATCTTTTAATGGGATTAAGTTAATCATATTAGTGAATATAAATATTTTTTTAAATTCAAGATGTAAATTCAATCAAACAACCTATATAAGTGTATTTAAAAGAAAGTTTACGAGTACATGTTATTAGGTCACGGCCAGGCAGGTCGGAGCTACACTTTGTCAAGGACAGGTACGTCGCATAAAAACTACAATTTGTAGTTTATGTCTTGTCTATCTTGTTTTATTATTTCTCCTCCACTTGTTATATTGTAAAACACTAAATAATAATAGATCCAAAAGCAATGCTTGTATACATCCATTCATACATGATTTTGGTTGTCTGCGTCAATTAACCAGTACCTTAAATGTTTTAACAATACTGAAAATGAAGTATAGCGATGTACTCGTATGTCCGTAGATTTTATTCGTTTCTCTCAGAACGCTAAGTGAAAGTTGTGATCGTAAAGAAGAAAATTTATTTCTCTCTCTCTCTCTCTCAACCTATCGACGCTCACTGCTGGACATAGGCCTCCCCCAAGGAACTCCACAGTGATCGGTCCTGCGCTTCCTGCGTCCAGCGGCATCTGGCGACCTTGACCAGATCGTCGGCCCACCTGGTAGGAGCCTACCCACTGAGCGTCGTCGGGTTCGTGGTCGCCATTCGAGAACCTTACTGCCCCAACGGCCATCGGTTCTCCTGGCTATGTGTCCCGCCCACTGCCACTTCAATGTCATCATTTCTGATTTTATCACGTAGGGAAATAACAAGAATTGCTCTCTCCATTGCCCGTTGGGTGACCTTGGGCCTTTTAATGAGACACATAGTTAGCGACCACTTCTCGCTCCCGTAAGTCAATACTGGCAACACACACTGGTCAAAGACGTTTGTCTTCTTTATTATAATTAAATAACGTGATGTTTATTATTCTAATTTAAATTTTAAATTTTTTTCCTTGTGACCTGACGTCATCATAGTGCGGTAGGAAAGCATCTAACTATAAGGACGATAGGTTGTGAATTAAATTCTCACTCGGTGAAATAAAGATATTTAAATTGTTTTCGTTTTCCAACTCACAACTGATTTCAATTTATGACTAATATTAATTATACGGCTCTCTATTTATTAATACCTCATTAATATGATTAATTTAATCCCATTAAAAACATATCATTGTAGCCTTCGTGGCGCAGTGGAACAGCGTCTGAGTTTAAACGCGATAGGTTGTGGGTTCGATTCCCACTCTGGGGAATTATTACATATGATACATTTCTTCATTGATTGGTACCTTATACAACACGCGGTGTTGAGTTCCGCCACTCAACTCGCAGTGCACTTGATTTCAGGTGAAGAGCGGAGGGTTGAGGGTGATTCTCACCACCCTCGACTCCGCGACGTGCCTAGCAGGCTCCCGCCACCAGGGTTCATGGAAGATTGTAGTCCCCGTGGCCCTGGCCAGTGGCGGTGGAGGAGGAGCACCGTGAGGTTTTAGTGGGTAAACGGACGGCCCATATCTGCCGGTCCGGGCGGGTATCCATAAAGGATTTCCTCACAAAAAAAAAAAAAAAAAGGTGGAAAGCGGAGGACGGAGTGTTTTGACACTGGGTCCTCTTTTATGTATATTACTACTCCATTCTATTTCACAGATCATTGTTCTCTTAATGGTATTGGAATATACTATTTTAAATGTACTTTAATTTGTAAATATAAATTCATCGTATCGTATTCATCATAATCAAATAACATTTTGAACTGAGTCTCTTAAACTGAATATAGTTTTTTTTTATAAGTGTTCCAATAACACTTTAAAAAATGTTAAAAATGACGTAACGTAATTTGAACTTATGCTATTTACTTCTTGATTAAAATCCAACATTTCATGTGACAGCTGAGAGCCGTAATGTCAAAGGTATTTTGTAAAAGCCTTAGTGCGTACTAAGGCATTATCTTACAAATAGTTTCAATGCACTTCACGCTGTTCATTATAATAGAGAGATTGCAGACTTCGCATAGCAATATTAATACATGAATTTAATTAAAGGCAATATTAGAGGACTTCTAATAGTTCGGAAAGCTAAATATTCAAGTCTCAATATTCAAGTTATTCAAGTAATAACATAACTTTACGATTAATCATAGATTTAATATAAAGTTAGATAAATCTTAATATCAATCTCTCTCTCTCTCTCTATATATATATGTATATTTAAACATATTTATTGATTTGGATAGCAATATACATGCCCTAGGGCATTGCATACATTAGTTAACAACCCACTATAACAACAAGTACTGCACAACGGTATCTATCCCCAGGATATTATCACTTAGCGAACGAAGACTTAGCGGAAGACAGGAATTAGAGCCGAGGAAGGTAAAGCATTTTTAATGTACGTTCTAGTATCAGGATGAGACGTAAGACGCAGAAGATTTCGAAGATCCAGTCTGATATAGAAAGCCACCAACGCTTTTGTAGTATACGATATACTAGCTACTTTCTGTTACATAATCACTAAAAACTGTAAGCATATTTATAATACCATTAAATTTGATAGAAATTACTTTTAACACAATCATTCTTTATATTATATTATTAATTTTTTTATTACAATTTATTCACGAAAAACAACACTTGTATAATATTTACATATTAATTTATAGTATAATATTTTTAAACTTCGATATTACGATACATATGGATATGATTGATCTATTTTTTTGTATCTGATACGAAAATATTTAATAAGCAAATTAGATATGGCGAAATGTTCCAATAATCCAATACTATTGCATATTTTGCAACATTATATTGCATTGTGGTTTTTGTCTGAGTATTACTTATAATAATATATAAATATTATTAAAAGTATTGAACATAGTTCTTGAAAGTAATTGGTATCTGAATTAGATTACAAATCCTATTATAGAACATTTTTCTTTTAGAATGAACATTTTTCTTTTAAATATGTTTTTTTATTTAAATTTTACCTATATATTATTAACAATTGGCTATCTGGCTGTAATCACTAACACGAATGGGTGAGTTCGATTCCCACTATGTAAAATGATTATAATTAAGTTATTTTCATTTCTTCGCTCTGGTGACCAACACAAAACGCAGTGTTTAGGTCCACCACTCAACACGCAATGTCTCGAATTAAGGCGGAAAGTGGAAAACTGCGTGTGTTGCCACTAGGTTCTCTTTGAATTTCCTTATAGACTGAAAAATAGATGTATTATACAACATCGATGTATAATACAAAAAAAAAATATTACTTTCTGTTATAGCCATTCAAATATAATGCATTGCAAAGAAACTGGCTCCAAAATCGTAGAAATATAAAAATGTGAATAATACACTGATATTAAATATTCTTATAGAATTTCAGAATAACGTACCGACAATTTAGTAGTAATGACGAAATATTGTTATACTTAAAAATATATTAAAATAAAATAAAATCAATATGTGAACACTTTCTTTATCGCTACTTGGCACTGTACTAAACTAAATGGCCTCGATAGTTCTAAAATAAAAGCACATCCACTCAATCAATCGTTACATTAGAGTTGTTGCGATATTTAAATACAAACATACTACATATACAATATTATACCTGGTGGGAAGTTCTTTGGTTTTGTAACTGATTTTATAATCAATCCAGTTACCAATATCGCTACTAGCGTAAGTAAAGCGTACATGACAACACACGCGCGCTGTTCCCGGTCTAAAACGCGACTGCTGATGATTTACTGTGATTTACACCTAACACTCTTTTTATGATTCTTCGTATTACGTACACACATGTGAGTGTCAAATTCAATATTATTTGCACTACGTTTTGTTACAGGTGAGTTTACAAACAGTTATATTAGACGAGAATATAACTGATACATACAATAAAAATTACGAGTTTAGTTAGAAAATAGTTAGTTTAGAAAATCCTATTATTAAGAAAACACTAAAACTATTTTCAAAAAGCTATTTTCCTGATAACTAAATTATCTGACCTTATATATGACTGTAATTTGGAAATAAAAAATCTACATATAAAATTGTTTATCTATATATAACTTAGTAACAAGTTTATTACTAATATGTATTCTTATGTATAATATGTATAATATTAGAACTACCTTCTGCTCGCGGCTTCCTTATCGTGATAACTTTTAAACTATTCGTTCAAATGACTTTGTGTAGAACGCAAAGTTTATCTACAAAAAATACTCTAAGCGACATAATTGTAACAATTGGATAAATATTCTAAAATGTACATTGAAAAAAAAAATACCAGTTCAACTGTATTTATGGCGCACTATTTTGGATATACCTAATGGCTTCACATAAAAGATAGATGCTGTCCTGTAATATAACCCTGTAAGATAAACAATCCCACGATACATTATCTTCGTATCTGTCTAAGGCCAGGATTTTTTTCGGCTCATTTGATACTTATTAACTACGCAAAATCTTTATAAATTGTAATTTTCTTTTATTCTGATCTATAAGTATAAAATGTTCTGTGTTCAATTTTTCTGTGAAATGTCATCTAAAATCACTAGCACAAGCAGTTTTTTGCGTGAAAGAATAACGAACACTCAATTTATCCGTCTCCACACTTTCACATAATATTAGTATTTTCATTTTGTGTTGTTTCAAAGTTTTAATTTCCTTATATCTTTGGAATGGAAATTCCAATTTTAATAATTTAAAACTAATTTACAGGTATTGAAACGGGGTTGCACACAAAAAGGTTTAATTGGATAAATACAAAAGTACAGTCTCATTTTGTAATATGGTCATACTTCGGTCGACATTTCTGTTAACTCTTAAAATGTAATAAGTAGTTATAGTGACATAACTGCAAAAGTTAGACATGTGTTATATAATATTGTGGAACATTTTATTGTTATATTTAATAGATTATTTTTTTAATAGATATAATATTGAAATTTTAATACTGACCATAATTGTCTTTCCTCGTAAAAATATAATCTATGTTACTAAGTGACAATGTGGCACTCAGTCAAAACAAACTAATGTAAGATGTCAAAGTATATTGCATTCTTATGAGCTTAAAAATATTAGAGTATACATAAAAGTATAGTTTTCATTGAGGTAGATAATTACTTGATATTAAATATCCTAAGTTTATTTTAAGATATTTATAAAAAAATTATAATTTATAATTAGTGAAATATTACGTTTTCATAGAAAATATATTTCATATCTCTTTAAGAACACGCAAGTATTACAATAGAAGATGAAACTTTGTAGTAACTATGTTTGCCGTTCTGAAAATATTACAAAATGAACATAAAATTTGTATTATTGCTTATATATAGTAAAATAAAAACTTGTTCTAGCTTTTATTATTATATATTAAAAAAAGTTTATATATCATTAACAAAATCAAAAACGGCCACTAGTCTTAAAGCGTTCTTCTTGCATCTAATTATGTGAAGATAGCTCCATATAATAAATATCCCTAACAGAAGTTCAATGATTTTTTTTCATATTCAAAGTAATTAAACTTGCATCACATTTTATTTAAATAAATAATTATTTTTTAAATAACAACAATATACGAGAAAATAAACCATTGAGAATATTTTTAAAACATGTATTTTATATTTCATTATAAAGAAGTTCTTATTTAAATTCTACTAACATCGTTGGCAAGATTGAAGTTATATAATGAATACAATTAATTTATTTCAACGTACCCAGCTCACATATCAGCGTACGTGCAATTTCAATAACAGTCCTATGCTGTATATAATTATTTTATGATTTTTTTACCAATAAAATAATCATAGAACAAGTTCCAAGAAATATCTTTATAAATTTTATTTACAGATGAATCCTATAACAATTATTGTACAATTGTCTATTAATAATATAATCCATGCGTTTGTTTATTTATTTACATTTAGAGGCTATACATAATTAAGAATTAAGAAATCGTATATAAAAATATCTTAAAAAAATCTAATTATCCAAATACAAAATTCAATTGTTAGTGCTAATGCAGGTAAGAATTTTAATCTTAAGAAATATTTCCCACAGCTGTCCATCCATCATAAGCATTGTCACGCCAAAGCGGTTTAAATTATCATCAGATTTAATACACACATCCCACATCATATTTGACAGCTTCCTCCTGACTAGTTGTTGCAGTCACATAGTCAAAAGCGTACAATCTATTCATCTCACGTATATCTCTGAAACATTGTCCAATTTATAATGCTTCTTGAATTTTAAAGGATGGATGGACGTTTTACTCACCGCGCATTGTCTCTAGAATTAGGAGGGAAAATATCACTTACTACTCTTTTCACATAGAACTGTTTGGTTATGGGTCTTTATTTATTTTTTAAATAAAGATCCATCCATATCTGACTATATATAAATATTAATCTGGCCATAAATACTGTTATAATAAAAACAAACAAAACATTACTTTAAAATTCGGAATCTGTCATTTTTTATGATTGTGACCCAATAGGGTTTTCTTATTTTCGTGATAATATATTGGTTAAATATTTTGTAATATTAAAAGTGGGGTGATAGACAGAAACGAATCGGTGTGATTGCATTACATAAATCAGGTATGGTGCAATATATAATTATTCAAATTATCGAAACGCTAGGTGGGTAAAGTGTTTGTGTACCGACCTATTGATAGATACAATGAAACCTCTATTTGTGACTGAAATAGGTCTGGCCGTCCACGTAGTGTTAGTACGGAAAAGGCGATCAATTCAGTAAGGGAAAGAGCTCGAAGAAATCCTGTCCGATAGCAAAAGAGTTTATCTTAGGAGATGAAGATAGCACCTAGAACCATGGCGCGAGTTTTAAAGATGATGATGAAGATGAAGATGATTTTTTAAATAGAGGTCACATAAAAATGTTGTTTACGGTTGATAACACTTTTTACGTTTGAGTAATATTTTAACAAACTAAATGACCATATTTGTGCTGAAAGTTCACAAGAAGCTTCCCAATTACTGAACAGAGTACAACGTGGGCATTATCCGACTTCAGTTATGGTTTAGTGGGGAGTGACTCAGCTATATTTTTGTGAAAAACATATCAAAATATCGGCTCAAGTGTATCAATATACCATTCTTAAGACTGTAGTTGAGCCCTTTACCAACACATGATGAAAATGTTCAATAACCAAGAATGGTCCTTTCAGCAAGACTCGGCGCCGGGACGTAAATTTCGTTCAACCCAGTCTTGGTTAGAAACCAACGTTCCGGACTTCATCAGAGCCGAAGACTGGCCGTCATCTAGTCATGATCTTAATATACTGGATTATGTTTATGGTCATTTTCAGAGTGTAAGGCTTGTTCTAATAGCCAATAATAATTTGGAGTCTATACAACAATCCATACGATTTTCAGTGAATAATTTTCTCATAAACTGAGTGCTCGCTGCTATTAATAAATGGCCTCGGCGTTGAAAAGACTATTTCGCAGCCAATGGAAGCAACTTCGAATAAGCTTTATATATTTTTAATGGTTTATATTAATTTATTATAGTTGAATAAATACAATAAATACAAATAAATATAACACTGTAATAGAAATAAATGTTACGTACAATAAATAAGTCTTGTTTTTCTTTCTAACAATAGTTATGGCAAGACTAAGTATATATGTGTGCCTATATATATCTAGAAGATGTAAGAGACCGATGAAAAGCGAAGAATTCAGAGAAATACGAAAAGTTCGGAGAAAATAGAAAGATTGGCTCTCCTACTCTAAAAGAGAAAACAGAGATGGAAGAAAAGAAACGGAACAGAGAGTTCGGAGAGTACGGAGAATTTGGAGAAACAGGGAGATCTGAGAGAAAGCAGAAAACGAAGAGTACGGCGAGAACGGGGAGCACTGAGAGTACGTTGAGTAATAAGTTCTGAGAAATTTAAAAAAGAACGGAAAGTTCCAAACGGCCACAAACGAAAACGGCCCAAACCGGTACCAAATATACAGACAAAACTTTTTTACTGTTTTAGCACAAAAAAACACTTATTAACCTACTTACTTTACTTACAATAAATTTTAAGATCGATCGATAATCGAAATTTTAGTTTCGAATGAATATTAAAACCCATAAGAAGGTACAATAACCAAATTGCAGAAATATGTAGTGAACTCCCTCCGCATCACTGCACGTGTATCTGTACCGCCTCCGCTCATGCCATCTCCACCACTATCCAGTCATAAATTATATTGCTGTAGCGGAATTAACATACTGGGGATTGATCATTTATCGTAATAGGATTATTTCGGATGTATTTTTTTGTATATGTAAAATTTAATACATTAATACTATTTCAATGCTATTCAGCGATGAAATATTAAATAGTATCCAAGATTAATGAATTTTGGTATCAACTATATGTGTGTACCAAATCAGAATTGTAAAAATTTTCATGCTCTATTCAAAGCATATGGACAAAAATGGTAGAAGGTTTTGATCTATGTTATAAACTATTTTCCTGGCAAAATTAATCGAAATTAATAAAGCTATTTAGATTTTTCATACAAACTTACATCACCTATTATATTCCTTTAAAGGTTGGTTTTTTTAAAAAAACGAGGCCTATGTTGGACCCTTAATTTTCAACTCGACCCTGCATTTTAAATTTCACCCAAATCGGGCCAGTGGTTTAGCCGTGAAAGTGGACAGACAAAGACAGATAGACTCTTCGCATTTATAGTTTTAGTATGCATATATATATATAAATCTGCTAAGTAAAGTAGTACTGAATAATATACTTTCGTCCATATAAGTATATTAACTTTTTCATAATAGTGATACACCAATGTATAGAGAATATGTACAATGTCGAAACAGCTCGTTTAAACATAACAATCGACAGGTCCGCCAAGTGTTAATTGAAATATTGCATAAATGAACCAATAGTGGAAATTGAAACAAATTGATTGAACTGTACTCTAGAAAATCATTTTATTACCAATATGTTCTTCAACAAAAGTTAAAATTTATGGCTGTAGAATATCTTCTAAAATATAATGCCATTAGAAATAATAGGTATTTTGTTACAAAAATTAGGTTTGGTTTTCGTTGCAGGGAAACAAAGTATCGGTCACATTGTCTATACTGAATTCGATATCATCATTTGAGCGTCGCTTCGTTTGAATATCAACGGGTAAAAGGCTGTTTGGTATAAACGTCAATTTGTAAACTTCAAACTAGAGCAATTTAAAGTTTTTTTTTTAGATAAATAAGTTAAAATAAAGTAGTGTTAATTCTTGTGCGCATATAAAAAAAAAGAAATAAATCTAATTATTCTCCAAATTTCGCAGACTATTGAGTGTATCGAGTGAAATTAGTTTTAGTTGTAGTTAATTATAAGTTTGTATAAGTAATAGGTGACATTTAAGGCTAAGGGGAGTATAATTTCAAAAATGATTAGTTTATAAATGTTTTTTTTGAGAACTAATTAAAAAACCTTTTCTACGATCCATTATTTTGTTACGTTATTACGGTGTTCGGTTATTATTTTGATGAAAAGCAAAAGTATTCAAAGTTAGCATACAAAATATTTATTTAAATGACTCAATGCCCACTCAGTGTTTAATATATATAGGGTTGTAAAATCCAATAACAGACAAGTTACTAAAAAAATGAGTACGGTCAAATGGTCTTAGCAACTTTGGGTTGAAAACTGCCGGTTTTTTGTAGCTTACACATTATATTTCATAAATATAGAGTTCAAGCGCCAAAAAAATCCTTAGAAAATTATGAGACCGATTTCAAAAGACACGAAAAAATGCGCTCATTCTGAATATGTGCTTATATAACTCTATATCTGGTTATATTTTGTAGTAAAAATATTTGCATCATAAAAATCGCATAAATATTTTTAATTATTGATTAGTTAAGACATTTGGTTTTGAAGTATCATGTAATTTAGAAATCCCACAAATTGAATTGAATTGTGAAAAATTGTACTCCTTTCAAGTACTTCATAGTTTTTTATAAATAAATTTTAGGATGATACCAATGTTCGTATTAGTAATTTATCTATTTTAAATATTGAATAGTAAACGATCCTTGTGACTAGGGCGTTCGATCCCAAGTCTCGTGATCCCGGAATCCTGGTCGTTTTTTTTCGATTTAATATCGATATATTCGATTTTTGGGATTAACAAATACAAAAAAATCATTAAAACATTAGAAATTTTACAAAAAATCTCTAGCTATCAGCTCTATCCCCCCATCTGTTCACAAAATATTCAGCAACGGCAATTAAAGTACATTGATTTTACTTTAACTGCCGTTGCTGAATGTTCCATACTATGTAATTGTATTAATATACATATAATAATAATAATTAAATATAAATTCGGTATTTTTAAGCCTATAACACAATATATATATTTTTATTTTACCCACTCCACCCTTTTTCGCTAGAATATTTTAGAAAAACATTGTGTCAAGACACTTCGTTCTCCACTTCCCAACCAAAATCGGGGCTTTGCGAGTTGAATATGATAGGCATCATGGCGCAGTGGGGCAGCAGCTGTAAGCGGAATATGGTTGTAGGTTCGATCCCCACTACGAAAGTGATTTCATTATTTTCTATGACTAAAATAACTGAATATTTTTAAAATAATCATACATGAGAAGTTCAACTTAACCAAAATAAACCTTAAAGTATTTAAAAATAAACAAAATCTTGTTTTAATTTTAGAAATAAAAAATAGGTTATTTCAGACATAACTCCTTGCAACATAGTGTTATAATGTCTTTGGCATAATTAAAAGTGGATAACAATAGAGAGTGCGTTAAACTCTGATTCTCGTTGGTTACCATATTAAGTATGTATGTACTTCATGCATTGAAGGAATCAGAAAATCAATGTACTTTAACTGCCGTTGCTGAATATTTTGTGAACAGATGGGGGACAGAGCTGGCTAGAGATTTTTTGTAAAACGTCTAGTGTTACTATTATTTCACGCCAAGTTTTAATGATTTTTTTGTATTTGTTAATCCCAAAAATCGAATATATCGATATTAAATCAAAAAAAAACGACCAGGATTCCGGGATCACGAGACTTGGGATCGAACGCCCTAGTCACAAGGATCGTTTACTATTCAATATTTAAAACAGATAAATTACTAATACGAACATTGGTATCATCCTAAAATTTATTTATAAAAAACTATGAATAAATAATAATAAAAAATGTAATAAATAATAATGTCAGGAAACTGAGAAAAAGCCGTGTCATAAAATATTGAAGCAATATCGGGTACACCAGTAAGGCGTGTAAAATGACAATAAAGTTTACTATAATGCAATATCCTACAATGAAAAGCCGCATTAACTATATCAAAGCTTTGTTGTCGTAAACAAACACTTTTATGAATATAATGTTGCCACTTGTTTAAAGTAGTTTCAAAATACTTATTAATTGTTGTGGTGTTTAATTATTTATTAAAAGAAGGAACAAATAAATGAAGGACTTTTAAAATTATACAGTCCTCTTGCAAACTAAATACCATATTGTGAATTAGTTTAGTCAGTCAATTATAATTACACAATTTGTGAATATGTAAAACATATTTTTTTTTCTTTTCCCAATTGTGATAATAAGCATCACTGTTTAATATCGTCTGAAGCTATTTACATTAAGAAAACATAAATGCATATAAAATAATAAACACATAGATAAGGACAGCGTTTTTTCTCCGTAGAAAAAAAAAGCTTAAATGAAGTCACAGACATTCACAGGATAACGAGTGCGCTCACTGCGTTTAGCATAAACATATTTCGATTTGAGATAAAAATCGAACAATAGTCTATCAACAAATAATAAGGGAAATGGAAAACAATAGTACTGGAACTGGAACATAATTAATTTGAGTATCTCCCAGGAGTCCAATGAACCCCATAACTACACGTTTATAAATATTTTATGCTCAATAAGCTTCAGTCCAACATTTTTTTCGAACTTTCGTGGATTAATTAAAGAGTATCGTTATTATCTTTAATTAATCGAATAAGTCCTAATTAAACAATATAAAATTTATGTAACATCAATATTTTTAAACACCAATGACTAAACTCAACAAAAAGTAACGCTGAAGCCCGAAGTGCTTATTTTATAAGTTTTTATAAGTTAAAACTAAAAATATATATTGTTCCTATCTGAAACCTTAATAATTTATAAAGGTTAAAAGGGTGTGATAAATAAAAAAAAAGCATATAAAACCTTAAAACTGTATCACTACAACCAAAGGTCATTTGCATACAGTTTAAAAAATTAATACAGCAGTTGAAACAACTAGTTCAAGGCTTCCGTTCTAAAACTAATAAACTTATTGTCAACCTAACAATTTTGTTGTTACACATATTAATCAATATTTCAGATATATTAATCGCCTTTATTTAACGAAATAAAACATTGTTTTATAGGACATTAATGGGTACTTGTAATATAATAAGTTGCATAAGCTACTGATAGGCCATCTTTTGATTACTTATAAAAATAAAAACAAGTGCTACAAACTATATATCTGATCAAAGTTTGCGTTAGTAGTGACATCTATAGATGGCTTTTAAGTCACTACAGATCCATCTATTGAAAACACAGTCATGCTTCAGGTAGCACAATGTAAGACTGTACACGTTGGTTATAGATTCAAAGGTAACTTGGAGCAATGTTAGCATTCATAGTAAAGATTATAGTGCGGAAAATGTAAAACAAATGTGCGTAAAATGCGCAGAAAACGTAGAAGAGATAGATTTAAAATAAGATTGAAACCAATTGTCATGAAAATCTGCATGGGTGCCATCTATACTTAGGCGACGAGATCGGAAACTGGCCATCTACCGTACAATAAACAAACTGCTTTATACGAGCAACATCTAACATTACCTCTCCTTTAATGTTTTATTAATTGCTCATTTATAACAATAAATTTTAAAAACTCTAATTTATTCTAAGGCTGTTAACTAACTATAGCTAAATTTTAATTAATTAGATGATAATCAAGTTTTTCAAATGTTTTAAATTATGTATTAAACATCTGTATAATAATAAGGTATTCAGATATAAAAATGAGACTAGGGACATATATATAATTTTTTAGTGTAAATATTGTCTCTAGGCAGCTTTAGTGCCAACAGGAACGGATTGGATGGTATATTGTCATGTTCATATGTCACTTGCTACCTATCCCATGACGATATCATGATTTAAGAAACTAATAGTACAACGGGCCTCATTGCCCTCGGTTACTGAGGGGGGCAAAACTCAAGCATCGTTTCAATCAATGAATCCCAGCGACTAGCATACCAGTCAGTAGTTATCGGTCAGATGAAATCCATTAAGGCACACAACTAAATAAAATATATTTTACAGATTACAAATATAATTTACAGACGCTAAAGAATACGGAATCAGCAGGTTCGTTCGATCCGTCGGAGCTATGTCGTGTATAATTTATTAATAACAACCTCCCTCAGCGACAAAAATGCTATAAAGACGCTGTCGGAGAATGAATCTTAGGCAGGCCATTAAACAGAGAAGAGCAAAGGAGGGAAAAGAAAACGCTAGGCTAGACTTTGTAATTGAGTATATCTCAAAATCCATTGAATAAAATATACTACAGAAAATTAAAAAAACATCTTAAAACGGCAGAAACATAAAACGTTAATACCACATAACATGACATATAAATAAAAGTATATACTAATTACAAGATGACATTATATTTTATATTTATGTAACTTAATTGTATTTTTTCTTAGGGGCAAGGTGTACGAGATGATCCTTCGAGGTAACATGAACCTTTACAATTGAAGCGAAACTACTATCGCTTCCTAGCCATTTTTTTCGTTAATGTATCGTTCTTAACACCCAAAATTCCAAACAAATCGTAATGGCGGAAATAGCACCCTATAATATTTTGTGCCTGCGAACTAAGATAAGGCAAATTTTAAGTCTATGACAGTTTTGCTCGAGATGGTCACTTGCAATGACTTCGGCATATTAGTGGTAAAGTTATAATACTGTATTTTTTATCACATGCGTGTAATAAGACTTTATGGGTTAACATATTGAACAAACAATAAAATGTACGCAAGAGGAACCTGTAGTAGATGTACGAGATAATTCATGGGTCATTTCCCACCTCATACACGGCGGAAAATTTCCCATCCCATCCCATCATAGAAAAGCAGTGGATATATCAATGCTAATTGCAACACCTTATAAAAGTTTACATATTAAGGAATGCAAAAAAAAAATAATATATATTTTATTGTTTATTTTTGATAAAAGATCCGATTACACAATTTTATAAAATTACTTGACTAATATTTGTAAAGTTTTTGTGATTATTATACGATTAATTTTGAAACTGTATAATATGATCTAGTCGTTAAACTCGTCGTCTAAATAATCTAATAAATAAATAAAAGTTCCCCTTAATATAGAATGAAGCAATAACTAAAATAATAAATATGCAGAGCTATATTAACACTGTAGGTGACTAGTACTAGATTCTATATAGCATTTCACTATCATTCCACGTAAACATTTTGTTTCCTACAGTTTTAGTAATATCAATATTAATACATATCAATGTTTTAATATTTTTTATATACACTTTATCTTGAACAGAGTCTTGCATCATAGTTTTCTATCATGAAACAGATAATTATTTTTATTGTTTCTGACTATATGTAGATTAAGAGAAAAATAAAATAATATAAATTTTCCGTTTCATTTCAATCTATTTCAATTTGCGCTCTCTTAAAAATAAATATAATACTAAAAAGATACTATTCAAAATTAATTTAATGAGTACAGAATTATAATCCTTGGTGTGTGATTCTAGAATTTTTAACGCAAATAAATATATCTAAACTTATTTTTACATATTTTTCCATCCATGAAGCTTACATTTCCATTTCTTTATAATATTTATATAGATATTAGAAATAAACTAAAATATCAATAATAAAGCAATGCTGGTTATTTTTAATAATTCTAATTTCAGGAGAAAAGAAACGAAACACTTGATTGGTAATATATATTTTTATTTGACTTTAAAAAAATTCACGTCATGAAAACTAAATAGCAAAATACGAAACGGAAACACGGGATTTTGGGCGGAAAGTGGAGAACGAATTATCTTGATACTAGGTTCTCTCTGACTACGTTGCTTTATCTTTTTTAATAAAGATAAAAAAATCAATAACTATTTATTATCTATATTCCTTCATTATATATGTATCTCAAAAATATGAACACCTGAGAAAAGACTTAACAACAACTTGTAAGATATTGAAGCAATATCTGGTACACGTGTAGCGCTTGCAAAATCTCAATAAAGTTTACTATAGTGCAACATCCGTCTACAGGGAAAAGCCGTGTTTACTATATCAAAGCTTTGTAGACATAATCACTTTGATGGATACAATATTGCAACTTACAAGCAATATGCCTTTAAAGTGTTTTTAAAATAGTAAATATTTGTCGTATGGAACAACAAAAGATGAATAGAGATTGACATACAGATGAACAATTTTTACCTGAGTGCTCCACGCAAAACAGCTTTACAGTTTATAGTTTTAGAGCTTCACGCTTTTACCAGCATAGCACGGTATGCTGCTTATAAAATGTATATTATATTTTCTTGGTGTGTTTTGTTACAAGTACATTATTTTGTAAGATTGTACAGAAATTTAGTTTCACTTGCAAAATTTGTAAACAACATTATATTATTTACTACTGGGCTAATCAAAATTATATTATTTACTACATTATATTATTATTTACATTCATCCCGGGGAGACGACGGCAACGCAGGATCTAATCATAACCGAGGTTTCACAGTAACCAAGACGCCAAGACCAACCAACCAACCAAGGCTTTATCGACCGATCTGCTCATCAACCCCAATCCATAGGACTACTCTGTCCTGGAGGTAGTCGTCGAACTGACGCCGGGGATATGATACTGGAGAGCCTCTTTTGACGTCTCCAACGGCAAGCTGTTAAAGGCGTGGAACACATGCTTTATACTAAATACAGAGGAGCCTATGTTGATAAGAGCTCTGTCAAGGCTAAGACTTTGGACTTGTGGATAGTAATAGCATTTGTTATTGACGTCCCAATGTACCTTCTTTAATTTCCCAATGGATCCGTCCCAGTTATAGTAAACGTATAACGTAATTAATACGAAAGTCTACTATACTCTAAGTTGTAAGAAGTTATATGAGCTAAAACAGATGATAATACGTTTAGATTGAAAATAATTAAGAGTGGTATTCCTTTTACTTTATGTGAATATATAAAGTGAGGAGTACTGTAAGACAAAGACATTGAAATCCACCTAATAACCAGCTGTCATCAATTTTAATTGCTAAAATAGCACTATTAGTAACTGTTTGGTTGCTATTGTTACATTACAGGCACTTACTTATAGTATCTGTTGTGTCTGTGTGTGTGTGTGTGTTGTTAGTGCCATATATTCCAAGTAGAATCAATAAATTGAAAACTTATAAAACATATTAAAAAAAAAATTGCTTGCTTCAGATTTTTTCCATTGTATTCACCCAACTACCTATCTGGACGCCAAATTTGAACATCTGGAAGTGACATCGAGACAGTCTTGGAGTCCGTGACGTAGTGGGCGAAGCTCCAAGAGCGTCGCCTGAGATGGTACGGCCACGTTGCGCGCAAGCCTAAAAGCTATGTTGGAATAACATGCCTTTAGATGTCTGTCCCTAGAGTTAGACCTTCCGGATGCCCAAGGAAGTGATGGCTGGATGTCGTGAAGCCAGGATATGAGGGCCAATGGACTTACCAACGAAGATGTTAAAGATCGTGCAAAGTGGATAAGGTTAAGTGGAAAGGCACACCCTGGCTAATGCTGGGAATTATGCTATATGAATATATAAAAAACATATATATAATAGACTTTATTTATACTGTTTGTACAGTATACCATAAATAGTATATTAGTATTAAAATATTGTTAATGTTAGTTATGTCTTGACTTTGTATCACAGTTGGTGGTAATATTATGTAAGTTTACAGGGAGGGCATAGTTCAAATGTGGGAAAATTGTCGTGTATGATATATTAATATATTTTTTATTTAGTTGCATTTTTTTAGTAATAACATATATTAACTTCTATTTGTGTATTTACAAGTGGTATAAGGAAATAAAAAAAAACCAACAACTAAATGGAACACCATTTATTCAAGTATCTACACTTAGCCCAAAACCTACAAGCTTATAAATATTATACCAACGTAAACTTCAGTTGTCTCTCTTAATAAATCGGGCAGTAAACGGCTTGGGTTCACTGAGCAATCCAATATTTTTTTCATCTGAAGGCAGCTCCCCATTGACACATTCAATTTTGTATTTTTGTAAGATTCTTACTAGCATTATGAACAAAGCAGCTTTAGCCAACGGCTGGCCCGGGCACTTTCTTCGACCTTTAAAATAAATATTAATTAATTGAATAACTTTTAGTAAAACTATATAAAATTTACATGAACACGATTTTAAAAAAAACAACGACAACGGAAGTTAAAATAGTTTTGCTTTCTAAAAAATATTTTCTGTCATAGTTTATCTACACTTATAAGAGAAGTATGCTAACATAGTTAAACAAATTTTTGGGAAATTCAATTCTTATTATATTCTTATTATAAATTTAATTCTTAAGGGAGTAAAATAGAGTTTAAAAATTGATTGATTGAATTGCAAGAGATTGGTTTTAGAATAAAAACCAAGGAAAACTAAAATAAATGAAATATTATTATTTCATAGACATCATTTTTAATAAAATATTATTTCATAGACATCATTTTTTATAACGGATTTAATGCGGGAATTTATTTTATTATTTTTTTACTTTAATTGGACGTTTCCTAAATTTATTTGTTTCATATATTATATTAAATTGCTAATATGAGTATACTGGATATATTTTATTGAGTTGATCTACCTACTAAAGGGCCAAGGGTCTATTGGTTTCTTACAAAAATAGAAACAAATGTTACAATCATGTAGAATCGACTAGTCGCAATAAAGTAAAATACAAAATTTACAATAGTAGCGTCCCCTATGTTCAGTTTTTTAATTACAAAACTGACTATAGACGCTTGTTATAGATTCAAATCTAACTTACATAAAATATGTCATTATTAATAAATATAACAGTCCGTAGTGTTTCAGAAAATGTAGAAAAAGTGGATTAGAAATAAGGCTGTCTTTGAAATGAATGGGACGTATTCATTAATTAAAAAGCCTAATGTTATAAAAGTTGTTTCTGTGCTGCCTCTTCTTGGCTGAAGAGATTGAAAACCTGACCGACATTAAGGAAACTGATTTATATAAGCAATATCTAACATTACCTTCGTTAGTATTTGGTTAATTATTTATTATTTTTATAACACTCTTAATTATTCGGTTATAATAAAAAAAATTAACAACTTCAATTTGTTAAGCGGCTCTTCGAATTATTAAGCTATCTATAGCTCGATTTTGATAAATGTTGTTTATTAAATTCTATATAAACTTAAAATACCTTTAATACATAATTTAATAAAAATCTTCAATCTTAAATATTTAGATTTTAAAACATCTAAATATATGTGATGAAAATACTACATGTAGGCAGCTTTAGTACCATTACAAATGTATTGGATAAAGTGGCTACCACGTTCCATTGAACCCCATACGCATTCATCAATCCCATTTGCATAGTGTTAATTTAAGTTAAGAATAGTTAGGGCTAACTGCTACAATAGTGAAAAACAATATTACCCATTAAATAAAATAACTCTAAAGCAACTAAAAATGATATAATGCAAAATATTAAAATAGAACCTACCTAGTCCAAAGGGATAAGACATTGTCGAAGTTTTTAAAGCCCCATTTTCGTCTATAAATCTGTCTGGATTAAATTTGTGCGGCTCATCCCAGTACTGCTCATCTAAGTGTGTAGGTCTCCTACTGAGACGAGCACTGTGGAAATACTAGGCACATAAGGTCTATTTTAACGTCACATAAAGTTCTCCTTGGACCGAATATAGGAGCTATCGTATCGTATAGACTCTTTGAACTTCAGCCAGAAATGCACTAGTGTAAACCAACCTGAAATTAATATATGTTATGTAGATATATACCTTATCTCTATCTACGATTTCAATGTTTCGTGGATAGTCATAAAAGAAATAGTTTCAATTTTAACATTATTAAAGTGTTATTCGCACACTTAGGAAATTGAAAAACATATTTAGAAGACGCACCCGCGAATCATGCGTTCATGATGAGTTTCCATAAGGCGCGAGCCTTAATATGTTTTTCGACATAGTTTCTTTTATTGTATGAAAATGTTATATAATAAAACTCAATTCATCATTATATTTTTAATTGTATATATTACCATATTACATTTATATGAGGAGGACCTCATATAAGCTTTAAGCCTTATTATTAATATATCAGTTAATCGTCAATTAATTATACGATGATATATTTTTTTATATTTATGTAAATTGATTATATGATTTAATATGTATTAATATCATTCTTAGCCGTATAAAGTTCGAAAACTTAATATCGTACATATTTTCTATAAAGTAAATACAACGCAACGCATTTAAATTTTTAATACTAGAAACTTTTAAGGACCTCATAAGCATTTTAAAAAATATATAAAATGTAAATTATAATAAAACATTGAAAAAGTTATGTCTGGACATGATATATATTTATTAATTATGTGGAGAGTGATAAAACTGTAACTAAATATGTGTATATATATGAATACACGATTTTCAATATTTTGCTTGTTTGTACTCGTATGTTTATCTGTTTGGCTGTATGTACGTGCACAAATAATCAATTACCGGATGATTATTATCGAATAAAACTGTCTTGTTGCTTTTTCAGCTTTTAACCCTGGACAGGACTTAGGGAATAATAATAATATATTATTTTTTTAGATTCTCAGCTAAACTATAAGGAAAAACTATAAGAAATAAGGAAAGCCGCCTTAACAAAATTTGTTCAGCCTAATGCGCATTATCCGTTGACGTAAAAATTGAAGATCCGGAACCACTGATGAAAACATATAATCTAGCTTAACTATAAGAAATAAGTATATGCCCCCTTTATAATACCTGTTCAACGTGATAGGTAGATTTTTCATTGACTTACATAACAACTAATATCTGAAAAGTCATGTTGAACAGTTTATATGTAAGAAATAAGTAAATGCCTCATTAGTAAAAGGTGTTTAGATCGATGCGGTGGTCAGTTTTCGTCAACAAACGAAAATCATTGAACTTTGCGGCCATCGTGGCGCAGTTGGATAGCGTCTGACATGAAACGTGATGGTTGTTAGTGCGATATGCACTAGAAAGAATATTCATATTTATATTTATATTGTTTTCATTTTATCTCTACTGTAAGACAAAGATGGGCAATAAGTTTCGGCATTTAATACGCAACGTCTTGAATTTAGGTGGAAATCGGAGAACGGAGCGTCAATAGGCTGGCCGAGACTGAAAAGCGTTAAACTGAAAAGTACAGTCCACTGCAACATTTGACGTGGAAGTCTCAGAGACAAGAAAATTACCACCTTAATTGGTTTTATTAGAATTTTGGATCCAAGTTTCAAGGTTAACTGATGATGCGGGCACCAACTAGTGATTTAATAAAGCAATAGGTAAACGGTGTTTTGTTATGTTATCAATGTAGGATATAGTAATAAATGATATATACATTACCTTCCACTGTCATTCCACGTAGGCATTTTATTTCCTATAGTATTCATAATTTCATTATACACTCTGTCTTGTAAGTCTCTATTTCGTAAAGCAGCTATGATTACAAAATCGAATGTGCTACCGATAGTTTGGGCACCTGCTATTAATAAATCTAGACATATTCCTGTTAGTTGTTCTACTAAAATAAAAATAGCTATAAATATACACGATTGTTTTTCTCTTAGGTATGATTAAGTGATTGAATTATCATTCAATCCAATTCTTTCGAAGGTCATAATTGTATTCATATTCATGTTTTCATTAAAAACCACCACACCTAGTAACAAAATAATAATATATATTTTTTATTTCTGTTATATACGTCATGTCCTATCCCATTTTACCTTATAGACTAAAATCTGTAATGAAGTTAAAAATAAGTTCAAGTTCAAATATATATAAAGTATGAACTTGAAAGTTCTTCATACTAATAAAACAAATAGTTTTCATAATAATAAAGGTTTTTATTATTTTGTACTTACATGTGTATGTCGGCTTTTCCTTATACATTTCTTCCAAAAAGAAATAAATAAAGTCAGTGCCCTCTATTTCTTTATTTAAATGTTTCTTTATGGATTCCTAAAATATCTAAACTTATAATTTATTTCGTGTATAATGTATTATTCTAGAACGCTTAAGACAATTAAAGCGTCTTCAATAGAAATGTTAACATAAAAAGGCATTTCTTTTACTTAAGGAAAACAATTACAATTAACGTCTGTATCTTTGTATTTTAATTAATGTGTGAATAATATAGCAAAGCTGCATATTTTTAATAGTTCTAATTCCAGTAAAATTAAAGAAACGAGATGTTTGTTGAATTCTTTACTGGGTTAGAATACCATTACAACGTAAAAACTAAGAAACCATACCATTTTATTTGATTAAATAAGAATTGACGTCATTTTGACCGATTGGGAAAAAGTATAAGTGCATGAATGGCAATTTAGAAATCGTATAAATATGTACTTTTCAATTTCCTAAGTGTGCGAATAACACTTTAAAAAATATGAAAGATATTTAATAATAAATAGCATTCTCTCTTGCCAAACGATTGTTTGTAGAATAATCTTTAGGTAGCAGAAATTTGTAAAAAACTCTTTACAGAGATGCTAACAACAAATATAAGTTATTGAGAATTTCGACTAATCTGGCTGTAGAACGCATGGCTTAGCGGTCAGACCGCTTGAACGGTTTTCAAGAGGCGCGGGTTCAAATCCCGTTGCGTTCAAATTTTTATACGTTTTCTAAATATGTATTTTTCAATTTCCTAAGTGTTCAAATAACACTTTAAAAAATGTTACAAATAGGATAGATTTTATTTAAATAATTTTCAATTAACCTTGTAAGCAAGACAAAGTGCGGCGGTGAGTTCCACCACTCCACAAGTAATGTCTCGAAATTTGGAAAACGGATAATGCAATGTCTGAATACTAGGTTCTAACCCTTCTTTTTTTAGCAATAATTTTATCAATAATCTGCTACAAAATATATTTTTTCTGCTTTAGTAGGGTAGGCGGAGAGCGCCTTTTGGTGACTGAACGCAATGTACTCTACCGAATCCATGAAAATATTGTTTCATATTGCATACAATTGCTTCTTTACATGTAAAATAATCCACTTTTATTTATACATTTAATGTAACCTGCTAAAGTATTTTCGATTTTTCGATTTCTAATAAATTTTCCAAATTATGAAACATTTTGATATACTTCATCACATTTTTAATATTCTTAAATAAATACTCTTTAAGTTCATACTAATGTAAATAATTATTTTTCCAATTTTTAATTAATTAACCAAACATTCTAACGATATAATAAAAATAAATGTCATATTCATTCCGAAAAAATTAAATTAGTTTTAGTTTGTTAAATTAGTAATACTCTTTTCATAATCATTTATGGCAGACATTCCAATCTGGTAACAGTCAATTACTTGATAATTTACTATTAAATGTTAATATAAAGACAAAAATTAACTTATTCGTCAGATTAACAAACTATCTTATATAATAAGGTGGAGGATACAGTACTTGTCAAATAAACGTGTTTCAAATACATTATGGTATCTATATAAAAAATATGGGCAGTTACATAACTCTGTAAAATACATACGTTTACAATTTCAACCATTTGTTCATTCATTCTAATAACAGGTGCATAGCCGGACCACTCGGGTGCTAAGAAGCGAAGCCAAGGCCATTGATTTAGCCAGCCACCAGCCATCATTGTTATTTTGGTTCTGTCGCATAGCAGGTGAATAAAATTCAAAAGTTTCTTATCTTGTATATATTCACCTATAAGTATTATAATTTTTAATACGAGTAAATACATCGTTGCATAACAGTTTGATAAGTTTTAAGCGAAGTGTGTTTGTACATTGAATATATTTACGTAAACAAATATAAAAATGTATTTTTTAAATAGTTTTTCTGTATGTTTGTCTGTTTATACGTGTTTTTGAAACTATGGGATGGATTTAAATTGTTTTGTTGTGGCTTTTAAGTCTGAGTAAGAATAAGGGTATAATTGATTTCAAAGAGTGGATCCCCAAATGTAGAACTATAATAGACTAAACTATAAGATATAAGGGAATGGAACCTTTTTAAAAGTTGTACAGTGTGATGAACATTACGCAACATTATAGTTACATATCTTGGGAATCTGATGAAGAACCAAAATTTATCAGCTATATGCCGCATTAGTAAAAGTTCTGCTGCTAAGCACTGAACCGATGGTTGTAGGTTCAATTCAGACTCGACGTAATATTTATATTTGATTTGTTTTAATTTTTTTTCTCCGGTAAGACGAAGAAGACAAGTTGAGTTTCGGCATTCGGTACACAATGTCTTGAAATTGGGTGGAAAGTGGAAAACGAAATTTCACTAAGCCCTCTTTGTCTAGGGAGATAGAAAAGCGTGAAGCGAAATAAAATATTATATACGTCGGGAACATCTGCTGTGGAAGTCTATAAGACCAGAAAATTACCACTTTAATGAAAGTAATTATAATTTAGGGGTGCAAGTTTCAATGTCAACACATGGTTAATGGAAGTAGTATGTCATAAACTCATAAAGTCCAAGCAAACGAAGTTGCGGGCACCAACTATATACTATACTATGTAAATACATTAACACATTACAATTTATAATAAAACTCTGTTGTAAATGTTTGTTTAAATTATCTAATATAATCATGATGTTTAATAATAATAATGTTTAAAATGATTCTGAATCAAATACCTGCGAACGTGTAAAGTGTCCTTAAGGCAAATTTGCACCTTTAGTCTGGTTAATAAGCATTTGGATTCGACGAAAGATGTTTTCTAAGAATAATTAAATAAATAAAATAATATACCTCCAGTGTACTTCCAAACCACATTCATACCACACATGGAGATCATCGCTTTAATATTTATGGGATTGCCATTACTCCTTTCTATGTAAGAAAGCACTGCATTCATCGACTCTTGGATCTCCTCATCCATGGTGGGTTTGCCATAACCAAGATGTCTGAAATGCTTCATTGTAAACATTCGGTGCTCTCGCCACACGGGCCCATCGACAAATGTCACTCCTAAAAGAGAAGTAATTAAGATGATGTATTACTTAAATAAAGAATGAATTTAGTAAACATAAGTATTTTATTCTATTTTTGGACCACGACAGGTTTGTTTACACTGGTGTTTAACAATTGAATACAAATTTGGCTGCTCCTAAAAACCTGAGTGAGCTATTATTGTCAATTGAAAATATGGTAAGTAGGTTCAAATTATTTATTTATAATTGAAACTAGTCTACATTTTATGTATATAATTAATCAATAAAAAGTGTTAATATACCTCTTCTATCGCCTAAACATCGCAGTCTTATGGTAAAAGTATCTGGACGGGCATCGAATTCCTTATCAGAGCTTACTTGTTTTATATACTTCTCACCGTACACAACAACAACACTTTCATAACCCAACTTCAGTCCTAATATATCTGTGTTATATTCTTTCGCCATCTCTGACATAGCTTTCCATTGTGATCCATATTTTTTTATTTTGCTTTGCATCACGTCGTTACAACCGAATATTGGATACCATCTAGGCCCTATAAAAAGATAATATTTTTAGGCAACTGAGAAATAATAATATTTAAAAGGGCAATTTTGAAAATGCATTTCTTACACAACAATTTTTAGGTAAAATAACTCTATTAGTCCATGCCATCAATATAAATACATGCTCAGAGAACTGCTGGTAAAAAAAACTACTAAAGAGAATTTTCACATATTTTGATCACGCATTAGTATTCACTTTTATTGTTATGTAGGTTTTTGTAGTGTAAAATAACAACAATCAATTCAAATCCTTATTATATTTAGGTAGTTATTTTTGTCAATCATAACTATATATCGTACATTTTATCCATCATAAAATATTTAAATAAAAATAGATATAGAAAATTCAAAAATAATTCGCTATGATACTTCCTATGTATATTTTAACTTTTGTTTTTCGTGAATAATTACGAAAAAAGGTGAAAACTTAAGAAGTATAAATACATAACTAAATTGTTGGCTGTATATATCTCATATTAAAATGCGTCTATACAAGTTATATCAAAGAAATATAAATTATTATATTTTATTAAGCAATTTACCATCATTTTTAAAAAACGTTTAATGTTAGAAATGAAATTGAATTCATCTTCTATATATGAAATAATAACTGAGCGCTTTGGAAAAATAGCAGTACAATTCTATAACACATTCACATGAATGCACATAAACAATAAATATATAAAACTCTCAATAACTAATACATCCTCAACTATTTTTTCCTAATTTAAAATATAATTCAGTGGTATAATTAAGTATCACTAAATATTTGCTTGATTTGTGTATTTTGTTCGAAATGATTTTTAATATGCAAAGGGTAAATTATAAGGTGAATCGATATATAAGTTGGGTAACCTCACCTCGCACCACAGCGTATATGTAAATGAGAGGATCCTGGATATATATAATTTATGTTAAGAGCAAATGTTTGTTTATCTGTATTTATATGAAATATTAAAAAATAATACTAATTTTTTTCATTTAATGATCGACAACTGCTATAAAATTATAACATAACTCTATTGCTTTGAAATGAATATCATCATACTTTTTAAGAATTCGCAAACATAAACAAAAAGCGCATCAGTTATATAGTTTAGCGTTATTTACTTTCTCCATTAATAATCTAAGAATTATTTGAGATAATATTGCAAAAATTATATCTAATAATTTTACACAAACGAACACCACTTCATTAGAACTTTACAATTCTTACTTCAATTCAAAATAACTGATAGGTAAGGAAAATAAATAAATAATTACTATTTATAATTTATTTTTCAGTCGAGCTATTTTATATAATAATTGTAACTGAACACCTAAATAGAGAGACGTGCAAGAGGGTATTACTTATTATTGCAGCTGTGGGCTTCTAATCACCGTAGCTAATACTTGTTAATTACTAGATACATTAATTGATAGGCATAAGAAAAAGTGTATAAAAAATATATAAATAAAGAAACAATATTCAAAAAAAATGAAAAAAGCTTGCCTGGTGGAAAGTTCTGCGGCTTAACTATTGCGCTTGCGATGTACCATAAAGCGACTACTGCGATGAGCAACAACGCGAACATTGCAAGGAAAGCAATTTTCAATTGGAACACGCAAGCGCGAAAACTGATATTAACAAACACAACCTCGCTTTTACCACTTATATACTATACTTTACATGTCGTAAATCAACCAGCCCCTCCCCCCCTACTTCCCACCATATATTACTCATCATATGTATATATTATGAAAAATATTTTATTTTATTAGTTTTCCATTTTTATATCTTTCATATTAGAACTCAGATTCGAATTTTTATTAAGTGTTTTTGTAATAACAGGTTTATAAGCAAGTGAAGCAGTTTAAATACACGAGATTTTTATTATAAACACATGTTTATAGTAATTTAGGAATACCTTGACAAATAGCAATGATAAATTATTACATATTAAATTGCAAATATAAAGTAAGTTGGTTTACATTTTGCAAGCATTTTTTTAATAATTCCGTTAAAATAAGTACGTTTGTTTATATCGCGAATATACATATTAGAAAGTATTCATACAAAAAAATTATAACTTTATATTGATTTTCTAATATTTCTTTCTTTAATGGTTGAGATGAAAATAATATCCGGTAATCCAGTATCCCGTGGCCTATCCAGCCAATGTTTTTTTTATCGGGCTACATACCAAATAGTAACCTAATATAAAGCCGGATACTAAACATGGAAAGAAATTCATTAACTTCTCATTAATAAAAGATAAATATAAAAAAAGATAAAAGGTATTATGACAACATTAATTAATTGTCCAAAATATTATTATTAACTAATGATTAAAGACAATTTTTTAGCATTCAGCATGTCGGATTGTGGGCAACTGTATATGTAATCGTATGACCTGACCTGACCAATTCGATATACTTTTAGGAAATTATGTTTGTTAGAACTTGTTCAAGCATGTAACCCAACAAAGAGCTGGATATCTAAATGCTAAATATCAATTTTTTTAATTAATCTTTATTTAGTTTCATATTTAATACATATATTATATAATCCTAAATCATCAACTCCAAAATAAAAAGGTGATACATGTTTTTATCAAAAGAACTGCTGTGTCGCTATACTGCATTATAGCTGTACAGGATATACAGTGTACGAGTATGTTATCGAGTGTTCTACACTATTGTTGCCAATTAATAAGCTGTCAAATTTAAACTAAACATTTTGCTTAGAAGTAGTAATTTTAAGCCAGACCCATTGTCTACTCGTAAATGTTGAATACTGGAATTTACATTAAATTTTTTGTGAATATTTGAGCATGGAAATAAAAGATATGTCCTATTACTTTCATTTCTATGCGAATAAAACGAGTTAAGTATTAACACATGAACAGTTCTAGAGGACATATGAAAACTAAGTACTATTTATCATATCCATAGTGTCCAATATAGACGGGTCTACCGTAAAATGATACAAGTGCAAAAACATAGTGTACGTACGTCCCGTCGATATACTTAATCTGGCCCAAAGTATTTACTTTTATAATTAAAAATAAACAAAATATTACCGTTGAATTCGGAATCTCTCATTTTTATATAATAGTTTTCTTATTTTTGCGCTAATATATTGTTCAATATTTTGTGATATTAAAATGAATTGGGGTGATAAAGTGAACCGAATCGCTTTGATTGCATTATATAAAATAGGTATGGTGATAAATACTTTTCTCTAAATTCTCCATACGTTTCGTATTAGTAAAATTTTTGTGTAAAGGGCTATTGATATATACAATGAAAGCTCCTCTGGTTGTGATAGAAAAACATCTGGCCGTCCTCGTATTGTTCGTACGAAAAATGGCAATCAAAGCAGTAAGGGAAAGAAGTCTAAGAAACCCTATCAAAAGCAAACCATTTTGTCTCGGGAAATGAATACACATACTTTTAAAATTTTATACATATTCTCACCCTCCTAGATAATATAAAGAAATATGATCTAATGCATATCCTAAGATCACATATAGTACTGACGAGATTTATATCACAATTATTTATACAAGTAACGAAAATTCTAAAAGTTTAAAATATTTTCTCTACCCCTCAGTTATCATCCTCACAAAATGGTTGGAATGGTATACCGTAACCATGCAGCTTAAAAAAATAACTAATTTCCTAACGAAATTATGATTGATTAGCACTGTCATCTAGTAACAGCGTTTTTTGTATAAGACAAAATAAATAATATAAAAAAAAAACACAGAAACCTAATTTAACAAGGAATTTACTGTATTTAAACGATGGCGATTATAAGGCATTACATCCAGCCTGTATAAACGTATTGTGCTTAGGAGTACTTTGATAATGATTTGTAATGATTTGCGAACAGATCACATATCTCATTTCCATGTGATAAAGTTTTAATATTAAGAGCCATTTCGCTAGTATATGAGCTGTTTGCTCTTAAGATAAGTCCAAACAGCTAAGGATTATTTTTAAAGGCGTTCTCAATCTTAAATATGTAAATAAGACAAGATATTATATGGATGTGTTCACAAATTCTCTTTAAAAGATAGGACATCAAGACTGACAACAAAAAATTACACAATTACTCTCACTCACCTGTTGTACAATATTCAAAAAATGGGTCCAAGAAATACTTTTAAATAAATAATATATAGATGATTAACTTGCTTCTTTATAAATATCGCATTGGGTAAGAACAAAACTTTTATTATAATTCAATATATTATTATACGTCGTATATACTTTGGCTAAGCAAAATTTTGCTGCAAACGGGTTGTAAAGTATCAAAAAAAAGCTTCCCAAATTAGTCTCCAACTAAAAGATTTTTTGGAATAGCGCACGTATCGTACACACTGTTGGGATGATCTATGAATTGATCTCCAATGAATGAATCTCCAGTGTATGGTTTTATATAGACGAGGTAGGTAAACATAACATATTAACAAGCATTCTACCTTTCAGTTTTAAGTAGCTCCACACAAATCCGCATCATCTTTAGATTTGGATTCAAAGTTTGATATTCGATAAGATTTGATACATTTGTTTATCACAAACAATATACCACAGCCATTTAATTTTGTGATAAAAACCGCCGGTTTCTCGGTCCGTTCTATAAACATTATAACGATCGTCAAACAATTCCAAATCCACTGCCATTCAATCACGTCTCCTCGAATAATAAATTCATGATTACTGCAAGCTATATTACTAAACGGTTCCATTGTTTTTGTTCTCAAGCCTCATAACATTTTGATAGTATAAGTTAAGAGTGCTAAATTTAAAATTACATTACAAGCACATTTTTTATGTTTATTAATTATAACTTAATTAACTTAAGACTATCTAAAACTAACTTATCTTTGACAAATATAAATTTACTATAGCCTTAAATCGAGCCACGGCGTAACATCGGCGGCGCTTTAGTTTCCAGATTAAGATTTTCTACACCATTGATTGGGCTTTTTTATTTTGGAAGAATATGCCTTGATATCTGTCCCTGGAGTTAGACCTCGTGGAAATTACTTAGTCAGGTTGGAAATTGGGTTTAATCGACGTAATTTGAGGGCGACGTAATCGTATGTAATTTTTCCTATCGGAAGTACATTAAACTTGAGGATAATACAAAAAAACATTTCTATTCAGTAGTTATCAGTTGATATGGTAATTTTACTGTTTCAGTTTTAATTTTTTCTACATGCATAAGCATGAAAACTATCCTATATTTACAGTATTATAACCTACTACCATACCAAAATTCGTTCATTTCTGTCTAGTACTTTTTGCGTAATTGACATCCAAAGTAACAGACAGACAGACAAAAATTCTACTGATTGGTTTTTTGCTTCTGTTATCGATATGTTAACCGACTCAATTGAAATTTTTCTACAATCTTTCGTGTACAGAATTAGCTTTTCTACTCTTTTATTATATATATATATATATATATATATATATATAGATTATTTGTTAGATCAAGGCTTACAATAAAAAACATGCTATATATGAATAAAACAGGTGATACAGACTGTTAATTGATTAACTATTGCAATTTCAGAGGCCAAAGCCAGAGTATCCTTTAAAATTTGAAGATAACATATTCAATTCCCACATGTGTATTTGTTTATTATTTTTAAAGTCGTAAAGATATAAAAAAAATAGTAATGCAGCACAGTTGTAATGGACTTATGTTGGGGTACATGGTTTATTTTGACGTAAGATTAAGTACTTTAAAAATGTGTTAATAAACGTATATGTAAAGGACTTGCCAATAAGCCTTATGGAAGCACTTAAATTATAATGTAAATCTACATGATTAATTTCGGTTCACTATCAATAATATGCAACAAGGTTATAATTCGATAAAAAACCAAGATAAGTCTTTTTAATTTTATATATTCAAGGCAGGTATAACAAGTACATTGTACAATAAATCATATTGTGCAGAAATTGATTCATTAATTGAAATACTTGAAACTAATGGAAATAGGTTAGGTTTGGTGGTTAATAGTGACTACTCACAGACTTTGAATTATTTGTACTGACACTGTGACTTTGTAATATTGACAAATATTAAAGTCTCTCCGAGTCTGTAACATATGTCATTTCGTTAATATATAACAGTATTTCGGGAAAATGAAAATACGAAAGTAATATATTTGGTACCTTTTAAAGCCTTACAATTGTGGCTTGCTTCATACACTACATTTTTTTTTACTGAAAAATACTAACTATTAAGTGAACAAAACAAATTAACGTTTAAAAAAATAACTTTATCTCTGAGCCTCGAAGATATTTACAAGATTTTTTAAATATTTCTATATAAGCTGGTGGCGGTCTATATCTTGCCAGAGGCAAAAATACACTTTATGGCTTAATTTGTAGAGAGTAGTAACGTACCACAGACTTTCAAAATCAGTGAATTGTGAGTGAAAGAGCGACACGATCTACTAAAAAGTATTATTTTTGGTTATGCAAAAATATTATTTTGGCAGGTTTGGTACACAGGGCCGCCGCACACATTCCGTCAGTAATAGCGTCCGTCCGTTCGTCAGTAGTAGCGACGACATAATGACATAGTTGTCACTACGTAGTACTAGGCGTAGGTAAAATAAGGCGGTTGTGCAGCGTATGTTGGAAATCCCTTAAATTTGAACCTGAAATTTTTATTCTTCCATTCACTATAAATAAGAATAGTAACTTAATAAAGGTAAATTAGCCGTGGCCCGCAATTTTATTTACGTGAAATGTATGATTGTTCTTGTGCTGAAGTTCTGTTACCTTTTTCACAAAAATATGGCACAATCACTCCTTCATAGCTAACACCCTACCCAACCATCACTAAAATCGAATAATGCCCACGTTGTACTCTGTTGACTAATTGGGAAGCTTCTCTAAAGAAGGTCTAAAGCTTACCACAAAAATACGGCCATTTTGTTTGTTTTCAAGAGGCGTGGATTCAAATCCCGCTACGTTCAGATTTTTATACGTTTTCTAAATAAGTCTTATTCAATTTTCTTAGTGTGCTAATAACACTTTAAAAAATGTTAAAAATTATATATTTAATAAATAGCATTCTCTCTTGTCAAACAATTGTTCGTAGAATAATCTTTGGGTAGCAGAAATTTGTAAAAATCTCTCTACAGAGATGCTAACAACAAATATAAGTTGTAATAAGCGTATAAGAATTTCAACGTAGCTGGATGTAGAACGCATGGATTAGCGGTCAGAGCGCTTGAACGGTTTAAACTTGTCATCCGTAAACAACATTTTTATTCTTTTTCAAAATTATCAGTAAAAATTACAAGTTTGTCTCTTATAGTCTGCAAGTCCTAAGTCATCTTTTAAAATACGATACATGGGTCTAGGTGCTATCTTCAACTCCCGAGATAAAAAATTTTTTTCTTTCAGACAGGATTACTTCGAACTTTTTTCCTTACTACTTTGATCGCCTTTTTCGTTCGAACACTACGTGAACGGCCAGATCTGATTCTGTCACAAAAAGAGAACGTTCAATTGTACCTATCAATATACATTGACTAACACCCAGCATATGAAGGATTTGTAAAATTGTATTTGGCACCATACCTACTTGTATGTAATGCAATCACAGCTATTCAGTTCTCTTTATCACCCCATTCCATTATCACCAGATTCCAAATTCAAAATTAATATTTTGATTATATTGAATTATAAATCTCTAAAGTATTTAAAATTACTTTATATTTCGATTAATATGATTATTACATCTCAAATTTATAATAAATTTAACCTTATATCACAATCATGCAAGACACCATCACAATCTTCATTCTTTAACAAAAAATAAGATAAAATCTAAGATTAAAGCTTCTTTATTATCTTTCAAATGTGTAGAAATTAATCTTTCCCATTCAATTACTATTTTGGCCTTGAATGTATAATATCTGATGTTTTTTTTATAAATTACTAGTTATAATGTATGTGATCTTGAAGGTTAAGAGGATTCGTTGAATATTGGACAAAAATTTAATTAATTGAATGGAATTGCGTTATTAATTGACTGAAATTCAATATAAATACATTCTTTGTTGAAATAAAATACTCAAAGTGAATTTAAGTAGAACCAAGGATTCTCAAAACGTATCGTTAGCGTTTAAACTTTTTTTTTATATAATTTAAAATATTATTCCTGAGTACCTAAAGGACGATTTAATACAAAACAATATTTTCAAAAAAAAGCGAAGAATCAGTGTGAATTGAAAAGCAAATGAGCTTGTTACTAAAAATTGTCTTTAAAACCTGCTGTAAGGAAATGTTTTAATAATTTTAAGTGTAATTCACATGAGAACGTAACGAGAACAGTCTCTCAAAGAAACATCGATTTTTATGAGTTGAGAGATATTTTTTATGCTATTGGTAATCTCTGATTTATTTATACAAAGAGTTTAAAAACTCAAGACTCCTGAGTCATCCATGTTGGGGAAAATTCCGTCGTCGCTTGCGCTAGTCGCGCATTGTTATATATATTCTTAAGTATGCGACACTCTTTTTTAAAGTGGCCTCGTTTTTGCGATAAGCGCATAATTTATTTGAATTAAATATATGACTGAATAGAAATTGCTTATATTGGTAATTATTTAAAAAAATCATTGACAAGCTAGAGTTGAAATGTATATGATGGAAATTATATGTAGGTTATTTATTTTTACAACATAAAAGCATAAATAGCAACAGAACTGATGATTTTTACAGCGCACAATGAATTAAAAACTATCGCCGACTACCATATATTTACCATATACCATATATTTATTTATACCATATTTTTACCATAGAACAAAAATTAAACGGTGCTAAGTTGCAGTAGAGGATTCAAAATGAACGTCGCGCCTTGTACCTTTCCCAAGTAACGTCTCGCGATTCAATTTCTGGCACCAAACTGTTAAGATTGCTTTATATGGGTCGTTTATAAAATATATAACTGACAAAACAAAAGGAACTACTTCTGTTCATCACAGTTCTCTTCCAGAGGTTTACTCTCTGTTCCATCTTCAATCAGCTACCGCTATGTTATCGAAATTAGCATATTGATGCATGCATCCTTCTTAAGAATTGTAATATAAAAAAAAACATTAAGCCTATAAAATTTAAACAACGATGGTTTCCAAGAAGCGCAGGTTCGAATCAATATGTTTTAATTTCCTGAGTGTGTGAATAGCTCTTTAAAATGCTTAAAATATTGTTATATTCTATATAATATTATTATGTATACCAGTACAATCATGAATAGTTATTTTAATAATTATATTGCTATTGGTATTGCAAAATATTTGACATTTGTATTATTTAAACAAGTAGTATGTTTTTTGGCAAAGCATTCTACTACCACTATGGCTCTCCGTTCATAATTAAATCCGTTCATAATTAATTCTACTAAATAATTAATCATCAGTAACCTTGAATATTTGTACTTTTTTCATTGACTAAGTATGAATTAATAGAAAAATATAAAAGAGGTGCAAATCGTAAATAAATATTATTTGATGGAACAAGAAATGCAATGAAATTTATGTTATGACCGATTTGAAAATATTTTAATTTACTAAAGTTGTTCGTCAGAGACGTAAAAATATAACATCTAAAATTTTAGACAATTAATAGTAACTGTAGTGCTAACAACAAAAATAAGTTGTAATAAGCATATAAGAATTTAGACGTTACCGAATGTAGAACGCATGGCTTATATATTGGCTAGAGAGCTTGGCCGGTGTACAAGAGGCTCGGGTTCGGATACCGCTGCGTTCCAAGTTGTATACGTTTTTAAAAAAGAGTTTTTTCATATTTTAAGTGTGTCACACTTTAAGAAACTTAAAAATAATGTAAACTATAATAATAACGCATAGTCAAAGGAAACTGAACTACTTCCGGAAACGGAGGGAGTTATGGTATCCATACAAGCCCATATTAAAGAAACACGAAATTATACTCGTAAAAAGCACATTATTGCCGGTGAGCTTCTGCAGACACTGCCACGGCGCTAGTGAAACGATACAACACATTACATTAGCTTGTAAATTTATTACTACTCTCAATTTTTTTTTCAAGTAAGAATTTTTATAAGAAAAAAAACAATGCAAAGAAGATATATCTGCAATTATTTCATAAGAATTATATAATCGATTTTAAATTTAAAATATTTTTCATCGATCCTTAAAGTAAGAATAGTTTGCGCTAACTGTTATCAAATAGGTGGCATTGGCGTTTCTATAAAAAAATATTAAATGCTCAAAAACAAACGTTGTATAACGTATAGTGTTTTTAAAATACTATATTATAAGCTTCTCCTATTATCTATGAATAAATTTAAGTAATTTAATTTAAATAAGTAGGTACTTTAAAATTTATCACAGATTTAAAATTATACGCAAATAAAAAAATCCTTGCAGTGAAAAGACTGGCACCGCCTTTGTCCCATATTTAAATTATTCGATAAAATATATGATCCGATAAAATTATAAATTTTCGAGCAATTCTTGATTTAAGCGAAGATTGTAGGCCGGCGAGGAAACGAAATAACTATTACTCATGTATAATAGCTATTATAGTCGTGTTGATCACGCCAACGAAGCCGCGAGCCGATCGCTGGTTAGTTAGTTTGTTTACGATACCTAATCGTCGTATTGAGTCTTAATTTATAAATACTCTCCCATAAACATCTAATAAACAAATTAGTTTTTAAAAAATACGCTTCAAATATTGTATTGTCACTGAAACCGGATATGTCTAATAGCAAAATGGCGGCGCAAGACTTCTTACTTAGATTAAATCATATATACAAGATAAAATTACACGTCTCTTGTAAAAAGTTTGTTTTAAAATCTTTATTTAATTTAAATAATATAACTTTGTAGAAACACCTGTGTCACCTTTTCAATAATAGAGAGCGCGACGTTTTCTTACTTTATGGATCGGTTAAATATATCTAAAATTTAAAAACGATTATATAATTCTTATGAAATATTTGACCATATATTATCTTTATATTGTTTTTATTTTTGATAAATACATAGCTTAGTGAGATTACAAAAGAATTGCTAGTAAATGACATATTTTGACGGTATCGTTTTTTATTTTTCCTACGGGAATTAAATTGAACTTCTGGGTAAAAATATCCTGTATTTTACTCCAGACTCTAAGCTGCTTAAATGCCAAACATCATTCACTTCTATCCAGTAGTTATCACTTTACATAGTAGTGTGACTTTATCAGTTTTTTATATGTGTTTATAGTGTGATTGACAGACAGACAGACAAAAATCGTTTGAGTGGTTTTTGTACTTCTGTTATCGATATATTAAGGACTCAGCTAAAATTTTTCATAAGCAGAATTAATATATATACACACAGATATGTGTGTGTATAAAGATTTTGTTAATTTAATAGTGATGAGTGAAGCAATAGCCTGTAATCAAGCTAAAAAAAAGTATTCTAATATTCAAAAGCACACTATTATTTCCTATTCATTGTGTCGTTGGTAAAGAGAGTGCAATCTGTGTAATACTGAATAGTTAGTAGACAAGATTCTATTAGGTATAAAAACTAGCCCAATTTAATCAATCCCAATCAGCCCAATGTCATTTTTTAACTAAAAACAGTTCTTTACACAAAAATAAGTAATTCCTTATTTAACCTAAAAGAATAATCATAAGAAAATTACAATATATCTAAAATCTCATTTCTTGTATGTGATTTGCTTTTTATATTGGGTAAATTTCATTATGATATGAAAAATATGGTTACTATTAGGTTAACAGAGTCACTTTATATGATAAAATAATCAATAGAACAGTAAATTGTATTCCAATCGTCAAAGCGTCGAAGAAAAACCTTGCTTAAGTGCCATGGATATGTTAAGACGATGAGACATAAAATGTCAATAATGAATAATTGGTATCATGAGTATATGAAGAAGACATAAATTAAAAGAGACAGGGGTGATCTCAGTTGAGCTTAGAAACGAGCAAAGATTTCTATTATTTTGAGGTGGTGTGAAGCCAGGGTTTTCCTAGGGACGACATGAACGAAGGAGTTAATTACAGTGGGAGAAAGCACACCAACAACCACCTTTAACACCTGTTACTTTTTGCTAGGGCCGTAGTATTCGTAGCTCTATTCTAGTATGCACTAGAATATAGCTACGAATGCTACAGCGAGATAGGCACCACTCACTTTCTTTGATACGTGAATGAAGTTAATTTAACTTATTCCAACGTCATAATTATATAAATTAATACCCTAAAATAAATATCATTTCTCGAAACAAAATATATATTTCTATTACAAAGAAGTATATATTTTTTTTATTTATGTACCACATAACTGAAACTTAAAAATAAAAGAAAAAATGTGTATAAAGGATGACTTATCTCTAAAAAAGAATCTCTAGCAGAAACCCTTGAATATGGGAAAGTTTGTGGTGAATTATACAGTAAGTACAGTACTTGTATTATGTATTTATTACAAATATAATCAACCTACACACAAATATACTTAGTCAATAAACAGCATACATATGTATATAATGTATGCTGTTTACATATAATATATACCAAAATTAAAAAAAAATGGGTAAATATGGATAAAAGTAATAAAGAAAAGGAATGAAAATGGATAAGGTGGTGAAGACATTAAGTGAGGTTAAAAAAATGCTGCTTTCATCTTATTTTAAAAGTATTTAGTGAGGAATTCCAACCATATAACCATATAACCATAGGAATGCAAAACCATAGATTTGGAAAGAAATAACAAGTAAAAGCGATCTCTTAAATAAGAAGGAGAGGATGATATCATATTATGAAGTCGATCAAGTTTGTCGAGGACATCCTTTTTCCGAGGATTTTACTGTTACTGTTACTAAAATATATTTTTTAAATACCAAAGTATACGCTAACTATATAGTGTTACAATGAAAGAGTGATGCATATTTACTATCAAAAACCTTCAGCTGAGTAAAATAGGGCAACGGAACGGAAACGACTAGTTAGTAATAAAAAAGTAAAATAAAACAGGAATCTATATTTCTCCACATCCACATAAATATGGATGGTAAGTGAAGTACTTTTCACCATCTTTCCATCATTTTGGCGTTAACCGTTACGATTGTTCATGCTAAACTGATGGAGGCGGAAATAGCATAAATTTGACCAAACAAAAAGGAATGGTGCCTAATAAAGAAAACAAATGTATGAATCAAATTCGTTTAATAACCTTCATTCAACCCAAAATCCAATTGAATATTATAAGTCTACCGGAAAGGTACGTCTGATTTTAAAAAAACAATTGAATGATAGCTGGCGACGAAGTGCATATAATATAACCGGAAAACTTAGCCCTTTTTTAAACCAAATCCGATTTTAAATGAGATCTACTGTAGGACAACGGACCAAGAAAAGAGATCGGTGATTTTTAATACAAATAATATCAAGATAATGTAAAGCCATTTGCTTTATTTAAAAAATAACTTGTTTAATGTTATGTACAAAGAGATGAGACGTTATTTGCAAGTATGACTTATAAAAGTAGTTCTTAAGCCGGCAAAAAATTATTGATAGTAATGGCATGTTGTTTTATTTTAAAAAAGGACAAGAATTTCCGGTAAACGTTACATAGAATCTTAAAAAAAGCTCAATCTTCTCTTTTAATAAATCGTGCAGTAAACGGTCTGCTTTCACAGAGCATTCCAATTATTGGTTCATCACACGGCAATTTCCCATCAACACATTCAATTCTATACTGTTGTAAAACTCTCACAAATATTAAAAATAAAATAGCTTTAGCTAGCGGCTGGCCAGGACACTGTCTTCTTCCTAAAAAATAATTGGATTCATTAATAAAAAAGTTAAAAACATATATAAAACTGTAGTAAATAGCTGCAATTTAATATTTATAAAAATCAAGTAATTCACATTATTTTTAACAAAACTAAACGGCCCGACTTTTCTTACTAGAATTGTAAACTATTTTTGTGTAGTAGACTATTTCTTGTTAGAATTGCTGGTAAATTTAAAATATTTTGTGATTTAAAAAAGTAAATTCCGATTTTTTTTTGTATAACTTCTAACTACTGTTAAGTTTAGTTAAATACTTTTTTATGCTTAATACTAATATCATCTTCAGTCTACACTGAATTCTGCATTCTCTACAGAATGTGTTCTAATTATGTCGCATGTTTATGTGGTATACTAGTAATAAAATAGCGCCATCTCTTTTTAATCTTAAGCTGCTGAAATACCATATATCGCTAGTAAACGATAGATAAGTATATAAAAAGAAAATGATGTACTACGGCTACCTATGATTATTTTTGTTAAGACAATACTGCCTGCACGTAACAACAATAAAAATAAAATGACGATTTTCCTTTACATATTAATATCTAGATAGTTCCGTAGGTTAAAGATATCAAGATGGCGGCTTTTTTTATTAATTATTGTGTAAATGTTTTTAGAAGTATATTCAAAGTCTTCTTTCCGCCAGGCACATATATTTTTTGCAGTTTCCCTCCAAAAAAAGAAGAATAATAATATTAAAAAGTATATACGCCTAAAGAAAGAATTTAACAAACCTAATCCAAAGGGATGAGATACTGTAGCTGTTTTGAATTGACCATTTTCATCTATAAACCTGTCTGGGTTAAATTTATGCGGCTCATCCCAGTGCTCCTCATCAAAATGTAGGTCACCGAGAGAAACAAGCACAGTACTTCCTTTAGGTACAGTATATTTTCCGATGTTGACGTCGCTCACCGTTCTCCTCTGGCCGGAAAATAGAGCTATGGTGTAATATCTTTGAGTTTCCGCCAAAAAAGCACTTGTATAAACCAATCTGAAATCAATATTCAGATTTACCAAAAACTCTGCTGGCTAATACATAGGTATTTCCACAGTAAAGCCTGTGGACTATGATTTTTAAATATCAACACAAACGACTTAGCTTACAGTGATAGTTTACAAGTTTTAATCTATCCGTCCAGATTACTTTGCGTAAAAGACAAAGTTTATGCACATTATATGCGCAATCACTACGAAATGTATCAATTTTGATATGAATTTGATAAACACTCTAAAATGTGCTTTATAAAAAAAATATTACGAACACTACAACTTTCATATTTCAATTTTCGTATCTCAAGACAGGAGTGACTCTACACAAATGTAACAAATAAGATTACAAAATATCTTATTTAGTAGTTAAGTTATGATTCCTATAAAAAAAATTGCATCATCTGATTTTTGTATACTTTACCTTACACTGTCATTCCAAGTAGGCGGTGTGTTTCCTATAGTATTTTTAATTTCATTATATACTTTATCTTGCATTTCTCGGTTTCGTAAAGCTGCTATGGTAACAAAATCAAATGAATTACCAACTGTTTGTGCACCCGCTATTAAAAAGTCTAAACATATTCCAGTAAGCTGATTCACTGCAATGAAAACATTACGGTAACAACGTGAGATTAATACATTATATATCTTTCAAAATATATATCCTAAAAAAAATATTTCATTACTTTGTACTTACGTGTATATGTCGGCGTTTCCTTGCGCATTTCTTCTATAAAAAAGTACATTAAATCATCACCCTTTATCTCTTTATTCATATGTTTATTTATAGAGTCCTAAAACAAAAGTTTACCTTTATGTAACTCCTTGAAATATAATAAGCAAATAAGAAAATGCCTTATTTTTCATGTTATTGGGGCAACACAGTGCCTACCACTATATCATAATTTAAGAATACATACGTTTGTAATTTCTACCATCTGCTCATTCAATTTCATAATAGCCGAATATCCAGACCAGTCGGGTGCGATGTACCGAAGCCAGGGCCATTGATTCAACCAACCACCAGCCATCATTGTTATTTTAGTTCTTTCACTTAGCAATCGAATAAAATTCGTAAGTTTCTTCTCTTGTATATGTTCACCTTAAAATATTATACCTAATTGTTATTACAGCCTTTCTTTTCATACGACATTTTGTATTTTTTGTGCCCATACCTGTAGTATCATACCTGTGGTATCTTACCTGTGGTATCATACTTGTGGTATCATACCTGTGGTATCATACCTGTGGCATCATACCTGTGGTATCATACCTGTGGTATCATACCTGTGGTATCATACCTGTGGTATCATACCTGTGGTATCATGAACACAGGTCATACCACAGGTATATGCACAATAAAATTAATATCAAAATTGTAATAATGGTAGTTTCGTGTACAAGTGTATGAACAAGATTAATTGATCTTTGTATGTTAGTAGGTATGTTCCAATTGTGTATGGAGAGATTAAATTTAAAACTTCAAAATAAGTGACGACATCCGTGACTAATCGACGTGTCCTATGTAGACAACATTTTATTCATTTCTTTTGAATAATAACTTTGAGACCCTTTAATCGCTATCCTATGAAGTTATGTTTTTGTATTTGTACTATGTAGGGCCCGTCAAAATATTACTATTTTTTTTAAAAAGCCCCTCATTGGGGAAACAAGCGAATCATATACATTAGTTATTTCTTTTACTTATTTTAGTTATTTCTTTTACTTATTTTAGTTATTTCTTTTACTTATAAAAATTTGGAAACGATAATTTAGTATATAAAATACCTCCAGTATACTTCCAAAGCACATTCATAGTGCACATGGCGATCACTATTTTAACATTTATAGGATTGCCATTGCTCTTTTCTATATCACTGAGTACTATTTTCATAGCTTCTTGAATATCGTTGTCCATAGCGGGTGTGCCAAAACCAAGCTGTCTTAAATGCTTCATTGCAAACATTCGATGCTCTCGCCAAAGTGGACCATCCACAAATGTTATACCTGAAATTAAAAATGTATTTATTATTTCCTGGAATTAAAAATGTTATATACACAAATAAGTAAAACGTTGTCATAACCTTTCGAAGATTCCTTTTACTCTTAGTATTCAGAACTATTGCAATACATGTAATTCCTTACCATAAGACCACTTCTAAGAAAAATGTAATAAAGCAGACTTAAAAAAATGTAAAATATAAATATATGAAGTATTTATAAACTATTATAAGCTTTTGCCATTATGCAAAATATAGGTCCAATTATGCCATGTACTTGTGTAGATTACAGTCTAGATTTACTTAAGTTAAGCAGAAAGTTATAAATAATAAACAAGTACTACAGTTTCTTTGGTGTTTAATATTTTTAATTATAAAAAAGTACATACCTTTTTTTTCACCTAAGCATCGCAATTCTAAGGTGAAACTATTCGGGCGGGCATCAAACTCTTTATCGGAGCTTACTTGATTTATATTCTTGTCACCGAATACAACCACAACATTTTCATGACCGAATTTCAGTCCTAGTACGTCTGTATTGTATTCTTTCGCCATCTCTGATATAGCTTTCCACTGAGATCCATGTTTTCGAGTTGTAATCTCCATAATATCGTTACAACCAATCATTGGATACCATCGTGGACCTACGGAAACAAATATACCATCTTATATCAACATATTCAAAAACGTTATTAAATTACATGTAATATGAAGTCGAAATGTTGATTAAGAGACAGTTACTTGTTTGTAGAAATATTGAAACTTAATACTTTATCCCATTTTTTTAATTGTTTAGATAATATTGTGTACGTATATTGCGTACGCTGATTTAGATGTAGTACCTTTTCTACATAAACTATAACTGTGCTATCGTGGCGTGGGACAATATACGGGGAGTGTTTATGTCAATTTTTTTTTTCGCCCTGATAAGCAAGACAAAGCGTGGCGTTAGCTCTTCAACACGCAATATCTCGAATTTAGGCGGAAAGTGGAGAACTGGGTATCTTGACACTAGGTTTTCTCTGATTACCCTACTATACGATAAATACGAAGATGTGCAATCAAGTAGAAATATGCCAAGCGTGAAGCTGAAAAAAAAATACAAAATAAAGCAACTCCCCTGGTGGATAATTTTTCGGCTTTACAATTTCTCTTGCGATATACCACAAAGTGGCGACTGCGACGAGCAACCACAAAAACATTGTAGAAATAAAATATATAATCACTCCTTAACTGAAGTACACAAGCGTGTTAACTGAAATCGAATAACGCAATCAAGCTACTGTTGCTATTTATATGTAAGTGTATATATATGTTATGTATAATACTAGCAACCCGGCCCGGCTTCGGTAGAGTGATAGAATTTTTATTCCTATATTTTGTGTGGACGTACAAGTGAGCAGTGACATCCGTGCTTCAAGTTATCAATAATAACTATTTTATGAACAGATATTACATCTCTTTCGCGATAACTCTTCAAATTTTGTAAGAAATTGTAAATTATTTATTGTCTGTCTTTTTTATTAACCAGGAAACGCTTAAGGTTCATGATTTTATAATTGCTACATTATAGTGTAGCTCATTATATTATAATGTGACACTTATAAGTGACACTTATTTAAAGTGAGAATAATTATCAAGCAAGGTGCAAGAGATAGACTTACCATCGCAATATCAAGAAATATAGAATTTAAAGCTATTTACATTTAACCTTACTTATTACATACCTAAACCTTCCACGGGAATCGCTCGATCTATTGGTGAAAACTGCACGAAAAGTCATTTAGTGGTTTTTGAGTTTATCGTCAATAGACAGACAGACCTGGGGGCTGCCTTTTCATGTAGCGAAGTCGTCGTCAAAAATTAAATCCACCTTTGAATTTCATTTAAAAAAAAAATAGGTTCCTTTTCCATTCCCGGCGTATGTCTTGACGCTACGGGTGCTCTATACCCGTATTTTAAAGCTCTGATATAAAGCCCAATCAGGGACGATGTTCCTTACGTTTTTTCATCAATTCCAAATGTAATTCGAAATGAAATCATTTAACTTTTTTTTGTTTACTTTTTCAAGGCAAATAATCTAAAGGAACGATATACTTCAGAAAGTGATATATATACAAAAAAGTGAATTATACATTATATGTAGACAAATACTAAATTTTAAATCTCATAATTATGTTCTGACATAGAAATTATTGGCTTATGACAGCTAGAACAAAATAATTATTTAAATATAATGGAAATTGTTTTTTGTTAAAAAATCTCAAAAAAACAGCATTCATTGCAGTACAGTATTTTGTTGTGTATTGCACTGGATAAAAATAAAAAATAAAAAAAGGATTTTAATAAAAAGATTGAGTGTTTCATATGTATCTTTATCGTTGAAGTTAATGTTGAAATCACCAACAAATGTGAGTGGATGGATGTTTATGATAATTTTGGTTAAGTCAAGAAGCTCCCTCGGCATATTCTAACAGCGATCGATAATAAAATAATGTGTATCCTCAATATTAAGGTTAGTAATAAAGAGATTGCATGTTAAAAAGAGATTCAATAATAATTCAGCGACTTTTACCTACAACAAAATAAATATTTACAATGATTTTTTACACAATACTAAAGGTTAGTAATGAATAATAAAGGGATAGTTTATAATTGATTTTTATAACTAAAATATACAAATAAAAGACTAATATATTTACATAAAAATCTAATTTCTCTAACCGTTGCAGGTTTGTTGAAAATAAATGACATATTTGTTGTCAAATATACGTAGCGGCATCAGAATTGTTCTTAGAAAGATAATATATATCAATCTAAAGATCAAATAGCCGGCCAAACTATTGAATGCATAAAGTGTATATCGTTAGATCATGCGGCCGAATTTTACTTATGCTAGGTCTTTTGTTTGGTCAGTTGTTTGTTGACGATGTCTTGAATATTGTTAGCGAGGTCGGCACGTTCCTCAGGCGATAACGTTGACTGCGAAGCTAACACCGTCTGCACATTGCTAGCTCCACATAGTCTTTATGAAATTGGAGGTAACTAAAACCCTGAATGTGGCGAAGGAAACGGAATGGTTTCCAGTTTTTATAATTGCCTCACTTTGTCTTCGTGAGTAGCGAAATGTCCACGAATTAGTTCTCATTTATTTTTTCGAATCGGTTACGAGCTGGAAGGTTTGGCATACGAAGTGAATGGTGACTTGCGTAAATTTAGTTGCGTCGTCCATTATACCGTAATTCGCAAATTGATTCAAACGCTAAGGAGGTGCTAACCTAATTTTCGGGTCTTTCAGAGAGAATGGTAGAATGGTTCTATGATGGCATACTCGTATAGTTGTAGATAGCATATCCTTATCCTCGTCATGGTTGAGGCGTTGGGCGGCTAGTGTAGGCCGCATTTTCTTTATTCGCCACGTGGCTACGTTGCCGCCATTTTGGGAACCAGTAGTATGTGACGCATCACCACTGCTGTCGCTCATTATAATATTTATGCTCTGTCGAAAGGTCATCAATACATTAACAAACTTGAAAATTTTCAGAAGTTATTTTATAAACACCTCACATATAGATCTAATAAAATGAACACAGAGCCTCTTCGTTCCATGTCATAAAGAACTCGTAGAGTGATGAAAAATAAACATTTTCTTCATAAAATATTTAAAAAAATATATTTTGTTAAACCATATATATTTAAAGTATCCTCGTCCTTCGTCACCATATCGTTCTACGTTTTATTTGCCCAAAGCTGGAACTGACGTTTCGAACACTTTGCAGTAGAACGTGGTCAGAGGTAGACTAATAGGTAGGTAGGGTTTCTAAAATGTATTTTCGAATACCAAAAGTATACGTGATTAATCCGGATAAAAATAGTTTCATTTTAAAAAGTTCTGATCCAGTAATTTAATAAAATATTTTGCTAAATTGATGATTAGATAAGATTAGTTTATTCCTTATCTTAATAGGCTCCTCTATTAATACTATTGGGTATTACAACAAATATAAGATGATGTCATTAATTTCACGTCTGTGATTTTTTGATGGCTATATATTCGTAAATAAAGTAGTAATAGATAGTTTTAATTTTATGATCCTTGGTTTCAACTTTATTTTCAGTTTTCCTTTTCGTTTTTAAAATTGAATGTCAAATTATTTCAATTATTGGAAATGAATATTAATAACAAAACTAAAGATTAATCAAGGCTCAAGGCATTGCACACATGACACCCACAATAAACTGAAAGCGCTGCGCAAACGTATATACGTTTTGCTACCGACACTGCACACCGTGACAGACAACCTACTTCCTGTATCGGTGATCGGACATTCTGTTAACTGACACGGTACACCATCACAGAATGCAGAGTTGCTGTGTTCAGTGGTGGCCTAGCTCTAAACAATTGTATACAAATATGCTTGTTTCTTGTTTCTAGACTCTGCAAATGGCAACTTTTAGATTTTAGTTATCTGCACCTGCCTGCGTATGCGCAGCGCCTAAGGTTTATTAGGCAGGTTAATTGCCCTTATGTTTCTTTATTGTAAGCAAACATTTAATTTATTTTCACTTCACACTCTGCATACATTGCCTGCCATGCCTTTGCTTCAATAAACAAATTTCTATAGTGACTTCACAATCAACATTGAAAAGCTCAGTTTATTAATAACAATACATAGTTTATAACAGTTCATACCTTGCGTGTAATGCGTATTCTACGTTTGCGATATGATGAATTCAAACACATTTAGTTTTTTTCCACAAAGCAATAATTACAATATTTCTTCTCATCTATAGAAAATCAAAATTTATTTTAATTTTATTATGAATATACTCGTATGTAAAATAATAATGTACTTCTGACTCCTTTACGTACTTATAAATATAACAATTAAATTTGCATAAAAAATAATATTATTTAAATAAGAAAATGTGAGTATAAATGGATAACTACTTAAATGATGTAAGGACAACTTTACAGTAATATAGCTTAACATAGGAATAACATAAAAGAATATAAAGGATATGTGTAATTTCATTATAATATACCTTTGTGTAATTTGACCATGATACAAATATCCAACTATATCCTCATTATATTAATACATGAAGGAACTCTATGTGCCACCTTTTTCCCCGCGACGGTATATGCGTTTGGGGAGAAAGGCTGTTTGTTTGTTTGTGTTTAATTGGTACATGTTCTTAGATATGTTACATTGGCAAATCATCAGGAGCGCTGCAGTAAACATTTCGTGTGCAAACCAATGTTGCCATTTATCTCCAAAACTACTAGTAAACTTTTGGTGCGATTTTCAGTGATAGGTTCATGTTTGATTGGTGCATGTTCGTAGATGTGTGTTACCGTGACATCCAACCAGAGGGTGCTGCAGTAATATTTTGTTTATATAATGTGGTGGGCTGACATCACTATTTAAAATTTGAACCTAAATATTGTTTATAAAATGAAATAAACACTAAATTTTAAATTTTAGAAAGTTGAAGGCTCGAGAGCTCTGCATTCATATTTTCGGATACTGTGCGCTCGAAGCGAAATTTTAGTTATACAAACCCAATACACCCTTGTATTGAATGTTACATATACATACGAAAGCTATCAAAAATCATATTTAACACTAGTCATGTGCACCACTGGCAATGAAATATATTAACATAATATATAATTTTACCAAGTCTAAGAGACACTTGACAGCGTAGCACTTATGCTATAACCTTATATATATCGTGACCTGAGTTCAAGTCTATCTTCTTCTTTTCTTCATTTTTTATTTATTAGAAAATAAATTACTTTACATTAGGAAATAATAAGTAAGCATAACATTGGAGGGATTTTTGAACTGGTTGACCTTTAATGAATTTTCACCATTCGCCACGGTCTATTGATAAAGTAATTTATATATGATATCAATTACGCAGTGAGTACGTTATTTGAGGAGCAATGATTTATTTATTTACAACATTGTATAGTAAGAAAATCCATCAGCAATTTTGTGCGACAATAATCTCATTAGTGTAAAAAATGTGTCGCGGTTATTAATGTCCACCTTACAAGCTTTATTAGTAACAAATAAACTGTACTTTAGTACAACTTTAGTTGTGAATATATCGACGTAAAAGAAAAGAAATATTAAAAAATGTAACAAATCAAAAATTTAAGCCATTATAAATGTGATTAAATGTATGGTTCTGTTTAAGATCTTTGGCTAAAAACGATATGGAAACAAACGAGGCCAAGAATGTCATTGGTCATTGGTGTTGTTTACGCCAACTGTACCATATTGTATGTGAAAACATTTAATTATTTATACATAAACATTAGGCACATCTTGACATCCAAAAAAAACTCAAAGCATTTGTCGGAAAGTTAAAGAAAGGACCATTAATTCAATATTGAACTTAGGTCCCATTTTTACATTTACGTTTCTGATGGGATACTTTAATCGTTGCCGGTCAAAAATTTTTATTTTTACATTGTCACCATCTTCTTGTGTTGAAAAGATATATATAATCATTAAATACTTTTCTTAATTTATATTTGAAATCTTGAACAAAGTTATGTCGATGTATTGTGTTTTTAAATATATAAATGGTAATTAATTTTTGAAAGCATCATTTTTATCAAAAGAGAACAAAATTGCCCAAAAATATTAAAGCTATAAGTTAATATTAGTTTATCAGGAAAATATATAGAAACACGGGAAAGTAATTTCTCATTATACAATAAAAAACTAATTGGTTCACGCTATACACCTTAAGTAACTTTACGCTTTTCCAGAGAAAAAACAGAAAGTCGGAGAGAACTTACTGTCAAGACTCCGTTCTCGACTTTCCGAGTGAAGTAGAGATACGAGACAGGCTTGTTGTTGCGAGTTGTCTTCTTACCAGAGCGGAGCAGTGAAAATAATTTAAGCAATATAATTCTCCCGAGTGGAAATCGAACGACCGCCATGATAGGCCTGTGTATTTAGATTTTAAGACCTACGTCTAAATATATCAAAAAATCTATTCATAAAATAATTTGTTCAATAAAACGAAAAAATCTAATTATATTATTATTTTATGCAAACTCAATATAATTAAGTGATGTATAATCGCGGAACAAGTCGTAACAAAAATTATAATATTTAAACTAATTTATTATTTAACACCAAAATTACACTACATTTCTGAGAATTCTTATAGCTTGCCAATTGTTTGTATTATATACAATTCAAAGCGAATATGAACCTTGACCCACTGCTTGTTATTAATAAACATAAGTTGGATAGAATTTGACGACTCTGTATGGACGTCGCTACATAATTATGATAATCGCCATTTTTTCACCGTATGTATAATATACATACGGTGCGAAATATCGTCATTATACTTAAACTTGCCATTAAATATTGTTACAAAGAAAAACATAGTCTTTTTTATTGTTTGTTGCATTAATTACTGTTTTTTAGAAAACGTATAAAAATTTGAAAGCAGCGGGTTTCGAACCTGCGCCTCTTGGAAACCGTCAATTTTTTATACGTTTTATATAAAAAGGCTTATAATTTCCTAAGTGTATTAACATTTTAAAATGTAAAACATATTTATTACTATAACAGTGTGATAGACATAAACATACATACATTAAAAGATTATTATCAAACCATTAAAAATCTTCGGACTGGTTTACATTGGATGCAATACAGTCCTTTAAACGCCTGTCATCAATAGCAGCACGAGTGTTGCTGAAAGGACCATTCTCAAGAATGATATCTTGATACACTTGTGCCGATGTTTTGATACCTTATCAACAAAAATACGGTTCAGTTACTCTTTCATAACTAACACACCATCAAACCACCACTGAAGTCGGGTAATGCCCACGTTGTACTCTGTTGCCTAATTGGGAAGCTCCTTTAGATGTTTCAGCATAAATACGCTCAGTTTGTTACAATATTGCTTAGTTGTAAATATTTTATGAGTCCTATTGGGGTAAAAGTACACACGTACATAAGTACGTAAGTCCAAGCTCAACTCACTTTCTTCGCTGCTTATTTTTTAAAGGGGTTTAAGACAACAGCCCTGTCCTGTCGGATTTCCTTACCAGACGGACAGTATAGCCACTGATTTTTTGCAGCCGCAACGTCCTCTGAAGGCGCTGAATCGTCGAGACCACACACACTCAACTCTGCACACTTCACTGGTCTTAAAGCAGCAAGCTTCAGCTTCAAAGAAACGCCTATGAGTGGCTAGCAATTAATTCCAGGTCCTCTCCCGGTCATATCCCGGTCTACTCGCACGCAAGTACGGGTGATTGTTCCCCATCCGCCACCTTAAGCCATAAAACAACGTTTACGTTGTAACGCGTTTCTAGCTTACATACAAGAGGTTTTTATAATATATATTCATGTTCACAAATAAGCTAAGTGTGGGCTTAATTGTGAATATGTGTTACTAGCTCACAGTAAAAATTCAAAATTATTAATCATCGCTTTCGTCAAAATTATATCCGTCATCGCTTGTTTCAATATTTAAATATTTTATATTATTTTTGTAGGTGTGACTGTATTTGTTTAAATTTTGTAGTTTACATATATTTAAATATGTAATTACAATACAAACTATATACAAATTCACACATTCATATATACATTTAAGAATAATTACAAATTTAATTGACATTGAAGTCACAACATAATTATACAAGTGTAGAAGCAGTTTGTCAGGTGAAAAATCCAAACAATACCCTTTACCTCACTTTTAGTCATGAGGATAAAGAATCTCTAGCCAGCCAGGGTTGAAGAGGATAGCACTGTTGGCTGTGGTGTTGTGGATGTGTTTGCTTTAAAACTACCGAGGCGCGCTGAAACAAGACCAACTACATGTGTAGATAATGGAGTACAGTGCTGCGACTGGGGATAGTGATGGTCTGTCCAAACGGTAATATGTTTCGTCTGCGTTTTTGGAGGGTTTCTGATTCGAAAGACTCGCATACGCTACCTATGCTATATATATGTCTATGAAAAAAGCGTATCATAGCCTGAATAAACATTAATTCACTTGCTGAATCCTTGATAGGCCTAAAATAACCCTTGCTTAGCTTATAATACACGTATTAAGTGGAATGTGCTCACAATTGCAAACGCCGGTTTTCTATCCTTCTGTCTCTCAATACCTGACCTATAAGATTACGATTTATGCTTAGAAATTGATAGATTCATATTTGTGGTGAAATCGTCGGCATAGTTGCCTATCGTAAATTTATATGAAAACTAGCCAGACCGTAGGCTTCAATATATTATCCTAAATTTTAAGAAGAAAGGATATTTTTTGTTGTTACAAAATATTTTGTATCGTTATAAATAAATTTCAAAACTCACTCATTGAACTTGTGTTTTGTAATCTACAGAATATTGTCATTAAATCTCCTTCGAGCTCACTTTTCTCTATGTTCTCTAAATACTGTTGCACTATTAAATTTTGGTTTAGATTAGTTACGATTAACTTTTAAAATGTACATAATACCTATTATTAAATTATTTATAAGTTATGATCTCACACCATTGATGTCCGTAAATATAATAAATAATCATCTATATGTATATATAAAAAAAAGACATATTAAGAAAACGTATAAAATTTGAACGCAGCGGGATGTGAACCCGCGCCACTTCAAAACCGTTCAAGTTCTTGAAATTGTTATATTCAAATCTTTATTCTTAAAATTTTTATACGTTTTCTAAATATGACTTTTTCAAGTTCCTAAGTGTGCGATTAACACTTTAAAAAATATATGTATATATGTTTATAATAAATAATCATCAATATGTATATATATAGATTTAAAAATCTAACTGATCGCTGTCTGTACATTGAAGACAAACATTAATGAATTATTGGGGGACATTTATCAACGTTATAACGCCAAAACAATCATTTATATTTTTCTTGTCTAAACAGACAAGACACAGACAATCGTCTGTGCGTTTGTGTACGCTGATCTCAACCAAAATGACTTAACCGTACACTTTTAACTATTGTACTGTCGTAATGTTCCTTTAACAATTAGTGTTTATTTCATTGTAATCGGTTTATAAATAAAAAAGTTACAATAATTTAAATTATAAATTTAAGCAAAGTTTGCGAATTAAGTGAGGCCGCAAGCGGGCGAAAATGCGAAATAGTTTAGTTTTATAGTTTACGCAGGCGAAGCTGCGAGCGAGACGCTAGTTAATAATAAACCCCAGTTATTGTAATACCGTTTGACGTAATACATACGGAAGTCCACTATACTCTATTAGTACATAATGACCTCTTTGTGAAGGAGCTGTCATCAATTTTAATTGCTAGCTTTTACATTACAGGCACTATAAGCAAATGTTTTGATTGCTATTCTTTCTTGCATTACAGGCAAGCGTTCTTAGTAAAATCAATAAATTAAAAATTTATAATAATATTTTCTAGTTATAAATATTTTCCATTGTATTCGCCTAACTACCTATCTGGATGCCTAATTTAAACTTTCTAGTCATCTGGAAGTAGGTAATAATTTTGGTCTATATAGGTCAGTCAATAGTAGTCAGTAAGTAAACGATTTTCCGACCTTAATATCTAAATAATCGTTTGAGGTATATTTATGAAATTTGGAGCACATATGTATTGTATTGCAAGTCTCAATAAGCCAAGCCAAACTTGACATGTTTATGTGAGATAATTTTGAAGTTATGAAGAGGTGATAAGTGCTGTTCGTCAATTCCGTTGCCTCCTTTTATTGGCTCGACTTGACACGCTATCGCTAGATAGACCTTCTAAACTATTACAAATAAGGAAGACACCTTCACAAAATGTGTACAGCATTATGCGCATTTTCCGTTTAAATGTAAAAAAAATTAAGATTCGGAACAACTGATGAAGAGCCATGATAGTGTAGCTAAAATATAAAGAAATACGTAAATGCTACTTTAACAAAAACTTTTCAAGGTGATTGGCATTTTCCATTGAACTACACAACAATTAATTATCTGGAAAACTGATAGAGAATTATGATAGACCATAAGAAATAAGGAAATGCTGCATTAGTAAAAGCTGTTTAGTGTGGTAGACAGTTTACGTTAACAAATTAAATTTGCGCCCATCGTGACACAGTGGGATAGCGGCTGACTGCACACGCTATGGTTCTGGGTTCGATTCCCTCTTGAAGGATAACCATATTTATATGGTTTCCATTTATTCTCTCAAGCAAGACAAAGATAGGCTTAGACGTCTGCTGTGGAAGTCTAAGCGGCAAGAGCGAAAGATTACCACTATAAAGTAAGTTATTACAATTTTGAGTCCAAGTTTACTAGTCCATATTACTGATGGTGACGGTAAGATTTAAGTTTTAATATATTCGAATAAAATCAATTCGAAATGAGGCTTCAACGATAGATCGCAACGCAACGCAGTTAATATCTATTCTTGCTGTGAAAACAATAGCTCACAGGAAATTTTGAGTTTAGTATTAAGGGTTGCAATCCTACTAATACTATAAATGCGAAAGTTTGTGAGTATGGGTGGATGGATGTTTGTATTGCTTTCACGCGAAAAGTATTTAACGTATTTAAATGAAATTTTACAGCAATAAATCCTACTATATATTTTGTATAATTTGACCATAATATAAGCATAAATAACAAGTAAGTCGGGATAAGTTTTTGTTCACTGAGAGCTATCTTAGCATCCAAATATAATAGATGTAAATAAAAATCTTCTATACGGTATACTTCTGTATGGTTTATATTTAAGAGTATATATAATAGCCATAAATACAGTTAATTTGGATACTTTTTTACAAAGCACATTTTAGGGTATTTATCTTTTTTTTATTAAAGTCGATGCAATTGTTGCATACATAATTGTTGCATTTAGTGTAAAATAATATTGACTATTAATCAAGGTAATTTGGATCAAGACTTTAAAAGGTATATGATAAGATTGATTCATCCGACAAGTGAAACCCGTATATAAGTAAGTAAATAAGAAGAAATCCTTATTTAACCTTAAAAAGGAATGTAACTTCGTACTGTGTTTTTATATGTCTTAATGTATGTTTCACAACTAATATGCTGACCCATTTCTGTAAAAAAATCATATGGATAGTCTGAAGGCTGGGGAACTTTATATCAACATGCCACGTGGGCGAAGCTGAACCAAAAGCTTGTACTTAATATTAAGAATTGAAAGAACGCTAGAGCCTAATATTTATTAAAGCCAAATCGCTACTTAAACAAAAAAAACTCAATTGAAAACCTAATAAATTCTAGTGAGGCATGATATGTCAAAATATGGATATTCGTAACAGTCCAAAATTTACAAAAGGGGAAAAATGCGTTTTTCTTCATTTAGTGTTCACATTTTCTCTTACATTGATTTTAGTGATAATCTATTTATTTCATTTATATGTCATAAAACATGATTTGAAAGAAGTTTTTGACACCAGAAAATCTCTTTCGGCAAAGCAAGGTAAGTCGTATTTGTAAATACGGAAAAAACAACATTACAGTTAAAAATATTACTTACTTGAATACTAACAAAAATAAATTGTAATAACCGTATTAGAATTTTGACGTAGCCCGATGTAGAACGCATGGCTGAGCGGTCAGAGCGCTTGGACGGTTTCCAAGTGGTGCGGGTTCGATTCCCGCTGCGTTGAAATTTATATACGTTTTCTAAAAATATTTTTCAATTTCCCAAGTTTGGGAATAACACTTGACCATAATGACATCATTTTCGAAGCTAATATCTTACTAGGTACTGAGATGTACCTATCAATAAAAATATATTTCTATAACAATTTCTGTACATCTGCTATAACTTTAACATATTATTAAAATCTACACCAGATACTTAATACTCAACAATTACTAAGGCTAATAATCTTCATTGTATTACTGATATATCGTAAAAGTACAACAATTTACTTATAACTAATTCTAAGGTATATAAGTAAATTCTAAACTAAAATTTTCTAATATTAAGAAATTTTAATTATAACTTGTTTAAAAGTGTCTACCTGTAAACACGATTGCAATGGCTTTAAACCAGCAGTAATATATAAATTATTTTTATTTTCCCAGTTTGATATTTGAGTTTTCTTGTAGTGCATAGTAGGTACTTACTATATGCGTACGATAGTAATACATTACAGAACATCCTGTGGTGGAATATTTACCAATTGGAATATTATATTTGAATCAAAGTTCTTTACGAAAATATTTGTAATACAATATTACTTTCCTGGCGGTGGTCCGTTGCGCCAGCTCATTGTTTAGCAATTCGATCTGACCCCGACCTGTCACATTTGCTCAGTGCTTGGAAAATTCGTTATACTTATAACTTAGGTAAGTAAAATGGTATTTATATATTATTTACTAATGACTCGTGGCTTCGCCTGCACGGACTGTTGTTGTTTCATTTCACTCAAAACAACTACACAAAGCTCCAGCTATACTTTCTATAAACTTAAAGTAAATAAAATTAAAAGTTGAATAATACCTACCAGAACAAACCTACAAAGTAATTTAAAAAAATCTAACTAATCTATCGAAATACGCGAAGAAAACAAACAAAAATATGAATTAATAAAAAGCACTAAATACCACAAAAACATTTGTGAACACCCCGCCCCCGCCCCCGCCTTAGCACACCACGCGACTCGTCCACCGCTCACGCGAGCACCCCGCAGCCGCTTTCCATCAATGCGCGACTTTTCCTTCCGAGTAATTTTAAATATATCCCCTTAAATTATTTATTATAATTATGTACTGTAATGTACAATTTAAATCTAGACGAAATGCCAAAGATGACTATTATATTTATTCTGATAAGGATCAATACCAAATTGGAGAAAAGTTCAAGAAGCCCATTTACGGCGACCTTTTCGTAAAGCAATGATGTTCCTGGAAAAACTACAAAAAATGGGAGAATAAAGCCTATTTTCATCCCAAGACTCTCAAGTATCTTTATATGAAATTTCATCACAATCAGTTCAGCGGTTTTGCCATGATGACGTCACAGACAGATAGACACAGCTAATTACGCATTTATAATATTATTATGGGTGACGTCCATTTACTACATGTTGGCAAAGAAAATGATCCGAAATTATAATGAATTTCTTTATAGTGGTAATTTTAGTGTCTCTAAGTATTCCACATCAGACGACTGTAATTTTAAATACACCCATCCTCTGAAATGGAAATCCAGACACAACAATCGTTTGTATAAGACGTATCCCACTGTTCCACGATGGCCAAAAAGGTCAATAATTTCTATTTCTTATCAAAAAACTGCCCACCATGCTAATTCTATTACTAATGAAGTATTTACTTATTTCTTGTAGTTTAGCTGGACCATTATGGTTCAGTTGCACTGGATCTTTAAATTTAAAAGCAACTACTAAAATTTGTCACCATTTTATTTTTATTATTTTTTTTACAATTGTTATCAATTGTATCCCATTTATACTATATAAAGATAAATGTCTTATGTGAGAGCTATTTTAATTTAGTATACAAATTATATTTGTTATCTTAATGCAGATAACGCCATTAAAAGAAGTTTTACAGATAAAAACATCAAAAGAAGCTTTATACATCCTCATTTCGACAGTGATACATTCGCAGACAACATTGGATTGCTCCAACACGATTCTATACAAAGTTTACAAGAGTATAGAAGTATGTACCTACTTAATATACACAAATTCTTTAATTTTAACTTCATTCATGTTTACCATAAAACCTTAATCAATACTAGTAAGGGGGGCAAGCACTAGTAAGGGGATTTCAGTATATATTGGCACATGCCCATACCATGATAATTATAATTTTATATACAAAACATGTCATGTCACGTCATGTCATGTACAGAAACAAAACCTCATATCTGTGTTCTGTTTGGTTCTGCTTTTTCTGACGTGGTTAAAGTATTAATATTAGTTTAGCTACACGCGTCTCCTACATAAAGTACACTGAATACTTTTGATACTGGGTTTTGTTTGCCTAAACAAAACCTAGTATCAAGACGCTCTGCTCGATTTTGAGATATTACATTTAAAGAGTGCCAAGCTCAACGCAGGGATTTGTGTTACTAGAACGAGGATACGAAAATTACTTAAATGAAATTATCCCCCAAGTGGGTATCTAGTACGTAAATTATCGATATAATATATATATATATATATTGTTACAGTTAAAATCTGGTTATAATTAGTTACAACGTGTTTTCTCTAGTTAAAACTAGATTTTACTAAATGCCTCTGTTAAAATTACAATTTCCTTGTTCTATATTATTGCTTCATATATTTTTTAATTCAAGTATAACTAGTTGTTACTTTAGACTTATGTTACATTTATTATGTAATGAAAAACAAATGTATTAAAATATTTATTAAAAGTTCTTGGTTAATGTTAAACAACAATCATTATCTTACGAAAGGAAACTCTCTCAAAGGAACGATGTTTTAGCTTAAAATAGTTATAATCACTACAGAATTTAAAAAGTTTAACCTAAAAAAAATCGTATAAAGTCATTTGGATTTATTCCGCGTAAAGTAGTTTTACTAACTCACTTAGAAGTTTTATCTAATAAAAAATAGTTTTATTTAATATTCAACTTTGAACTTTACTTAAGTCTAGGTTTAGTAAAGGTGAAGTAAAAATTAGCTCTAACTAGGATAACCACGTTCTATCTTAAAATTGGTTTTAACTTTAACATATATAATATAAAATTACTTAAATGTCCACAGTTACGAATTCCAATAAAATGGTACCTGACGAAATATACGTTGCCAGCTGGAATGATAAAGGATATAATGGTAATGGCAATACTTTAAAATGTTTTATTAAATATCAGGATAAAAATAAAACCAGTTGAATAAATCTACCAAAATTAGTAAACGCGCACGCCCACTAACCTGCACATATTTAGTCCAGTATTTTTAACGCAATAAAACAATATTCAAAACTACAAGCCTGTTTCAGATAATACTAATTTAGAAACATACTCGGTTAAGGTAATAGATGGAAATAAATGTATGTTACTTCTAACACCAGTGCTAGAATTGAGAAATTATGAATTTTGCATTAATCTACAAGATGAAATAAGTAGACCGTTGGGTAAGAATTTTTTAATTTTATGTATTAATGTCAAGTTATTTTGCACAAACCGTGTCTTGACTTTGACTTCTGCCTACCAGTGAGAAATTGGCGAAGCCGAATAAAAATGAGTGTAGATGAAAAATGTGTGGCGTAATATTTATTAAGATTTTAGATAAAAGAATATATAAAAAAAACTCAATTTGTATATCTTAAGTACATATTGCTTTACAATAAAGGTTTATTTTTAATTTAAATAGCAAAATGTCTTCTAAACTTTCTTACTAAGTAAGTATATGTACGGAATAATTGTGTCAAATTCCGGTTTGTAATACCTACAAATTCATTCGTGAATAAAAATGTGTTTTACATTACAATATGACTTTCAAGCCTATAATTTATTAGGCTTAAAAGTCGTTAATTTTTTTTTTTTTTAATCTCTTTTCGTATTGCAATCTGTCAACATTGCGTGACATTCAGCGGTAGGTGCGTCATATGTATTGTTGTCATGTAAAGGCAGTGCAACCTGTGTTGCTGACCAAGTTGCGACCAGACTTGATGACTGAAATAAGTAACCAGGCATGGATTTTTTAAGCCTGCGATATATTCAGGAAAGCAGCTGCACAATATTTTTTTCCTTCAAAAGCACTCACAATTTTTTCACACAGTCTATGAATCTGATCAATGGTGGAATGTTGATATCGAAATCCAATTGATGATTTGGTATTATTTTTCTTTTATCACTTGAAGTGGCGATAGGTAGCAGGCTAATAGGCCTGTAGGACTTCGGGTCATCCGGGTGCTTGTCAGGCTATGGGATCATTATTATTTGCCAGACTTTCCATTGTGGCAACAAGAATTTTAAATTTATCATAAAGTTTCAAGATTGCGGTAGTTGCTTTAGTAATTGACCAGTGATCGTAACCAGGCCCTTTTTTGGATTCGATATTCCTAATTGCACGTACAACTTGTTCCTTAGTGAATTTCGGTATAATTTTAAATTACTTAAGTACCCTAAATTTTTTTCGGTGGAGTGAGCTTCGGGTGGTGTGTAAATACGGATTTTAGGTATGTAGAAAAGACCTCCACTATTTCAGTTTCCGTTCGGCACTTGCCATTTGGCATTAGGCGCGGGTAAATTAGTTAGAGGCTATTTAATATTTTTTGTAGCTTTCCATGTTGAACAGTCCGAACAAGCGGTTGCATCAAGTCTACTTAAAATATTCAAACTAGTAACAGCTTTAGTAAGCACTCTAGTAGTGTAATATAATCGCTTTTTTAGTCGGGGACATTTGTTTGATTGCCACTGTTTTCGGAAATTTATTTCTTGCTTAAGAGTTCTAATATATTGTTAGCTACCCAGTAATCATCAGTTGTTTAACTAATAATTGAGGGGTTGTATTGAGAGCTCCACGCAGCATCTTGTACAGTTTTCGTAAATTGTTAAACAGCAGCAATGACATCTTCCGTCTTTAATTTAATTGGATCCTCTAGTGCTGTAGACAAGGCGGCGAAGCAATTACCAATTCGTTTTTCTATTATATAAGACGCATTTAGGTTAATTCTCGATTAAAGCACTTGACAGATAGATAATGATTGGTGAGTGATCTAATGATATGTCTTGGAAATTCCTTTTTGTAACTTCAGGTGTTTTATTTTCATCTGTAGGCCACTTTGTGGGTTCACCAGTCGATAGCACTTCTAAGTTGTTGGTTTGGACACATTTTAAGAGTTCTCATACTCGTGGTAAAGTTACCCTAGAGTCCCAGAAGGTATGCTCAACGTTATAGTCGCCACCCACGATAAAGGGATGGCCGAGAAAACTAAAAAAGTAATCTAAATTATTTTGCATAATACTATATCGAAAAGTATATAGCTGTAATTGTTAAGTCACTAGTCCAATCAGTTACAACAATGCTAGTAGCTTGAAGGTAATCTTTGGAACAAGATGAGGACTCGTAATGTTTAATGTTACTCTTTATTAGGATTGCTGAGCCGCCATGAGCTTTTCCATCGGGATGCATTGTGTTATAATGAGTAGCCTGGTATTTTGAAATAACTTTTATTGATAAAGTAGGTTTCTGAAACTAAAATAACATATTCTTTATACTTTTAAAAATAATCTTCACTCTTCCGATTGATTTGCATTCCAAATGCAGGTGTTTAGTGGCCGGAACGTGAGGCAAGTTTTAACATGAGTTCTATACGTAATATTGTTACGGACAGTATTTGATTAATAACAGTTTGCATAATTTCGTTTATTTTGAGTAGTGTGGTTTCTGAGTTTGTTTTATTTTCTGTGTTGACGGTACAGGTGCTTTTTCTTGTAACACTGTGAAGTAGCTTCTAGAATATGTAATTTATATTTAGTATTATTTTGATAGTTCTGAAATAAATTCGTCTATTATTAAAATAACGACTGGAAGGGTTTAAGTGAATATTAATAACAATATAAAATAATAGCAGAAGCCAGATATTATACAGTACAGAATATTTTGTTAAGAACCCAAAATCTCAAAATATTAAAATTTTACAGAGTGGGGGGCAGCAATAATAAATTTAAGAGATAAGGAATTTATTGGCTTTTTTTCCTGGGGTGAACGGCAACCACAGGTATTACCAACGGTTACTTTAAATATAACACATTATACTAAATGGTTAGATACTTTTTTGTTATAAATAAAATATTTGTTCAACATAAAAATCATCAGTATTTTATTTCTTAATAGCCTTAGAGTATTAAACATTTGTTTGTTTTAACGCATTTACAATTGTTGCTGAACGTTAAATAACGGTATTTAAAACAATTCCTGGATAAAGTATGTATTGAAGATACAAATGATTAAATTACAATAATATTTATTAGTTGTAAATATTTTTTTGAAAAATATTGCACAAATCAAATATGAAATTTATCTATTAATTTGAAACCATATTCAAAACTTTATTAATAAGATAGTCACTACGTTTCCCGCTAGTCTATTGACTTACTTTCTTCCTGCTTTCTAAGCCCCTTCTTGACGTCACTATAACTTGGCAGCACCGGCACCTTTGGGAAGTTTCAAGAATTATAATCAGATATATATGTCTACTGGCACCTTTGGGGAGTTTCAAGATTTATAATCAGATATATAAGATATAATCAGAAAAATATACCTGACTTACTCACATGACGTTAGAATAGAAAACTTCGGATACCCAGTACGCAATTGAAAAGGAAAAGTATGCTGTGGATTGTTTTATTTGACAATTGAGAAATTGTGTTAAAATTTTTATATTATTAAAATATTTTTCATACATAAATATTGACGTACGAAATATATCTTAACAGTGCTTTAAAAATATGTAATATTACTTTGTCTGTTCTAAAGTCACATTTGTTTTTGTTAATATACGTTAAGATAGATATAATATTATATTATCATACAATTTTTTTAAAATTTAATTAATTATTTGGCACTTGGACGACGAGATTAACCACGTGGAATATAGATGCGACTAACATGATACCAATTGTACAATTACCATGTTAATAGTGAAGAGCCTTAACAATATCTCAATAGGCTATCACTTAAGTGAAGAGAAATAAGCCAAGACTCGGATACTGAATAACCAGTTCTTGACCAAGTTGGAGGTCTACAACTCCTCTCCTGTAGGTAGACAGTAAGCATTACTATTATTAGTCTGTATGAATATACATACAGTCCATGGCTTTTATTCTTGTCCCACCATTGAGAGCCATTTTTAACACAATTAAATAAAAAAATATATTAATATTAAATAGCTTCATACTTATCCTTACAGCACACCCTATTAAATAACAAAAAATTAAAAGCAAATCATTATTTATGTAATAAAGTGAGATTGGTTAAAACAATAATTGAATTATATTTTTTTAACATTTTTTAAAGTGTCATTTGCACGATAATGAAATTGAAAAATACATATTACATATGCTACTATAATATAAAGTAAACATACTCGCACCTCTACCATCCTCATACCTCAGAGTACTTTAAGTCAAGGTTATGTTTTCTTGGTACCAACTATTCCCTCCACCTCAGATTTAATATCTTCACCATTATTCACTCTGTATAATGAATTAGAATTGCTCCGTTACACTCAAACCAATGATGACTCTTTTACTGACAAAGCTGCGATTCTTTGGAATATCATACTGCATAAAATATAATAAAACTTGTGAATAATGGTGAAGATATTAGATTTTTATTTTACAGGGAAACTTTGGCTACAATCATCATAATTATTCATTGCTTACTTTATTACACCAACAAGAAAAAAGGTAGTACAATTTTGGTGTAAAAGCAGACTTATAACCACAGATCTCTCTCTCTCTCTCTCTTCCAGGCCAAAAAGATAAGAATACACAAGGGTTTTAGCTGATTATGCCTAAAAATACTTGCTCTAGATTTCAATACATCTTAGAAAAATAATATGATTTGCCAAATTTCAGATTCACCTGAAAACTAGTTTTGGTTGGACACTACAAAAAATTTTACATTTTATAAACTATAAAAATAATAAGCAAATAGCCCAACTGCAACTAATAAAAACAATAATTATTATAATTAATTAATTGGAATATTTATGAAGGAATAATTAATAATGTTATTAATAAGATAACAATTTATATCTATTATTACTCAGATATATACACTTATTTGATGATAAAATTTGTTAATTCAACTGCTCAACAACTCTGTAAATGAGTTCAGAATTCCTGCCAATTATGGCACTAAAATGTGCAAATTGAGCACTTATCACATCACCAATATCACAACTGTAAGGAGAATTTACAATGGAGATTGATTTGTAAAAAAAGAGATAGTTACACTATTCTAAATTGCAAGTCCCTATGACATAATGTACAAATATTTTCAATATATTTATAACAAAAGGTTAATAAAAAAATAATATTTTACAAAGGTTATAATTTTATTATATTTCATTTATTTATATAAACATTTACATAGAGGGCTAAACAAAGAACATTAACAAACATTGAATATAAAGGAGAGACAGGAGACTTTATAACTTAACTTTGTTATATCTAATACACACATAAAAATCTACAAAGAAGACACAAACATTACCATACACTGAATATTAAGGGGACAGGGATCCAGGGGGTCACTTCCCTGGTAATGAGTTTTTGTGTGAGTATGAGTAACAATTTTATGAATTCATTTTTTATTCTAGCAACTGAGTGCTAGTAACACGCAAAACCAAATGAAATGTAAAAGAATAAAATTATGAAAAATGATGGCTCCTTTCAGCATGTATGCATGTTTGTAGATCTCTCCGTTTTAACAATCTTTTTTTGTTTATTTGTTTACAGAAAGTGCGTCGAGTCAATCTTAACTTTCCTCCCCTTTACAGTAGCGACTTCGTCCCGAAATAATATTGTACAACATTGCGAAAGGACGCTGTATCAAGTATTGATTAGTTGTTTCACGAAAGGAAGCTATATTTTTGTTGTGTAATTTAAAACGGAGTTCGCAAGTGCTACGTTGTGCTCATTTGGATTTGTGAAAATATGTTAAAACAAACATTTAAAAAAACGTATAATAATTTTGTTTAATTTCAAATACCTAATCATATCTATTACTTACAAGTAAATAATAATGAAAATATATCTTAAATATTTATATTAATATGTACTAATATAATAATATGTTCGGATTCAATTTGTAGAAAAAAATGAAGCAAGGGCTTTATTTTACAGTATATTACTTTAAGATAAGTAAATATATTTCGTGTTTTGAAAACAAAAATGTTCAATGACTTTGACAATGGTACAATAGTATAATTTATTTCACAGATGCAATATTATTGCTATGCTAAGAAACCTAAAATCGATTTAGCAACTCGATGTAATATATCGCATGTATTACAAAATTATTGGGAATTGCTTATTATAAAAGAAATGCTATGCCCATTAATACTCTAACTCCATACAAATAATGTGCTATAGTAAAACGCATACCTAATCATACTCATTAAATCCCACTAAGATATACCAGTAAATAGTTATATAGTTTTCACTGGAAAGCTCTCTGTTATATAAAGTATCAACTAAAGTTATACTAGTCGTTAACCAAATGAAGTGTCCTCGTTTGGTTTTAAATATCTTCTAGAAATTTATTACATTTTACATTTTTCACGTAACTTGTGAATCATGAATAAAAAATATTTTTTTGTTTCATTCTTATTAGTTTTCGACATACTTCATTTTTGTCTTCTTGCATCTTAACTTTTAATCTTAAGACTAAGTTCTCTACATTTCACCTCTTTTATTTATTAAGGGTGTATATAAAATGTATTTCTGATTTGGATTTGATGATTCTGAGAATATAATAATTGAAATACATAAGGTACTGAAAGATTAAATGTATAGTTAATGCAAAATTAAAGAAAACGATCATTAAAAATTACTGATATTTTTAAGAACATTTTATAATGATTACAATTTATTATATTAAATAAAGCAATAACATTTATAACGAGTTTATGTTGATGTATGTGTGAATAAAACAGTGCTTACGATATAAGATAAAATGTTGAAAGATTAAAGACTCTTATATATATACACAATACACATTACACAATATATATAATAGACAATACACATATATTTAAAAAAAATAACTCTCTCTCTATGCTCTCGCCTCTGACAATGTAAATCAAGTATTTGAAATTTTATTTTTTTCAACCTCATCCTTTTTTCCTGGAAAGCATCTCTCCGCCAGGATCTGAGACATTGGGTGCTAACTGGTGGAACTAAATACCGTGCTTTATTGTGTGTCACTAGAGTGTAAAAATGAAAATAATTTTAATGGAAACACTCTTCTGAGTGGGAGTCAAACCCACAGCCATCATAAGACCATCGTGTCGCAGTGTGACAGCGTCTTAATTTATAAGTGATGGTTTAAGTTTTATCAAAGTTAATGAATATAGTTAATGCAAGAAAGGTAATAAAATATAGTTTCAATAAATTGCTATCATTTCATTATCTAATACTAAATAAGATTTAAAATGCTTGTCCCTACTTAAAATAATGTTACGGGGACAATTAAAATATCAGAAAATGAAGTTTTTATCATAATACATTGTATTATTGTATTACTTGTATTATTAAATCTAATCGATTTAATCGACCTGTATTCTGATGTTAATCGATAGTTATAAAAAGTTACAAGAATCGATTCTATAATCCTAATACTAATAACTGAAAATATTCTATATATTGCCACTAAAAATAAAACAACATTATGCATTGTTTTTTTTATCATTATTTTTTTATTGAGTTTTAATAGAATCTTAATTATAAGTTCATGATTTTTTGTGTATTATATTTATTACAAAATATCCGGATTAATTTTTGTATGTCCATAAATGTTAATAATGGCTGTTTTTGACTTTGCGGCCATAAAACAGAGAAAAATAAATGTTTGACTGACTTTTGCTTTTAGATAAAAAAACAAGTACAAAATTTTAAAAAACTATTTATTCTTATAAATCAGTGAGTCAGAGTAAATTATTTTATTGCGTAAATAGAAAATAAAACTCATTAGCAAAATTGGAATTGTTTGTATGCATGTATTATAGGCGCGATTATGTTGACATTCAATATGGCGGTATGTCGTCAGTGCTGTGCTGTGTCGTGGTGAGATTTGTTAATTTTAAACATAGTGTTTGTACACTTTCTTAATGATTTGATTTCGTTTAAGTCTAATTTATAAAATGGCAGAATTTTATATGCGTTACCACGTGAGCTATTCTATATATTAAGTAAAGTTGAGCGGCATTGTAGTACAACGTTATAATTTCTGCACATCGTCGGTCGGGTTGGGCGACCGATACCTACCTAGATAGCAATAATAAAATGTAGCACGATATGACCCTTCGTTATAATTCGATTCTATACAGGATATTTAGTGATAATTGGTGATTATATTTATGTTTAGATGATTATTTTATGTACATTAAGTTCTCACGGTTCGATATTCTGATTATAGAGACTTTGGGCCTTCAATTGGATAATATTTTAATTAAATCATCTGTTCATGGAAAAAAGATCGCCTGACTTGTCTCAGCCAAGTAACAGGGCAGCTGCAGGGAAAAGTATGTTATATCCATCTGTTTTTGGTTTGAAATTGTTCATGGTGGTTGAAGTTATGGTGAAAATATGGGAAAAAAAGAAGATAAATCCTTCATTTTTCTTGAACCGTACTGAAGTTCAAGCAATGGGCACGTCATGGCGTTGCCATTCTTGGAGTCAGACTGTGCACTGTGTTATTCATTGTTTCAAAGAGACTGTTCTTGTAAAAGATCCCAATGCAAATGAGAAAACAGAGAGGTTTATCATTTTTTTCTTTTGGGTAGTAGTTACAGAGATAACTCAAAAATGTAAAACATGGTGTAGGGTAAACCAGCTTATGCACAGCAGAGCCCCGATTCAGCAAGCATTGAAGACATCTGAGGACCTAGTTTAGTTTCACCCTAAGTAGCTTTTCTTTTGTAGCACAAGTGATTTGGTGTTAAAACAGTGACTTTAAAGATTACTTGTGTTCTCCTTGACACTAAGACAAAAAAATGTGATTTGATTTCTAGCTTTATATTGATGTATAAACATTAACACTACACCATTTTCTGTGATATATTGCTAAAAATACTGAGATTTTTGACCTATATACAAGTAAAACAATAACATCAAAAAATGTCAAGCAATCCTCAGTGGAAGATGTTCCAGCCGCCAGATTCGATTTCCTCCCCTTTACAGGACATTTTAGATCTACAACAATCAAACATGCAGGCTAAACAAGTTTTTCGTAATGGTAAGTAAGAATTTTGTTATTATACTTTTTTTTTTACATTTCATTTATTTTCAAATATAATAAGATATATGGATAGATTTATAAAAAGGTAGATAGATTAAACTCTTTATTGCAAACAACAAAACAGAAAACAACATATACATACATAATTACAACATGTAAAGGCAACCTTAACACTATTAGTGATGTCTTACAGGTAACTTTAGGCAGAAGTATACATTTAAAATCATAGAACAATGTGGGGTGTAAAAAATATTAAGGAAAAACAAATAATAATAAATTTTACATTATGCATAATACATATATACAAAATATATATTTATTTATGTGTGTGTAAGATATTGAGAATGCATTGTTTTTTTTTTGTGTTTGTGAACATACATAACATTTTTCAATATAAAATAATAATTTTAAATTATTATTTTGTTTTGTCAAATTGTGACATTTGTAGTGTTATTATACAAACATTACATTTAAAAATGTTATGTTTTATTTCAATATAAAGTGTCTGTTTATTTTTCATATAATTTATAATGTTCACAATTATCATAGTAATTTTTTTAATATAATTGATTAAAGAAGTCCATGTTTTGTCTAAAGGTTCTTATAGCAGTGACTTTCCAAGCTCCCCAAGAGATAACTTTAATAATATGGGCAACAAGAGTGGTGGCAACAGATTCACTCTTGGCAATTACAACATGGATTCATGCCCTATGGGAGACTCAAATGTGTATTCATCTAGTTCAAGTAACAATCAATCCCAGTATGATTCCACAAGCCACCCACCTATTAGAGAAACGGGTATAATTGAAAAATTGCTTGTAAGTATTTATTTTTTATTTGCCATAACAAGTCTGTGTTTGTACAAAGTATTGTATTGTAGCTAAGGCATATAAAAAATATCTGATGGGGTTGCCTTCAAAGTAATGTAGGATGGTGTTAAATTATTTTATTCTTTTTGGTATTGTGATTTAAATATGGTATTTTGATTATGATCTTGGTAATATGTAAAAATAGTATTATATTTTCATACTAAAATATAAGCAGGTATTATTAGTGCAATTGGAATAATTATACTTGTTACTAAATTGGAGCTAATTTAGTAATTAATATAATTATTCCTATTGGAAAATAATAGTGAAATAAACTTTTATTGTAGCATTCTTATGGATTTATACAATGTTGTGAGAGGCAGGCGAGACTGTTTTTCCACTTCAGCCAGTTCGGCGGTAATATAGATCACCTGAAGATAGGGGACCCTGTTGAGTTTGAAATGACTTACGATCGTCGCACAGGGAAGCCGATAGCCTCTACTGTGACTAAGATAGCACCTGAGGTAGTACTGAGTGAGGCAAGAGTGACTGGTGTTGTAACTACTGAAGTTAAAGGTGAAGGCTCAGGTGATAACACAGGCCGGATCTCATATGAGAATAGAGGAGAATGCTTCTTCTTGCCATATACTAAAGATGATGTTGAAGGCAATGTCACATTACGTACTGGAGACGCTGTCAGCTTTCAGATTGCTACCAACCAAAGGTAGGATGTATAATATACTAGCAACCCACTCATGGCCAACCAAAAGAGTGAACTCTTATATCTATTCTGTGTTTTTTGCATCCTTTTCTTTTAACAGTGAAATTCCTGAAAAAATTTAAAAAAATGGGAGAAAAAGTAGCCTTTGCTCATTTCAAAATCCTCGAGTATCTATATAACACATATCCACAATCGATTCAGCAGTTTCAGTGGCACATTTATAATATTAAGTATTGATTACTTTCAAAATCATTTTTCACACATTTACCTTCAAACTTATAATTATATTCTGGTAGTGTTTCATCATATGGCATATGGATATTAAATAATTACTTTATATTGATAAATCATTTTGTTGTTAAAATATTAGTCTCAATAAATATTATCTCAGAATCTGATTAATAAACTGTTTGTATAATACATATTTAATAAATGCCAGATTAAAAGTCATCCTTTGGTAATTATCAATTAATTTACTTTACTGTAATTTTAATTCAAAATTTTTATTTTATTAAAATAACTTTGTGTTTAGCTATGTTTAAAGTGTACAAGATTGTAATATTTATCTACCATCCATATGTAATAGGTCATTAACTATATAGATGTATGAAAAACTCCAGAAGGTTAGTTTACAGTACAAAATCTAACATAGCGCAGACATTAAAATGTTATTCTCAAGACAATTTCTACTATAACATAATATATATACAAACTTCATAACTATTTATTTAATCTGATGTAGAAAGTTATATTTATATATATATATGATCTGTCTAAATTAGAAAACTCTTTCTTATATTCAGGGTATCATGGCGGATCCTTTTTTATTTATTTTAAAAATCCTCTTGCCATCCATAACAACACAGGGACATTTATAACAGCAAGCTTTAGAATTAATTATAAAATGTAAAGGTTTTGGAGTTTTGATATTGGAGTAAGGTACATCTTTAAGGCTTTTTCGCCGCAATCTAATTGGATGTTCTTTTTATAGAAACATTCAAATAAATAATGGTGTTTAATTTGGTATAATTTGAATATAAATGTTATAAAAAAAATTAAATGAAATATTTAATCATCTGTAGTGGACGTAATCAAAAAACATTTACTAATTTGTATCACACTTGCGTATATATATTGCGTATTATGATTTTATATTATAGTACTTTCATTCTTATTCTGCCTAAACAGAATGAAAGCGCCACGTGAAAAACGAATGCGACCAGTGTACTTTCCTGTTAAACAAGTTAGAAAAGAAATTATGTATAGGTTTTCCTTCAAAGGAAACAAATTTAAAAATAATATTACAGAATTTTTTTTTTTTTTTATTATTTTATGTAAACAATGAACAATGTGACTCTTGGTTTCATGAGATGGGGCTTCATTATACCATTTTCTCTATATAGGCTATATTAGTAATATAGCCACTCACTTCAAAGCATTCAGTAAAGTGAAATTATAAATATATGTATCTTCATATTTAGTACACATATGCACATAATGTAATGCCAAAAATAGTTAACGACTCATTCCTACACCTTTGGTATAGTTTCAAAAACGGAATACTTATGTATGACGATGTTTCAGAGGCACATTGGGTGCTTGTCATGTACGTTTTGAGAACCCTGCACACCCAGTCAAGTATCACGGGGTCGTATGCTCAAAGAAGGAGAATTTCGGTTTCATAGAAAGAGCTGATGTTGTTAAAGAAATATTCTTCCACTATTCTGAGGCTAAGATAAAGGAAGAACTATCGTTGGGTGATGACGTCGAGTTTATAATACAAACCCGAAACGTAAGTGGTTTTATCAATTTATCAATTTACAATTTTATAACTTTTATATCAATTTCCAGAGTGCGTGATTCCGACTCGCCTTCATATTCCTTAGAGTTTATTGTATATATATATATATATATATATATATATTACATATACATGAGCGTCGTACGTTCGTAAATCCTACATGGTAAGACATGTAGGATTTACGAAACCGTTATTATTGCGGTCTAATGGAGAATAACATTTAAAATGGTTATTATGTTTTGGCATCCTGTATTTTATAACAAAGTCACAAAGACTTTTTTATAATACATGTCGTCGTAGATTATGTTATTATGTGAACACATTTTAACTATATTCAGTAACTCGATACATAAGGTTGGGCCCGTTTACAAAGAGAGTTAACCTTATTGATAATTAATGTACAACGATCACCTGCATTATGTGATAGTCACTCAAAGGGGTCTCTCATCGCGGCCGGCTCAATTTTGCGGCCTATTCAGCTGCAATTGAACAAAAGTTGTAACTCACATGTGATGAGTTCAAGTTTGTGTTGTATATAGGACCGGATCATGAAGAATCAAGTAAATTTCAATATAAAATTATTCTATTTCATTTTTCTTTGAAACATTTATTTAAAAATATATAACGAACAAACGCATCTTTATCTACATGTACTGTTACTTTTTACTGTTACATTTTTGTCATATTCCTATTGTTATTTTGATTTCAGTTAATGAGTATGTATTCATATTCTTAAAGGTTAGATAATCTTAATTTGATTTCATTTTTATAAAACATTACATGCAATAATGCCAATGCTACAAAGCTTACTACTTACTTTTAATATATTTAACCTGTTCTAAAAAAATATTTAAATACTTGAAATTATAATAACTCAATATTCAGCAATTTTTGATAACATATAGAAATTTTAAATGTAGATTGTAATTTGATTTAATTAGTATAATTTTTGTTTATTAATGTTGAAATCATAATTAAAACACGAAAGATTTACCGCTCAAGTGTGGTAAATTAAAGCAATTACTCTTGTTAATTTTTGCAAATGTGAAGCATTATATTTATGATTAGAAATAACTGGAGTAATCACACAAGCCAGTAATCGTCCTCAAGGAAAGTTAATGTATCAAATATAGTATTTCTGTCTGTCTACTGTTCGATAATTCTGCTCTAGTCATTATAAATTATAATAGTTTGTTCTATAAATTTCCTGTTGATAAATTTGTGTAATATCTCCGTATTATTTGATATTCAGGAGAGAATAAAAAAGTAAGAAATACACAAAAATTTCAATTCTTGTAGAAAATTAGGTTTATAAAAAATTACGTATTAATTTCACACTAGTCATTTATTTAAATATGCTAGAAAGTTTAGGTACGAGGTTTGAATATTATTGTTCGGTTTAACTTTTACCATATTTATACATTTTCACATAAATAATAGATTGTCTATTGACCGTCCCCATTCAAAATAAAGATGAATGCGGCACATTAAGTAGCTGTCTCAAATAAAACATGTATAGTAACCGTAATACCATATGATAAATACTGACGAAAAGCTTATGTAGCTTCCATCACACATCATGGTCAGCACTACTAGATAAATACTACTTTTTGTCTAGGGAAAAGAGGTGGCATGTAACATAACGAAGTTACCCAGTGGCTCAGTGGTGTTTGAAGATGTCAGCCCAGAAATAATGCGTGGTCAAGTTTTAAAGCCTCTAGAACGTGGTAACATGGCACGAGTGACACAGAACGATCCCCTGCCAGGCAGGATCCGATATCGTGCTGCTGACCACTCCGAAGTTGAGGTAAGTAAATAACATTTACACCAAAGAGGCAACTTTCAATAATACACTTTTTGCTTGTTTACTCCGCAATACATCTTAGCGAGATGGCATCAGCGGTTAAGTATAAAAATATTTACACGAACAATAAGGTTGAATAATTATAACATTATATTGGTTTATTATATGTCGATTAATATAAACGCGATGATTTTAAAGTATATAATAATAACTATTTAGAAACTGAAAATAAGAAAACTTGAACGAACATTTCTTCCTTTAAATATAAGTCGCAACGAATAAGAAAGCAGAAAAAAAATTCACAATTTCCATATAAAATGAAATCATTTTAGTGCATAATTCCGACGGGTATGATTTATTTTGATACCAGCTTAAAAAACACCAACGAAACGAAAATTAAAAAATTAATTAATTAAATTATGTGAAAATACAAAATTTACCCATATTTAACCTAGTGTATTTTTAATTTTTTTATATTAGGCAACTTGAAATTTTCATATTCGGTAGTGATGATGATACTCCTTTATCTGTGTATACTTTTCAAGTCATCATAAGTTACTTTTATAATAAGTCTATTTAAGTTATCGGTGCAAAAATATTTTCTATACTAATATTATAAACAGCTAAAGTTTTTAACTTTGTTTTGTTAGTAGGAGGTAATCTTCGGAAATACTGATCCGGTTATAAAAATTCTTTCACTAACAGAAACTTACACAATTCAATAGTGACATAGGCTATATTTTATTTGCTGTTTTAGCGTTTTTGTTGTATACGCGGGCGAAGCCGTGAGTCAAGCGGGCCGTAGTATATAATATTATTTATATTTCTGCCAAAATAAATCAACCTTTTCAATTTGGATTAAATTATTTCCTTTTATTTATTTTATTAAACCTTTTGTCGTAGTCGTGTTTTTAGAAGGTGTCTACGACAAAGTAGAAGCAACGGCTTCTAAAATAATTATCAATGTAAAAGAAATATGTTTGTGCGTCAAAATATTTTAGTACGTATTATATACTCAATAGTGTATGTTTTTGGTATTGGAGAAAATACATTTTAGAAAACCCGACGTTTCGTACACTTTACAGTAGTCCGTGGTTACAGGCAGACTGGACTGAGGTGGCATTCGCCTGACATTTGACATAATTACTATATCAAACTACCCTAGATTCCTCGCGAATCATTCTAATAATATTTCTAGATATATAAATCTATTTCCCTAACGAGAATATGAGGTTTATCAAACCTGATGTAGTGGTTCAGTATTTCGGTTTGTGCTCACACAGCTGGCATTAAGGCGCTAAGTTATTTGGTCACATCACCTTACGTAAACCTCTGTTGAGGCCATAAAATAAAAAGAAATTGTCCCAGTGGGCAAATTGGACAGGAGAAGACTTCAAAAAAGTGTTCGGACTGACGAAGCCATGATCGTAATATTTATTGCGAATGTCAGAGGGTGCGGTGCCTTTATTCAAGCATGCTGGTGGTTCAGTTATGTTGTGAGGTTGCATCTCAAGTAATGGAACTAGAAGTTAAGTCAAAATCCGAAGGAACCATGAACAAGAAGGAGGACAAATTCTTCAGGAAAATGCTGCCCGCCCGGGTTAAATGTAAATGAAAATAGTTTCGTTTTCAATGGATCTTAATGAAGATAAGAATCCAAAACATGGCCTGCCCACCTCAGAGGCCAAATCTAAATCCAATCAAGCTTTAATGGGAGGAGCTTGATGAAAATCGGTGTCCGATACAATCGATAAATTGCATGCCACAATGTAAGAAATATGTAAGGGTGGATTTATGCATCATGGAAAAACAGTTTTAGTTATAATAGCATTATTTTAATAACTGATTAATGGTATTACTAATTTGATGATTAAATTTTATTTCTTCGATTATTACGACAAAATTTCGACTAATTAAGGCCATAAATATTTTTGACCAGTGTACGTATTTTTGTCAGCTTTAGCCAATTTTTATTGAATTTTACAGTATAAATTAACTTCATTCAATATTCTTTTATTTCAATATTTTCCTCTATATAACTCAGGAGCGAGTAAAAACCGTACAACGACCTACATTTTGTAAGGATTCGATTTCGCAACGCTGATTATTCTGATAACAATTTATATAAGATTTGGACTGCAATGAGAATAGGCAACTTCGAATTCATAATTGCTTTTAAAATATACACAATATACATTTTATTTGATTTTGTTTTAAAATCTACAAGTTGATAAGATCTTTCGACATTTTTCTTAATTATTGGAACCTAAGAACTATGGCTGTATATAAATAGGTGAATTCACTGATATAATATAAATATCTGTAAGTGGATACAGACACTACAAATATTCGTAAATAGTTCAAAAAAAAATATCACAATTCAACCTCCCTTGCACTATATGACTAATTGATCATTTCTGAGATGTAATATGATGTATGTATTAATAAATGTATTATTTTCTAATACACAATATTACAGAAAACTGTGGCTTTCGAATGTCTCGCTCCATCCCGGTTGAAGCAATTACAATTTGCAATATCAAAGCTCGAGTGAGAATGGTTAATTAGTTAAATTGATTGAGTTTCTCGTTTTAGCTAGCAATACAATTTGCGTTACATGCGATATAATTGTGTATTTGCAATTTGTTCCATCACATGGGGATTATTAAAGGTACATCTCGGTACGGTAATTACATAAAAATATAACGGTGATCATTTTGTGTAACAATATTAAAAAATTAATGTACATACAAAAAATATCTAATATTGTGACAACTGTAAAACACAATATTAACAATGTTAAGAGACAGTGTGCAAAATTAGAATTTCTTGCACTATCATATTTATGAAAACGAAGAAAACTGTCTTTTGTCAAATAAATATTTAATCAATCATTCCATAATCGAGAGGCTGTTATTGTGAAAGAGTTACAATGAAAGCAAGAGTAGTGTAAAGAAGCTTAAAGTTCCAAAAAATCAATACGCTCGTTTGGGTAAGGTTGAGTGTATGGATCGAACAGTATACAGTAAAGAAGTATACGAATAATATGAGTATTCCTCCAAAGACGAAGCCACTTTTTGCTTTTAGAGAAACTCAGATATATTCATACTGTTTTAATTCGAAAATGAACCGAATAACAAGGTTTTGTAGCCGTTCAACTTGGTTTAATTGCTTCTCTTTTAAGTCGAGATAACATTTGTTAACTTACTACAATTATACAGAATAGGCAGAAAATTATGCAATCTTAATAGATATCTTACCGATGCAAACTTCTTCCTAATCACTTCACTCAACTATGGATCCCAGAAAATATTTTAGTCAATAATAATCTCAAAATTTTTAACGGTCTTACAGTTCTGTATTATTTGGCCATTTAAAAGTACAGGAGGTTGTATTTTCTCCTTAGGTCTTGTTAAATCTTGACATGAGCTTTGGACTACTATAATATAATTATTGTTTGAATACTAGTCCTAGTGGTTGAATTTAACGACATACCTCCATTACTACTCCACCTGGATATACTTAATTAGTTACAATTTATGAAACCGATTGTAGGAAGTAATTCTGAGAACTTAAAACGGCAATATATCTGAAGGTCATTTGAAAAGGTGTGGTGGAGAGAAGTAAAAAAAAAAAGATGAAAACACGCCACCCTGCTAAAACCCGGCCAAATTTGAATTATTAATTCGAATACGCTAACGGTGTCCAAGCAGGTAGTTGCGAAACCAGTCAATTACATTAGGAGATATGTTGAGATAAGCTAAAGTAGCGAACGTGATATCGTAATCATCTATGGTTCCAAAAGCATTACTGAAATCCAGAAACGTTAATATCGTCACCTGTTGCGTGTACCCATATGTATATTATCAGTTATTTTAACTAAATGCCGTTGTCGTGCTATGACTTTGACGAACACCGGATTGTAAGGGATTAAGAAGATTGTTTTGAGTAAGGAAATGTGCGAGTTGACATTGCACTAAATGTTCAAGGGCTTTCGACAAGAAAGGAAGAATGGAAATTGGACATGAAGGAATATTCTTTTTGGGGTACAGGAATTATTTGTGCTTCTTTCCAAGCTGAAAGGAATTCACTGAAATTAATGGAGTAATCAGAATAATAAATTCCGCATCATCTAGTGTCATTAAATACTTCGCCCGTCATTACTCATGACATGTTATAGTTTTGAATAATAAGTAACAATAGTAACTTACATTTATTTATTGGGATATGGTTTATGTTGTAACAACAAAGGACACTCTACTTAGAGGACATAAGGTCAAGGAAATATCCAGTGAACAATAATTAAACTTTTAGATTTAATATTTACTTTATAAACCTTATAGAAAGACGCCGGAAATTTTTGTTATAAAAAAATGAAACCAAGGAAGATAAATTCGAAGTAATGAAATTATTTAGGAAGCAAAAAAATCTATCAGAGAGGACCATAGCAACTCTAAAAAATAATAATCGAAAAAAAACTACACATTAAAGTTTAAAAAGAGGCAACTAGGAATTAACAACACATAAGACGTGGATTCAAAATCTAAAACACAGTCAGAACGTAACAACAAGCAAGTAAGACATTCTAAAACATGCCACGGAATCTTATAAACACCTTTATAAAAAATCACTAGAAAAAACAATTATACACAGAAAGAAATGTAAAGAAAGGGCGCATCAAGAACAAACTAAAGACACTTATAAGTGAAATAGAAGTGCAGAGACATATAAAGGCACTAATAACAGAAATATACTCTGGACCAGATACTAGTAACTAACGCCATACTAAAATTGGTGTACAATTTTAGAATGTCGTTAGTTACTAGTGTCACAAATACTAATACTTTACAACACTATTTAACTGGATATTATAATCAGAAAAAATACCAGAGCCATCATGGGGTTTGTCACACATAGTACTACTATACAAGAAAGGAAATCCGCAAGAAATTTGAAACTACAGGTCTATCAGTTTATTTGTTATATACAAGCTCTTCTCGTCAACCTTACTTAATAGGATAGCGCGACAAATCGTTAAAAACTAATCAACCGAACAAGCAAGATTCCAACCGAACTTATCAACCAGTGACCATATCCATACTGTCAGACCATTGTCTTGACCAGTGGTCAGGAAAGTATCAAGAACTTAATATCCATACGACATAGTTCTTATAAGTGAAACTGCGACAGAACTAGAAACTATGCCCCAAAATCTTGTCGAAGAAAGTAAAATAGTATTACTTGAAATAAATACCAAAAAAACTAAGATAATGACTAACAATATCCAGAGGTGGATAGAAAGAAACAAAATAGAATATGTTAATGAATGATGTGTACCTAGATAAAATACGTAACAGAGATATAAGCAACAAAACTAAATTCAAGAATGATCTGCAACATAACATGCCATGACACTGCAGTGGAAGTGCCCTCTGGAAAAAGACAAAGTGAACGACAACGAAAAAGGTGGGTCGATGGTATTTTGAAAATAGCTGGGTAACTTAATGAACACATTCACACTCAAGATGAGACACAATGGAAAAAGATGGAGGACGCTTTCTACCCTAGAGTGGGAGATGTATTTTAATGTAACTATATGTTGTAGGGACAAATAAAGCTAATAATAATTTACTTTATAACTTTAAATACTATTAGAAAATTTAAATCTGTAATATACCTATTGTCTTTCGTTGAGGCAGCACTAGATTTAATAAGTAAGTGCTTATAAAATGTATTTTTTGTGATATCTTTAAAATAGTTAGCATATTTAACGTTTTTTCTAAATTAATTTGTAAAATAATATTGTCCGTCAACTTTGGGGTGTATAAATTGACTAATAGCTTTTATCACGATTGTTCATCTGGTTGAATAAAAAGTATCATGTGTTCACCTAAAATTTATATTGTAGGTGCCTTTCGGGGACAAAGATCAATGCGGAGAGTTTACTCTCCGTCACGGTGATTGGGTACAATTCCAAGTCGCAACAGACAGACGGGACCAACTAAAGCGTGCCACAAACATCTCTCTTCTCGACGAGTCTTTCAACGTATCTGGAGAACGGTAAGTGAATTGTATTTAAAAACAAAGACTCGTCTTAAAATTTTAAGAGGACCAACATTTTATATTAATTTCCTTAAATAATTTTTGCCATTAAATTTTATTCCTATAAATAAATGACTTACAACCACCAAGGTTAAGGAAGGTTCCCTTCGTTTTAACGTCACAGATAATATACTCAGACAGGCACAGTAAATGATCACATACGAAACGTGAAAAATTTACTAAATTAGGGCAATTCTCTTCTCAAGCTCAATATGTCTCTCTAATTATTTATTATATACTTATTACCTGTCGAAACCATACTTCTTCAAGAAGATATTAATATCCTCTATGCTTATCGTCTGTTAAAGATAATCTTGAAAGTTCTCATATAGGCATTCTACACGAACTACAACAAAATTAGTTAATAATAATAATAATAATAATGTAGGCTGTTTTTTAATGAAAGTTCATGAGTTCTTTAAAACTAGACTTTACAAGTTCGCTTGATAAGTTTTTATGTACGTTAATGGGCAATATGTATGAAAATTTAAATTTGAATCCCTAATGGATGAAGCTTTGTACGATAATTTGGACAATTTGAATCAATTTCAATTACACCATAAAGATAGTTATGACGTTCCTATATTCTCAAAAAAAGACTGAAAATACATGCCATGACACTAAGTGATGCAAGGTGAGCATAGCCGCAGGAATTACCTTGTTCTCAATAAGTGCTTAATGAAATCATTGGTCGCTCAATGCTCAATAATGTAGTTACTTTAAGCCCATTTACTAAGTTATATTAGTTCAGTACTGATTCAATTTTGGCAAGCATTATGCATTTGGTTTTCGTAAATAATTAATAATATTCTATTTTAATAAAAGCTATTTTGCGCCTTTAATATATCGATCGATTTAGGGGCTGGCTCCTATAAGTATTGTGTATAAGAACATGTGTTTGAAACTATACTTGTGAATAGTATTTAGCAACTAAAAATGTACTGTGTTATATGGAAATAAAATAATTTTATTCAAAATGGGCTATCCCATGTGTATGTGTAAGAGCTAACATATTGTAAAATCAGTACAAATTCTGTTTTCTGTGTACTCCTATGTAGCCCCAGTCTCTGTGCCTTACTTTAAAAAAATTGTTTGACAATTCTATGATACCTGGAGGTTATCGTCGCATAAAGTGAGATTAAGAATCACATGATATATGAATAGTGTCATTCGTGTAATGTGCTTAGAAAACGAAAATTTATTATGTAGTTTTCGTGGGTAGATTAGAACAATATCCCCACGAAAACTCAAGTGTTCACTCGAGAGAGTATTTCCCGGAATTGCTGCGTAAACGGGGAATATCAGATGATATGTTTTACGGTCGAACAGAAAATTAAAATATTAAAAATCTTCGCATTCTAAGTAGAGGTTAAAATTTCGATACTATAATACTTACTATAAAGTAATAATACACGTACTTTTATTTTTTAAAAAAATCAAAAGTCAAGAATTATTCTTGTCTTTTGTTTTTGTTATAAATTATTATACCGAGATCGATCGCATCAAATAGAACATTCTATTTTTAAGTTTAAACTAGAGAAATGATACATACTGAATAGTTTTTCACTGTAGTGCCGCTGTTATAATATAATATAAATATTTATAACTTACTAAATAAAATTTGATTTCTTCTTAGTAACAATCAGTTTCTCTTTCTCGTGTTAATAAATATATAATTTAGACAAACGCAATTTACAACTCAATACTAATAGCTTGGACAACAGTTAATGTACTTCGCTTATTTCATTTTAATATAATCCGTTTATTATAATTTAGTAACTAGATTGTATTTTTTACTGTAGGATCTTACTAAACTTTTGTTCTAACCATATTTTATATTGCACCAAAATATTTTTAACATTATTGTTGGTTAAACATGAAATTTGGAACCTGGTGGTGGTTTCGTGCGCACTTTGATATTTTGGTATTATCAGTACTTACGATTAAGTTATTTACAATTTGCATTAAATGTTAGTTATATTTAACATATTTGTTTGATACATCAAACATTACCTGATATTGCAAGAATTTCTTATTAGAAGCTAGGGAACACTCCGTATGTGTAGAAATCCCTAAACTGAAAAAAAAAGAAATAATTGGTTTACTAAATTATTTTACTACTAAATACTACTTGTGGATGCTACCTGATATCTAAGTGACATTTACGTAAAGCTGCTCGCAAAACAGAACTAACAATTTGTGTTCAAATGTAAATGAATCTAAATGGAGACAGATCGCGAAACTATAACGTACAATTTAACTGTTAAAACTGAAACTAGTATCATTGCGCTACCATTACCATCGTTTTCAAAGTTATAATGCATAGTCTTATATACAGGCTTTTTGTGTTACATTTCCTGTTGATTAGCTATTACTAGTATATCATAGAAATATAGGGTAACCAACTTGAGGCATCGTAGCGTAATGGGAGTGAGATTCTAGCTTCTCTATCAAAAAAAATTTCCTTGAATGTCCATAAGGTAGTGGATAATACATTTTCCTTTGTTTTCAACAGTCGTAGTAAGTCCATTTCTATTTTAACAGGCGGGAACAAGGAATAGTATGTTCTTTACGAGAAGGTTTCGGATTCATACGATGTGTTGAACGTGAACAAACCATGTTCTTTCATTTTGCTGAAGTACTACGTCTCGGTCAGGAGCTTAGTGTTGGAGATGAGGTAAGTAACTCATTAGGGATCCATTATTTCATGTTTCGGCGTTCACCTCTTTTTTTAGGGCAAGGATTGGTATTCTTCCAAAGAATATTTTGTTATACAAAATTCATTGTACTAGTAGACCCATTGACGCATGAAATCCGCGTTGCCTTAGCTACGTGTATTATACTTTATATAAAAGCGTTTGACATACAAAACGCTTAATAGTGTGTTAAATATTAATTTATTAATTTAATGTATTTCTCATGCATTATCATAAGTAATATTGGCTTATGCAGTTCTTCTTCAGTGATTTCCTGATGAATTATTCACTTATGAATATAATAATGAAAGTAGAAGTAGTAGAAAGAATATATTTTAAGTCTTAAACTTCTTGAATATAAAAAAATGTCTTTGTTCGTTTATTCAGTTCTTTTGCAAAGCATTCGAGTTGCTGTTCACTTGAAGTAACATGAAAAGAAAGTAAAGACTCTTATTAACTCATTCCTGTCCATATCTGTATATTATTAATTTGTTTGTTCAAGCCTGTCAACTACACCTGCTCTGAATCATAAATTATGTATTCATTTTTTTATCATTAAGCATAAAGTCTAGTTTTCGTAGTCTGAAACACAAAAAAAGCTATTTGGTATAGTTTTGATTATGACGCGGATTATAATTTGTATCGGCCTCCGTACATTTCTTATTTCTAACCTCTGAATACGATTTCTGATCTTACAAGTAATTTACGTGTTTATATGTATATGGGTATAGGTGGAGTTCACGGTAGACCCAGTGTCGACGTTCTCCAACATGAACAATCGCCAGTCAGCTATACGTATCAAGCACCTCCCAGCAGGAAGCGTACAGTTCGAGACGCTGCTGGAGCGTGGCGTGCGCGGCGTTGTATCCAAAGAGGCGCCTTGCTACTCATCTTCATCTTCATCTTCAAGCCCCACCCGTGCATCTTCAGCGGTAAGTCTTTGTTAAGCTTTCTCAAACTACCATTTTATTTTTAACATTTTTTAATGTGTTATTCACACACTATCGAATATCATACATACGATATCGAATAATATATATTTAGGAAATAGAGCGTCAGAGAGCTAGTTCAAAGCGAGGGCGAGAGGCGCGGTTTCAAATTCCGCTGCGTTCAAATTTTTATACGTTTTCTAAATATATGTTTTTCAATTTATTTATTATCATGTCTTTTAAAATTACCTTTTATGAAATAATTACTCTACCACAATCGATAAAGTAGAGAATAATAATTAAATATCAGACACGACAGTCTGATATCTTGAATTATCTATTTTATTTAGGGTCGTTTAATTATAAAATCTTTAAACTCTAATATCGATCGTGTTAGTTTACAATATCTTTGTTTTATTCTTGGGCGCGTAATGTATAACTGACTTTTTAGTTCTCTTTCGGATTTGATCACTTTAAGTGCCAATGTTTCCTTTAATACGCATCTCCCTCATGCAGGGTAAGTCGATTGAACCGATTATTTAATCTATCCACTTTCCGTTTGTTAAAGGCATTGCGTATTTAGCGAAGGAAATGAAATATATATTTATTCGTATTTTACATTTAAAAGTTAATTTACGAATTATATTCATTATACATGGAATGGAAAAGGTCATCATTGCTAACACGCGGCGTTAAATTGTGTATTCCATTTAAATCGCAGCTACTAAACGTGATCTACAGAACAAACAAGTTAGATAATTGGTTCGACTTGACCATTAGAAATGAAACAACGCAATATTTTTAGAAAATAATAATATGGAAAGCGTTTGTTTTTTCATATTATTCTTTTTATTTAAGGATTACAACTGGTTAAACGGGGGTGCAACAGGTTAAATTAAACCACCGGGTTTGCTAAACAAAGGTAGAGTGGCTAATGGTAGGTTATTAATTTGAATCTAAATACTGTCCTTCGATTCTATATATTTTTGAACAGAAGCGACTGTAGTTAGGCCAGATACTCCAAGGTAGACCTTGCTTTAGGTTTGTCAACTCTAACTGAAATGACTGGCTTAACGTAAATAAATCAATGTCATTCAATAGCGTTCCAACGTTGGATATCCAAAATAAGAAACAAACAATTCGTAATCGTAAGCGATATAAAATTTTCGAATTATTTCCGATCTAGTCTAATAAAGGTCTATTGAGGCACAAGTGCTTTAGCGTCTCACCTATTTTGCATTGTTTTAATCATTATTTATGTTACTTAATTAGGTGCATTTAACCGAAACCGACACCGTTGTCGCATCCTAGACTCATAACACATTACATTTAAATAATTATCTTCATACTTAATGAAACAAGGCTCCAACATTTATTTGGAATATATAGCGCTAGAAATAGACGAATATTGTCTTTTATGACATAGATCCAAAGGATTCACACAATGAGGACACAGGATGAGAACACAACTCAGATTTTATTTGATTTTTTTTTAGGAATTTATTTTTGTGTTTAATATATATGATCTTTTAAAATCATCTAAAATGGGCTAGATAAGAGTGAAAAGTCATTGGTAAAAAAATCATAAACTATAGTATTATTTGATATTCATTTAAAAAAAAAATCTGTTTTAAATAAAATATTAATATTAAACTTCATACAGTGAAATATCTTATTAACCTAAGGTATTCACTACACATCTTTGTCCTCGACAGAGAGACGTAATTAAATTGTGTACTTGACAGAGACGTAATTAAATAATTACTAACAAAAATTATATACCTTAATCTTACAATTAGACACCAGGAAAGATTTTTAAATTACAATGGTGGGTTAATAATTAATTGTAGTAGTAGAACTCTGCCAAAACCAAACCACGGCTATTCCAGGGCTTTCATTAGAACTCGATTTGTGGTGACTAGTGAGCCATTGAGTATAATCGCATTTCATTATGCAACGACAAACAATAATATAAATGATTACAATGAAATAATTAAAATACAGTTACAATACAGTTGGCCAATACAGTTGGCCCTTAACACACTCTCTCTTTCTCTCTCTCTGAGGCAATCTGCATTCAATTCCATGCTCTGCGGAAGGAGGGCCCTTCAGATACACACATAGTCGTCAGTGGTGTTAGAATTGACGTCGCTTGGAGCCATGCTAGAAGTACGGTAGTACTGCAGTACATAGTAGAAGTACCCCGGACTTGTTTTGAATGGAAAGTGGAGTTTTCGAGACCATTTTTCCATCTTGACTCCGAATCTGTTGAAAGCGGCGGCCTTGGCGCGCCTCTTGCCCAATGTGAGAGTGCCTCGAGCCGTTGCATGTAAGTTGTCGTTGGAGTGGTCAGGTCAATAGCCCTCTCCGGTGCTCCTGTACGGGCGGACGCCTTCGACAGGCAACACGTCACACTGCAGCGACGGGCGCAGAGGGTGATGGCCATCTGTGTGATACGGGGGCACCGGACCATCGCGCTACGCGCGGCGTTATGGGCACGACCTCTCCCTGTCGGCCGTTGTGAAGGCCATGTAGGCTTGCGAGAGATTTACAGTGCGTTTAGAAATGTTCTTATAAAGATAATAAATATTAATTTAGAGTTCAAATGACCAGACTGGATATATTTTTTTAGTATTGAATGCATAAATTATTATAAATCGTTAAATTATACGGCCGAATTTTTTACTTATGATAGATCTTTTAATATTATGGAAAGATACAATTGATTTTTTATAGTTTTCTCTGCAATTAAAGAAATTAAACAACATAAAGATCTTGTCTGACCTTTTAAACCCTCCTTGGACTACAAATATTTTGAAATCTTAGCAAAATTGGCCTAACTGTTCTCGAGTATTAGCAAGACTCACCTCATTTCATATTTATGTATATAGATCCTCATAGATTGAGGGAACTTAGTGACGCCGTTTTCTCCTTTCCATCTATTTAAAGACAGTATTTGGTGGTGGTGTTTAACGCAGCAGCTTATCTTACCAGACTATAGAAATCAAAGCAAAAATTATATATTATGTACAAGTTCCACATGGGAGAAAATGAGTGCAGTATACAGTGAGACAGATTTTTTCAAAAACTGACAATAAAAGCAAATAATTCATTTTTTTTTTATTAGGGTTGTTTCGATAATGTCGTGACCACAAAAATCATTCAAAGTATATAATAATAACATTTCTTGTCTAATTTGTGCAGTCACGTAACCGCACAAATCTAATATGATAAAACCGAAAAGAAACTGTAAAAACCATAGCTGTCGTATAATATTCATATATCATTGATATATATTTTAACAGTTTACGAAATTATAAATTTATGAATAACCAGCGACCCGCTAAACCGCGTAAACGACACGACTATAACTATTTGGCGTTTTCACCCACCGGCGTTCTTACTTAAATCATTCACAATGTTGTAAGTTTTATTTATAAACCGATTGAAATAAAATAATCACTAAATGTTAATGGGAAGCTTACCACAATACAGTAGTCAAAACTACATTTAAATCGGTTAAGCCAATAGACAAACAGAAAAGAAAATAAAAAAAAAACATTTCTTTGTTTTCTATTACATTCATAAATGCCCCTTATTGTTCTTCATATTTTTATTCATATATATTTCATGTACAGACAGCAATCAGTCACATTTCATTATATGTATAGGTTATATAATATCCAAACTTACCAACCACGATCAATTCATAAATACATCTTGTTACATTCAAATACTACTAAGGCTTAATGTGACTTAGCAGTCACAGCTATAAAACATCCCAGTTTTATAAAAAAATATGCAATACCTATAACTATGTTATTCGTGAACATTTTAAACTTGTTAAAAGCAACCGCAACGTCCGGCGTGCGTTCAATTATAATATTAAAATAAAAATATATATAGCTCGTGGGGTTGGTTATTTTCTGCTTTACTGTTATGGATTTGGAAAGTCTTAAGTGGTAAAATATCAAGATTAAGAATACAAGCACTTTAATTAAAATAGTATGATCAATATTAATATAAATGGCAATAATAAACATAAAATGCCAATGATTAGTAAACATATTACTATATATATATATATTTTCTTTAGTTTTGTATTACATATTAGTATATTAGTTTTGTATTATTATTAGGTCAAACAAAGGTTTGACCTAATGGATATTTTGGTCAATGATGTTTCTTCGTTTAACAAACGCTTTGGGAAATATTAATACTATGAATATGAAAGTCTAGCCAAGTTAGGAGGTCTCTTTATTTATGTTCTCTTATCATTTTTTTTGTTTAAGTATGCATATTGATATGTGTATTGCTTGATAAACCATTACAAATTTAATTTGAATGATTTAAATTGTATAGAATTTTATACCTATTCTTTAAGTTTATATTCATAAACGTTCAAGTGCAGTTTAATTTTGTAGTAAATCCTGTTACTAATCGAAGATTTGATTTATTTGTTTTATTCTGATTCTTTAATATCCCTCGATATTCCATTCTTTCTTACGTTATCATATTTTATATTTAGAGCTCAATTATTTTACTTTAAGCCGTTCACTGAACTCAAACGGAAAGCTAAAACTGCATTCGGACGTCTAATATTGTGTTAAACATTGAAATATCCTACTCGATTACGCGCTATTTCAAACTCTGTTCGGACAGTAAATTTTCATTTAAATCTTCTTACGAGACTCTGGTACTAAGTGGGTATTAATGACAGGTAACTACGAGTACGGCGGATATACAATTGTACGCATTAAACGTTTCTCGGCACATTATTAGGGGGTGCAATATTGCGTTCACATTTAATTGAACACGATATTATTTAAAATGAACCTTGTATTATTGATGCTTATCTATCGTTCTTCAATGTGCGATAATTCAATTATTATATAATTTAGCCAATTATGAACTTTCATACATTGCTGTACTATAACTTTGTATAAATGGAAAATACAGTAAGTTAATAATATAAAGTGTTTTTGAAAATACAAAATGTCGTAAATTACATTTTGGATGACCGTAATATTTGGATATAGTATTAATCCTAGGAATAGTAGTGGTAAATGGATTTTATTTCGATTCCATTCTTTTAATTAGGTGCTGTTTTTATTCTAAATTAAGAATTTCATCATGTATAAATGGTGCTCTAAGTAAGAACGAAAAACATAAAAGAAAACGTCAATTATCTTAGAGCAGAGAAATAAGTAATATAAACTATTAAAAAGCTTACGATGTATTTTATTTAATACATACATTTACATTGCCTGTAATTTCTACACTATTATTTTAATAAAAAACAGTTGCTTTTCAATAATTTAATTCAGTTGAATTTGGCCAATTACCTAATTTTGAAATTAATAAAGTCGGCATTTCTTCTTTTAGGAAACTGGTATAATAACATGTCAAATCAACAACTTAAAGAAGTCGGTCTCGTATACTACTAAGAAGTGCGAGTCAAAGATGTTGCCGCGTGTCGGTGATAAGGTTATTTTTGATATATACCAGGTAAGGTCTCAACCAGTTGCTAAACATATTAGATATACAAATCATATGGCCAACAATAAATAGACAAATTATGTCATTTCCAAAAGCCACTATATCTTTGTAAATTTTTACTTTATTATTGACAAATTTACACTATAAGTATAAAATTAATCTGTCATTAATAGGTATTGAAATTATTATCTTATATGTGATTTGTGGTGGATGAATGGCTTATTGTGTTGTTAAATAAAAAAAAATACACTTTTGATGTTAGCCCTAGCGATAATTAATTAATCTCTTAAAACATCGTAGTTATTTTGAATAATTAACGCTTTTGTTGTCTTTATCTCTCTCTCTTACTTAATATTTATGTTTAAGAAATTAAAGTCATACAGCGAGACAATGTTATCGATGTTATATTTTAATTAACTTTAAGGTAAACTCTTCATTCTACAGGTAAAGAGGACTAAAGAGTTGGTGGCAATGGCTATACAAACACAACATAGCCTGACAAATGGTAACGCGAACGGAGGCTCGAACTTGCGACCCATCATGCAAGGTTTCATCGCTGCGCTGAAGGACGGCTTTGGGTTTATCGAAACCGCTGACCATAACAAAGAAGTTTTCTTCCATTTTAGGTAAATATAGTTCTAGTTTATATTTGTACACCTAAATACTTAAAAACTTAAATATGTATTTATTTGTTACAAATCTTAAAGATAACCAGTAAATGTATTGTATTTTACAGGAAACACATAATCATGTAAATTTTAATTTTTATAATTTGTTTTCTTAATTTATTACTTTTCTAGTCAACAAAAAATATTTATATATACCTGTTAAATTTAATTACATTTATGGATTATTCATTAATTAAAATGCAATATCTCGTTTTACTAGTGGCTGAGTTATAATATGAAAAGATTCCTTATTTTGTTTGTTTACAAATTTAATAGCTTAATATATATAACTAAATATAAACTGAACGATAATCATTCATTATTATTGGATAAAAGCGTATTGATAAATGAATATGAATTTTACTAACTGACTAAATACATTTGTATTTCAATCGAAAGTAATCCTACTTTTTTATGTAGTTTATTGAGTCCTGCTGGCATTTTGACAACACCATACAATGTTCCACGTAATTCTCTGTGTGCTTTAGTCACATTTCCATAGTACAATAGGAAAGATTAATACCAGCATTTTATGCAATTGTTTTGAAATATCTATTAGTTTCATTAGGCTGGTTCAAGTTTTTTATTTAAGTTATGCTATGAAATAATATGTATTGACTAGATAATTCATTCATTCATTCATTCAAATCACTCTTCATAAATCACCCTTTATTTGAAATTGAACTTTAGTAGCTTTGTGTATATTTATTTTATATTGACATGAATTTATACATATTTTTATATTATATGGATGACTAATTTTATTCACTTGCATTCTTTAAATTTGTATGCCCCGCCTATACAAATAGAAGTTATAAATTCACTTGTTAACCTAAGGCGGCATGTGTTAAGCAATTAAAATCATTTCTCATGTCATACGATTTTAAATGTGCAATGCGATTTTCACAACTACACATATATTTTTTTGCATATTAGTATAATCTGTGTTTTGCGAATATTGAATAATCGCAAATTTTAAAAATTAAAAGAATAATGCGAAGTTATAAATGTACTACCGATTACCGATTTAATTATCAGTTACAAAAAAGTTATTTTATTAAATTTAGGAAATGCTAAATACATGCATTAATAGTATTAAATTAGTTTTATATAATCTGATCTAGTTTTTCAAGTAGTACGTGCTACTTACTCGTACACTACTTGGTAACTAACGTAAATGCAACATGACGGCTGGATAGTATGATTGCTTGACAGCTTGATAGCTTATAAAACATTTGAACTCGACTTTATATGTTTTATATTCTCGATCTCGGTGCACACGTTATTATTGTTCAAAATACTTTATGAATACGACGTACTCGCCTGCCATTTTATGCATAATTAAGTTATATTTTGCGTCGCCGTCGTAATGTCACAACTTGTTTCTTATTATGATATAAACTGATTTAATTATATTGATATAAATTGATTTACTACAATCGTATAAAACAAATATTTCTTTATGAACTTATGTAAGTTGTAAATTATAAAGTTATAATTGTTATTATATCACTACTAAATTTAATTATGTATTTTAATTTGATGCTTGTACTGATGCTATCTTATTGCGATTTATAATGATGTGTATGAATCATAATTTTTGCTTTGCCTTGTTTACTTTTTAAGACTTTTCTATATGTAGCATGTGAATGTTGTATTTAATTAATTAGAGTTTATACTCAATAATAATTATATTTTATTTTATTGCATTTTATTGCAGTATTCATTTCAATGACATAAAATCCTATATATCATTAATATGAGTGTTTAAAGTTTCGACTTAATTTTGCCTTGTTAAGTTTGCAATGATGACAAAGTAGATGTATGTAAATTGACGTTGACTTTCCATAATTGCGCTTCATAACATGAAACAACATTAGTTATGTCAGTATTGTACAATCTATCTATATCCGTGTTTATGTAAAACAAAAACAAGTAAACAGTTTATTTCGTGACACTTAAATTTAAATTTTCATTATGTAGGTATAAAAACGACCAGAAATTGAAAAACAAATATTTATGACCATTGTTCTTTGCTATTTTGAAGTAGCTGTATTTTCAGAAACTTGCTTATAGCGAATTTGTAATAAATGTTATTAATAAAGCAACAATAGTTATCTTATGTTGTATATTAATAAATTAAAATAATTCCTTCCAGCAATTTTGAGGGAAACCCCGACGGCCTTGAATTGGGAATCGAAGTGGAATATAGCCTGGGCCGTGTGAATGGATCCGGTGGAGGGTGCGCCAGCGCGGAGTTTGTGCGTGTATTACCTAGAGGCAGTGTTCACGTTGCCAAACCCATGGAACCAACATTAAATGGCACGGTGACACGTACTCTGAGGGCCCTTAACCCTGATCAAGCGAAGTACTCAGGTAATATGATTCGTACTGTAGTGTAAAGTTTGGGCAAATTTTAGCACGGCGTTATGGGATTATCTTTTTAAAAGTATTATCTAAATTTTTTATAATAATTTAATAAAATATACAACTTAACTGAGCATCGTATTTTTAAATCAAACAATTGAACATTGAACACAATTTTATTTACATTACTGTAATTAAACAGTAAGATCTGCATATTAAACATATTTCCGCATAAAGATTTTAATAACTTGATCAATAAAAAAGCAATATAATAGGAATCTTTTACTTTTTGTCGTTTTCGTTTTCGTCTTTGCACACTAATCACTGAAACTTCTGATTAGAATTGCCTAAAAGTTTATCTGTTATATAGCTTTTAAGCATATAATTAATTTTGGGCAAAACACCTAAAGTTTGAATAGTAAGAATGTGTATTATACACAAATTTATAAACAAAACAAACAAAAATATGTGATAGATGATAAGATATAAAGAAATGGATCCTGTAGAAAAAATCTTATGCATAATGAATATCTTTAGTTGGTCCACAACGTCTGTTGTCAAAGACTAAGACTAATACTAACTAACCTAGAAAAAAATATGAAACGGCGCCTTTGCAAAAAAATATCAGCAAAATGGGCATTTTTCGTTGGCGTACAAAAATCTAGATCTAGAACATGGATCTGATATAGAATTTAATATATATTACTAAAGCATATATATGTAAATGACATCTTAGAAAACAATCATTCAGCATAATGGATGTTTTTTATTTCATAACGCATAAATGTTATTATAAAATTATATACATGATGAAGGCGATAAAACTTTTGGCCCAATTTTAGATGACATCAGAAATTATACGAAGAAAATATGGCAACAGCCGCCTATGTGGACGAAGTAACGGTAAAGTCAATGCAGACGAAGTTGTTCATGTTGAAATTTGGAAAAACATTTAATCGTGCCATTTAAATTCATTAATATTACATTAACGTTTTGATTTACCTCCTTAATATGAATCTGTTACTGCTATATTAGAAAAGAAAATGAAAATATGTTTACAAAATAGAAAATAATTTTAGCACCGTATTAGTAATTTTACCTTTAATTTTCTCTAAATAAACTTTACAACTTTTATAACGTTACAAAATAAAAAAATTTGCCAAATATCCTATCTATATATGAATCCATATCGTACTAAGGGGTTAAAAATATAGTAATAAGTTAGATTAATAATGTCATAATGCACAGGTCTCATCCAAACAGAGAGCGGTTCATCGTTCGAGTTCGGTATAATGGGGCTGGGGTGCAAACGCGAGATACTGCAAGTGGGTGACCCGGTTACCTTCCAAGGGGACGTGGAGGGACGTGCCACTAACATCGTGCCCGTCAGGAAGAAGCGTCGTGCGACTGTTGATGCCATTAAAGGTATATTTTTGTTTTATTGACTTGAAATTACTGCGTAAGTCTATCGTTGTTTTTGTTATAATATTTAACTAATTATTTGTATTTATTGGATAATTACTAAGATAATTAGAAATATGTTCTAACAATGAACATAAAACAAATTTTCAGCGTGGTTATTTTATCCCAACTTGCAGAAAAAACTCGTGACATATGTTGAAAACTTAAAATGAATAGCCATTAGTCAGGCTTCGCCCATTTCTAAATTACGCTATCTAATTTACCCGAAGTCATTAAACTTGATTTTTCACAATAAGTGCTTATATTATATAAATTTTCTAAACATTTCATGAAATATTTTTTAACATAAGTAATTGTGCTGTTGTTTAAAATACAGTAACTATCATTCACTATCATTTTATGCTGGTATAAACCATGGAACTTGGCACCCATTTAGATATCTCTTGCTTTGTCGTTCAAGTAAACAACCAAGGAAGGCATATATCATAACATTGAACTTGGCTCTCATTTCACTTTTGTATTCAAGAGATATTATTACTTTTTGTACAGAGATAATCATAGGTAAATATTAATAATAACACCTTATTGCACAACTAGTATAACAAATTACAAAATATAGTTGCTTAGGGTTACCAAATATACTAGACTGAGAGTTACTAGGATTAACAGAGAGCCCAAAGGATTTACACCACATACATACTAATTAATTGTAAATCGGAATTATTTTTTGCAACCACACTAGAGATGTTATTTGCGGCTGCAGTTGTGTAAATTTGTAAGTCATCTGCGTAAAGGTGGTAAGATGACGATATGTGTTGAGTGAGAGTGTCAATGAAGATGGAAAAAGTAACGGGGATAGCACACTACCCTGTAGTACCCCAGCGTTGATTAGGCGTAGTGAAAATTTCCTGCCGTCCAGTTTAATACTTTGTTTGCGACCGTGAAGGTACGAAGAACACCATTCAGTAGCTTTAGAGGAAATATTGATAGACTAAAATTGCTAGAAAAATATCAGTCTACTGTAATGATAGTGTTGGAAAAATCAAACAGAACCAGCAAAGTGACTTGCTGGTTGTCAACACCGAATCTGATGTCATCGCAAACTTTATTTAAGAGCGGTGAGATTGAAAAGCGGACAGGATATAATTATTATGCAAAAACGGTACATTTGCTCATGCACAACACGTTCTAGGACTAGATAGGAAAAGAAATATAGAAATTGGTCGATAGTTGTTGGAAGGATGTTGGATTGGATACTTTAGGAATAGGAATCACAAGTGCATGGCGCAAAGCATCGGGAAATTCATTAGAGAAGAAGAAGTCTTAAAACAACACTTTCTATATAGAAAAGAACGAATCTTTTGATACTAACGGATAAATAATACCTAAAAGTCGATTTGAACCTTAATACTATATCATAAAGCTTAAGTGTTAGTGGACGGGTTCCAGGAAGACAAAACAATTGAGTGACGTTAGTATCGTATAAATATTAATGTCACTATTTGTCAATATACGAGTATACGTACTATAATAAGACAGTAAAAAAGTTAAAGTCTGATTATTGATATACGAAAAAACTATTTAGGCGGATGTAAAAACAGCAATAGAACAAGATTTTTGTCTGTCTGTTTGTACGCGCACATCTTTGTAGTTATTGGACTGATCTGAATGAAATCTTTTGTTATATTCCTTTTAAACCTGGTCAGAACTAAGGGTATAATGAATTCGATGAGTAGAACACCTGATGTAGAACTATAATAGACCATCTAAACTATTAGAAATAAAGCAAAGCAACTTGAACAATAGTTGTGCGGCGTGATAAAATAATCCGCTGGCATATATAAATCTGGATAGATTGAATTGATAGAAAAGATCTGGAACATTTGATGAAGAACCATATAAAGGCTTATATGCCGCTTATAGCGAGGCAGCTAAACTAAGATCTAAAGAAATGTCGCTTTAGCAAACAATTATCAGCTTAATGCGCATTTGACTTTGGCATATAAAATATCAAGATACGGAACAGCTGATTAACATTCATTGTAGTCTAGCTAAACTATTAGAAAATAGCATATGTCCCGTAACAAAAATTGTTTAACCAGATGTGCATTTTCCATTGTCATAATATAATAATTAAAGATTTTGAAAAATCTGACGAAGAACCATGGTATACCAACTAAATTAAAAGAAACAAGTTTTTGATAACAAATTAAAATAATTTTCTTTGTGGCCATCGTGCCTCAGTGGAGTAACATCTGATTGTAAACGCGGTAGTTGTGGGTACGATCCCAACTTCAAAGAATGGAATGAATTTGTATTCAATATGCAATGTCTAGATGTAATGCATTCTATATGGAATGCTCAGAACAGAGTATCACTAAGTTCTTAACGCCGAGGGAAAAAAGCGGAATGCTGAAAAAAAAATCCAATTGTCTTATTTCAAAGACTTAGATACAAAAAAAAATACTACTATAAAGAAATTCATTATAATTTTGGGTCAGTTTCAATGCCAACATGTAGTAAATGGAAGTAATCCATACTAATATTATAAATGCGAAAGTAACTATGTCTGTCTGTCTGTGACATCACGCCCGAACAGATTGTAATGAAATTTTATATAGAGATACTTGAGGGTCTAAGAATAAATATAGGCTCCTTTTTTCCATTGTTTTTAGTCTTTCCAGTAATTTCATTATTTTAAGAAAAGGCCGCTGAAAATACGAAACAACTATATAGTTCACGCGGGCGAAGCCGCGAGCAGGTCGCTCGTACATAATAAAATTAATACCAAATGTTTTCTATACTACTATATTTTCCTACATTTACCTTAGGGGTGTAATTACCTTTTTTTGTCTTATTTTCTTTGACTTGTATCTATATTGATAAGATTACTCCATCTAAGGTTTTAACGTAAGCTTGCCCTGACTAAATATGAAGTGCGTATAGTATTGATGGTATACTATGCGCTCTTCTACTTATGACTGTACTTATTGACTTAGAGAATGTTTTAAAGTCATAAATTAACTATCTGTTACTAATAAGTTAACTCATTTAAAGTTAAGTACTTAATTAAAAATATTACAACTTTAAAAATGTTAATAAATTTCATGATGAAACGATAATGTGATTGGCTTGGCTCGATGACATTGGCTTTTTCAAATGCAGTCAGTTGTTTCATTGCACAATCAAAGTCGATTAACGTTAAGCAGCATGATGATAACTGATCCTACTTTTAATTGTAAATTATAAGTAGAAGTTGTCCTGGTTTATATCTGTGTCAACAGATAATGGAAACAAGTATCTCTCAGCCCGGTTGCAGATTTGTTAAAAATCAATTACATATTTGTTGTCAAATATTTATAGGTTTTAATATTCTATAGTCTAAGCTAATTTTCCTTGCTTAATATTTAATTACCGAACGCATCCTATTTGACAGGAACTAGTATGTAAAAATAAAATTATTATTTTACTATTTTCCGTGCAATTTCCTTTTAAACCTTCCTCGGACTTCTACAAATTATTCAAATCGGCCCGGCCGTCCTGGAGCAAAAGCATACAATAATTCGATTTAACTTCTAATACTAAGGCAAGCCAATAGACATATTGTATAGATATAGTACTTATAATGTATTTCGTAAGTATTATGTCTGCGTATTAAACGTAAACATGCTATATATAGCATATAATAGCATAATAATAAATAATCTGTATATTTCAGATGGTTTTGGATTTCTGTCGGTGGAATCAGAAGACTCTCGTCGTCTCTTCTTTCATATGTCGGAGGTACGTGGCAATCCGTCTGAACTGCAGCCCGGGGACTCTGTGGAGTTTGTGATGCTGACTAACCCGAGGAATGGTAAATCCTCCGCTTGCAACGTGATAAAAATTGGGTCAGTTGGATTTTATATACTGTATATATGCTTGCAAAGTTTGTTTTTTTACTCTTAATGTTTAATTTTTATTTGAATCATGGTTAACAAAATAGGAAGGACATCTAATGTGTTTTTACATTATGGAATTTTTTATAATTAGGTTTATAGTATTGTCCAATTGGAAGTATTTGTTATTATTTTAGTATGTATTCGATAATATTGTTAGAGTAAAACAACTTCAACTGCTTAAACACATTCTATTCTATTAGTACTAAGTGTTTTTGTTATTTTTTACATAAAAAGCTAATTTCACTTTCAGATCACAACCATCTTCCAGCTCCCACACGGGATCGTCTAGCGGACACCAGCTACATAGGTCTTCAGATAGCCGCAGCTCTCTTCCGAAGATGTCTAAATCCGAAAGGTATATATTAAATTCATATATTCTTTGCTTTTACCCTTAGTCATGATTTAAATATAACATCTCATTATATTATATCTAGCCTTTTATTTCTTACTATAATAATTATTAAATAATAATCAATATCTTAATCTTTTCTTCTTTTTCCGGGAAATGTAAATAGTTAACTATGAAAAGTAAAAAAATCATTGTTTATATATAAGGCTTTAGAAATAGTTACTGGAAGGTTGAGATATATTGTTGTACACAATAATGTAAAATTTGTATACATTGCAACAGATCAAAGCCACCGAAAGCTCGTTGCGAGCGACCTGAGCGTCTGCTTGCGCGCCTCCGCACCATTTCTCTCGATGAGCCGGGGCCGCGCGTGGTGCTTGTGCGTCCACCGCGCGGGCCCGACGGCAGTCGCGGATTCAGACCACGACGACCGCTGGCTGGTAAATATATCTATCTATATTTTTAACTACATTGAGAGATCTGTACTACATTATTTCATAAGTAAAATCTAAATAAATAAATAAGTAAATAGAAAATTAAACACTTGTTGTATATATTTTTACAGACCAACTCGCCGAGTGAGAATATATGAACCATCAGCGAAGGCCTGATAACTATTTACTGCTACGTAGGTAAACATCCTAGGTTTGATTTCAAATTCTAACGGTAAACTATACCAACCTCGGCACCCTCCGTACAAGACTTCGAACCACCATTTTGTAAAGTATTTTGAGTAATTCCACGTCCTTCGATTTGCTTATTATGATAAGAGCTTTTCGAGAGTGCCTTCCCGTTGTATAGTTTACTCGTAATTGTATTCACGAGAGACTGACTGACCATTTCTTTAGCAGCATTTAGAAATTATTTACTAATTTTTTAGGTAACAAATCGGACGTTTGATTATTACAGATTATAAAACATAGTTTGTAACGAGCGAGAAACATATCAAAGTTGACCGAATTTTGTTGCTTATTAACTTGTTTTTTTTTTGTGAGGTTCTTTTTCGCATACACGTTGTTCAAAATTCCGCGACCATTCCTTAGGACGTTCGTCGACCATTCGGAGTGCACATAATATATGATGAGCCCGAAAGCTTCTAGTACACTGTGAAAAGCGAAAATGAAAGAATTCAACATTTACTGCTACTTTTCAACTTCTTTTTTTTTTTCATTGTTTGCAGTGTGCTATATGCTTTATATGTAAAGGTACACGGCCTTATTAATAAATAACGACTGCCACTAAAGATTGCCTTAATATCATCACTAAATTGATAAATTGTTCACATAGACAAATAATATAATTAATTATTAGACTTATATTATAAATTGTGTTATATGCTCTAAGTAATTTATTAATTAGGCCTATGTGTACCAGTGCAGTTATGTGGCGTGATATCGTAAATCTTTAAAAAAATTCAAATGTTAAGTATTTTTTAGTAAATAGAGTTTGTCTTTAAAATCTTAAATAGTAAAATTGTACTGCGAATTCTTGCTCGCAAAATTTTGCAAAGCGAAAGTGTTTTTTGTTTGTATCAAATGTGTTGTAATTTGGGCTATTATTATTGTATGATTAATAAATAATAATTTACGTTGCATTACAGTTGCTTGCGATAAATTACAAACACACGATTTGATTTACGTACTTTTCATGTGCCTGTTAACTAATTTTATTGTACACGATGAGATTAGTAAAACTATTTATAAATATGATCTAAAATATTATTTCAAGTGCCTTTCATTTCAATTTTGAAACTGTTAACATAACTAAAACAATATGAGACTACTTTTTTATTTTATTATAAATATAAAAACAATTAAATAGTATAACTCATCGTGGATAATCGAAATACTAAAAATACAAAAATGACTAACTACACTTTGTTCTGTTTTAAGAGATCTCTATTGAAACTAGTGTGATTTTTGAAAAAAAAAACGTGCAATAAAAAAAATATATAGAAAAAGCTCATAGGGCATTAGATTTAGTTGAAAATCTTCATATGATATGTGTCTCCGAACAATAGACCGACCGTTGTGAACAAAATTTATATTTAGCTAAGAAATTAATTGGAATAGAGCGTTTATTATGCTGCGTACTGGGATGGAACCAAAGACTGAGAAAAATATTTATTGCAATAATATTGGTATTAGATTATGTTAATTAGCGATATTGTGTCAAGTCATATTTCCCAATGGGTGTGGTGGGAAAGTGTCATAATTCTACAATAAAGCAATTCCCCCTGTTGATCATTGCGTATATATGAACTTTGACTAGTGCCACTTTGTCACCACATTGACGTATCATAGGTCAATGCGGATTTAGTAACGTGTTTATGCAACAATAAATTGTAAATTAAAATCAAGTTATTATTTATGTACAATGTTTTTTTAGCTAATTTCAGTTTGTCATCGACTTTATCGATTTAATGAAAGCAATATGAAATGTGTTCATAGTTGCGATGGCAATGTGTTAGCGCTATCAGATCGACGACTGGCACTTGTTTATTACATATATATTTTATTTAGTTTTTTTGATATGACTGTTTATTTAATATGCAGATTGTATATATGATTATACACCTTTTACAAAAATTACATGTTTTGATCGCGTAATAGAACTGGAGAAGCCACGTTGAGAATCTGACTGCGACACCTATGTCTAAAATTTTCGTGTAGTAGTCGTCTCCGTGTTAAATCGAATTTAGCTGGACGTGCTATTTATCTTTTTATGTTGTAGATTTGAATGTCTTATCCGGGTTGGAGGATCGTCCAAAAGTATGATTTGATAAATCATTTCTAACACGTACGCTTATAGTATTTTTTAAATTATTGTGATTTTTTTATAGAACTTCTTTTTTTTTTAGGTTTAATTGATAAAAGAACAACATTTGATTATTGATTTGAAATAAGTTATAAACGAACTTTCATTAAGTTCCGTGATATATCTATACAAGCATGTAACGTTCTCTGACTCGGCGTTTAACATGTATGAAAAATGTGTGTATGTGAAGACGTTACATTGCCTTATATATGCCTGTAATATTTATGAATAATTCCAAAGAGTAATAGGAATTTTGAACAAACGTTATATGCTGTACGCTTATCCACATACTATTATTTGCTTCTCTCATATAATAATCATGTAACCATATTTAGTAATAGTGAGGACATATATAATAATCAGGATATTGATGTTGTAGTAATGAAAATATGACCCGTGTCTTTTCGGGTATAGTTATAACTTGTACTAGTCGTATACTACACCTGGATTCTCTAAATGTATAAGAATTTTAACTATAATCTGACTCGAGGTATCGTACTCGCATTCGAAACATTTGTCGTAATATTGCCTCATATGAATTATTTATTGGTCATTGTCAAGCAAATAGAAAAGTAAAATATTTCATAATATCGAATGTTTTATAAAATCTGTTTTATGAGAGTGCGATACCGTCTTAATTCATTTGGTGAACATCTTCTAAATTTGTAATGCAGTGCCTAAAAGAACCTCGATGGAAAATGTGTTAAGAATTTTAGCTTTTCAGAATTACAAAACTTTGGAATTATCATAAGAGTCTATTGTATTTAGTTCATGACATTGTATTCATAAGACAAGTTATTTATGCCAAATGTTTATAAGTCCTGTACATTTTGACATTGTGATTAAAGTAATGTACACCTCGGAATCGAGTCCTGTTTCTGCCTTCCTAAGGTTTATAACGTATTTAATATGATTTGATATCGAAGTATATGTATCGGTTGATCGTCGCTCTTTACGTATAGATACGATTATTGCAATAAACTTCTCATTAAGCATATACTAATAAACGATGTCATTATATCATTCAGGCTTTCTCTTCGTTTCGAAACAAAATTTTGTTTACTCCCCTTACATTTAAATGATGCAAGAAAACTGAATATCATAGAAATAAATATTGGTAAATTAATAAGTGTATTGGCAACAGTTCCTACAATAAATAATAAAATCAATAGAAAAAAAATATATTTCATTTAATTTTTCTTTTGACAAAAAAAAAATGGGATTTTGTTTACAAAAATATAAACACACATTTATTATAAGTGTATGAAGAACATAAATTTAAAATAAAATAAAATCTTTTTCTGAAAGTTTTAACTAAACCAAAATATAAACAATAATTATCTATAATTTTATTTAGTTGAATAACACGATATGAAGAAGTTATGGTAAAATAATATATAACTATGTAATTTTACATTTATATTTTGAATTAGTTAAAAGCTGTTTAGGTTTACCCACTTTTTCTTTACTGACTTTTTTTGTTCAGTGAGACACGACAGAACTACTTAATTTTGTGCTGTCATGCCAAGCCAAAATTGCTTTACTGCATTTAGAAATGGGTCTTAGAAAACAGTCGCCAACCTTAACTAGTTGAGGCACTATAAGAAGAAAAGAATGAATTGTATTGGCTAGCTTTATTTGGATCAAATAATGTTATACTGAGCGCAAATATTTTTTGTGAGTAATATAACAATAAAATTCTTTAACTATTATGAATAACAAAGCCAAGTTATCAAACGATTGTCATTTTATTTTTTTACCGTAATGAGACATCTGGAACCTGTTATCTGAAAATGGAGCCTTCTGATGGTGTACAAAAAAAATACTGGGAGATGAGCATGATAAATGGAAATGGCGCCTTTAATATGCTGCGTAGCGTGATGAACTTTATTGATTATCACAAGAAATTAATATTGGTAGCACCTTGTAACAAATCACTACACAGTAATTAGGCATATATATTATTAGTCACGTGGGAGTTACACCCACCATAGAGTGTATGGGGGATGTTTAGATAGATGCAGCAACAGGTATTACATGTGTGATTTATTGGAGAAATGTAAAAAAATAACCAGTTTATTTTTCAAAACTATAAAAAAACATTTAAAAACTAAATACTATTATATTATTTTATGCTATATGAGTATATCGTCGTTAATAGTATAGTAACCTGGTGACAGTAAATATAATTGTACGTATGTGGGAAAAATTAAATATTAACATATGCGCCAGACTACTCATCTAAAATAGGAGTTTATGAATAGAATATAGAAGCATAAATGTTAACATTTGTAATTCATTCACTTGATATTTAATATCTTTTTGTTTATAAACACCTTTTCAATTTGACAATGTGGTCACGTAGTATTTTATACATAGTTAAAATTTTTAATAAGATAATACATTTTGAAACAAATGTGATTTCGGGACTATAATTTGTTTATGTCAAGCGAAATATATTGCAATATTAGTCATGATCGAAAGTAGCATCTCCATATTTTTCTTGAATCTGCTCACAATTCATATTTTGAAATCGGCCTTTGTGATCGAAGTTGCTCCATTGTTGTAATGCATTATGTAGATTAGAACCAGGGCTCTGTGTAGATTGGACATCCTTAGCCCCGACAATTAAGTAGTCTGGCCTCAAATAGCCTCTTCGAACTCCTTCCTCTAGTAACAATCCTGTTCTATTTAATTGAAGCTCTGTTACTCGGGTATGGTGTTGCTTTTCTTCTCTGTAATCACCTGCAACATTATATATATTAACTCTATTTTAACATTCGGTTAAACAAAGCGCTGCGTTGGGTTCTGCCGTCTGACATGAGAACGAAGTCGTAAAAACAGATTCCCAGCCTACTCTGTTATATAGCGGGTGTTATTACTGAGATGATCAAACATGGTGGGCCGCGTGTCTAGGGATTGTCTTCTGTGAAATTCATTCTGGGAAACAGGGGAGGTCCCAGATGATTGGCGAGGCCCAGTCATCGTGCTTTTGTATAAAAAAAACACTCAGCCTCTGTACGAGAAGGACTGGCATGTCACCTCCATTTGATATTTAATCGGGTGTCAAAAAAGTTTGTGCTATTTCAGCTTGGCTGTTCAAGTTGTACTTGAATAGGTGTTTTCAAGGAGTGAAACAATGCGAAAAATTAAAAATAATAGGTTCGTTATATCAAAACAACTACTTAGGCGCAAAGGGAGCTCACAGAAAAAATGGGACGGGATCGGGTGAGGTTTTTTTTACAATTGAGCAATATTTTGAGATAAAAAGGCCGTTTTTGTACTGTAAGCTTCAGAGGTTCTTTAGAAGAGCTTCCCAATTAGTCAACAGAGTACAACGTGGGCTTTATCCGACTCCAGAGATGGTTTAGTGGCGAGTTGTTTGCTATGAAGGAGTGGCAGCCATATTATTATGATTTTTTTTTTAAAACATCGGCACATATACACTTATTAAAAAGGTAGTTAAGCCCCTTAACAACACCATGTCCAATTATTGTCCTAGCAAGATCTCGTCCCGGGTCATAAAGCTTTATCCAATCTTAGAAACAAACGTTTCGGACTTCATCAGAGCTGAAGACTAGGCGTCATCTAGTTCTGATCGTAATCCACTGTATTATTTATAGTTAGTTTCAGAGATTAAGGCTTGCTCTGAAAGCCTTTATTATATTTGGAGTCCCTAAAACAATTTATACGATTGGCAGTGAATAATTTTTCCATAGCAAAGCCATAAATTTTCCATAAAAAAGCAAGTGCGTGCTGATATTGTTAAATTTAGTACCTAAATATTTTTAATACTTTTATATCAATGTATTAAAGTAACACGCTGTACTTGTAATAAATATCACGTACAATAAAAAAATGATTATCTTTGTAACAATATTTATGGTACAAACCAATGAATTTTCCAAAAAAAATATGTAATTGTCAGCTTGTTAAGAAATTATAACTATTATATTTACATAACGTGTTCTAAATTAGCCTAGGCCCCGCTGGAGACGACGTATAATAAAAAAGGAAATGTATTAAAACATTCACCAATAAATCCTATTCCCAAAGAGCATCTGTTGTAGCCAAAGGTGTGTGCTCCTTCTTTGTTCCAACCGCGTCCTTCGTACACGCGCCCATCATTTCCAATTATAAAATTGTATCTGTAGAAGTTAGCTAGTCATTTCCAATGTTCATTAATTTTCATTTATAAATCTAATTATTGATTTATTTTAATTGAAACAGAAGCTATAAGATTTTTTTCTACTACTAGGCAAAATAATTGCAAAGTCATGTATGTACGTGTATGAAGTATTTTTTTTACCGTACCAGCCAGCAAATGTACTTAAATTTAAAAAGGGGTATGAGCTCGTGGATGTGATGTTCGATGGTGTGTAAACAGACTTGTTTGACAATTGGTAAATTTATTAATTGTTCCTATAAAATAAATTCTAATAAACATATTCTACGATTCGATCCATTTTAAAAATAAATAATTTAACTTACGGTATGTTATAGTTCTTAGATTTTATAAACCAGCCTTGTAGGGTCCTTAGTTCCGCTGCGCATTGGGCGAATTTCGTGCACTCACCACTCACAGTATGCTGGACGATGACGAGCATGAGAGGCAGAAAGTGTTCAACTATAGTACTGTCATTATATGGTTGAGCTAGCCACATTTCACGCGTTATATTCCAACTGTGAGGTGCTGTAAAGATAGAGAAAAAATAGAATGAGACATTTATATGCATTGTCTAAACTTAAACATTTGAAAACTTATAAACTATTTTGATGTATTTAGGAACTACGTTCTCATTGCCTATGCGAGAGATGCATACAACTAAAAAAAGTAAAAGAATTTAAAAGCAAAATTAAGTTACGCTTTTGTTAGTACAAATGAACAAAATTGGTATGGAAATTAACGCCCTATAATGCACACAAATAATATATTTTTGAGCATTTAATTATTGCCTGTTGATATTTAGTATAATATTATATTTTACATTTATTTTGTTCGTTTAAACGGATACAATCGACTGAATGAATGTTTTAAATTAATAACTGATCGAACACTATTTTTTATATAAAAATATTGACAATATAAAGATTTTATATAGGTTCTGTGAAGTAATATTTACTGTGACGTAGCTTTGGCAACATTGCTACGTACAACGTGCCTCAAATATTGATCCGTTTTGCGTGGTTCATATTTAAATCGGCGCAGTTTGAGCAGCCTCCCTTAAACTCATGCGGTCCTAGTAACTTGCATCGAAGTTTTCTGTCATCGGTTATTGACCTTAAGTAGTAGTTTGTACTTCTTTATGTTTTTGTATTTGTAAAATTTAAAGTATCTAATATGCAATTTATAATAAATAAAATATTTAGCTAAAAATATCTGTAATAAAAAGGACGTTTCTGTTGTTTATTTTTAAAGTAATATAATGTACTTTCACATAAAAATATGCAAAAAATTTCAAGTCTCAAGCAGTACATTTTCGGATAGATTTTATCAAACATTCGAATAACGAGACTACGTTGTTGTACCTAAGTATAAAATAATAAATATATTTTGTAACACACAAAATAATAAATATAATTTTCTATTGTGTAAGTTCTATGGTGGAAGACTACTGAATACGGCTACAGACTGACATGCCTTAATTTACATTGACTTAATTTTTCAAACTAAAAGAAAATATGATAATTATAAGAATGTTTTTTTTTCTTCTTCTTTAGGTTGAATAGTTAATAACGAAACCAAAAAAACGGAGTATCTTATTGCGTACGTACTTAGTCTGGCCACAAATGACGTTATAATTAAAAAAAATAAAAAATTGTTTCACTTTGGTATCTGTCATTTTCATATTCATTGTTTGTGTTTTCTTATTTTCACGCCAATATATTGTGAAATATTTTGTGATATTAAAATAGAGTGGGGTGATAAAGAGAACCGAATCGCTGTGATAGCATTATATAAAGTATGGTACTAAATACAATTTTTAAAATTCTTGATATTAAACAAATGTTTGTGTACCGGGCTATATATATATATATATATAGGTATAATTACACCTCCATTTGTGACAGAAAAAGAACCGGCCGTCCATGAAGAGTTCGTAATATTTTATCTCGAGAGATGAAGGTTATATCTTCATCACCTAGAACCATGTCGCATATTTTGAAAGATGATTAAAGACTTGCAGCCTATAAAAGATTCATTGGTCATTTATAAACTGATAACTTAAATCATAATAGGTTGGTAAAATCAAAACAACTACTTAAGCGGTACGCAAAGGGAGGTCACATAATTTTCTTGTTTACGGATGAGAGATTTTTACAATTGAGCAATATTTAACAAACAAACTAGCCGTATTTATACTGTTAACTTCAAAATTTCTTTAGAGGTCCTTCCCAATTAGTCAACAGAGTACAACGTGGGCATTGTCCGACTTCGGTGATGGTTTGGTGGGGTGTTAGCTATGAAGGAGTGACAGCCATATTTTTGTGAAAAAGTTATCGAAACAATGGCACAAATGTATCAATAATGGTAATTCCTGAGAGGTTGGTTAAACCCCTTAACAACACCATGTTTTATAACCAAGAATGGTCCTTTCAACAAGACGGCTCTTTAGCCGAGTCTTGTTGAAAGGACTTTTCATAAAGCTCGATCCAGCCGATATTGGTTAGAAACGAACGATCCGGACTTCATCATAGTTGAAGACTCAGTTTTAAAGAGTAAGGCTTGCTTTAAACGCCATAATAATTTGAAGTCCTTAAAACAATCCATACGATTGATTGGCATTGAAGAATTTTCCCATACAAAGAGTGCGTTGAAGACTGCTATTGATAACTGGCCTCAATGTTTAAAGAATTATATTGAAGCAAACGGAGACCACTCCGTATAAGCTTTAATGGTTGTATATCAATGTAATAAGCTAACACACTATTAATAGTAATAAATGTTACGTACAATATAAAAAAAGGTTGTTTCTCTTTGTAACCATATATATTAAGTATACCTACACCCACATACATACACACACGCACAAACACACATACAAACAGACACATACACTATGAACGTTTTTTTTCAAATAGGTTATTCCTTATTTTATGTATTGTAATCATTTAAAGTTATTGAGAAAATATATTTCTTCAAATGTATGAAATGTTATGGATGAGCGGAGCCACCTGACATAAGTACTTGTAACTTAGTAGGGTGTCTGAATATTGAAAAGTTTATATTTCCTCTAAGTAATGAGATCCTAGTGAAAAAGCTTTAGAATTTACCTATAGAAAATTTAATTTGGTAGGACTGTACAGTGATATAAATGTATCATTCATTCTATATGCTGTATATCGATTAACATCCCACGCGTGTTCTATTTAACCTGTGCTGATAAGAATACCTCTACAATTTATCCGGTCCTAGTATCATTGCATCGATGTTTTCTCTCATATGGTATTGGCATATTGCACACGTATATATATATAATTTAATTTATAATATAATTTAGTTACTTTTTAAAAACTAGATGGTACCCACGTCCTCGGTCGCGTGAACTTTATAATGACGTGAGATATGCCACTACATTCTCTGTGATAACCATATTATACTATTAATTCAAATATGACCTTAACTTCAAACAAAAATTCAAATTATATGGAAAATTGTTATTTAAAAACCTCTATATACATAGTAGTTCCGGGATGTCATTAAAATAAATTTGTCCCACGAAATTATGCAGGTATGTATGTAATCCAACACTGATAATAATAAGATTCACTCAGACAATACTTGAAGAATCTTTATATATTTTCTATACGAAAAATATAAGCAAAATTGTTTTATATGAAAGTGTTATATGGGCGCTAGTATAGTGTGAGAATACCCTTAGCGTTATCTCACAACAATCGAGATCCTTTAATTTTATGTGCTCCTGGTAATATTACGCATATTTTTATAAATATAGCCTCGCTCGCTTCACTCCCGGAGTATGTATGTATATATATATATATGCATGTATTATAGTGAGTATACGTATGTTGTATACAAACGCAATTCTCAGAATTTTTTCAGCCACTTTAATGTGATCTGCGCGTCATATATAGAAAATATTTTCTATATATGACGCGTAGATCACATTAAAGTGGCTGAAAAAATTCGGACATATATGTTTCGACTTTTGGTAAGCTTTAAAATATTACATAAATTGCTAGTGTTTATTTGTGTTGACACAATACAAAAATATCACGGAGTAGCTTCATAGTATTTACTTATTGGAGATCTGGAAAAACTGTGCACACTTAATATGTCCTGCGTTGTTTGTTATATAGGTAGGACCTTTAAATCGAATAAGACGTAAACAAAAGAAAAATGTCGTTTGAAATTTCTACGCTCTGGCGAGAGCCTTCTAATTATGTATATTGTCACTTTTCACGACTAATGTTTCTTCTAATCTTTGGTTACTCAAAGAAAAACCAAAATGAAATAAAATATCCAACGGATTTACCTTCATTATTCCACGGAGAAAACTATCCTGTTCCAAATGTGTTACCCTCTATTCGTCGCCTTTGATTTCTGACTCAGAAACACTCTTCACTAGCATGCAACTCTTAGATGCAGTCGCCAAGGACTTAAAAAAAATATTAAAATATTTTAATTTAAGGCCATTTTTTAAGATTTGTTTACCATTTGAATAAATATAAATTTTAAAAGATATTTTGACTATTTTCTCTGATATTTAATGTATAGCCTATTACACCTATTACAATGAATTTACCTACAGTTTCTTGTTACGTAACGTAAATACACTCGTAATCTGTAGCATGTACGTAAAGTTTTTATGGTTATATATATGGATGTATCCAAAGATTTAAATTTGTTCCCTTGTGTAGTTGTATTACAAAAAATAGAAGGGAGCTTTACTAATCGAACAATAAAAAGGTAAATATTTTTTTATAAGGAACTTTATGATTTTAGGGTGAAAGTGGCTGAACGTCTTCCTTAAGGATCAAAAACAGCATTTATGGCTTGAACCTGAAAGCCCGCTGCAGCAGACATTGTTGTACACGTTTATCTTGAACCACGTGCGTTCATTGCCGTAAAACATTTATTTGAAATGCGAATACTATATCTGTATCTCTCTCACATCGAGTGTTCTATATAGATTATATTATAATACGAATCGCTCCTCCCCTTGCGTAACGCCATGCCCACTTTCTATAACAACTTATTTATTCTGGTTCCACTCACAAAACTATTGCACTAAATATTGGCACATTACGAATATTTAAGATTTTTAGTAGTATTTATTATATGATATACATCATTATATATTATACACATTAAACCAAACTACTGAATATTAAGAAAAATGAATATTTTCCTTAAAAACAATATCTATTTTCAGACGTAAATATGCGCCAACGTGTATATAGCGATAAACCCAAAGCTGCATTTGATCTCTTTAATGCTATGAGTTCCTGGTGTAGTTGCATCGGAATGGCGTTTTTGTCTAGCTTTTATTATATAATATATATAAAATAAATAAATATATAATGAAACATAAAGGTATTGTTTATTCTATGAATATATTTTCCACTGCTATATTCATTTGTAGCTTTTTAAAACTGGATAATGTAATTTGCGAAAGTGAAAGTGCATATCTGCCAGTGCTATTTTACTTTTTCCGTCTAAATTAAGAGCTATACATACTACAAAAACATTTTGTGATTGAGGTGAGGACACATAAGAAAAACAATAAAATAAAATTTAATATTTCAGAGAATTAAATGTTAACAAATTCAGTCTATGGCGAAAGATATAATACTTTTTTTAATTATCGACAGCTCATCTTTAAAATTGCTGGTATTCGTGTAGGAAAACCTCTGAAATTTGCTAGATCTTCAACTACACGTAATAAAATGTATCGAGTCAAGTATTAGTGAAAATTTCATATTCTACTACTAGAATAGCCTATTTTAAAACAGTTTTTTTCGAGTACGTACCTATTTAGGTACTAACTATGATTCATCCATCATCATCATCATAATTTTTTTTTCATTTACATATTGCCGGGACAATATTGAAATATGGTAAAAATTAAGATATTGCATATTGCAGATATTGTTATTATAACAAGCACAGAGAATTGGTTTTCTGCGTCTGGGTGGTAATTAACATTAGCTTTTAGAGGCTGTAGAAGATATATTTCACTAGAAATCATTTTTCATAATTTACCTTAAAATCTACCAGAATGTACATTAATTTGGCTAGCGTCACAACTATGTGAAAATAAACCATTGAATTATATAATTCTAAGTTTCAAATTGTTACTATGTTTAAAGAGTTATTTATAGTTTTCTGATAAGAACCACTATAATGCTATAAATATCTTTGTATAACTGCATATTCCTGTACTCATCATGAATATCATAACCTAAGCTAAAAAATACAAATTAATACTCATACATATTCCTTATCTATTTACTACGTTATTTACTAATAATCATGGGAATTAATAATGAAGGCAATCATCATTAATTCCCATGATTAACTTAAAATATAGTAATAAATTTAAATAGATACAGAGCTATATAATGAGCTAAAAAAAGTTTCACTTGCATCGTGGTTTCATAATATGATATTTTAAATGCCAATTATATATTAGAAGTAATCCGAAAGATTGCATTTTTAATACTTATTTATTACAAGTCATTTTTCGTATTTCCTCTGATGAATGTTTAATGAAAAACAAAAATAAATTATAATTACGTTATATTTCTTATAAAGTGAATTTTATTTTTTGCTTGTTGTTTTCTTTTAATAACTACGTTACATAGTGAGATTTTAAAATAATATATTCACTTGCAAAATTTTTATTGATCCACAAACCCGTTTCTATTTTTTTTCTCACCGTAACTGCATTGAACATTAGAACATTTTTTTCTATCTTGTCATATTTGCATGACTGACGCATACAGAAACAGACCGACAGATGTACAAATATTCTTCTACTAACTGTTTTTGTTTTCAATTGAGTTACCATATCTAACAGAGTCAATTACAATTTTATAAAATGTTTCGAGAACAAACGTATATACTATAAGCTACTACCATGCTAAAATTCGTTAACTTATATCAAATAATCCTTGCGTCAATGATGCTCAAATTAACAGATAGACAGAGAAAAAATTTATTAAGTGTATATCGTCCCATGTACAGAAAGAAGTGTATGCTGCATGCACCACATTGGATAGCTTTTCAACTGCAACGTAGTCCATGCAGGTTTACCAGGAACGCATAACCGTGAAGATGATAACGTACATGTATTTATTTTAAAATGAATAGAATGCAACGATGAAGTCGATGGAAAGGTTGATATGAAAAATGGATAAGTAATAAAAATAAAGTTTAGAAGAAACAGAGTATCTGTCTGTTTTAAAACAATATTTTTTGGTTGGCGGAGATAAATAAAAAATCAGATTTTAAACCTGAACTAAACTGTACCTAAGCCAGTGGCAGCCTATTTTTATTTTATAGACTAAAATTGCTATGAAATAATATTTATAAAATTATCTGAAACCATAAAATGTTTCGGATGGGGTTTTATCAGAAAACTGTTTTTAATAATAAAAGATTACTTATATAAAGTATCTTTGTATTATTATTAATTACTAGCAACCCGCTTGCGGCTTCACTCTCGTGAACTATAGCTGTTTCGTGTTTTTGGCGGCATTTTTGTAGCAATCATATTCTTGGAAAACTGAAAGAAATAGGAGAAAAAGTAGCCTATGGTTCATCATCCTTAGAAAGTCTCTCAAGTCTCTCATACAAAAATCGATTCGGCCGTGAAGACATAACAAGACAGAGTAACTTTCGCATTTATAATATAATTTGGATTCAAGGTAAAACTTTATACTAGGATTCTAGTACGCATCAAAAAATCAATACAATAACGTTCAAGGTAAAAACATTACTAGGAATACATGAACATGGAGGAAGTAAAGTCATTTCAATGATCACTGCGCGAATGAAAAGGACAGCATAAACAAAAAAAAAGCTCAGCGCTGTCTAGACTTCACTGACGTCAATGCAAGAACGATTCTAGTACGCGTCAGAAAATCAATACAATTACGTTCAAGGTAAAAACATTACTAGAACTACATGAACATGGAGGAAGTAAACTCATTGGAAAGGGCACTGAGCGAATGAAACGGATTTTTTTTTTTTTTTTTTTTTTTTTTTTTTTTTTTTTTTTTTTTTTTTTTTTTTTTTTTTTTTTTTTTTTTTTTTTTTTTTTTTTTTTTTTTTTTTTTTTTTTTTTTTTTTTTTTTTTTTTTTTTTTTTTTTTTTTTTTTTTTTTTTTTTTTTTTTTTTTTTTTTTTTTTTTTTTTTTTTTTTTTTTTTTTTTTTTTTTTTTTTTTTTTTTTTTTTTTTTTTTTTTTTTTTTTTTTTTTTTTTTTTTTTTTTTTTTTTTTTTTTTTTTTTTTTTTTTTTTTTTTTTTTTTTTTTTTTTTTTTTTTTTTTTTTTTTTTTTTTTTTTTTTTTTTTTTTTTTTTTTTTTTTTTTTTTTTTTTTTTTTTTTTTTTTTTTTTTTTTTTTTTTTTTTTTTTTTTTTTTTTTTTTTTTTTTTTTTTTTTTTTTTTTTTTTTTTTTTTTTTTTTTTTTTTTTTTTTTTTTTTTTTTTTTTTTTTTTTTTTTTTTTTTTTTTTTTTTTTTTTTTTTTTTTTTTTTTTTTTTTTTTTTTTTTTTTTTTTTTTTTTTTTTTTTTTTTTTTTTTTTTTTTTTTTTTTTTTTTTTTTTTTTTTTTTTTTTTTTTTTTTTTTTTTTTTTTTTTTTTTTTTTTTTTTTTTTTTTTTTTTTTTTTTTTTTTTTTTTTTTTTTTTTTTTTTTTTTTTTTTTTTTTTTTTTTTTTTTTTTTTTTTTTTTTTTTTTTTTTTTTTTTTTTTTTTTTTTTTTTTTTTTTTTTTTTTTTTTTTTTTTTTTTTTTTTTTTTTTTTTTTTTTTTTTTTTTTTTTTTTTTTTTTTTTTTTTTTTTTTTTTTTTTTTTTTTTTTTTTTTTTTTTTTTTTTTTTTTTTTTTTTTTTTTTTTTTTTTTTTTTTTTTTTTTTTTTTTTTTTTTTTTTTTTTTTTTTTTTTTTTTTTTTTTTTTTTTTTTTTTTTTTTTTTTTTTTTTTTTTTTTTTTTTTTTTTTTTTTTTTTTTTTTTTTTTTTTTTTTTTTTTTTTTTTTTTTTTTTTTTTTTTTTTTTTTTTTTTTTTTTTTTTTTTTTTTTTTTTTTTTTTTTTTTTTTTTTTTTTTTTTTTTTTTTTTTTTTTTTTTTTTTTTTTTTTTTTTTTTTTTTTTTTTTTTTTTTTTTTTTTTTTTTTTTTTTTTTTTTTTTTTTTTTTTTTTTTTTTTTTTTTTTTTTTTTTTTTTTTTTTTTTTTTTTTTTTTTTTTTTTTTTTTTTTTTTTTTTTTTTTTTTTTTTTTTTTTTTTTTTTTTTTTTTTTTTTTTTTTTTTTTTTTTTTTTTTTTTTTTTTTTTTTTTTTTTTTTTTTTTTTTTTTTTTTTTTTTTTTTTTTTTTTTTTTTTTTTTTTTTTTTTTTTTTTTTTTTTTTTTTTTTTTTTTTTTTTTTTTTTTTTTTTTTTTTTTTTTTTTTTTTTTTTTTTTTTTTTTTTTTTTTTTTTTTTTTTTTTTTTTTTTTTTTTTTTTTTTTTTTTTTTTTTTTTTTTTTTTTTTTTTTTTTTTTTTTTTTTTTTTTTTTTTTTTTTTTTTTTTTTTTTTTTTTTTTTTTTTTTTTTTTTTTTTTTTTTTTTTTTTTTTTTTTTTTTTTTTTTTTTTTTTTTTTTTTTTTTTTTTTTTTTTTTTTTTTTTTTTTTTTTTTTTTTTTTTTTTTTTTTTTTTTTTTTTTTTTTTTTTTTTTTTTTTTTTTTTTTTTTTTTTTTTTTTTTTTTTTTTTTTTTTTTTTTTTTTTTTTTTTTTTTTTTTTTTTTTTTTTTTTTTTTTTTTTTTTTTTTTTTTTTTTTTTTTTTTTTTTTTTTTTTTTTTTTTTTTTTTTTTTTTTTTTTTTTTTTTTTTTTTTTTTTTTTTTTTTTTTTTTTTTTTTTTTTTTTTTTTTTTTTTTTTTTTTTTTTTTTTTTTTTTTTTTTTTTTTTTTTTTTTTTTTTTTTTTTTTTTTTTTTTTTTTTTTTTTTTTTTTTTTTTTTTTTTTTTTTTTTTTTTTTTTTTTTTTTTTTTTTTTTTTTTTTTTTTTTTTTTTTTTTTTTTTTTTTTTTTTTTTTTTTTTTTTTTTTTTTTTTTTTTTTTTTTTTTTTTTTTTTTTTTTTTTTTTTTTTTTTTTTTTTTTTTTTTTTTTTTTTTTTTTTTTTTTTTTTTTTTTTTTTTTTTTTTTTTTTTTTTTTTTTTTTTTTTTTTTTTTTTTTTTTTTTTTTTTTTTTTTTTTTTTTTTTTTTTTTTTTTTTTTTTTTTTTTTTTTTTTTTTTTTTTTTTTTTTTTTTTTTTTTTTTTTTTTTTTTTTTTTTTTTTTTTTTTTTTTTTTTTTTTTTTTTTTTTTTTTTTTTTTTTTTTTTTTTTTTTTTTTTTTTTTTTTTTTTTTTTTTTTTTTTTTTTTTTTTTTTTTTTTTTTTTTTTTTTTTTTTTTTTTTTTTTTTTTTTTTTTTTTTTTTTTTTTTTTTTTTTTTTTTTTTTTTTTTTTTTTTTTTTTTTTTTTTTTTTTTTTTTTTTTTTTTTTTTTTTTTTTTTTTTTTTTTTTTTTTTTTTTTTTTTTTTTTTTTTTTTTTTTTTTTTTTTTTTTTTTTTTTTTTTTTTTTTTTTTTTTTTTTTTTTTTTTTTTTTTTTTTTTTTTTTTTTTTTTTTTTTTTTTTTTTTTTTTTTTTTTTTTTTTTTTTTTTTTTTTTTTTTTTTTTTTTTTTTTTTTTTTTTTTTTTTTTTTTTTTTTTTTTTTTTTTTTTTTTTTTTTTTTTTTTTTTTTTTTTTTTTTTTTTTTTTTTTTTTTTTTTTTTTTTTTTTTTTTTTTTTTTTTTTTTTTTTTTTTTTTTTTTTTTTTTTTTTTTTTTTTTTTTTTTTTTTTTTTTTTTTTTTTTTTTTTTTTTTTTTTTTTTTTTTTTTTTTTTTTTTTTTTTTTTTTTTTTTTTTTTTTTTTTTTTTTTTTTTTTTTTTTTTTTTTTTTTTTTTTTTTTTTTTTTTTTTTTTTTTTTTTTTTTTTTTTTTTTTTTTTTTTTTTTTTTTTTTTTTTTTTTTTTTTTTTTTTTTTTTTTTTTTTTTTTTTTTTTTTTTTTTTTTTTTTTTTTTTTTTTTTTTTTTTTTTTTTTTTTTTTTTTTTTTTTTTTTTTTTTTTTTTTTTTTTTTTTTTTTTTTTTTTTTTTTTTTTTTTTTTTTTTTTTTTTTTTTTTTTTTTTTTTTTTTTTTTTTTTTTTTTTTTTTTTTTTTTTTTTTTTTTTTTTTTTTTTTTTTTTTTTTTTTTTTTTTTTTTTTTTTTTTTTTTTTTTTTTTTTTTTTTTTTTTTTTTTTTTTTTTTTTTTTTTTTTTTTTTTTTTTTTTTTTTTTTTTTTTTTTTTTTTTTTTTTTTTTTTTTTTTTTTTTTTTTTTTTTTTTTTTTTTTTTTTTTTTTTTTTTTTTTTTTTTTTTTTTTTTTTTTTTTTTTTTTTTTTTTTTTTTTTTTTTTTTTTTTTTTTTTTTTTTTTTTTTTTTTTTTTTTTTTTTTTTTTTTTTTTTTTTTTTTTTTTTTTTTTTTTTTTTTTTTTTTTTTTTTTTTTTTTTTTTTTTTTTTTTTTTTTTTTTTTTTTTTTTTTTTTTTTTTTTTTTTTTTTTTTTTTTTTTTTTTTTTTTTTTTTTTTTTTTTTTTTTTTTTTTTTTTTTTTTTTTTTTTTTTTTTTTTTTTTTTTTTTTTTTTTTTTTTTTTTTTTTTTTTTTTTTTTTTTTTTTTTTTTTTTTTTTTTTTTTTTTTTTTTTTTTTTTTTTTTTTTTTTTTTTTTTTTTTTTTTTTTTTTTTTTTTTTTTTTTTTTTTTTTTTTTTTTTTTTTTTTTTTTTTTTTTTTTTTTTTTTTTTTTTTTTTTTTTTTTTTTTTTTTTTTTTTTTTTTTTTTTTTTTTTTTTTTTTTTTTTTTTTTTTTTTTTTTTTTTTTTTTTTTTTTTTTTTTTTTTTTTTTTTTTTTTTTTTTTTTTTTTTTTTTTTTTTTTTTTTTTTTTTTTTTTTTTTTTTTTTTTTTTTTTTTTTTTTTTTTTTTTTTTTTTTTTTTTTTTTTTTTTTTTTTTTTTTTTTTTTTTTTTTTTTTTTTTTTTTTTTTTTTTTTTTTTTTTTTTTTTTTTTTTTTTTTTTTTTTTTTTTTTTTTTTTTTTTTTTTTTTTTTTTTTTTTTTTTTTTTTTTTTTTTTTTTTTTTTTTTTTTTTTTTTTTTTTTTTTTTTTTTTTTTTTTTTTTTTTTTTTTTTTTTTTTTTTTTTTTTTTTTTTTTTTTTTTTTTTTTTTTTTTTTTTTTTTTTTTTTTTTTTTTTTTTTTTTTTTTTTTTTTTTTTTTTTTTTTTTTTTTTTTTTTTTTTTTTTTTTTTTTTTTTTTTTTTTTTTTTTTTTTTTTTTTTTTTTTTTTTTTTTTTTTTTTTTTTTTTTTTTTTTTTTTTTTTTTTTTTTTTTTTTTTTTTTTTTTTTTTTTTTTTTTTTTTTTTTTTTTTTTTTTTTTTTTTTTTTTTTTTTTTTTTTTTTTTTTTTTTTTTTTTTTTTTTTTTTTTTTTTTTTTTTTTTTTTTTTTTTTTTTTTTTTTTTTTTTTTTTTTTTTTTTTTTTTTTTTTTTTTTTTTTTTTTTTTTTTTTTTTTTTTTTTTTTTTTTTTTTTTTTTTTTTTTTTTTTTTTTTTTTTTTTTTTTTTTTTTTTTTTTTTTTTTTTTTTTTTTTTTTTTTTTTTTTTTTTTTTTTTTTTTTTTTTTTTTTTTTTTTTTTTTTTTTTTTTTTTTTTTTTTTTTTTTTTTTTTTTTTTTTTTTTTTTTTTTTTTTTTTTTTTTTTTTTTTTTTTTTTTTTTTTTTTTTTTTTTTTTTTTTTTTTTTTTTTTTTTTTTTTTTTTTTTTTTTTTTTTTTTTTTTTTTTTTTTTTTTTTTTTTTTTTTTTTTTTTTTTTTTTTTTTTTTTTTTTTTTTTTTTTTTTTTTTTTTTTTTTTTTTTTTTTTTTTTTTTTTTTTTTTTTTTTTTTTTTTTTTTTTTTTTTTTTTTTTTTTTTTTTTTTTTTTTTTTTTTTTTTTTTTTTTTTTTTTAAATAATCTCGTCTCTCTCTGTCTAGACTTCACTGACGTCAATGCAACAACGATTCTAGTACGCGTTCGAAAATCAATACAATAACGTTCAAGGTAAACAAATTACTGGGACTACATGAACATGGAGGAAGTAAACTGATTGAAAGGTCACCGAGCGAATGAAACAGATAGCATAAATCAATAAGCTCAACTCTGTCTAGACTTCAATGACGTCAATGCAACAACGATTCTAGCAGTCGTCAGAAAATCAATACAATTAGCACTACTAAATTAAAGCTTCCAGCAGTAATTGTTGGAAGCTTTTATACAGTTTTAAAGATATATAAAACTATAGTTGTAGTGTTATAGAAAAAGAAATACATTTTGCAATATTTTACGTGCTAAATCTGAAAGAAAGTGATAAAACAAATATATTAGCATACTATATATGAGTATACGTATAAGTTTGAGAATTCTTGAACTCGGTCTTTTGGCTTGCGTGAGGACACAAGGCCCATCAGAGAGGCTACTTAGAGATCACAATTTTTATCCTGTGACTTATCAGCCAAAATCCATCTCCGAGTAACCACACCTATTTTTCCATAGGTGGGAATTTCATTTCATGCAGGAATTATGGAAAATACGGAAAACTGTATTAGGTTTACTGAACACTGGTCATATAATAAGTATTATAGTTATAAAAAAATTATTTTAGGTTTTCGACACCTCTTATATGATATTTAACATAGTTTAGATAGAGAAAAAGTGTAGTGATTATATTACGTACGTTAGAAATACATTACAACCAATAAAATAAATGTTAGACATAACACTTTGTTTACTCCTTTGTATAATGTGACATATGCGTTGCTAAAATAAAGCGTATTTTACGTGTCCATGGGGCCGATAGTATATTATATACGTAAATTATAAAGATATTTCTTACTGTAATTATTAAGTCTAAAATTAATTTAAATTAAAAAAAAAAGAATCGTGTCAAGTTTATTTAATTTCTGTTTGAGCTAGGTTAGTTTTCACGCTACTGGGCCTTCAGAATACATAAGGACGTGAAGGAAAATATCATATTTATTTACTTCAGCATTGACAATGTCTCCAAATAGCACCCAAGTTATCATCAGATTTTTTATATATATTTTCATGTCAGCTAAAAAACCTAATATCAAGGTCACAAAAATCAGTTTTATCGAATATCTTCAATAGTAATAATAGATCAAACATTATATCATCCATAGAAAATATTAGTAAATTTTGTGTCCAACAGAAAGTATTTAGAAAGAACGTTCTAAAATTAGAATGTATAATTATATAGTACTCTTTGTCACCTCATGATAAGGAACATTATTTAAAGTTATGTTAAGTTATTGGTAGCTAGCTAATAATCTCTTGTGTTGAAAATGAAATTAATGAATAGCAATGGTGTAGTAACAAAAGAAAACAAGTAAGTACGTATCACAAACACCGATCGATGTTATTTATTTATGGAATTTTGTTGTGTATGGAATTTCCAACAGCAGTTTTTGTAAGACCAGTGACTAGGAGAACATAAGATGTTGAGATTTTCATTAAAATGACATGAAATGACAGCTTCCTGCGCACATTGAAAGTAAAAGTTTGCGCATCTCTGAAACCGATATATAAATTATATTATAGCCAGTCACCAAAAAGGGAGCTTATCTTCGAAATTATTTTTTGAAACAAGCTACACAAGTAAACTTATAAAGTTTTCTTATATATTGTTTTCATATGCCCACCCATTACTTTAGAGATACAAATAGAAAAGAGTCTAGTGACGTACTAAGCTAGTCGAAACTACAACAAAAACCCATTTTCAATGGTGGTAAGAGGAAAACAATCTATAAGAACTTGATAAATACTTTAAAATGTGCATTGTAGAAAAGTATCGTTATAAAGTCGCGGAATAGACTATAAAAACAGTATCTGAATGACTACGAGTATATTACAATAATAGTTTTTCGCACAAATTAAAGAAATTTAAAAAAAGGGAAATAAAATAATCAGACTTGACATCTGGACTCGAACTGGGTTTCCGGTTACGGCACCGCTGGATTTCCCATCAGAGTTATTGGTGGCGAAATTTAGCTTGGTATTCAAAGGCTATTCTAGCAGTTTTTCATTGCCAAAGGACAGTGTAAAACGACGTTTTCTAAAAATCTAATTTAGTAAGATCGATTTATCGTCCCTGAAACCACCTGCAATTTTATGAAAGTCAGGATTAAGATTATCATTATATATGTTGGCGGCAGATCGTTGGGCTCCCTCCCAGCAATCTGACACAGATACCGCTCGAAGTATCTATTCTCCGTGAGGACCTGCGTAGTGCGGAAGGTTAGAACGTCGTGACGCTTCGCTTACCACTGGCGGAACACCGAACGAACTGCCTCGATTGTCCTCAGGCCGGTAATATATATGTCTACAAAATATGTCTAACCTAACCTAACCTTTTCCACATTTGTATGTATCTTAGAAGAAAAACCCAAGTCACACATTGGTGGTGATTTTTCAATTAAGTATGTACCGATTTAAAATAGTAAGCTCACGTTACCAGTGGGTGACGGCAACGCCACTATCAGCACAAAATATAATAATTTCACGATCCGCCCACTGTTAAGCTAGGAATATCGACAAATACGTTGTTCTCGTCCATCCCCCCGACTATTCACTGTGCACATCGTGATAAAACTAATTCAAGGATCGGCCGCCTACATTATTTAGTCTGTCCATTAATACTGTTATAATTAAAGACAAACAAAATGAGTTTGGAATTTGAAATCTGTAATTTGTATTGTCCGTTGTTTTTCGTGTATACACGCGCGAAATATATATTGTTAAATAGTTTGGAACATTTTTACAATTGAGCAATATTTTAACAAACAAAATGACGGTATTGATGATCTTAGCTCTAAAGAAGCTAAGCTCAACGTGGGTATTATCCAACTTTAGTGATGGGTGTTAGCTATAGAGGAGTGGCTGAGCCATATTTTTGTGAAAGAGGTATCATAACATAGGCACAAGTTTATCAAGATACCATTCTTGAGAAGGACAACTCCATGTTCAATAACCAAGAATGGTACTTCCAGCAAGACTCGGTGCTTGCTCATAAAGTTCGATCCTCTCAATCTTGGTTTGAAACGAACGTTCCCGACTTTACTAAAGCTAAAGGCTGCCCGTCATCTAGATGATCCTGATTTTAATCCACTGGGTTATAGTTTATGGTCAATTTTAGAGAGTAAGGTTTGCTTTAAACGTCAAGTTAATTTGAAGTCCTTAAAACAATCCATACGATTGGCAGTGAAGAATTTTCCCACAGAAAGAGTGCGTGCTACTATTGATAACTGGCCTCAACGTTTATAAGACTGTATTGCAGCCAGTAGAGATCACTTTGAATAGGGATTATATATTTTTAATAGTTTTATATTAATGTACTAACGACCTGTTCGTGGCTTCGTCTGCGTAAACCACATAACTAAGCTATTTCGCCTTTTTGCCAGCCCACGGCCCACGCCCAGTTAAAACACAAACATTGCTTACATTTATAATTTAAATGGTTGTAACTTTTTTATTTAAAAACCGACTCAAATGAAATAAGAACAAAATGTTAATAGAAGTTTTCCAAAATGCAGTAGTCAAAACTGCATTTTAAACGGTTAAACCGTTTCGGAATTAGCGAGCACAAGCAAACAGATAAACAGACAAGCAGAAAAAAAAATTAAAAAAACATTGTTTTGTGTGTTCTATTATATTGATAAATGCCCCTAATAAATATTTTTTGATATATCTTCTACGTACAGACATCATTTACTTTTTACTATATGTATAGATAGATATAGATAAAACTAACACACTGTAATAGTAATAAATATACATACAGTAAAAAAATCTGTTTTTCTTTGTAATAATATTTATCGCAAGACTACGAGTAAGTACTAGTAGTAATAGTACTTACTGTGTTTCTTACGTGGGAAATAAGGTGTGTTCTGTAAAATCACAGTTTCAGAAGGCCAGCCAGGAAATAATTTTAGCTTATGATCTTACGCAATCTATCCGAAAATCATTGTATATGAGCTTTTAAATTTTGATGCATAAGAATTCAAAATATTTTATTGTATTTTGGAACTACTAGCTATATAGATTTTGTTATTGACATGTTATTTTCAATTGTAAAAGAGAGTTGGGAGCGGAATTTGATGTTTTATGAAATACAGATGTAGTTTGTTCTAGAGATGTTTAATATGAGGAGATCGTGAGACAGCCATGTAAATGTGAATCACCTTTCTGCTTCAACTCTTTCAAATACTTAATGCCATGTGAAAACTGTATAGAAGATGGCCGAATCATCTACGTAACATATTATAGCACCACCAACAATATCGTATAATGTTAAGTCGACCCCAACAGTTTAATAAAGTTTTCGATATCGTTAGTCAAATTTAAAATAATAAAAAAATTGGATACATTTTTTTATAATACATCAATAAATTTTGCATGCCATAAAGTACTTAACGAATTTCATTAATACATAACTACATAAAAACTTTTCTTTCGTATATATTTCGGAACAGAGTGTCTATAAGCCGTTCTCAATACAATATCAATATAAATTAATATATTTGTTATAGTACATAGCATACTGGTTATTTCATCGTTTTCATTTATGGCAATGGAAAATAAATAAATAAGTCACAAATATTTTTTATCTAAGTACCATTATTTATTAAATTATAAATTACTAACTTATAAATGATTAAATTAACTGTTATTTATTTATTTACCTAGCGTGTATATGAAAAATATTTTACACGATTCTAACTGACATTCTACAAGCTAGATGACGCTGTTCAATAACACGTCCGTCCTGAATCAGGCTATAGGTTGGTTCAGTTGAAAACTATAAGAGCTGAATGCATTTGACTGTTAGGCGCTCTAGTAAGGGCAGGTTTGCCCATTTTTAGGCACCCTGGTCTTATAAGAGTGAAAAACGATAATTACATAAAATAATAAAAGTTACAGTAATTGTTTGTTTGTGTTCGAGTTAAATTAAAATGTGTGTATATAAAAATACAATAGACGTAGCATTCAAAGTACACTGAGACGTGAAAACAACTTAATATATAATATATTTTCGATGTGAAAGACAAACTTTTATACTGACAAATGTTACTCGTACCTATTAACTTACATTTTGTACATAACGCATACATGCATAGACACAAACATTGAACGTATTTCTTATAGAATAAATAAATACTAGAGAAGATTCATAGTCAATTACTATTAGATGCGTAAATTACGTGCTGAATGCGTTGCGTAGTAAAGTTGGTGTCACTTATAACAATTTGTACGTGTTAGTGTCTTATACTTATTTTACTAGCGACCGGCACGCGGCTTCGCACCCGTACACTACACGACTAATAGCTATTTCTACATTCTGCCCACCTGCGTTCTTACTTAAATTACAAACTTTGTCCTATTTTATAATTTTTCTGTTTAGTGTAGTGTTTAAATATTGGAAGACTACTTTGCTTACAATCATTACAATCTAAATTAATTAGTTTTAACAAATTCTTCGTCAGGAAATTAGAATTCAATTATCAAATTATTGAATTTTCTGTGTTGTGTTAAAATAACCAATGTGTAAATATTGTAAGTGACTTTAGAACAGACAAAGTGATATTAGTAATATTTCACACATTTAGGATAAGAAAAACATTTTCCAGAAAACAGAGCGAGACTTGAACCCGAACCTCTTGGTCATCGCACAAATTACATCGCGAAAAATTAAAATATTGTATTGTTATTGATGATGTATGTAAATTTCCAAGCAAGTCTAATATAAAAATGGCGATGAAAGACTTCTTACTTAAACAAATTTATAGACACAATTATAGTAATAGGAGGAGCTAACAAAATTACTTTAAAATAATACTATACGTCACTTATAAAACGTTTGTATTTAACCTTTGTTAAACTTCAATAATATTACTTTTGTAAAAACACCAATGTCACTTATTCGATAACAGATGGCGCTACTTATTGTTACTTTATGGATGGATAAAATATAATTAAAATTTAAAATCAATTATATTATAATTCTTATGAAATTATTGGAAATAAATTGCTAGTAATCGACGTAATTTTTCTAACGGGAACCACTTTGAACTTCAGTATAAAATTATCCTGTATTTAGGCTCTAAGATTCTTACATGTAAAAAATAAACACAAATTCAACTAAACTAAAACTCAACAGAGTGGTATTTCACTTCTATTATCGATATACATAAGACCTAATTATTTTTTTTCTGAAATCTTTCATGTACAGAATTGAATGTCATAGTTCTTAAAGGGAACTGTAGTCCAAAGTTTTACCTTCATGTATTAATTCAATGATGATTCATTTTGAAACATGAAAATGCTCAATTCAATATCAAGAATAAATTTATTTGATTTAAATAGAACATTCTTTCATTATTTTATCACGTATGTTTATAATTTAAGTACATATACCAATAGCGCAATTTTTAAACCAACTTTATAATCAGTGGCTTAAAAACCAACTACCATATAAAAAAATATTAAATTTACGTACATATTTTGAAAGTAATAAAGAGCAGTATGTTTTTCTAAGATCAAAGTAGGACAGCCTAAAGAATAAGGCAGGTCATTAACGATTTGAACTAGTATAATTTACAAATGCTGCATCGATTTTGTCGTGTTTGTCAAAGCTTGCACTTATACAAAAATGAATAACGTTTGTTTTTTGGTAACTTTTTTGGTGTCTAAAACTGCAATATATTATTGTAACTGTTTTCTAATCATGTAAGACTTCTGCCGCAATCATTTGAAACTGTTCTTGCATGAAAACATTAAAATGAATAACTGCGTGGTTAAAACTATTGCATTCTTATATATGCAGAAGATGTAGCTATGATTCAACAGTATTAGGATCACCAAGTAAATGAGAACAGACTAACTAGTCTGCAAAGTCTGATTTAGTAATTTTGAAGGAATATTATGAAATATTTTAATTTTTACCACCAAGATGACCTCTGCTATATAATGATATTATAATATATGATTTTGGATATTATGTAAAATGAAAAAAACTGATTATACAAGGGTCGCCTCCCATTCTGTTTATAAAAAAATATTATTGTTATGCCAGTATAGTTTTTTAAATAAAAAAAATATATATTACAAATACGCTAGATTTCAGTTTTGTATTTTCTTAAAAAAACATAAACAGTTTTTTTTGTAATATAAATTATTTTCAAACACTACTTGTTGTATTGCCATCGTGATAAAAGTAAAACAATGTTAAATGTACTTGTCACGAGTTCAAAACAAAAAGTCAAGACACTGCGTTCTCCATTTTCCTCCCGAATTCGAGATATATCGTGTTGCATGGCGGTGAAACTCAATGCCGTCCTTTCTTTTGTCACCAGGGCGGAGAAATGAATACAGTTTAAATATAATCATTCCTCCAGGTTCAAATTCAAACCCACAACCATCGTCTTATACAAACAATCATAGGCTGTCATACTAGGCCACGACGGCTTCCAGGTAATAACAGTTATTAATATGAATATACAAAAATACGAAAATTACACATGCAAGTAAAAGGTCACTATGACGTGTACCGACCAACTTGTATATATATTGCACTGCTAAATTGCAGCGGTGTGAGTGATTGGAAACAAACACTCATCATCTTTCATACTACTCATTCATGCCATCCTTGTTAAACAAATAATATATAAAAAAGCTTGTTGCAGTTAGTTCTTACAAAATTAAAAATAAAAAGAACATACAAACGAATAAAAAAAGGGGAAAATATTTTAATCGCTTAAGTGAAAGAATGTAGAATTTTCTGAAATATTATATTTTTAAATGAAATATTTTTATTAAAATATTTAATATTTTTTTTATCTAATAAATAAATTTTTAATTAAAAATATTATTTACTTATTTATTTACTACTACATACACATAATGAATGAATTCAGACTAGAATACAACAACAGATTATAATGCTATTTTTTATTTTTATTTATTTATTTATACTTCAAACTGCAGCAAAAGCCGCAGTTTGGATGCAACTGTACTAGGAGAGCAAAGTTAACGAGAAGTAACTCTGCAGTCTTTTTATTTTTTATTTTCTAAGCTGATAAAGAGATAACAATAAGTGGTAAGTTTAAGTCTTAATACGCGTACTTTAAGGTAAGCTTAATTATGTGGTTATCATTATAACAGCTACTTGTTGCAACTTCATTAGAATCCTACTTTTGATGTCAAAATTTACATGTAGCCAGGCCGCCTTACTTCTTATTTTAATTAACAGTATACATGTAACAGATTATATAATTGAAAGATGGATATCAACTTTTTATTAAGATTCACACACGAAGCAAACAAACATACGAACAATTTTTGTTTTACGTTTTGTAAAAATGATTTTTTTTAATCACTTATACAATAACATGCAGGCAGATATATACTATTGCTTTTATATTACATAAAACACTTTGTTCTTTATTTTTCACATATTTGAGGAGACATTGCTTGCTTCCTTGTAACAAGTGCATTGTGCATTTTATGCATGTATTTTTGGCTCCATTCTGTATTGCAATTCACCAGGAGATCATAAAATAGTAGAATACTAAGAGATTTCCAATAACGTACACCTCTGCGAGTGTACACTAGTGAGTACATTTCAGAAGTGCAGTACGAGAGACAGAATCAATAGATCTGATCTCCTTTTCGCTCAAAACTCCGCCCCTACTAATTGACACACCCTGTTTACCTGCACTAAGCATATTTTGTGGCATTCTTTCAAAAGAAAGAAAATGAAACTTTAGCTTTGTCAAGAATATTCAGTGGTATCTTATATAACTAGTTAAATGATTTATTCTCCAGGTATAACAATCAAGTAATTCACATATTATTAGTAATTTTAAGATGCTGATTTAAAAAAATATGACTAGTCTATACAGACTTGACCTTCCGATTATTTTATAGGTACGTAATGCCGGAGTGCATCAATAACTCTTTTATAGCTATGCGGTCCTAGTCAACCTGCATCGTTATAGTTTCTGCAGTGATTTTTCACGTAGAACGCACAAATGAGTTTTGTTTATTTTGTTTGACAAACTAATGTTATAATACAAGTTTTATATTTAAAATTTTCATTTGTCAACGAAATGTGCCCACCATACTTAACAAATTTACTCATGCAGCATTTATTTATTTATTTCTTATACTTAGTTTAGCTGACTATCTAGACCAGGTGTTTCATATTATATATTTATTAATTAAGCATTACCACTGGGATTAAAACCTATACAACAAAAAAAATCTTATATTCAGTAAATATTATCTATTGCTATAAATTTGTATAAATAAATTGCATATAAATAAATTGTATACTAACAAATGAGATGCTCCTCATTTGTAAGATGCAACACTGAAATGCATCGTCGTTTTATTAAATAAATATATATATATACATATAAAATGCAGTAACTATCACAATGCAGTTGTACCAAGAGGGCATAACTTTACAAGAGGTACTTTATTCAATGCGTGTCTACGTTCGATATTGTAACAATGTCAGGAGTCATGCCTGTTTCGTGATTGTGCATTTTGAAAGGGTTTGCATTTAATTTAATTAGTTTTTTTTACATAAAAGAACGGCTAAGACAAACAATGTTGTAAAAAATATGTAATAAATGTTCGAATTTTTAACTATCTATCTATCTATAGTGTTAAAATATTAATTATATTTTTAAAGATTGTATGACTGATTTATATGATTATAATATAAAAAATATTATGCAAAGTATAAATTTGAGTAGTTAATTTTGAAATTAAGTTAAAATGAAATTCATTAAAACTCACTTATAATATCCAATTTATCATTTGTACATAATGTAAGTATGTATATTATTACTAATTGAATGCCTGCAGGTCCGTTTCCGAGAACTTTATGGTTTTATGATGTTACAATAGTAGTATATGTTATACTACTACCAATTTTTATTATACGTTGCACCCGATGACATTGAAATTTGAATCTAAAATTATATTACCTTCCTTTGAAGTGCTATTTTTTCTGTCTCTGAAACGTCCACATAAGACGTTCGCGATGAATTTACTTTTTTTTAGCTCAACGCTCTTCTAGAGATATAGTGAAAACAGTTTAAGTATAACTATTTCATCGAGTGGGAATGGAACCCACAACCATCGTATTCCGTCCTACCTTACATCACGTCGTATACCCACCTACAGGCCTCAATGTTCGCAATTTTCATTTGTCAACGAAATGTGTTTACCATACTTAACAACTATACTAATGCGGTATTTATTTATTTCTTAATTAGTTTAGCTAGACAATTATGATTCTACATCAGGTGTCTAAAAATTAATTATATCATAAGGATTGCCACTGGGATTAAAACCTATACAACAAAAAAAACTTACATTCCATAAATATTTATTTATATATATATATATGTATACAACCTCATTTGTACTATGCATTTCGCCGGTTATTTAAAAATACATATAAAACGCAGTAACTATCACAATGCAGGTGTACCAAGAGTACATAACTTACAGGTATCAATGCGTGTCTACGTTCGATATTATAAAAATGTCAGGACTCATGTCTGTTAGACGTTTAATATTACTTGGATAAAATTATATTAACACCTGGTAAATTAAGATTTCTATTTCTATTCGATAACTAGAACTTTACATATATTAAATTTGAAAAACAATATATTAAAATCCAATAAATCCAAGTAAAATTTGTTTTAAATATACATGATAAATTCACGATATAAGAGGGTGTGTCGAATTGTGTTGTTGTAGGGGCGGAGCTATGACGGAGGGAAGAATCCACACTAAAATATATTTAGTTCATCTCTCTTATTGCATTGCTTACGATGCACAAATACTAGGAGCACATAGTTGTTAAGAAGATATTGATGCGTTTCAGCGTTGCATAGTTAGTACACATGGATAAGGAATGAGTTTGAAATATGCTAATTAATAAAAGGTACAATAAGCTTTTACATGAAGGAATGTATAACAAAACTAGCTGTGCCTACGACTTGGTCCGCCGGAAATTTTTAAAAAAAGTAGCCTTAGTTACTTCTTATTACTTCAGCTATTTGTCAATGAAAGTCTCGTAATAATCCAGCCGGTCCAGAGGTCCAGTAAAATTTTATTTATTTGTATACAACCATCTCTGGGCAATTTCCTGTTCTTACTCAGAGACGTATCCCGGCTAAAGTGTCACGGTAAAATAATTATCACCGAGAACATGTTGTGTCCCCACATAAGCTTTAAAAATGGACGGGTTCTTTTGAACCTGTGATTTCTTAAAAAGGTACTAATAATAATAATAAAATAAAAAACGAACACAGATACACTATGTATATTGGTTTTCAGAAAGGATTCCATGCGATACCATACACATGAATCGTTTATGTTTTACAAATGCATAATACCCACTGAAAACTTACTACAAATTTCTTAGATAACATATATATAAAGAACTGGACTACACAAGTAACAATTGTTAATTTAGTAAAAACAATAAAAACCATAGAATATTTCAGGGAGAATGATTCAGTACTCTCTGGTTAATTCCTCTAATATTAAATAATTGGTTCTGTTCTAATATTAAAAGTCTTTTGGTTAGTTAAAAAAGTTAGTAGAAAAGCAAAAAAAAAAACAAAGCTAAACAAAACTAAAAGAGGCAGAGGTCAGAAAAAATGGCATTAAAAACGGAATTTAAGTTTAATATTAAGAACATTTTTATTATGTTATGTTTTCTTTATTTATACATTGAAATAATGTTACGACGCATCCGCTATTGATTTATTTTAGAGTTGCTAGACGGCGTTTAGTGCCTTTTCGTTATCAGTTGTAATCATAAAACAGGATGACATAGGCAGCTATCCCACAGAGTGTCTGAATTCAGTAGAATTACTGGCCCGCAACTCACAATTTACAATTAAAAGAAGGGCCATTTATCATCATGGTGCGTTAAATTAATCAACTTTGATTATGCAATGAAACAAGACTGACTGTGAAAAAGGTAATGTACCGTCATCCAATAGTGATGAGTTAATGACTAGTCAACCTTCGAAGTATTAGAATAAAAACCTTTACTTAAATATGAAAATATTTTATTTATGTATTTAGTACACTTAAGCATAAAGTTTACGAGTAAAACGACTTACGAACGGAAATCCATCATTAAAGGTTCTAAACTAAATGCTTGTTACGATTTGTCAACAACTTATACTTGTCATTATGGTATAATTATAAAAAGTGCAAGCATCAGTCTAAGTTTGCTTTATAGTAATTTTAAAACACTCATCATAGCTCTGAATAGTATCGGTTATTAAATATTGTTTATTCATCTATCTATCTATCTATGTTCCTTCCTTCCTCAGAAAACAAAAAATACATACCATAACCATAATAATAAATATAGATATTTCGTGATGACTTACTAAGAGAGTATAAAATAGTAGGATATCAGAAAAAAACCAGCACACATACATACTGCTGCAAAATATACGAACGTGTATGTATGTGCGTTTTAGTTGCAGTAGTGCAATAAGAGAGATAGAAAAATGTGTTCCTTCTTGGCACCACCCCCCCGTACTATGACACACCCCCTTTATCTTTACTGAGCATATATAGTAGTTGGAATGTGAATTTTCAAAACAAAACAATATATATGTTTTCATCATGAATAGAGGACTATTAGAGATATTTTTCTTTATCTTAAACTATGTACACATAGTATTATATAGATTTGTATCGATCATGAGTAGTTAGAGAGAGTACTTGTTCGAATCCATTTTTAAAATAATATAATATAACTGTTTTGAACTACAACAAAACAGGTTTATATGTTGAAGAAAACACAGCAATGGTGAAATCAATTTGCCAACTAGGTTCAAATTTTACGGCATTTTTTTATTCTTTAACATGTCCAACAAACACTGTTCCTTATATTTTATAAATACGTAATGTTATTCCATATCCGTTATGGTTTCCTAGAGTACTCCTGCATCAATCATAATAGTTTTCGAGTTTTATTATTATGTATGGAACGTAAAAAAAACCGTTATTTTAAATATTTAAAAAATATCATATTTAGGATTACGAAAACTTACGATACAACGTTACTAGGATCGCATAAACCCTTTGCAGCTTTAATTTGTGAAAAAATGTATATATAAATAGATACGGCATGCTGTCTCCGCCCTGACGGTAGTTTGAGCTGATAAAATTAGTGTTATTAAGAACCTTTCTTCAAAAATGAGATTAGTAAAAAATTTTAACGTTTTGCTACGTAAAGCGAATATTTTTTTTATTATTTCATTGATATTACCTAGTTGCTGGAAAGCAGCTCAGAACAGTAGTTGTGTGATTTTGAGTTATGTTCCAAGAGTACATACAACCTTTTTTTGTGTATCTGGGAAATGCAGTGATACTACGATGTAGTAGTAATGTCTAGAAAAGCGTAGCATATTTTATTTGCATGCCATTCTTTATTTATTATATAAAAAGCAAATAAATATAAAAAGCAAAGGTACAATTGAAACTTACGATACAACGTTACTAGGATCGCATAAACTCATTGCAGCTCGTGAATTGTATAAATAGATACGGCATGCATGCAGTACCACCCCTTGTATAGTATTATATTGCCTATATTATTTATTAGCTCCGCCCATATATTAACTAGAGCTGTTTTATGTGTTTACTCGAAAATTATTTTGTAGTTTTAGAGTAATAAATATTTTTTTTATAAAGTGAACTGAACGGAAAATAAACTTAAAGTAGCAAAACACAGTTATTCAAAATTTAATTGTTTACAAGTTTATAAGTCAGACGTTTTTGTGCCTTAGTGAATGAATAAATAATCAATTCGAACTTAAGTAATTAAAAAAGTTAACATAGTGTTTATGGTAATGCTTTCTTCGTTTTATTTTCTATTGCGTAAATAAATAAATAACCATGCCTAGATTCAATTGTGGTATTGTGTGTTTTTTGAAAAGTATTTTAATATTTAGAATGATTCTCAAAAAACTCACTGCACAAATTTAATCTTGTATATATTTTTTTAAAGTACTAAGAAATGAATTAATTAATGTTGTGATCAATAAATACTGAGCGACGCACGACGCGAACTGTCAAACGCTTAAAGTGTATAGTGAATTCTGACATGCAAATTTCCATAATAAAAATATTGTAACTTTCTCTCTTTTTTTCCGATCAATCTCATTCGTGTATTCTTCATACTATGTAACATTGGCGAAGTAATAAGTGCTTAACTTGCACTTTCGAAGCGCCGTAACTAAAGAACAGATATGTTTGTTTTTAAAAAATTGAAATCGTTGGTGTATAGAAATTAAAATATATAATATAACTTAAAATTTAATTTAAAAAAAAATCATGTTTTACAACGAAATTTGTGCAACGAATTAAAGCAGTCACATGATATGAAAGAACTATTTTGGCAAAAATAAATTATGAACGTAGACCCCAATAATCAGGTTGTATTTTCCAATTTTCTTCGAGAATTTAACTTGTACAAAAGCAGTATAAGTTCCCTATATTAAAAAAATGCTGTATACAAACAGTGTTTAAAGGATAGGCATATAGGATATATTATAAACAATTATCTGAATACCAATTAATTAAATATAATATTAGTTTTATTTTTTTATTATAAATTAACGAACATCACATTCGAGACTTTCGTATTACATAATGGAAATGCACAAATACTTTTCGTACGCTATGCTTTCCTAGTACACGTGCATCGTAATAGTTCACTTCTAACCTGAAGCGGAAGATGCACATGCACTTTGACATTGAACTTTTGGTAGCCAGTCAGTTTAGTTACTAGTTCTTCCTGCTTTTACCGCGAGATTAGTACGAGTGTGTTAAGAAAATATTGAAAAAAGAACGACATATATGCATCTTTATGCATATATGAATGAGATTTATTATATTATGATTACATTATTTTATTATATTGTATTTCCTGTTGTGTATATTATGTATATTTTCAACTATCTAGAATAAAATATACATAATCCCTAAAATTATTTACTTTCAATTAACTCTTGTTATTGTGATTTATTTTTATTAATGTCATTTTCTGTAAGTGAACTACACCCATATTAGTTTATTATTGTAATAAATAAACTTTACTAACATGACTAGTAGTGAGATGTCATTATTTTATTTAAAATGAACAAACTAATAAATATTCCATTCAAATCTAACTACCCGAATATATAGTTAATCCAGGATGTTCTATTTAATATTTATTTTTTAATATAAGAATAAATTAAATAATTTTATTTTAAGAAAAAGACCACAACAAATAGGTAATATATATTATACTTTATCACATGTAAAACTTGATAACCGCCCAAGTGGTGCGTGTTCGAATCTCGCCGCGTTCAAATTTTTATACGTTTTCTAAACATGATTTTCATTTCCTAAGTGTGTAAATAAAACTCTTTAAAATGTTCAAAATACATACATACATGTATTACCCAATTTATTTCTATATTTAATTAATTTATATTAATATAATATATATTTAATTAAAATAATATAAATAATAATTATATAATTTTACTTTATGTATGGAGGTAGAAGTTGAAACATGAAACTATTACGTTGCACGTATACCAGGAACACATAACCGTCAGAAAATCTGTCTATGCTGTGATAAATTCAATGAAAAGGTGTTTCTGTATGTTGATCACAGCAATATAACATAATTTTAAGAGGAATAGTATTTAAAACTTTTTTCTATATTTTAGCGTGTCTGTTACAAGCTAATTTTTGGTATTACTATTGCAATATCATTCAAAGCCTTTTATAATAATAATAAGTTTACAACTTATAAGCTATACATAGCTCGTATACCTGGGCATCCATAGGAACTTATTACTTTTGAAAAGTTTTAGAAAATTTATAAATCATAGAAGTTCCGTAAAGTTTACTGATATTACAGGCTTTTCTTTCGTCTACACTCTTTTTCTCGCATAGCTTAGAAGTCAGAGTTAATTGTTCTCTACTTTCCGCCCAAATCGGAGACATTGTGTGTTGAGGGCAGAACTCCACACAGCGCTTTGTCACCAAGGCGGAGAGATGGCAATAATTTAAATATATTAATTTCCCCAAGTGGCAATTACTGTGCTGCTGGGCATGATCGATGGGCCCAAAGATTTTATTATTATTTCATAAAAACGTTGTTTTTAAAACAATAATAATAGTTGATCAAGTCAACGAAATATCTTTAGTGTAGATAAAAGGGGTGTGTCAAAATAGAAGGGGCGGAGCCTCCTATAAAGCGGTTCCGGCTACAATGAAAACTGCAATGCTGAAAAGCAGGAGAAATTGAATGTGTTACTATTTTATGTTCTCCTGGTAAAAAGTTTCAGGAAGCGGCAATCTGCTGAAAAGTCTTGAAAAAAGAACAAATAATAAAAAATATATATATTCTTAAAAATTTACTACTTATCTTTAAAATAAATGTAGCCAATTTTTTTTTTCACCTTGCGGAGGATCTAATAATATTATTAGATATTTATTGCAGAATTATTAGCCCTCAAACATTTTTTGATTCCCACTCGGTGTAATGTGGTGTTATGTTTAAAATATTTTTCTGTCCGCGCTCTGGTACTTTAAACAAATCGCTGGGCTGAGTACCACCACTCAACACACTGTCTCGTTTTCGAGCGGAAAGTGTAGAATGGAGTGTCCTGACACTAGGTTTGCCCTGACTACCCTACTATGCGGCAAAAAGCGTGAAGCTGAAAAAAGCATATACAAAAATTAAAAGCTAATGAAGTTGGATAGTTTGAAAGGGTTAGTTTTTAACGAAAGAGAAAGTGTTGACCTTTTGAATGAATCTAACAATCTAAGTGGTCTAAGAAGTTCTCATAAATTTATTTATCTAACAATTTAAATACAATTAATTGTAAGAGGAATCATTTGTGTGCATAAATAAATATAAAAAACTGAAAAATATCTAGTATACAAAAAAAATACTGGATGGATTTTGCTGATACTTTTGTGTTATATAGTTATTAATTAGTCCATTACAATATACACACTATAATTTATTTTGAAAGTCTATATACCGGATGTGAAACCCTAAGAATCCAGCTGTTCTTAAACATAACGAATATATCATCACATTAGAGACGATGAAAATTGGAGGTCAAGAACATCTGATGTGAAATCCAAAACTTCTAAAGTAAGAAGGCTAATTTTACGGCCGTCTTCATAAAGAAATATACCGTTAACTAAATATCAAAAATATTAACTTTAAAAATATAATGTTTTCTTCCATATTACCTTTTTTCAATTTAAATAAAGAAAAAACAGTTATACCAAAGGTATACCAAAGTACCATAAACCGAAAGAAAAGTAAGCACTTATTCTATATCTATCTATCTCATCTAACAACAAAACCAATACGGATATTTACTATGTCCTTCGATTTTTTATTCTAACTGAAATTATGGATCTAAGGAATCCTGTTAAGATTACGTAAGAATTTCATGGTAGATATGATGTAAATTATTATATGTTTATATGTATTTTTAGGTAACTTAAACATTGTAATAACATCGTATCATTAGTAAGTTCATGAAATATGTCTGAAGTATAAGTCTAAATAAAAAATATGCTAACATAATAAATAAAATATCCAAATTGTTAGATGCTAAAAAAATAACGCATTCGGCTATGATGAAATGCATAAAATAATGTGTATACCATCTTCAAGTCCGTGAATTCTCAGCGGGTCACACATTCATTCAGTCATTCATTTCATTATCCACATTGCGCTTTAACTAGAAAAGCCGAAACTATTACGTTGCTGACATACCAGGAACACATGACTGTAAAGGAGGTATGTATGCATTTCTGCGTTACGAATCATTTCAACTTCAATATAATTTAAAGTCGACATAAAGGTAATTGCATCCTTTTTTATGGGCGGTACTTCTGTGGAATAAAGCTACTACAAAATATTGTTTCTTTCTCTCTCATTGCGTTATTCGTGCTAGCAATTCAATGCTTGTATGTGTATTCACACAACCTTTGATGGTGTTAGTGATTGAAAACATCTATATTCTTGAATGACATGTTCTCCTAGTAAATTGGCTTGATATATATTATATGTACACAAACAAATCAATGAATAAATAAATTCAAAGAAAGTTAAATAATAGAAAGGATGTGGCAATTAAATTAGCAAGTTTAAAATATAATTAATACATGTTTTTTGTATGAAAATACAATATTTTTTACCTTAAAATAATTAACCATGAAACGAGTTCGTAGCAGGAATTGTTCGTAGCGCTTCTACGCAAGAATCAAAAAAAGTTTGAAAATTTGAAAAAGTATTCAATCTAAAAGACGTATGTATGTATCGTTAGGTACATACATTTATTCAGTTCTTGCCACGAAAAGCAACCAGAACAACAAACCAGAAACTCTTTTTTTTTTAAAGTTCTTTGATGAAATGTGAAATAAAATATATATTTTATAAAATAAAATAATAAATAAGCTTGAAAGGTACCTTAACTAAAAAAAAGTTTAAGGAACTCGCTTCAAAAAATATTTGTTTATTATTCTGGTTGGCCTGCCAATAAATAAATTAGATTCACCGGATCTGGACACGCAAATTTTGAAAATTGGCCTTTGCGTCTGCAACGTATTTATACGCTCCCAAAAAAATTTAATGCCTTGTTAAATTTCTAGAATCGGCTGAGCCGATTAAAAGTCCAAGGGAGGTTGAAAAGCTCAGACAATGAAGAAATTGCACGCAAAGTAGTAACAAACAATTTTATTTTCATTAAATTATGGAAATTGAATATTAGGCAAGGAAAATAAATTGCTTAGACCACGGAATATTAAAAGACCTAGCTTAAGTAAAATTCGGCTGTACGATTTAACGATATATAATTTTTGCATCGAATAGCTTGGCCTTTCAATTGATCTTTATATATAAATAATGATTTATTTCTTTCTTAAGACATTTCTTAACACGCTATAAATAAGGAGAATGTCGTTGTGTATTTTTTGGATTTCTGTTAACTTTTATTGAATTAAGACACATTATTTAATTCTGAAGCGTTTAAGCGTTGAATTTTGCCGTTTCAATTTCGTGATTACAACTTTTTCTGAATTAATTAAAACAGTAAATACTTTTACATATTTCTTCTCTTTTAATGCTCCAATAAGGGCTTCGCTGATTCTTTTACCATAAACCCTATTCGGTGCTTTGATATCTTGAAAATATATTGCATATATTGCAAAATATATAAGAAAATGTATAGGAATCTCCTGTAGCGTACAAATGAAGTGTACTATACTAATCGAAATACACTGATTGACATTGATTGGATTGCCTTTCTAGAATTTGAATCTTTTTATGTACTTTTGGTCCAATTAAATTTACGAATTCTTTGAAATCGATCGGATACATGCGTACAAAGTTTTTATATTCACTAGTAATAATCAATCATTAAATGCATGGAAGGCATGAAATGGTCGTAACATCTCATTGCGTTATGTTTGCGTTATCATTGCGAATATGAAGCACAGAGTGGCAACAAACATGTCACTCTGATTTTAGAACACATCGATCGTAACATGCTCGATGTGAATGTACACTACATACATACATAACATACACACATGCATACATACATACGAGTACACCTCGTAACGTTGGTACTACCCAGCTTTGTGATGCAGCTTAACTAGGAACCCATAGCTATAAAGAAATTTTTGTTGCATTTCAACGTTGCATTCATTCTACAATGTACAATAAGCAAACTATTACGATGCAAGTGTACCAGGAGTCCATAGCTGCGAGAGATGTGTCTGTGACATCTGCATTATGAAATTGAATTTAAACATGCCTTTATTTGAAGAGTTTGTTTTAAATAATTTACACAAAATTATTATTAACGTGGAAGGGACTCACATTAGCAATAAAATATCACATTAATAGGTTTTTTTTACTGTTTTGTGTTAAAATGACAAGGCTGCGAATATTTATAAGTGACTAAAAACATTAAAAAACATTACATATTTTTAAAGTGTTTTAAATGTCTATAACAGACATTTCTATCATTTTAAAAATATGTAATATTTCTCGAGTAAATTATTAACATAAACTATTTGGAGCTAGTATGATAATGAATACGCGATTGTGGCAGTTTACCGTTCACCATCTGACGGTAATATTAGAAAATTTTGTAATAATCTCGATTTATGTCACTCTTCTCTTATGGGGATTAAATCTGTTGTTATTAGTGGACATGAATATAAATATCGCCTCATACATCTCTGACAGTAATAGTAGTAAATATTTGGACTTCATGGCATACCACAGTTTCTTAACTGCACACATCTTCCCCACTTGAGACCAGATTTATATAAAACTTATCACGCGCCATTGGTTTATTGGTTTCATGGGTTTTTTGTTTACTATGTAACATCAAAAACCATAAATCTTTAACCACTTTTTTTAAAATTGACTCTTTAACTCAAGTAATTTTCTAAACTGACTACACATGTATTTTCAATTGCAGTGAAGTGAATGTAGATCCACTCTTTTACTTAATACAATTTCGTTCCACATCGTAAACGCATAATTAAACTATGGTGGACTTAGAGATTAGTCTGGTGTATTATTGACGTTAGAACCGGTCATGTGTGAACATTTCAAAGCAAGTCTAATGGCAAAATAGCGTTGCAAGACTATTTTATAGATCAATAATTTATAGATACAGGAGCAGCTAATTAAATCGTATTAAACTGTAAGCCTCTCATAAAATGATTTTTTAAACCTTTATTAACTTAAATAAAATATTACTTAAAAATAGTATATAGTAATAGAACTTTTGGTAGGAACTCAATGTCAACTACTCGATATAAGATGGCGTGACGTGTTCTTACTTTATGTGGATCGAAAATCATTTCTATAATTTTAATTAAATAAATATACACAATGAAAAGAAGTCATTGTTTTTTTTCTAATTAATACATTACTTATTGAGATTGGAAAGACATTTGCGAGTAATCGACGGAGTCGGTTTTTAATTTTTCCTACGGGAACCACATCGAATTTCAAAATATATCCTGCATTATGTTGCTTACATGAAGTCATTCATTTATATTGAGTAGTTACATATTCTTAACTTTCAACTCTGTTAAGTGGCCAGTGCTGTGGGAAATTCTTTTACAAATGGGATGACTCGGAGTGCACCTAGTTCTGTCATTCTCTGCCATATTTTGGGAGAGAACGACAGTACTAGGTGGTTCGTGGTGGGGGTTCTTAGTCTTCTTTTTGTACTTGACCGAGATACGATCATCTTCATTGGCGAGGCCGTCAAATACCTCCTTGTTCTGCTTCCCGAGATGACCTCGATGACCTCCTCATTGGAGTTAATGTTCAGGAGATTCCTCAAGACGATCATTGGGTCCCAGTTCTTTACATTCTCTGTTTTCTTTTCTTTCTCCGACGACACTATAATGGAGTGTAAGGCAGGTTGAGGAGATGCTGACGCGGGCGCGGCTACGCTCAAGTATGTGGTCTTCTCGAGTTTCACCCTTTGTTTGTCCATCGCCTCCTTCAGGTCCGCCGTCTTCTTCTCGTTTATTTTGATCAATGCTGCGTGCTTATCCAATTTTTCCATCAGCCTTGATTCCCTTTCTTCGTTCTCCTGACCTTTCCAACTTTCCACGTCCTTGCCCCCTTCGGCCTCTGCTTTCTTCACTAGCTGGTATAGCTTGACAAGCTATATAATCTATATAATAATAATATAATCTATGGTGTTGGTTCTTCAACTTCTGCCTTGATGTCTCTCTTCAAGTTCTGCGAGTGGCCTAGATGGATTTAGGCTTTGGTAAGGTATGCCTTAGCTTGGGCTGTCCTGCTCACGTAAACCGATCTTTTAGCAGGTTCACAGGTTTTAACATGTTCTGGCGGAAATTGGGGTCTCTATTTTCGTGGATGATAAGTCAATGTAATAATTTTTATAGCAGTTAGGTAGGACTGAAGAAGAGAATAGAAATAAGAAGAATAATCATATATGGGATGAGAGGAACTAGAATATTTTTCTAACAAGATCTGGTCCCCTCTAAACATGGCCTACCGTGTCACTGTATAAAATTGTTATATAAAAAAAATATTTTAATAATGTATATTCCAGCTAATTACTGTTGACAAATAAATTAAGTTTTGATAACTAATAGTCTTTAATTTACTATAGGTGTTCAACGGTGTGGGATGCTGCCGATCGTCACTGACTAATAAATGTAAAAAATCTGAAATGTATGGTGTATGTATATTGCATCTTTTATGGTAAAAGCCAGTAACTGTCTAAAAACAAATAAGAGAATCCTAATTTGGATAGTCCAACGAAATCTTAGTTCGTGCCAAAATTTTAGACCGATCCACGCATTCCCTTATAAATTACCGGGAAAATTTCCCCAGCTAGAGGAGTGAGTATAGGGTGGGTGGGGTGTCAAAAATTACGAATTCTGCTCTGCACTGCTCTGATCGAGACAAGAGTGGTGTCGTCGGATAGGGCTCGTTCGTTCGTATCTGTTAACCAGGGTCCGTTCACAACCTGCGTAACAAGGAAAGGAGATAAGCTACTTTCCTCGCTTACTCTAGACAGAAATTCAAGTCATATGACAGAAAGAGAGACAAGTATATTAGGAAATTGCTAACGTAGTACGTTTAATTAGCTGTTATCGGCGGTAATTAGTAACTGCATCCCGTTCATACACAATGTTTGAAAGTGCAATACAAAAGGGGACAACACCATTTACAAACGACCGTTTCAGTTGCAACTCTTCTGTTAGAAAGAGAATATGCGCAAGTGTTTGTTATGACTACATGTGAGTAATCGTGGTGCTTGCTAATTTATGCTCTCCTAGTACCTTAGTCTGAAAATGGCCTCAAATATCCGAGACCGATTTGGACGCGATTTGAAATATGTAATTAATTATTTATTATATATACGAGTGAGTATATATAATATTCATATAAATTATTTTGATTTTGTATAATACTCTTTAAACAGTTTAAAGTTGAAAGTATAATTAAAAATTTAGAAAAATCCCACTACAGTTAAAATAATTGAAAATCCCTTCAACTAAAATAATTTATGTATTACATTACTTATATTAATTAATTAATAAAGTAACGAGACGCCGGGGAGTAATACGTTGTGGGCTGCCATCACTATTTTAAATTTCAACATATTTTTTGTCCCCAAAGTCATAAAAGGACTACCATCAAAACTGTGAATATCTTTTAACATCTACAATTTTTAGCCGAAGTAGATAGTGGTTCAAATTTTGGTGCATAGCACAATTTGACGATGGGATCTTATCCCATCTTCCTATCCCAGTTTCCTAGCGCCAAATTATTTTGACCAGGGGATGGGGTGATGATTATCGTCAGGTTATGAAGCCTGACGGCAATGGAAGTGTTTATTAAAATATACCTTTACAAAAAAGTAGCAAAAACCATAGAACAAGTCTACGGACTTGAAGATTTTAATTGACTAAATTTATTTCACTGTTTTTTATTTAAACTATAATCAAACATGAAAAAAAATTATGTCTGTACATTGCATGTAACGAATACAAATTACGAATATGTTTACGAGTAAATAATTAAAGGGGATGAAAAAACGATTACAGAATGAATATGTGTAATCTGTGATTTTAATTTTTTTATCTGCTTGTCAATAAATGTTATTGTACGTGCACATCTTTAGAGCTACTGGACGGATTTGAAAGTTTTTGTTGTATAGCTGTAACTCTCGCCAGGGCTTAGGGTATTATTTATTTTGAGGTAGAGTGAAACCTACCTGATACTTTATACATGATGTAGAATCATTATAGAAGAGCTAAGCTATAACAAACAAGTTGATGTCACCCTAATAAAAATGCGTGATGCGTATTTTACGATGACATAAAAATTAAAGATCCGGAACACTCGATAAAATATGATAATAGTCAAGCTAAACTAACTATAGTGTTCATTGTTAGATATTTTCTATTAACCTACATAACAATTAAAGGCTTGGAAAATCTGATGAAAACCATGATATAAGAGCTGAGCTATAAGAAATAAGTAAATGGCAGCGTTGTCAGAGGGAGGTTCATGGTCCAATATTCTAAGCATTGCTTTTAAGTTTATATTAGACAATCATGGGGTGTTATAAGAAGTACGACTTGTGACGTCATAGTGACTCTAATGTGTTTTTCTAGTATAGGTTATTACTTTCAGCCATAAGCTTTAAGTTTTGAATGCGCCAGCCATAACGGCGTACAATGTGGAATATTCTTTTTATTATGATAATTTATATAATTTTAATAGTTAAAGTGTTAAGTTTAATCAACTAAGAGTTAGTGGAGAAATTCGTATTTGCAATATATATATATAGCCGCAGCCCAGTGGGATATCGTCTGACTGTAAACGCGACGGTTGTGGGTTCGATTCCCATTTGAGAAAATATTTATATTTGTATTATTTACCCTTTTTTAAGGTAGGTCAAGGGATTGAAGAGACGAAAGGCGTAGACTTTTGACGTTTAATACGCAACCTCTAGAATTCGGGTTTAAAGCGGATAATAGTGTCGCTAGGTCCTTATTTTATGTCAAGAGAAAAAAGCGCAAAGCTGAAAAAAATCTCGTCGTCTGAAAAACCTGATGTGTAAAAAGATATGAAAATTACCTTAAATAATTACCTTAAACAAATTTAATATAATACGAGTCAAAGTTTCAACATTTGAACGTGTAAATGGAAGTAGACATAAAGTTCAAGCAAACGACATTGCGGGCGGAACAAGCTATTATAATATTTAATAAATAATAATACCTATCTAGTTGTATGCTGCAACAAAAAATTCAACTCTAGGTCATGTCTCTCTAGAAGTGTGTTAGGTGTTTGCCTTACTTTCACCAGTTAAATATTTTTCACTCCACCCTCACCCCTTTCAATCTATTGATTTAATTCGCAGGAGACCGTGCAACTTCCCTATATATATACGGTACGTGACGTCATCAAAGTCTAGACGACCTTATCGATTTTGATTTAATGTGAACGTCACATTGATTTGTGCTACACCCGTTCTGTTCATTCACTGACCTATATATGGAACGATACGAACCATACATAAGTATGTTAGGTATTTAATTATAAAAAATCAGTTATTTAAAATATAATACAATGAGTTTTGTAATTTATATTATATTTATATGTTATTAAAAGCTGATTTTATATCGTGTATGCAGAATTTTGCTTAATAGGTAATTTAACAAGATATTAAATGTTAAATACTATTAGTAGTTCTTTAAAATCTTTGAAATGTATAATGCTATTATTTATAATTATAAATTTGTTCCCATGCATAATTTGTTATAATTAAACATGTATGTAATTTATATAATGAAGATACAAATATTATTGTAGTATAATAAGTTAACTGTTTTATTATAGTATAAAAATACGTACTCTTATTAACCTTATCTACCACAAATACCACTAGAACAATTTTATTGCAATTCCTGTAAACAATTTTATTTCCATTGAAAAGTATACACTTTCACGAATTATTTTAAAATTTTATATCAAACAATTACCGTGCTTTTTTTTTTAGATAACGCTCCCGCAAATCATCTTTTCTACTTTTCTTTTTTTACATTTATTGTAAATCTATAGAGTGCCGTAAGTCATCTAGCCAGCATGTATATTCTACAAAGATAAAAATATTAGTTGAATGTTTTGATTCATTTTAGAATCCTACAAACGCGTAAGTGACTATGGCTGAACCAATTGTAATGACATTTTTATAAAGATATTTGAGCGTCTTGGGATAAACATAGGCTACTTTTTTTTTTATTTCTTGATTTATTTTCCAAGAAATTCATTGTTTCACTTTAAGGCAACCGAAAATACGAAATAGCTATAGTTCGCACGGACGAAGCCCTGAATTAATCGCTTGTCTTAATTAAAACAATATTTATTCATTTTTTTTATAAAATTATGTTAAATTTTGTATAGACATTGCGATATATCATACTGTAACATTTATTTGCAAGGTAAGTTAAGTACATTATACGCTTCTTATAAAATGTAGTGTGTTGTTATGCCTGTTTGTTATATTTACTACATTACTTAGTGAGATTGAAAAGAAATATAATTTTACTTGCAGTTTTGTATTCAGGAATATTTTTTTTCCTATGAGAACTGCATTAGACGCCAGGATAAAAAATTTCCTGCATGAAGCTCCATCCTATAAGTTGTCATCACGTTGGAATTAATTGATTTCTACCCATTACTTTTTGCATGATTAATGTACATACAAAACTAGCAAGCAGATTTCTGACGGCGAGGTAGGGACAACCACTACTACTATTAGTACTAATCTAATGAGTAGTTTTTTATATACTAACTGATTCAATTAATATATTTCATCAACGTTTGAACAAAAAACAATTAAAAGCAAGTGTATTATAATCGAAATTAATAATAAAATAGTGGTACTTTTGTAGAAATCAGCCGCGTAAATTAATCTTTCTAGTTTCCTTCGAGATTCTTATGTAAGACATCAGGTACTCTACCCATTCAATTTCTGTATACCATCATAAAGTGCTTATTACGCTGAAATATTTCTCTCCCTGTACATTCATATCTCTTAAATTTCACGAAAATTCGTCTAGTAGTTAGCGAGTAAAAAAGTGGAACTCAACGCCGCGATTTTTCTTCGAGCGACGAAATAAAGATATTTTCAATGTGGTCATTTCCTTAAGTGAGAATCGAACACACAACCAATTGCGATTAGTGTTAGACGAAGTCCCACTGCGCCACGATTGCCTCATATGTATTAACTTATACTCTATAATTATCTCATCATCAAAAGCATTATATGAATTTTTTTTTATGCATTTTACAGTATAAAATTTAGATAAAGACATAAATGAGGAAAAAATGTAAATTTAAAATTATTGACATGACTGAAGTACCATTAAACGCTTATAAGTATATCCGTCTACGATAAGTGATATACGAGTATTACGTAGTCCTTTAGTAAATTCTATAATTAAGTTCTATAGAAGTAGCTGTGAAAATGTAAGCGTTTCACGGCTGATCTGCTGAGCTATTAGTAAATTTTTAAAATTTCGGTATGGCACATTCCTAGATTAAATAATGATTGCTGGGCTGGGTAAGGCTAATTTGATTAATACACCACGCGGGTGAACCTGCGAGCAGAATCTTAAGTTATTACAAGTCCTTTGTAAAATAATATTATAAATACTTTTTTATGTTATAATGTAACTTTATCTCCTTTTTACTGATAAATCTTCCATTTCCTCTACCAGCACGTTAGAAACGACCAAACTGAAGAACTGATCTGAATGGAACATCCAACTGCTATCCTGTAGCTACGTGCTACGGGCGTAGCTTTATAGTAATAATAGAATAATTGTTTTGACATAGTTTCTTTATCGATATTGTTGATAAATAAAATTAAACATATGTAATTTATAATACAGCTTATCAAACTTATACATACATATAAAGGACAACTTGCTTATAATTATAATATATAATGGATAATATCCATTTTTTCAAAGGTTTTTTAAATTATGTGCTCATACAAATCGAAAAGGGGATAGATAAATCTTTTCAATTTTAAATTTATGTCAAACATCAAATAAACAACTAAATAATATCTATTCAAAATTGTTTCAAAAAAACATTAACCACAATGCATTTCATTATAGCATTTCCCACACAGCAATTTTAGTAGGCAAGAAAGAGATAAATATCAGAAAATATCGCACATAGTAGCCGATATCGATGTTAATTAGTTACTGCATCTTGTTCATACGTAATGGTGAAAAGTGCAAAACAAAAAAGGACGACACCATTCACAAACGTCCGCTACAGTGGAAACTCTACTGTTAGAATGAGAATGTACGCATGTGTGAGATATATTGACTAGTGACTTAACGTGGTTCTTGCTAATTCATGCTCTCCTGGTAGCTCGGGTCAAAAATGGCCTCAACTCGCAGTGGAGCCTTAATCAATATAAAACAATAAGCTCCGTTGATTTTATGCTCGCCTGGTAACTCATTTCGAAAAGAGCCTCATCTCACAATCGTCGGGCCTCACAAATCGATAAAGTAACAAGCGCAAAAGCTTCGTTGGTTTCGTGCTCTCCCGGTAGCTCGGTTCGAAAAGGGCCTCAACTCAATATCGCCGGGGCCTCAATCGATAAAGTACAAGCAAAAGCTTTGTTTGTGTCATGCTCTCCTGGTAGCTCCTTTCGAAATGGGCCTCAACTCACTATCGTCGGGGTCTCAAATCGATAAAGTAAGTCCAAGCAAAAGCTTTGTTTGTTTCATGCTGTCCTGATAGGCCGGTTCGAAAAGGACCTCAATTCAATTCATTCACATAAAATTTTATTTCTATTTTACTCTATTCCTCCTAGAATTTTTATATTCTATCTTTAAACATAAATAACTGTGTCCTAAGTACTAATTGATTTCCACGTTAGAATTAACTGCATTTACAGATTCACCTGACACTCCAAATTCACCGGATGTTCACTGGTAGGTAATACTTCTTTCCACTTAGTATCATTTAATTTTAGAAATATTTGTTTACTTATTCATCCTTACAATGTTATATTTATGAATTTTATGTTCATTTCCATTCATTCATTCCCAGCAAACTCACTGATAGCACTGTAAAAATATATATGACTAGTACGATAAACGAAAACAATTTCATTTCTGTGAAAAAAAACCTTGAACATTCATTTCACGTTCAAGAGTAAAATATTACCAGGACAGCATAACTTATTAAAAGGTAACAGTAAACGTTATTAGGTCAGTGGGTGAACAGAACGAGTATAGTACAGATCAATGTGACGTATCATATTTAACAAAAATCAATAAGGCTGTCTAGACGATAATGACGTCATGTTTATATAGCGGAGTTGCAGCGTCCCCTATAAATACTAAAGACCAAAAGGTACTAACAAATATAATACTAACGAAAATGTGACAATATGTTTGTCTCACTTTGTTATAGGTTATATAGACAAAGATAGTTAGATGTTTCAATTCTGATTTAACGTTGCCTCTCGAACTCTCGAACGAACTCTCGTAGTGCTTTTACAATTTTGTATATGATCAATACTTTTTCTCTCTCTTTCTTATTGAACATACGCAATCCTCACACAAAAAGCATTTAGGTACGAAACGAATATGTGTTGCACTTGCCCATAGTCTTTTAACCCATAGTCTTTTATTTATATTTCTTACTTTCAAGGACTCCCTCTCTGATTTATAAACAGTATTGGTTTTGTTTTGGTATTGAGTGATATATATTCAAACTCATGGAATCTTTAGAAAAACGACGGAACTCTACTCTAACTAAAATGCTATAGATAACTCTTTAGTTATATAGCATTTAACCCTGTGCTGGACTAAGGGTATAATTGATTTCGAAGAGTGGTGACGTAGAACTGTAACAGCCACCTTAACAAAATTTCTTCAGCGTAACGCGCATTTCTGTAATAACTGGTGACGAACCAAATATGGTTCGTCACCACGCTTAACTAATAAGTTAAGCTATACTTTAAGAAATAAGTATATGATAGTGATTTTCCATTGACCTACAATAACAGTTAAAGATCTGGAATATGATGCAGAGTTTTCGTTAACATATGAAAATTATTTAAGTTTGCGGCTATTGCTGCGCAGTGGGATAGTCTGTCTTTAAGTAAGGTGGTCCTGTATGCCGAAAAAAAGGCACGTAAAAAAAAATACATTCGTCTGGATTTTCTTTGGACACCGAATTGAATGAACATGCTACATAAAATTGATCATGGGAAATTCATGGTCTTTCTAAGTTCACTTTAATGTTTTCCCTTACTTAATTAAGCCCTAGCTTGTTTAAGCTTAATAAAAAACTGCTGTGTTTTAAATTAGAATGAAAGTTATTTGGAAATTACAGAGATTCATGTAATCATGATATTTTCACCATTTACTTAGCTCGTTAAGCTAGACTTACATTCCGTCCAAGTTGTATTTTTTTCGGTAAAAAATCATGACAAGCACGCATGACGTTATCGTCATGCGTGCTTGTCATGACTGGAACACCTAATTTTAATTGAAGCATATTAAGGTTCACCTGAGTCATCAGGAAATGAAGTGCTATTGTTGTGTGTTTATCACTGTATCTACTAACACTATCAAATATTCTGTGTATATGTAACATTTTTTTTATGTGAGGATATTCTTTACGGATACCCGCCCGATTGGGGACTCGGACGCGGTTATGTGGGACTCCGGACCGGCAGATATGGGCTGTCCGTTTACCCACTAAAACCTCACAGTGCTCCTCCTCCACCACCACTGGCCAGGGACACGGGGACGACAATCTTCCATGAACCCTGGCAGGTGTATACTACTTCACATAATATATTAAATTTTTTATTATTTCCAACATCGATTTTAGGCGCTAGAATCACACTTTCACATAAAAATTGATCCTGATACTTGAATTATTATTTTGTAAATTTTAATAAATACTTACAATCACTTCTTAATTACTCTGTAGAAAATTACAAAAATCTCTTGATATTACACAATATTCGGCTTCAGTTTCCAATCGTCCATCTCCAATAATATCAACAGCGTTCATATTAATAATTAATATTAATCACAGCACAGTTTCTAGCGTTCATTACATTGCAAAGATGCACATGAGACATGTTTTAATTTCGTCTAATGTTATGTGTAACTGGTAGTAATAGTAGAGTGTCAGTTAGCAAGTAAACGCCGTTCTCATAACGTCAGTACTGTCGCAAAAACTGTGCTAACTTTAGCGTTCTATTTTCAACTTCTCACAGTATTTTTGCATGATACCTTCATCGTACACTACCCTAACTGAAGTTTCATGTTTCTAAGTAAAAGTAATTAAATTTAATATTTACAACTTTAAAGATTACTCAGACTTTTATAAATACTTCATATAAATTTTCAACCCCTTTTTCGTTCTAATTATGCTTGAATCTACCAAAATCTATCAAAATTTATTGGAATTGTTAAGAAATATATTTTGTTCGTTTATTATAATTAAGATATTTTTATTAAGTTAATTATAATAGACATTAGATTTATTTAAATACCTAAAAAAATATCCATATTTGGAATCATCGAAACCTCGAACCTTTCAATCGGTGTAAATCCCTAATTTCAAGATTAAAAATTCGCATCCAAATAATGTTATCAATATCAATTGGGTCATTTACTTTTACGTACTTTTTGTAATAAAATCTCTCAAATTATTGAAACTATTATAACGTAATATAATTGTTTTTCCTTTCCTATAAAATAGTATTACTTGCGGATTTATGTCACTCGTACTATAAAATAGTATACGATACTCGTGAATTAAATATCTCTTATAAGCACGGCGCTTATAAGCCTCGCTACGCTGGAGCGCTAACAATCTAGTAGTCGTGTGGAACCAGCCACAATGACAAGGAAGAGTAATTTTTACTCTGAGTAAATAAAAATCTATTTATATTTTGGTTCATATGGAAGAAACTATAAAAGATACCGTTAGAGATCATTAAATGCATGATTGTAAAGAAAGTTGCACTGTATTCACAGGAATTTTTAATTTGTTTTGTTTGGTTTGTTTGTTTGGTGTTTTAGTTTTTTGTGATTTTGAGTATGTTTGTCACCCGGACAAACTAGAAATTTGAAGTATACAGTAACTGTATTGGAATGTACTTCTTGGGTAAGAAAAAAGAAAAGAAACATGTTTAAAAGAATGAGATACATAGTTATTAATAACGAGTCGATGTCCGCAACTTTATTTGCATTAAATCATTTACGATACTCCAAGTTTCAATATAAACAGGTTGTAAATGGACAACCTGTTTAAATCAAAGCTTGGACCTAAAATTATGAAACTTTCTTTAAGGTACCTTGTTGTTGATGTTCAAGACAACTCAACGCCTCGTTACGTACCTGAGAGAAAAAAATATATTTTTTAAATATAACCATTACTTTTAGTGGCCGTCGAACCCACAACCATCGCGTTTACAGTTAGATGCTACTGCAACCCGATGGCCATAGTTTTCTATGACTTTTAGTTGTCAAAGAAAACTGCCCACCATGAAGCTAATAAATTACTTTCTAATGCGGCATTATCATTTATTTTACATAGTTAAGCTGGTTAATTACTGTTCTTCATCAGATTTTCCAGATCTTTAATTATGGTGTGTCAAAGGAAAATGCTCGTCACGTTGAATAATTTTTCTAGCACTTTTTATTTCTTTTAGATAAACTTGTATGGTTCTTGTATATTTATACATATTTTTATATGTCAACTTTTGTTGAGGTTCTAATAGTTTAACTAGTCTATTGTGTTCAAACATTAGGTGTACTACTCTTTGAAATTGGACAAAAAAGGAGAAATAGAATATGAATCTAAGACTTTTTAAATATGTGTGTCTGCCTGTTTGTCAGTTGTGAGTTCAGTATCTATGGACTTACCGGACGGATTTCAATATTCAGCGTATTGGAAATTTTCTGATAATGTTTTAAAATAGTATATATGATAATGTTTTAATATACTATGATTTTCAGCAAAAAATCTTAGATTAAATAGTTATTTAATCTAAGATTTTATAAATGTTGTGCTCATGATTTATACTAATTGAAAAGAAAATAAATCTTTTAAATTCTAAATTTACGTGGAAATTGACTGATAAGTTATTGTTTTTGTAAACGTATATCTATATATGTATATGCAAGTTAGCAAATGAATAATTGCTAAAGTATTTTAAATTGCTACAAAAAAACACGATGCAAATCAAATGGTACTAATTAATAAAAATGCTTATAATATTGTGAATTATATATTAGCATTTCCCACGCAGCAATTCGAGTAGTAGGAAAGAATGAAATAAATACCAGAAATCCCCACGTAGCACATAGTAGCCGATATCGACGGTAATTAGTAACTGCATCTTGCACATGCGTAATGCTAAAAAGTGCAAAACAAAAAAGGACGACACCATTCAGAAAGTGTGAGTAATCGTTGTTCTTGACTGAAGTATCATTAAGCTCTTCTAGGTATACTCCGTCTTCGATAAATGGCCTACCAGTACTTACGTAGTCGCCGGGGCCTCAAATTCGATAATTAAGTCCCATAGCAAGAAGCTGTCGAAAATGTATGTTTCACTGCTGATCTGCTGAGCTATTAGTAATTTTTAAAAAAAAAAGGTTCGAAATGGGCCTCAACTCACTGCCGCCGCCGGGCCTCACTCAAGAAATCGATAAAATCCAAGCAAAAGCTTCGTTGTTCGTTGTTTGTGTAATTAAATTTCAATGGGTAAATAAATAATGGTGGGTTAATAAGCAAAATAATAGACGGTGATGATAAAAAAGCCAGCTTATTCGCTTTGTAAGAAGCAGAAATTGAAGAACTTCTATTACTCCATGAGAGCTTGATACTAGACCTAAATGTAGTTCCAGAATCGATATGTCCACAAGTGAAAGCTGGCGCACGTTGTAAGGGAGTGATGTCATTGAAATCAAATTTGATGACGGTTATCTTCAAGTATGGATAAGTAGTACTAAAACAGATAGAATAAGTAGATATATATTAATTGATTGTATCTTATATTGCCATAAATATACGTATACTTAATGCATACGTATGTATGGATATATTTATGTATTGTATAGTAGAAACATTGTATGTACTATATACAATTTTATTGGTTTCGGTAGTTTCGTAGAATTTTGAAGAAAACTTACCAGAATCTTATAAAGTATAAAACGTACTTGAAGGTTGTAGAGATGTTTATTAAATACGTATCATTTATATGACGTTATTATTTGTGACTGCGGCATCGATTTTTTTCATATTTATGCTTATTACAGAATTTAAAAACTATTAGCCGTTGTTTGACACATATAAATCAAATAATAAATAAAAAACGTATTAATTTAATAAATAAACTTGTACAAAGTTTATAAGTACATAAAAAAATTGCTATTACTAGACCTACCAGAAATAATATACATAAATGGAAACAATAATATAATATTATTGTAGGTAGTGATTTAGGTAGTATTATCAGGTACATTTCTCAAAAATAAGAAAAGGTACGATGTAAAAGGTCGCTAGTACTATAATTCAAATTCAAAATATCCTTTATTAAAATAGACTTTTGCAAGCACTTTAAATTCATCAAATACACCTAAACCTAAAGCTACTACCGTCTCGTAAGGCAATTCTGGTTCAAATATGCAAAACCTGCACAAAACCCACGGCATATTACTTCCATACATTTTTATCTAACAAACATTCTTCTGCAGAATAATAACTGTTACTTATTTGAAATGAAAATATTTTTAACTGGATTAATCGTATAAAATTAGTATTCGAAAATACATTTTAGAATCCGACGTTTCGAACACTTTACAGTAGTCCGTAGTCTCAGGTAGACTGAGCTGGCATTTGTTACAATTATTATATCAAAGGGCAAAAGAAGCTTCTTTCAAGACAATTAGCGCCTAAAAAGAAGGTATTATTATAACTTGGAGATAAAATTTTAATGTCAACATTGTAAATGTAAGTAGTATGCTAATAATATATAGTATGTTGATAAAGTCGTTATTCAACTAGTTATCAATTAATACTACAGTAATATTAAGTACAGGCGAAAATACAAATACAAATAGGATAGGGTATTTTATAATGACAACTATGAAGCTATAACAACAATCATTGCTTTAGGGATTACAGAATAGCTGTAGATTATTGATATTGTAATGTTTACAAAGCTTTAAAATTTTTTAGTTAAGTTTGTGTATTAATACAATAATTACATAAATATAAAATAAGGAATCTTATAAAATATGGTATTATTATGAATATGAATAATATACCACCACCAATTATAATTCTCTGTCATGTGTATTTTTACTAGATTAATTTAAATTTCAATAACAACACTTACTTATTATATTTAGACAAATGTGAAGTATGTCTCATGAACAAAATGGCTTGTAGGAATTGTAAAATAAACTGCACTTCCTAATCGATTATGCGTTCCTAGTATTGTTGTATCGTAAGTTTCAGTCATGGCTGTCGGAATTGTCACGTGTTCAGAATATAACATAACAATAACATAGATGCGCCAACAAAGCTTTCATTTTCAATATACGCAGTGTTATTGTTTCTATCTCTTTCTCGTCACCTAGCTACTAGAATATTAAGCTTTCTGACGGCTTATGCGGACCTGGTATGGTCACATCGTAATTTCCTGTCATGAGTTAACCTCGCGGCAGTTACGTCACAATTTTTCTATTATGTTATTTTATATGCGTATGCGTAAAATATGATATATACTGCGAAGCAACCAAAACCTATGTTTTTAAAAGAATCTCGCAAAGAATATCGGAAATTTTGAACGCGGTTTTGATACGTTTTTTAAATATGATTTTCAATTTGCATATCAATGTCAGTTAGATATAGTGACAGGTTAAGAGAAGGTTCTTTCAAGACAATTAGCGCCTTAAAAGAAGGTTAATTTGAGAATAAATAAATGATGTCCGCATTTTAAATGGCAGTAGTATGTTTATAAAGTCAAACAATCTACACAAACGGAGGTTTGGGTATCAACTAGTTACCAATGAATACTACAAAAACTTCACAATATTTCGTTGGACGTCAAAACGTCACTGGAAGAACCGATGCATAAAAATATCACCATCATTTAGGCGTAAATTGTTATTTAAACTAACGAATCCGCGGAAAAAGTTTCAGAAAGTTTTGTAAGTTTCTGTATAAGCCTACCTATATATAATTCATATATACAAATAT